>JBBGZY010000031.1:10065000-10732500 GCA_037952925.1 Lithobates clamitans | reverse complement strand
TTGTATCCAAATTGTCTCATATGAAAACCGTACACATTAAATGAAAACTGTTCTTTTTACGTACAAGAAACCTTTTGGAGTTTGTCAGAAATTTTCTTTAGGAAAGTCTGAATCGAGTGTCGAAAGTTGTCTACATGCTATACGAAAATTGAACGATCGTGTCTCATAAGGAATTTTTCTTCCTATTTATTTTTTTTCTCATAGTGTGTACCCCGAGAATTTTTTTAAATCGAATACTTTTTATTGAAAAATAAAGGAGAGGGCACTCGAAAGCCAGGTCCGTAATATAGGGGGAGAAGAAAAGGGGGTACTACTGGAGGTACTACCAAATTGGACTTTATAGGCCAGGAAACCATGGAGAAGGGAATATTATGAATAAATCATCACATTTATTGAAAAAATACAAAATATACATATAATAAAAAGAGTAAAATACATCATACATATGCATTAATCTGCAATTTGTACAGTGAGCCCTTGTGCATCTACGCGTTTCGCCGTTAGGCTTCTTCAGGACACGACCAAGGTTCAAAGACGTAACAGATAAGAGAACAAAATCTCACTATCTGAAATAAAATACATTGGCATTAAAATCAAAGCTATTACACAAACATAGAACAGCATAATACAATGGCGTACGTTGAGTCACTCAAAGGAAACATATATTTAAAAAAAAAAAAAGAAGGGGTACCTTGAGTTGGAGTATATTGTTGTGTATATACCCACAGCCTGGAGTAGGTGAATCAAAATTCGAAGCTATAAAAAAACACATGTAATGGATCTCAGTAAATATATCGCTGAAAAAGGTATGTGGCACAGCAAAGGTGTGTGTGTGTGTGCGTGTGTGTGTGTGTGTGTGTGTGTGTGTGCGTATATATATATATATATATATATATATATATATATATATATATATATATCTTACTAAAAAATAAATCTTAAATTTTATGAACAGGGGCAGAAGTAGCCTTGACTCCGAATATGTGTGAGGCCAGCAGAGCAATATTATAAAATGTATATCAAAGCAGCAGACCCTTATTGGGATTATGCATTGTTCATGGCTAGTAGAGCCTGAAAAGACATGCTGTGCCTACAACCAGAAAAAATAGAGGTGTAGAATGATTAAAGAAACTTTAATAGCACCCAAAATGTTTGCATAAAAAGGAGAGTAAGAGTAGTACTTACATGGAAGATATATTAAGGAAAACGTGCCCCTGGGCGACAGCCGAACGCAGTACAACAAGCACCACACACAAAAGAGTGCTGTTTATATTGGTAGGTAAAGTGAGCAGCGAATCACTGAGATCCCATCATGGGACGCTATCGCATCAGCTGGCTTCAAAAAAAAAAATTGTGGGCATCGTAGGCAATGAAACAGGTGAGCCGTCGCATGTCCTGCGCATGCGCAGCTACAGCACTGCTCAATACAAAAGAATTATGGGCATTGTAGGCGGTGGGGCGGGCCAGACCAAACTCGCCATGCGCGTGCGCAACCCCAACACCTCAAAGAAACAAAAAGCGAGCTCCGAACATACCCAGCCGCACAGCGAGTGAAATCTTAATCGTTGTACGCATGTGCAGAGTATAGGAGAACAAGAAAAATAGATTATAGGGTACGTAGGTAAATTACTAAATAGCCCAATACAAAAAGTATAACCCATACATCCCTATGAAATAAAGGCACTTACAGAAATCGATTGATAAACACTGAAACCCACGCCGCCATTAGAAATACCTATCCCGAACAGAGTATAGAAAAACATGAAAAATGAATGAAAAAAAATCCTGATGCAGGGATGAAGTCCCTGCATCCCGAGGTGTTTCTACAGATCTGCCAATACTGGGGGACCCCAGATGTGGATCTGTTGGCATCCAGATTCAATGCCAAACTGGACAGGTTTGTATCCAGGACCAAGGATCCACTGGCTTTTGGGATAGACGCATTAGTGGTTCCTTGGGATCAGTATTCTCTGATGTATGCCTTTCCTCCAATCCAGATTCTGCCCTCGTCCAGGTTTTTTACCGAAGGTAGTGTCCAAATTTCATCTGAATCAGGATATCATTTTACCTTCCTTTTTTCCAAACCCTTAGACTAGGGAGGAAAAGTCGCTTCACTCACTGGATGTGGTGAGAGCGATGAAGGTTTACTTGGAAATGTCAGCTCCTTTTCGGAAAACTGACTGCTTTTTTGTCTTGCCTGAGGGTCTTAGAAAAGGACAGCCGGCAACAAGTTCTTTTATATCCAGGTGGATTCGCCAGACTTTTGTCCAGGCGTACCTCGCGATTTAAGAGCACACTCCACTAGAGGAGTTAGTGCATCATGGGCAGTACGCCAGCAGGTGTCTGTAGCTCAGCTTTGCAAAGCAGCCGTTTGGTCTTCAGTTCATACGTTCACCAGGTTTTACCAAGTGGATGTGAGATCTCAAAGTGAGACTGTGTTTGGCCACAGTGTGTTGCAGGCTGCTTTATAATCTCAGGCTCTTCGGGCTTAGGAATAATGTGCCCCCCCCCCCCCCCAGTTGCATTGCTTTAGGACATCCCACATAGTCATTATTATGGTGCTCTGTGTCCCGTGATGTATGATAAAGAAAAACTGATTTTTAAAACTGCTTTTAAAAAACCTTTTCTTTGAGTACATCACGGGACACAGAGGTCCCTCCCCTCTTTCTAGGATCGTCATTGCTTGCTACAAAACTGAGGCACTTCCGGTATAGGAGGGGTTATATGGGAGGAACCGTCTTACTATTGGTTGCCAGTGTATAACCCACATAGTCATTATTATGGTGCTCTGTGTCCCGTGATGTACTCAAAGAAAAGGATTTTACAGGTAAGCTGTTTTAAAAATCCGTTTTTTTTTTCTTTCCACATAGTGTCTTTCATCACCGTCATCCATTCTTCCACTGTTGGAGGGACCTTTTGCCTGCCACTTTTGTGCAATCAACTTCTTTGCTTGAAACAGACATCTAATTATTGCAATCCGTGTATCTTCTAACCAGCCATTCCCTTCCACTAGTCCCAAGGCGCATGTCCTGGCTTCCAAGACCAGAGATGTCCCAAATACGGAATTTATTTTTGTCACTATTTTACTGCAATATCTATGCAGTTTGGGACATCTCCAGACCATATGCACCAGGTCACCCGTCTCATCACCACACATTGGGCACTTCACGTCTGGCCCTCTTCCAAACCTAAACATTTTCAAAGGCGTATAGTATGCTCTATGTAACAGAAATAGATGGGATACAATCTGTGAGGGGGTCAGTGAAACCTCCGGCCCTGATGCCAGTATTCTGCTCCACGGTTCCTCAGTTATTTGTTCAATATCCTCCTCTCATTTGGGTCTGATGGAAAGTCCACCATCACCTTCAAATTCAGCCCTACTTAAGCACCCATACATATTGGAAACCAGCCCCTTAGACGTCCCTGCATTGACCACCCTTTGGAGAGAGGGCATTTCACTCCACTCCACTGCCCTTTCCCCAAACTGTGCATCCAGGGCATGTCTTGCCTATAAAAAAGACCTTTCTTTATCGTACATCACGGGACACAGAGCACCATAATAATGACTATCTGGGTTATAAGCCACCTATAGGTGATTGGACACTGGCAACCAATAGACAGAAAGTTCCCCCCATATAACTCCTCCCATACAGGAATTACCTGTTTTTTTCGCCAGTGTCTTGAAGGTGATTGTCGTGGCTGTTTTGAAGCGCTTAAAAATGTAATGCTGTCCCAGTTAAGGGCTTTATGATCGGATTTATTCGGATGGCATGAAGGCTAAAATGGATGGTACCCGAGCCTCATGGGAAGGAGAGAAGATTCCTTGAGGTTTTGCCTGTAATGCAGCCTTGCGGCACTGGACCCTGCATAATGGAAACCTGTGCAGTGTTTGTTCTGGCCAAGGTGCTTTCCTGCAGGGTACTATTAAGGTCCGGGGGAGTGGACCCCAGATTGAGGGGGACCCAGTCTCTGAAGGTCTTTTATGACAAAGCTCGCTGTGATGGGTGAAGATTGGACTCCTGATTTGTTCAGAGTCCTGCAGCAGGAATAGTAAGTCTGCATTTGTTTGCAGTTTCTTTTTTTTTTCTTTTTTTTTTTTTTTTTTTTTTTTTTTTTATACATTTACATTTTTTTTTATACATATATAAGGTAATAAAATGGGGCCTCCAAAGGAAGCACTCACCGATCCTCGCAGCAGAGCCTGAAATAGGCCCAATCTTCCCCCATCACCGCTGGTAACGCCACTGAGGACCTTCAGAGACCGGGTCCCCTTTTGTTTAGGGTCCACACCCCTGGACCTGTAAAGCACCCTTTAGGTTTCCTTGGGCAAATAAAAGACCAGGAATGCCATATCACAAGGGTCCAGCTCTATAAGGAAACATTACAGGCAAGACCCTTTTCTTGAACCAGGGCTCGGGTACCATCCACTTTAGCATGATATGCCATCCGAATGGATCCGATTTTATAACATCCTCACTGGGACATTTATCTGAAATGAGAGCTTTCACAGCCATGACAATCACCTTCAAGACACTGACAAAAAACTAAAGGTACTTCCTGTATGGAAGGGATTATATGGGAGGAACCTTCTTACTATTGGTTGCCATTGTCCAATCACCTAAAGGTAGCATATAAACCCACATAGTCATTACTATGGTGCTCTGTGTCCCGTGATATATGATAAAGAAAAAGAGAAATATGACTGTCTGTTCTCCCAGTGGCCACTGGGAGCAGTGTGCAGTTTAATCATGCTATGTACTCTTATGTACTGCTATGTGCTCTTACTCATGTGGTCTGCGGTTTATCCTCCAGCTACTAGAGGGCGCAGGCTTATTCAGTATGGCCTATTTTTATACAGGCAGGAAGTGGAAGGGCGGCCATGCCATGTGGCAACAGGTTCAGTTAGCCTCTGGAGACATAGTAGCAGCCTAAATATACTAACAAAGTGTGAGTACTTACTATGGGAGAACGATGTGAAGACAAGTCATGATTTTATGCTGCATATTTACTGCTTATCTGGGGGGACTGTACAACTGAAGGTTAAAACGCCCCTGGATGGTTAGCAGTTCACTTTTAAAGTGTTGACTGCTCTATAAGCAGGTGCAGCATAGTATACATGCTTGCAATCTTGTTACGTAAATGCATGTTTAAATATACACGTTTGGGAAAACGTGGGCATATCTCCAGTATAGTGCATATGTGCTTGGCTAGATCCTGCAGGTCTAGTTGGGCCCAACTTCAGTTAAGCAGGTCCTTGCAAAACCTGCTGAAACAGCACAGTTGCTAAAAACGCATGGTTGCACAAGAATGCATGATTGCACAAAGATGCATGATTTTGTCATGTTTTGCATAAATATACATGGTTATACATGTTTGCATAGAGATACATGATCATGGTTGCACCGAACGCATGGTTGCTTAAGCATGCATGGATGCACAAAGATGCATGTTTATTTGTGTTTGCAGAAATGTACAAGAATTTACATGTTTGCATCGAGATAAATGTTTATGGTTGCATAGAATGCATAATCACATAGAGATGCATGGTTATTAATGCTTGCATAAAGATGCAGGATTGGACATGTTTATATAACTCCTAGATTGTAAGCTCTAACGAGCAGGGCCCTCTGATTCCTCCTGTATTGAATTGTATTGTACTTGTACTGTCGGCGCTATATAAATCCTGTATAATAATAATAATATAAATGGACATTGATTATTCCTGGTCGCATAAAGATGCATGGTTGCATAAAGATGCTTGATTAGACATGTTTGTATAGATATGCATGATTTTACATAGTCACATAAAGATGCATGGTTGCATAGAAATGCTTGATCGCATAAAGATGTTTGCTTGAATATACATGGTTATACATTTTCACATAGGATACATGGGGAGTTGTTTCCGGAGGGCAAATCCACTTTTCACTGCGGGTGCACTTGGGGGTGCAGTCGCTCTGAATCTGAGTGGTAGATCTTGCATATCCCCTTTTGGATCTCCGGCGACTTTACTTCCGAGTGCACTTGCGGTACACTTGTGGTGTGAGTGGGTTTGCCCTTGGTGAATAACCCCCATGGTTGCATAAGAATACTTGATCACATAAAGCTGCGTAATCGCATAAGGATGCTTGTTTGCCTAAAAATGCTGGTTCGCACAAAGATGCTGGATCGCATAAAAATGCTGGATCGCATAAAGATGCTGGATCATATAAAATCACATGATCGCACATAAAAATGCATGGTTGCATAAAGATGCATGTTTATACAGGTCTACATGGATACATGTTGCATAAACAAGTTTCATAAATGCATGCTTGCTTATTGCAAGAATGCCTATTTCCATGGGCACGTGTTGCATGAATGCGTGTATACAACGCACTTTCATATTTTGCCCAAATGCATATTTTCATGAACACATGCTTCCATAGAAGCATATTGCTTAAACACATGCTGACACGTTTTCATTTGTACTGCATACACATGTTTATTACATTAAGCTGTATACATATGTACTTGTTTTTTCCGGGACTATTTACCTATGTACTTATTTACATAGGACTACATGCATATGGGCCTATATCCCGGGGTGCTTGTTTGCCTGAGGGTACATCCGTATGAGCGTATTGACCCTGTACTGCATACATGAATGGCAAGAGCACTTGTATGCCTGCATGTTTGCATGCCTAGGTACTTGCATACCTAAGGGCTTGTATAGAGGTAAACCAACATTGGTTTAGGCCTGCATCCTTGGAGGACTGTTTTATTGGTATACCTGTTATACCAGTTAAACGGTTCCAAAAAAGAGAGGCAGCCAGGGGAAGCAGGAGCACCGCTCTCAGGTTCAGTGATCTGGCAGTTATCCACATTACCCTGATGGATAGTGGTTTCGGGTGCATCTGAACCACTGTGGTGTTTGGCATTGCAGGGTGTCCTAGCGCATTCATTTTTTATCAGACTGCAGCCACATCACCTTGTTCATGCCTGATCTCGGTTGATTGAAGCCTAAACAGGATCAAGCCTGGTTAGTATACAGATGGGAGACTGCCCGGGGATACCAGATGCTGTAAGCTATTCCCCACCGGGGTGAGGGAAGCATCTGAGGCTGCTGGGTTTTTTGAGAGCATCTCGGGCCAGTAAGACCTAGGGCAGTCCCTGAGGTGGTTTGTTCCATCTTTTGCCAGCAAAAACCTGGTAGGTTAAGGGCACCTCTTGGGTGGGAGTCTATCACAGAGTTGTCAGTCTTTGTCTTACATTTGCTCTTGGAGCAGAAGTTATGGGCTCATTATTGTGCGACAAATAAATGGTGGCAGTTCCAAAGTCAAGTAGGAACATGAGGTCTATTTTAAGATCTCAACTCGCTGAACATCCTTCTGTTTTCAGATAGGTTAGACGGTTCAGCGATGATCTCTCTGGAAGAGGTAGGTTTCATGTGGCCGTTTGTTTCCAGGCTCATCAAGGATTTCTGTAATTGCAGTGGAAAGCCATTTTATTTTGTGAATCTTCGCTTTGGGTTGGCCACAGCTCAGGAGGATTCTCAAAGCTTCTAGCCCCAGTGCTGGGCTTGCTGAAGACACCTCAATCAGCAGTCAGTTCCTTCAATATACATCTACAGAAGGAAGCTGTGTTTGGGTCAAAGCATGTTCTCTACATACAGCCCTACTCCTGGTCTTGGTAGAGGTTCATTCCCTGTCGGGAACTTGAGGATCCAGGCATTGCTTTGCCAGAAGGCTCGGTTTCTGGGGTGTTGCAGAGCAAAGATTGATGCTTGATATTCTTCCTTTTCAGGAATCTGGAAGATAACCACTGATGCCAGTCTCTCTAGGACAAACCTGTTGTAGGTTCAATCTGGAAATGCATTTGCAGGCATATATTTATCAACCACCAGGGCTGCACCAGAGGTCATGCGACTCAGGGAGGTGTACCACATTCTGTCTGGAACAGTACAAGTGTGTCTCCATCGCCAATACATATTCCAGGTATAGGATAGTGGCGAGGGAAACTCTGCAGGGGAATCTACTAGATTCCAAGTTCTACAACATTTGAGACAGGTGTGTCCAAGACAAGAGTCCCACTGCCAATGGTGGTGGTACATACACTGGTAATACCTTTTTAAAGCGGAGGTTCATACAAAAATTGAACCTCTGCTTTTCGGAACCCCCCCCTCCGGTGTCACATTTGGCACCTTTCAGGGGGGAGGGGGTGCAGATACCTGTCTAAGACAGGTATTTGCACCCACTTCCGGGCATAGACTCCCACAGGAGTCTACGCCTCTTCCTGTCTCCTGGAAAACACACAGGTCCCATGAGATAGCAGGGACCAGTTAGGACGCGCAGTGCAACTTGCACATGCGTAGTAGGGAACCGGGAAGTGAAGCCGCAACGCTGCACTTCCTGATTTCCTCACCGAGGATGGCGGTGACAGCTGCCGAGAGCCGAGCGATTGATTGGCTTCGGCTGCCGACATCACTGGACCCTGGGACAGGTAAGTGTCCATTTATTAAAAGTCAGCAGCTGCAGTATTTTTAGCTGATGGCTTTTAATATTTTTTTTGTTTTATGTGGACCTCCTCTTTTTAAGGTCTGGTTCTCCCTTATTTGACGCTTTTTTCCCTGTTTAGGATTCTGCGACATCTGTTGCGAAGAATCCATAAGGTAGTAACACTGATATTAGTGTTGGCCGAATTAGCCCAGGAGGGCTTGGTACTTAGACATAGCAGGTCTTGCGGGGGTTACTCCTTTGGAAACTCCCAGTCCAGCGGGACCTGATGGCCTTTAGTCCTGTATCTCAGCACTGTTGGGCCCCTGAAAGCCAGCTTCGGGGAACTTCAATTACAGGACAATATTGAAAATGGGTGGAGCTAGAGGACCTGACGTCATCACACTCTCAACTGATCGGCCTTGGCGTCGGCTGTGTTTAACTGCAACGGTGTTTTACCCTGCCAATGCTTTGATGTCAGTTGTCCATTCATGGATTAAAGCATTTTAAACTACTGCACAATGAAGCGCCTCTTTTTCTTTTAAAATATACCATTTCCTGCTACGAGTGGTCTTGCTGGAGCAGCTAATAGAGGAGAGTGTTCCTGATTGCCGCCTCTGAAATTTCAACTACCAGGCGTGGAGGGAAGTCTGTCTCTGCTCAAAGACCAGCTGTTCCTGACCCCGAGAGGAATTTTGTTCAGGCTCGCATGATCTCTGTGGTGGGGATCCATCAAATCTGGTAAGCAGTCCCCCTTTTCCGATTTCTGCACTGTCTTAGAAGATTTACTGAAGACTTAAAGAGGAATCGCACCTCCGGTTTATGATACCATCATTTTCCATATGAACTATATTTTTTTCATTTCTTTATATTCACATTACTATTTGGTTTTAATTTGAGTAGCACACTGAACTTTTTTCTTTTAATATTGAAAATATTTTTCCCTGTCGTGAAGCCAGGAAGTGGCACCCGCAGAAATATGTGGGTGGGAAATTTTCTCTTTCTTTCTCCAATCGGTAGAAGAAAGGAATTTGGCCTTAAGTACCCTTAAGGGTCAGGGTTCGTCCCTATCCATTTTTTTCCAGGGGTCCTTGTTTCTCACTCCTTCTTCTTCCTTTTTTTTTTTTTTTTTTTTTCATACCTCATACAGCAGGTAACTTGGACAGTCCCACCTGTCAGGCTATTCTTGTGTCCTTGGAACTTAAATTGGTCTTGACTGTCTTTGTAGAGGCCACTTTTCGAACCAATCAGGGGAGTCTGTTGGTCCTTTTATCTCAGAAGGTGGCTTCTTTGGTGTCTATCACTTCACGAAGTGGAGTGTCAGTATTGGCAGCTCTTTCATGCAAGGAGCCATTCTTGGTCTCACATCACAAGGTGATGTTGCGTCTTCATCCATTTTTCCTGCTTAAAGTGGTTTCTAGTTTTTCACTTTCACAGGACAGTGTTTTGCCTTTTGTATTTCTCCTAAGTCTGCAATCGGCAGGAGAAAGATCGCTACCTCCTCAGAGTCTACTTGAGTTGTCGTCGCAAGTCAGGAATCCTGGTTGTGCAGAAGAGCCCAGGAAGGGCAGGCGGCATCCAGGTCGAATATTTAGCAGTGGATCTGCCAGTTTATCATTGATGCCTATGGTTTTAAATGGCAAAAAAAACTCATTTTTTTCTGGGGAGAGATTCTCTACCAGATGTGGGAGTATCTTGGGCCATCCATCATCGGATGTCGATGGCCCAGGGGTACAGGACCACTATTTGGTCTTTTGGTTTATACATCTACAGGGTTTTTACCAGGTCGGTGTCAATCGCGTAGAAAATACTGCCTTCGGCCTCAGCGTATTACAAATAACGGAGTAGGTCCTACTTTGGTGGCAGTTTCTATAATCGTGTCTCCCTCCCCTCAGGGACATAGCTTTAGGACATCCCAGATAGTCGGTCATTATTATGGTGCTCTGTGTCCCGTCATGCACGATAAAGAAAAATGGATTTTTAATGCAGTACATCACGGGTCACAGAGGTCCCTCCCCTCTTTTCTGGGATCTTCATTACTTGCCACAAAAACTGAGATACTTCCTGTATGGGAGGGGTTATATGGGGGGGAACTTTCTGTCTATTGGTTGCCAGTGTCCAATCACCTATAGGTGGCGTATAACCCAGACGGGTCATTATTATGGTTCTCTCTGTCCCGTGATGTACTCCAAGAAAAGGATTTTATAGGTAAGCTGTATTAAAAATCCATTTATTTGAAACTGCATATTCCGCTCTTATCTCCTGAAATGTTTTCAATCTACCAGCATTATACATTTGTGCCAGGCAGTGGATGCCACTTAGTTCCCATTCCTTAATCTTCCCCATTGCCATCAGCTCCTTAACTTCTTATTATCCCACAAGGGGGAGAATTCAGAGAAGCCACCGTAGCCCAACGTGGCCCTAACAGCTTCCCAGCTTTTTACCATCAATTGGGCCATAGGGCACCTAGAGCCAAACAAATCCGCCTCAACTGCCTCTACTATTGTATCATGGGTAGTATCTGCCAACATCAGATTCCCTCCCACTTCCCTCCCTGCTGGTAGATTGCCCCCTCTCATATGCTGCATCTGTGGGGCTAAAAAAAAAAAACTTGGGTTTGGCAAGGCTAGTTCCCCCTCCTCCCTTGGCAACTGCAACATCCGCAAACAAATTCTGGCCACTCCATTCTTGCAGATCAGTTCTCTAAAAACACTGTCCAATTTCTTAAACCAGTGCTTTGGAATCCAAACTGGAGAGTTATGTAACACATACAGAATCTGTGGCATCCAAACCATTTGAATTAAATTGCAACGGCCAGCTACCGAGAGTGGAAGTTGAGACCATACCCGGCATTTCTCTTTTAATTATGTCATGAGCGGGACCAAATTACATGCTATATATTGTCTTGGATATTTTTATATGTTAATATCCAGATACTTCATTTGGCTTGCTATCCTCACTTGGGCTATCTGATGGGGTAATGACTCTGAAAGAGGGTCAATTGGCAACAGTACTGACTTTTCCCAGCTAATCGCCAACCCTGAGTGGTGACCAAAATCTCTGACTATGCCCATTGCTGCCTTCAGGGAGGTCTGTGTGTCCCCCAGGAACAGCAATACATCACCCGTGTACATAGCGACCTTCTCTTCTCTCAACGCCCTCCTAAATCTGTGTACTTCCAATGAGACTCTCAGGGCAATAGCCAGTGGCTCTATTGCCAGGGCGAAAAACAGGGGCGATGATGGGCACCCCTATCTCGTCCCCTTCGCCAACCAAAACCACTCTGAGCTTTCCCCATTTATTCGCACTTTGGCTCTAGGTCCCTCATATTTTGATCCACTTAACAAAGTTAAGCCCAACTTGAAATTCCGCCAAGACTTGCTAAAGGTAATGCCATTCAAGGCTATCGAAAGCCTTGACAGCATCCAATGACAGGATAGCCCTAGTCCCCTCGTTTTCCGTTGGGATGTTTACATAGGCCCGCCTTTATATTCACACTTGCTGCTCTACTGGGTATAAAACCTGTTTGATTCGGATGTATACGTTTTGATATTATTCTATTTAATCTCGCCGCTAGTGCCTTTGCTAAAATTTTTACATCTGAACAGAGAAGGGATATTGGTCTATATGATGCTACTTCCAGTTGATTTTTTTCCCTCCCTTTTTGCAGTACTATAATTGTTGCTTCTGTCATAAGTGATGGTAGCTTCCCTTCTCCCACAGCCCAGTTAAGCACCTCCAAGAGTTTTGGGAGCAATATACCGCCATACCTCTTATATATTTCTATTGGCAAGCCATCCGGACCCAGAGCCTTCTGGTTTGCCATATCTGCTGTCTCCTTTTGTAGCTCTTCTAATGTCAATGGGGCCTCCAATCCCTCTCTGTCCTCCTCTGAAAGTGGTGGGATCCTCAACCCCTTAAAGAAATCCCACATCTCCCCTTCTACATTTTATATGTGATGTGCTGTACAAACTTTTTTATAATAATTTTTACATTCATTCACTGTTGCTGGGACTGCCCTAGTTATCCTCCCTCCCTCCCTCAATCCTAATGGCCGGTATAGTGGAAGATGGTGCGTTTGCCCTGGCATTTAAAGCCAGTATTCTCCCTACTCGCTCCCCCTCCCCCAAAAAACTGTTTTTGAAATGGCCTCCTATTCTCTGCTTTAGTCTAGATCTGCTTCCTATATTCTTCCTGTCTCTCCAACCACTCCTCGTACCTAGCCGGCTTTGGGTCAGCCACGTATCGCCTTTCCACGTCTCTAGCATTCCCCCCTGCAATGGTCTCTTTTTTTTTTTTTTTTTTTTATTTGTTTCTTAACCTGAGAGATTTGCTGGATTAATAGCCCCCAAAGCCTTCAGGGTGTCCCAGATCACCCGCACTGAGGCTGACAATGCGTTTTAGTTATATAAACTCCTCCAGGCTGACAGTTATTTTCCCTGAGTTTTTAATCAATTCCAGCCAGAAGGGGTTTATCCTCCAGTCACTCCATCTATAGCTATTCCCTATCTTTACTGAAAAAAACACAGGTGAGTGATCTGAAAGACTCCTCAACTCATACCTTTATTTCTTCCATCATATTCAAGGCCTCTTCATTACAAAGCACGAGATCTATCCTAGACAGGGTAGAATGCGTCTTAGAGTGACAGGAATACTGTTTTACAGCCGGGTACCACCCCTTCCAGACATCCACCAGCCCTATCTGCCCGCAAAACTGATGGAGCGGGCTGCTGGTTGTACCATCAGAGGGGAACCTGGGTGGAAACCTATCCATGCTTTTTATCCATATTCATGTTAGTCTCCCGCCACTATCACCGGTATTTCTGGCTTATTCATAATAAACTCCATTAGATCATTCAAAATTTCAATCCCAAAGGGTGGGGGAATATAAACATTGGCCAAAACACACAACCTATCCTCTATTAAGCATAAAAGAAAAACCTATCTACCCTTCTCGTCTATTTTACTCTGCCTACAGGAAAAAATACCCCCGGATCCACCAGAATGCTCGCTTCCCTTGAGTAGGATGTATAAGTAGAATGGTATTGCACCTGATAATTCCTATGCTTTAAAGTACTTGTCTCCCTCTCCAGGTGTGTTTCCTGCAGGCAGAGTATTTTAACCTGCCTTGGCCATCGAAAAGATTGCCCGCTTCTTAGATGAGTCCCTTACCCACCGCACATTCTAGGAGCATATCTTTAACCCCCTGGAGTGCGCCGGTCATTTCCCTCCTCTTTCCCTAATGGCTGCCATTTACCTTTTCCCCTCTTCACTGAACTAAAATAATTCTCCCAAACCCTTGTGTTCGTGTTTCTTCTCTCACACTTATAACTATGTGTTTTTATCTCCTTCCTGTGTGAATTCTAATAATGCAAAAACTCCACTCCTTATTCCCATACCCCACCCCACCCCCCCCCCCCCCCCCCCATATCGTGCCCTCACTCATACATACACTCCATTCATTCCTCTTTTTTTCCCCTTCTTCCCCCTTACACTCCATCCAATCTTTCCATTTCCCTTCTCCTTCTTGTGTGGCCACCTCTTCCATCCCCATCCTCCTAGTCATAGCGGGGGGGTGTGGGGGGCACTTCGGCTTCCTCCAACGCCCTCCGCGGCTCTATCCCGGACGTGCATTGCCTCCTCACTTCTCACTGAGGAGCCACGCCGCTAATGTCCCCATGGGGGAGCTCACTGCTGGTGCCCACCACAAAGATGGAACCCCCCCCCACCACCACCACCACCTGTCCAGCACGCCAGCCAGCCACGCCACCTCCCCGGCGTCTCAACGTAGCCTCAGCTCCCTCTCACACTGCATCTTCGGAGCTCCAGAGCGGGAGCAGGTAAAAGGTCTGGGCTGCAACGACCTCTCACCTCAACATCCGGTCACGCCCCCCACCTCGAGTAAATTTAGCATGTATACAAGTGCCACTTTAGCGACTCAGACCAAGAGTGCACTTTATCTGTTTGTTTGGAAATCACAGCGTGACCCCATGTTTAGTGGGCTTTAAAACTTGTTAAAATACATTTTACCCCACATATACAGATATAAGTAATGTGTGTTTTTTTTTTTGTTACTACAGACCACTCCTAACACTGTATCTTGATGTATTACTTACAGGTTTAAAGGAAATGTCCAATGGTATACCATAAATCTGGACCAGCCCCCCTATGAAAGATGGCAGAAGCTGATTAGTGATAAGAAGGCCCCGGTAAGTGAATAAAGTGATGGCCCGCTCATTGTTCCATTATGGGCCCCTTTCACATGGGCTTTCCGATCAGGTCCACCTGTCAGTTTTTCAGGCTCACCTGATCGGAGCCTCCTATCACTCCTATGGAGCGGCGGACGTCAGCGGTGACATGTCTGCTGACACGCACTGATATCTGATCCAATCCTATCCGTGAAATCCAGGCGGATAGAGACCCTATTTTCCATCCGTCTGGAGGATCGGATAAAAACGGATAGGTGGTCCGTTTTCATCTCACCTCCCCGTAGAGGAGAGCGGGGCTCTGACGGGTCTGTCTCTGCACAGTGAGTGGAGACAGACTTGTCATCCGCCTGCTCAGTGGGGATCAGCGAATCGATTCCCCCGCTGAGCAAAGCAGAGTCCGTTGGACAGACCACCCATGCGAAAGAGCCCTTTACTCTACATCCACACCAAGCTGAGCCTGAGAATCTTGATTTAAAGTGTCACATGGCCTCTGAATTTGACTGAAAACGATATGTGACTACATACTTCTCTAGAACAAATATACAGCATCATTGCACAATGTTCAGAGATTTTATAGAAGAGCCTGTCAGGCCTCTGGTATAGGATATAAGGTCATCTTGGTCAGGG
Organism: Lithobates clamitans; assembly: GCA_037952925.1. Classification (NCBI taxonomy): domain Eukaryota; kingdom Metazoa; phylum Chordata; class Amphibia; order Anura; family Ranidae; genus Lithobates; species Lithobates clamitans. Next base: position 10,717,190 of record JBBGZY010000031.1, on the reverse strand, counting down.
GGCATCCAAGTGACATTGTTCTACATCTTAAAGTATTTTGTATTTCCAGAGAGCACATATTGATTTCTTATTGGACTTAAACCTTTTAAAGTCATTCTTTTATTTGAGTTCTGCATTTTTACAGACTTCCTCATTCCCTTTGTTTTGTTTTTTATTAGTGGGCATTTTAGCTTGGCCTCTACAGGAAGAGAAGGTTAGCTACTAGAATGACTTTGCAGTTGCTTAACTGCCAGGAAACTGCTCTGACAATATTGCTGAAATAATGTATTAATCACACATGGAGTATTAGTATTGTTTTATGTCATAACACCAAGAGTAGTAGGGAGTCATGAAGAAAATAATTTTCAAGGTAACAAGAGATAATTGAAGTTGCAAAGTGTTTATAAAATAAAGAGAGATTGTAATTTTATATTTTTATGGCACCCATACAGAACAGCATTCATTCGTCTAACTCTTGTAGTTGTAAATAATAGGACCAATATTTCTGTAGATGGTTCCTGAGTATTTCTGTTGACCTTCCTCTTAGGCCTATCTGCTTGCAACCATGTAACATACTTATTAATAAAGAGAAAGATTTACTTTGAAATAAGGGACCAGAAATAAAATGCTCCCTTGACCTTGCACCAAGATCATACTGTAAGTAAAGAATATGTGTCATGTAGGGGATGGAAGAGATTCGAGTAAGGGAAATGGAGTACATTTTTCATTGATCAGCTCATAGACTTCCATTGTGTAAACAAACATGTAGTATCCCAGCTGTACTCCAAATGTTACTTGAACCTCAAATTATATCATGTTGAGGAGGAACGGAACAGATGCCCTTAATATGGAACAATCGAGAGCTTTGTCCCAGCACATAACTAATCTTCATTCAGTGGTGGCATGATAAAGGGAATCCAGCAAGACCTCAAAAATTGTTGTAATTTTCATATAGTGATTTTAAAAAAAAGCTCTATTGAACAAAAGATATTAGTGTGCTGATGACATAGCTCACTTGTAGCAGTAAAAGCAGTAAAGAAAAAACCTGGTGTAGCACTGTGCAGAAGGAAGCGGAGCTTGAGTAAGTAACGAGCAGATGTGGCCGCCCCATTTTGTGTGTGTGTGTGTGTGTGTGTATATATGTGTGTATATATATATATATATATGTATGTGTGTGTGTGTGTGTGTGTGTGTGTATATATATATATATATATATGTATATATATATATATATATATATATATAATGTGTGTGTGTGTGTATATATATATATATATATAATTATAATGAAATATCACATGGTCCCAAGTATTTAGACCCTTTGCTCAGTATTTAGTAGAAGCACCCTTTTGATCTAATACAGCCATGAGTCTTTTTGGGAAAGATGCAACAAGCTTTTTCACACCCGGATTTGGGGATCCTCTGCAATTCCTCCTTGCAGATCCTCTCCAGTTCTGTCAGGTTGGATGGTAAACGTTGGTGGACAGCCATTTTTAGGTCTCTCCAGAGCTGCTCAATTGGGTTTAAGTCAGGGCTCTGGCTGGGCCATTCAAGAACAGTCACGGAGTTGTTGTGAAGCCATGCCTTTAGCTGTGTGCTTAGGGTCATTGTCTTGTTGGATGGTAAACCTCCGGCCCAGTCTGAGGTCCTAAGCACTCTGGAGAAGGTTTTCGTCCAGGATATCCCTGTACTTGGCCGCATTCATCTTTCCCTCGATTGCAACCAGTCGTCCTGTCCCTGCAGCTGAATAACACCCCCACAGCATGCCACCACCATGCTTCACTGTTGGGACTGTATTGGACAGGTGATGAGCAGTGCCTGGTTTTCTCCACACATACCGCTTAGAATTAAGGCCAAAAAGTTTTATCTTGGTCTCATCAGACCAGAGAATCTTTTTTTTTTCTCACCATCTTGGAGTCCTTCAGGTGTTTTTTAGCCAACTCCATGCGGGCTTTCATGTGTCTTGCACTGAGGAGAGGCTTTCGTTGGGCCACTCTGCCATAAAGCCCCGACTGGTGGAGGGCTGCAGTGATGGTTGACTTTCTACAACTTTCTCCCATAACCCGACTGCATCTCTGGAGCTCAGCCACAGTGATCATTGGGTTCTTCTTTACCTCTCTCACCAAGGCTCTTCTCCCCTGATAGCTCAGTTTGGCCAGACGGCCAGCTCTAGGAAGGGTTCTGGTCGTCCCAAACATCTTCCATTTAAGGATTATGGAGGCCACTGTGCTCTTAGGAACCTTAAGTGCAGCAGAATTTTTTTTGTAACCTTGGCCATAGCTGTGCCTTGCCACTATTCTGTCTCTGAGCTCTTCAGGCAGTTCCTTTTGACCTCATGATTCTCATTTGCTCTGACATGCACTGTGAGCTGTAAGGTCTTATACAGACAGGTGTGTGGCTTTCCTAATCAAGTTCAATCAGTATAATCAAACACAGCTGGACTCAAATGAAGGTGTAGAACCATCTCAAGGATGATCAGAAGAAATGGACAGCACCTGGAGTTAAATATGAGTGTCACAGCAAAGGGTCTGAATATTTAGGACCATGTGATATTTCAGTTTTTCTTTTTTAATAAATCTGCAAAAATGTCAACAATTCTGTTTTTTGCTGTCAATATGGGGTGCTGTGTGTATATTAATGAGGAAAAAAATGAACTTAAATGATTTTAGCAAATGGCTGCAAAATTTAAGGGGGTCTGAATACTTTCCGTCTCCACTGTATATAGAGGACAAATGTCTCATTTTGTAAGAAACAACCTTCAAATTCACTAAGCGGGGTATACCAGCAATTAACGCTACTCCCCTTCTTTTTTTTTTCCGAAGAGAGGAGAGGGGGGGCCGTAGGCGACGAAGGGGGGGGGAATTAGGGCGGCTCTGGCGCCCTTCATCGCCCAGCGCAGGAAAGTTTTTTTTTTTTTTTTTTAAAGCACTAGTGTTATTGCTGCAAGCTGCAGAGGGATGCAAGAGCGTAGAGGGGCATGTAAGAGGTTGGTGACACAAGCATTCTTTTTGAACACATTTACTATTGCATCAGGCTCTGAGCGTTAATAGCAGCGGCAGTGGCTGACTATTGCTCAAGCAATGGATGCGATTCTTCTGGTAGTACCTCTGCTTTATGCATCGGGCTATATTCAGAAAAAAAGGAGCTAAAAGGGTCTCCCTCAAGCTCTGGAAAGCCTACTCTTCAAATGGCATCCTCCCCTGAGAGGGGGTAGCTGGTCAGAGGGAGCATCGGGGCCATGAAATGTTTGCAACGATTTGCAGCCCCTGTTCATTTTACTCCTTTTTTTTTTTTTTTTTCCTCAGCCATGGTAGGTTTTGAAAAGAAGTTTAGCGACTTTAATCGCATCCCAGTGTGGTCAAGATGCAACAGGTTCTCTTCCATTTTCCTAAAGACCCTCAGACTAGGGGCAGGAGAGGAACTAGGGGCGGGAGAAAACTATTCCCTCAGGGGACCGTGGTGAGGCTGATGACTCCTCTTCTGAGATGTCAATTGTGGGAGGGTCAGCTTTCACAATCTGTATGATTGATGGTACAGTTTTTCTTGCTGAATGATCCACTCCACATTTATGTACCCTTAACTGAGTGTTTGGGTTCGCTAAAGCCTCCTCAAGCTGTGCATGCTTTTTCCTGTCCATTCTTTGTTGGGTAATTTTTTTTATATCTGGAGGATCACCCAGATAAGCATTATTTTCCATTCTAAAAAGTTTTCATATTTTATCCTATGGTAGAGAAAATTCACTAAGGTATACCTGCAATTAACGCTACTATATCCTTTGTGAGTAAGTTTGACTTGTCCGTCAGACATTACTCAAATACTTAGGGATCCAATGTATAAAAGGTTGGAATTCCTATTAAAAAAACAAAACAAAAAAAAAAACACTTTTTTCTTTGGCAGGTTGAGTGTCTCAGCCTTTGCTGACAGTAATTGGTTAATCATTGAGAAACCAGTTTTAACAGGTGTTTAAGGTTATCCTGCTCAGCAGGTCCAGGAGGCAGCTTAGTTTGCAATAGTTGCTATGACGGATTGCGCCTTCGCTAAGCATCATGCAAGAAGCTCCTGGCTAGTCTTCCCTTTTGCGGTAAGACAGCTATCTGGGGATATTTTGGATAAATCCAAAGAATTTCTAGCAAAAGAAAGATGCCCCTTTTGCCTTTTTTAAATGAAGGACTAATTGTGTTTTTTTTTTTTTTATTTCAAAGTTCCTTCTTCTGTGCCAGGGGCATCAGCCTCCAGGCAGTCACGACGGCCTCCGCCGTCGGGTTTAAAGGGTAATCCTCAGGGTTAACCCCAGGAACAAAAGAAGGTCTTGAGGGAGGAAGCCTACAAGATACTGTAGCCTCCTTATGAGGAGGTGCCCCCGCTTGCTCAATAGGGAGAATTCTTCTACAGTTCTCAGGGATCTGGCAGAGGGGATATCGAGATGAATGGGAGACCTCCTCAATAGCTCCAATGTACAAACTGGAGCTCCAAGAGTTTCCATCTCCTCGTTTTCTCAGATCAAACGTTCCTAAAAATCCAGAGAAAAATAAATCTTTTCTCTCTAGCATTGGACCATGTTTTGGCAAAAGGTGTTCATGGTGGCCCTATGTAAGAGCAGGATTGGGATTTGGTTAAATCCAAATGGACATTCTAGATCTCAAAAATCTAAAATTCAATTGCTGAATATAATCTCTCCCCTTTTTTGCATGAAGATGCATATCTCCATATGCCTATTTCCTCACTCACTAGTATTTTTTTCTTTCAGAGTGGAAAATCTTCTTTTTCAGTGTGTAGCTCTGCTTTACCATCTAGATGCTACACCTCAAGTACAAGGTTCTGGCTCCTTTTCTACCCAGATTGAGGGCCCAAGGTATAACCATTATGGTTTACCTAGTCGATCTGTTCTTATTAGACCAGTCGGTAGCCCGCTTAGACCAAAAGTATGGTCACTACATTCGACTACCTGGAATATCTAGGTCGGATTCTCAACCTAGGAGGAATCTTCTTAAAAACATGAAGAAAATACTTGGGTCTGATCATGGGTACACCCAGAAAAGGGTATTCGTACCCCACGCTAAGATCAGCACCATAAAGGTTTGATCCAGGTAGTCGAAGCAAGATGTTTTTCTCCCATTCATCTTTGCGTGAGGTTGCCGGGAAAGATGGTGGCTTCGTTCAAGGCCGTTCTTTATGCTCAGTCTCATTCTAGACTGCTGCCAAGCAGTATCCTATGGGCTTGAAACAGAGAATTCAAGCTCTATATTCCCAATGTGTCTGACTCCAAAGCCTACGGCCGCATCACCCTGATAGGGCTCGATTTCGTCCGATCTTGGAGGCTAAGCAGGGTCGGGCCTGGTTAGTACCCGGATGAAAGACTACCTGGAAATACCAGGTGCTGTAGGCTGATTGTGCCGGAGCCTCAGTTTATGGTTAACATCCAAAAATCTGTGAAGGGGAAAATCCTTCTTTCAGTTACCTGGGAAATAGTATCAACATATGCCAACCTTTTTTTGTTTAGGTTGGGGGACAGTCCTGAAAGAGGCAGCTGTCCAGGAGAAGTGGCCTAGATCAGAAACGGCCTTGCCCATTTACATTTTAAAAATTCATGAAGAACACTTGGTTCTGAGGCCTGAACGTTCAGTTTAAGGTATTGTCCTGCTAGGAGTCAATCCGTTTATGCCACAGCAATGACCTATATTAATCACCAAGGGGCACAAGAAGTTGTGCGGCCCAGAGAAAGGTGAAGCTTATCCTATCTTGGAAAGAAAACAATGTACTTTGCCTATCGGCAGTTTTCATTCTAGGAAAAGTAAATTGGCAGGCAGACTACTTGAGTCGTCAGCAATTTTTCCTGGGAGAATGGTTCCTTCACCCTGATATATCTTCCTGTCAATATGTCAAGGATAGGGAATCCCAGACATAGATCTGTTTGCATCCAGGATCAAAAAATAAGATTGACAACTTTGTGTCAAGAACAAAGGATCCGCTAGCATGCGAAACGGATGCCTTGCTATTCTTGTGAAATCGGTTCTCACTGGTTTGTGCATTCCCTCCTATTCTGCCTGCATCCACAACTTCTTCACAGGATCAAGCAGGAAGGGAAGTCGTTGATTCTTGTAACTCCAGCGGGGTCCAGGAAATCTTGGGAGATCGTAGAGATGGCAGTAGGGAACCCATGTACCCTACCTTCACGGCCAGACCTTCTCTCGCAAGGTCCAGAGTTCCATCCTACTTTATGAACGATAAATTTAACAGTTTGTCTATTGAGACCCGCACTCTGAAGAAGCATGGGCTGTCAGGTTCGGTAGTTTTTCTACCTTGGTTTATGCAGAGCCAGCCTCCATGGTTATATATTATGGAGTCTGGGAACCATATGTCTCCTGGTTTTCAAACCAGGAGCTGCACCCCAGAAAATAAGTCTAGGTAGAGTCCTTGATTTTTTTTTTTTTTTTTTTTTTCTGCACATGGGGTGAGAAATAAAGCTGGCTTTGAGTGCTTTCTAAGGACAGGTCTTGGCCTTATTGGTATTATTTCAACGACCACTTGCGTCACATTCTTTGATCCATAACTTTATTCAGGGGGTAACTCTGCTTAATCTCCAGTTAAGTGACCCCTGAGCCCTTGGGACTTGAATTTAGTTTTGTCAGCATTACAAAACAGCCTTTTTTGGGCCGATACAACATATATTCCCTTGGTCCTTTTTTGATGAGGAAACTATTTGTGTGTGTGTGTGTGTGTGTGTGTGTGTGTGTGTGTGTGTGTGTGTGTGTGTGTGTGTGTGTGTGTGTGTGTGTGTGTGTGTGTTTTATATAAATATATTACACACACACACACACACACACACACACACACACACACACACAATCTCCTTTGATACCCCCCTGATGTAGCACCCTCAGGAATGTACATAAGGAAGCGCATTCTGACCTACTTGCATATTAGGTGGTCTGTGACATCTGGTGAGTGTAAAGTAGTGAGTGTACAGCTTGTATAACAGTGTAAATTTGCTGTCCCCTCAAAATAACTCCACACACAGCCATTATTGTCTGAACCGCTGGCAACAAAAGTGACTACACCCCTAAGTGAAAAATGTCCAAATTGGGCCCAAAGTGTCAATATTTTTTGTGTGGCCACCATTATTTTCCAGCACTACCTTAACCCTCTTGGGCATGGAGTTCACCAGAGCTTCACAGGTTGCCACTGGAATTCTCTTCCAATCCTCCATGACAACATCACAGAGCTGGTGGATGTTAGAGACCTTGAGCTCCTCCTTCCGTTTTGCGGATGCCCCCAGATGCTCAATAGGGTTTAGGTCTGGAGACATGCTTGGCCAGTCCACCTTTTATCCTCAGCTTCTTTAGCAAGGCATAGGTCGTCTTGGAAGTGTGTTTAGGGTCGTTATCCTGTTGGAATACTACTCTGTGGCCCAGTCTCCAAAGGGAGGATCATGCAGATCATGCTCTGCTTGAGTATGTTACAATAAATCTTGGCATTCATGGTTCCCTCAATGACCTGTAGCTACCCAGTGCCGGCAGCACCAGACCATGACACTCCTACCACCATGCTTGACTGTAGGCAAGACACACTTGCCTTTGTACTCCTCACTTGGTTGCCGCCACACATGCTTGACACCATCTGAACCAATTAAGTTTATCTTGGTCTCACCAGAACACAGGACATGGTTCTAGTAATCCATGTCCATAGTCTGCTTGTCTTCAGTAAACTGTTTGTGGGCTTTCTTGTGCATCATCTTTAGAAGAGGCCTTTTCCTTTTGGGACAACAGCCATGTAGACCAATTTGATGCAGTGTGGGGCGTATGGTCTGAGCACTTACAGGCTGCCCCCCCCCATCTCTTCAACCTCTGCAGCAATGCTGGCAGCACTCATACGTTTATTTCCCAAAGACAACCTCTGGATCTGACGCTGAGCACATGCACTCAAATCCTTTGGTCAACCATGGCGAGGTCTGTTCTGAGTGAAACCTTTCCTGTTAAACCGCTGTATGGTCTTGGCCACCGTGCTGCAGCTCAGTTTCAGGGTCTTGGCAATCTTCTTAGAGCCTAGGCCATCTTTATGTAGAGCAACAATTCTTTTTTTCAGATCCTGAGAGTTCTTTGCCATGAGGGACCATGTTGAACTTGCAGTGACCAGTATGAGAGAGTGAGAGCGATCATGCCAAATTTAATACACCTGCTTCCCATTCACACCTGAGGCCTTGTAACACTAAAGAGTCACATGACACCGTAGAGGGGAAAATGGCTAATTGGGCTTAATTTGGATGTTTTTATTTAGTGGTGTACCCACTTTTGTTGCCAGTGGTTTAAACATTAATGGCTGTGTGTTGCGTTGTTTTGAAAATTTTTCCAACATGTTCCTTCAACAGAAGTTGACTAACTGATCAACTTCTATCAAGTGGGGAAAGCCACACACTGACTAGAATTTGGCCAGTCCCTGTTAAACCGTCTGGATCTCAATCTGTGTATGGCCAACTTTAAACTGATGTGTTAAAATTTAGAAATGCTTTTTGTTATTGTGGTCATCATTGTAGTAAACCTGAAACGTTATGCTGATAAGATCATTTGTCTATTTTTATCTTTGTCTGCAGCTAAAAGAACTAGTTCAGCATATCAAGAACCTGGCAAAATCCATTTCTCCAAAACTTCTCGAATTAGTGGATAACACATTGGTAAGTGGCTGTGACTTAGTGGGGTTCCACCCAAAAAACAAAAATACTTGGAAAAATTCTAAAACAAAAAACAAAAAAAAATTTGGATATTTTTTTTTTTTCACTTATCTCTAAATGCCTGTTGCTAGGTGGTCCCTCGTAGTCTGCCTGTGCCTTTGCCTGGGCTGGTGACATCACTTCCCCACCAGGCACAGGAAGGGCTCCACTCTTCTCCCTCCCTCCTGTCAATCATCTGGGACCCATTACAGGTCCCAGGTGATTGAGCGGCCAATCACGGCGCGCAGCGCCGCTCGCACATGCGCAGTGGGTGCCAGGCTGTGAAGCCACAGCCCGGCGCCCACAGTTGAAATGCCGGCGCCGACGAGCAGACGGGGGGGCGAGCTTGGCTTCGATCCCCCGCAACGCTGGACCCAGGGACAGGTAAGTGTCCAATTAAAAGTCAGCAGCTGCAGTATTTGTAGCTACTGACTTTTAATTTTTTTTTTTTTTTGACGGCCCCCCTGGGTGGAACTCCTCTTTAAATTTGTTGATTTCCCAGTGTAATAAATATGGCTACCTGAATAGTCTATGTTTTACATTAGAATTGTTCTGCTGCGAATCTCATAGCAGTGACATTGCCATAGCTAGATAGAAACAGTCAGCACTTAATTGGAAAAAGGATACAATCCTGCTGCAAACTCTTAGGCCTCATTCACACAGGCATGCAAAGGGCTGCTTATCCTAGAGTGTATATCTGTGCAGGTCCAATGCACAGATCAGGACTCGGTCTGTCTGAATTCTGAGCTGTGCATCGGACTTGCGTAGATGTGCGTTCCAGGATGCCTTTGGAGATCCGTGCAGCCGCCCTCCTGTCATTGATCTGAACACTAGTGCATCCCACCTGGGTGAAGATGGCCCTTCATACGGGTGTACAAATAAGAGTGTCCTTGCAGATGATAATTTACTGTTTGTGTAATACACGGGGGGGATATTTTACTAAAACTGCAGAATGCAAAATCTGGTGCAACGCTGCATTGAAACCAATCCGCTTCCAGGTTTTATTGTCAAAGCTTAATTGAAGAAGCTGAAGTAAGAAGCTGATTGGCTACCATGCACAGCTGTGCCAGATTCTAACTGCTTCAGTTTTGGTAAATCTCCCCCACAGTGCCCAAGGCTTTGCAGTGTCCTTCTCATTGGATATCTTTAGAAACAGATAAACATATGCAGCACCAGCATCATGTGACACATTTAAAAAAAAAAAAAAAAAACTTTATTATATAGTAACGTAGACTGATATTCGCAAACACCTCTTTTATAAACTTCTCAATTAAAAAAGAAGAAATCCTCTATTACAGTGGTGGAGGAGAATGCCCTTGACTTGGCTTATATATGGAGAGCTAATTCTAGTTTGTTTCAAACACCTGTTCATGTGACCTCCTTGACCAATCATTTGAAAGTGTTTTTCGCTATAAACACCTAATCGGTGTCTGACCCCACTACACTATATGGTGCGCCCACAAGGCCTTTATTAGGGGCATTCTACTACAAACTAGCTCAAGACTTAAAAGACAGAGAACATTTAAATTGGACCGCCTATTAAGTGACATTAAGTCTCTGGAAACACAAAACAAAGACGCACCTAGTTCTGACTTAACAAACAAGTTGATCAAGCTCTGATCTGAACTCAGACTTCTACTCCTAGAACAACATCATGAATATATTAGTTCACTGAAATTGGCTCATTATTCCACAGGTAACAAAGCCGGCAGGTTCTTGGCCCATCGACTGAAAGAGCAAAAAAGCGCACAAAAATTCCTTACTTAATCCGTACGACAAACCACAGTAAAATATTTAGTCCCAAGGACATTGCAGACGCCTTTGCTGACTATTACTCATCCCTATATAATATCGAAAATGACCCTAACACTCCCCAACCCACAGATGAAGCTATTCAACGCTTCCCTGTGGCAAATCCAGGTCTTGATGGTCTACCAAACGACTATTATACAACCTTTTCGAGTATTTTAACTCCCACATTACAATCAGTTTTTTCCCAGGCAGTAGCCTCTGCCTCATTTCCCTCTGAGATGCTTACAGCTTATGTGGTCACCATCCCTAAGCCAGGCAAGGCTCCTGATACTCCCTCTAACTTCCACCCCATCTCACTCCTAAATACAGATGTTACACTTTATGCTAAAATCCTGGCCCATAGACTCCTCCATATCTTACCTACTCTGATCAACCCAGACCAATCAGGCTTCACTTCAGGAAGGCAAGTATCTGATGCCACACGTAGAGTTATTGATATCATACCCCATGCAAGATCCTGTCGGGTGCCTTCTCTGCTCCTCTCTTTGGATGCGGAGAAGGCATTCGACAGGATACACTGGGGTTACATGAAGGGACCCATCCTCCTCTGCTATTCTAGCCCTATACTCTTCACCTTCAGCACAGGTCTACACATCAAACAGTCTATCCTGACCTTTTCATATTTCCAATGGAACAAGGCAAGGGTGCCCCCTGTCCCCCTCAATCTTTAACCTCCTTATCAAACCATTAGCGGAAATAATCAGGTCACATACAGACATTAAGGGCTTCTCCTTTCAAGCAGGTTCCCACAGTATATAAATCTGTTTGCGGATGACATACTATTTATAACTTCACCAGGTAAATCTCTCCTTCATGCCCACATCATACTAAACTATTACAGTAGAATCTCATATTATAAAGTAAATCACACAAAATCAATCATATTACCCATAAACCTCCCTCCTTCCCTTCAATCTTGCTTGAAAATGTCCTTTCCCTACTCATGGAGTAGAGACAGTATATCCTACCTAGGTCTTCAACTTACAGCAGACCCTTCCAAACAAGCTGACGCAAACTATCTACCATTGATAGACAAACTATCCAAAGAGACCAAACGCCTAGCAAAGGTCAAGTTAAAGGGTGGTTCCGGCCGGGAAAAAAAAAACGTAAAAGTCAGCAGTGACAGAAATAAAGTCCAAGTGAGTAGGTATCCAAAGGAATCCAATACAAGCAGCAATATAAACCTCTGTAGTGTGAAACCCCCACTCGGGTGGATCCAGAGTCTAGTCTCCGGAGAGGCACTGCCAGAAAATACGTGTGGTGTGTTTTTTTTTTTTTGTTTGTTTTTTGCAGGATATTTATCAGGGCAATGGCTGGTGTCATCACGGTACCATGGTTGTTATGGTGTCAGGATGATTGAAGTTTATTATTTCTATTATTGCATTGTTATATAAAATGAAATGGTTCAACTCGCCATAATGCAGAATTAGTGGGAGCCCTGAGCGTGTCACTTGCCACCGTCGCCTGCCACCAGATGTGGATCGTCACTTGCCACGTCACCTGTCTTCAGATGCGGATTGTCACTTGTCTGCCACCAGATGCGGATTGTCACTTGCCACATCACCTGCCACCAGATGCGGATTGTCACTTGCCACGTCACCTGCCACCAGATGCGGATTGTTGCCTGCCACCAGATGCAGATTGTCACTTGCCACGTCGCCTGCTAGATTGCTAGATTAGATTGTCACTTGCCTGCTGTGGTGCGGATTGTCACTTGCTGTGTGAAGTCAGGCAGCAGAGAGATGATGTAATCTCTCTACTGCCTGCAGCTGCACAGTGAGGGCAGAACTGCGGTGATGCAGGACGGGCGGTGAGAGATGTCATCTCACTGCTCCCCCGCCTGCTGAATGGCCATTCCGCCTGCTGACCTGCTGACTGTCCTCTTTGCCGGCTCACCCGCTGACTGGCCCGCTCACTCACCTGCTGACCTGCCCACTCACTCACTGTCACTGACCCGCTGACTGGGCTGGCCCACCCGCTGGCCCATCACTAATTTCTCCCGGGGGGGGGGGTTTCCCCCGTTGCCCCTCTCCCTGGGATCCACTCCTGCCCCCACAACTATTATAGGGAGCGCTTACCGCATATTATAGACCTTCTATCTCTAGAAAGGTCATTTGATCCGAGGCATCAAAGGGATCCATCAGATGTTCATATTGATCAGCTCCTATGGGGAATGCACCATCAGTTCCCTTCCCAACAAGTCTCCCCATAAGCCGTGGATAGGAGTATAGAAGAAAAAATAAAAATGCTCCAATAGTATACATTTTTTTCAATTTTATTTCCCCCCCCCCCCCCTTTAGTTAGTAGTGGACTTGCCCTTTTAAATAAACCTATGTGAGCTATAGTAAGAAATCGTTAATGCTTTAACATCTAACGTGTTTGTGTTACAGCCTTTGCTTATTGGAAATCTTCCATGTCCGTTTGGTGAAGAATTAAAAGGCGTTGCAGATGCAGCTGGTATACCACTAGGTATAATTTTACCATGCTAGGTTTTCATCTCTGTTTACATCACTAGTCATATCATTATCACCACTAGAAAAAATGTGGACAAAAGCGGAGGAAATAATATTATTCGTGATTTATATAGTACCAGCAGTTTGCACAGCGCTTCACAATTTAAAAGCGACGGTTACAATATAAAGGAGTACAAAAGGGTTAAGAGAACCCTGCTCATAAGCACTTAGTCTAATATGGTTATACAAAAGGTAATGACTTCCACCGCTTCAAGCAGTTTAGCATACCTATACTGTTTCTACCTATGGAGACATTGGGGTACACCCTTTACACTTTTACATGATACACACAGAGCTTTCTTTACTAAGAGCGGCAATAACTGTTAACTGACATACAGTACATACAATACAATTCATGCTGACATAATCAGGCTGATTTACTAGAAGATAAGAATGTGTGAATAATGACTTCAATTATTCAATCATGTAAAAAGCAAATTTGTGTTCACCTATTTCATCTTTTCATCTGCACATGATTGGATATTTGAAGTTCGTGATATTAAAGTCGTCGTCTTTCTTTCTTCCTTTTTTTTTTTTTTTTTTTTTTTTTATAACAGGCAAGGTACACTTACCTGCTCTATGCAGTGGTTTTGCACAGAGCAGCTCTTCTCCTCCCTCCTGCTAAGTGCCCCCAAAGCAAGCAGCTTGCTATGGGGAGACCCAAGCAGGCTCATTCCCGAGCGGCTGCTCTGCGTGTCCATTCAGACATGGATCCCTCTCTCCCTCTCTCCCTCTCTCCCTCTCTCCCTCTCTCCCTCTCTCCCTCTCTCCCTCCCTCCCTCTCTCCCTCTCTCCCTCTCTCCCTCTCTCCCTCTCCCTGCTACTGTCTCAGACAATGAGAAGGGAGAATCCCGGACAGCCAAGGCTCTTGTGCACATCGCTGGGGGAAAATCGGGCTCAGGTAAGTATTGGAGGGAGGGACTGCTGCACACAGAAGGTGTGTTTTTTTTTTTTTTTTTTTTTTATCGTAATGCATAGAAAGCATTAAGGTTAAAAAAAACTTCTGCCTTTTTGGAACCCCTTTTTAATATTCAATTTCTTGTGTAAAGATTCTCAACTCCTTTTAAGTAAAAGAGCCCTCCTGTGCTTAGTTACTATGGTTATTTCTAGGGATGTGTAAATAAGCCATCCCTGAATTTTCTCAGATAAAGAAGAGATCTTAAATTTGAGTGATTTGTGGCTGTCTGCTGCTAATGTAAGACCAAATTTGTGCTGAAGCCTTTCTTCTGTAGTCCTGCAGGGGTTATAAACTGTGTTTAAAGTTAATCAATGCAGCAGGGAATCATGGCACCTTTCATGTTAAATCAACCCAACCACAGTGCATAATTTTAGGAGGGTAGATATCCCATGCAGTTGGTCCAACTTTAAGCTGCACATCAGATGTTGGCTGTCCTTTTTTCCAGGACAGGTTAGATTATGACAGGATTCAAGTTGCTATAGGGTAGATGGGTTATTTTTTTTTCTTATGGACAGGTTTGGTATCTGTGGCCTAGTTTGGAGTTTGCAGGTATATTATAATTGTATGTTTTTATACAGAAAATGCACATAGTTTGAAACTAGTTTGTCAGTACCTATTGGGTAAGGAAGCTGCTACAAGGTTTTTTGACATCTTTGTGTAAGAGTGGTATAACCCACACAGGGCTCAGTATGAACCATTGGGGCCCACCACACTAAAGCCTTGTAATGTAGGGCAGAGGCAAGGCTTACATCATGTATATTTGGCTCAAGAGTCAGAGTATAATCCTGTTCTGTTTACATTTCTTTCCAGGGGAAATTATGTTGTTCAACATCTTTTATGAAGTCTTTTCTGTTTGCACATCAGTAGTGGCACAAGATACCTCGGGTAACATTCTATTTTGGCCTTTTCTAGTTTAGCATAAGTTGTTGAGAACTATTTTAGCATCTAAAGTGTCTTTGTTCATATACAGGCAAGTTAATTCATGCAAGAAACCTGGATTTTGGATTATTTCTGGGGTGAGTAAGCACATTTCTATCAGCTTGCGCTTGGATACACATATATCTCAGATTTTAGTTACTTGCAAAAAAATAATGATTGCATGTTGACGAGCCCACCAAGATCTATCTTCTCCGCTAGACACATTTCATCAAAGAGAAGCATCTGTTGGCCAATAATCAAAGCAGTTGTTCATTTTCCTAGGAAGTGATCTGGCTGCACACACACAGTATATGTGTATACACCGATCAGCCATAGCTTTATGACCCCTGACAGGTAAATTGAATACCATTTATTATCTTGTTACAATGGCATCTGAAAGTAAATAAACATACAGGGGGTCCTCGGGTTACGAACAAGATCGGGACTGTAGGTTTGTTCTTAAGTCGAATTTGTTTGTAAGTCGGAACAGTACCTTTTTTAAATGCAAATCTAGTCTCTGAGACAGGATGTAAACCCAAATCAACAGAGAAAAGCAACCGGATGGCAGGGGCGGCATGGTTAGTTCAAATATGTTTTTGTTTCTCTTATTTTTTTACTTTATCACTTTTTTTTTTTTTTTTTATTTATTTGTAGCTTGTCTTTTTTACTTTTTTATTTTTTATTTTTGTATAATTTTCTTATTTTTAATATTTTTCTTATTCTTTACTTTTTTAATTTTATTAATTTAATTATTACTATATTTCTTATTTTTTTTTTTTTTATCAATTTTTTTTTCACTTAACTTTATTGCTATCACACAGGAGAAAACAATTCCCTGTGTGATAGCAATTGGAGGTGACGGGTTCTCTTTATTGACCTTGTCACCTCCAAAACAAGAGTCCAGGAGCACAGCTGAGCACAGCTCTCCCCTCTCACTGTTTTCGTGGCGGCAGCGAGAGGTACACTGTATGGCACAGCAGGGAGATGGATGGTGAAAGTCCGAGTCCAGGCAGGCCGGCCGGCTGCGGTGCACCTCGGCGGGGCAGCGGTGCAGGAAAGACCGGGGATCCTGGAGGCTTCGTAGGCCGGACAAGGCCTCGGCCGCGACGGGCAGTTTTAGCGGCCTGGCAGGCCACCAGACCATACCAGGCCAGTGGATGGGCAGGCAGAATGACGAAGGGGGCCCGCAGCCAAGCCAGGAACGGAGGAAAGGCTCACTCCAGCAAGGAGAGGAAGATTCGGCCAGCAGTGACGTCATTCGGGCCCCGTTCGTAGGAGTTGTTCGCAACTCGGATGTTCGTAAGACGGGGACCCCCTGTAATAGGCAGCAAGTGAACATGTCCCTTAAGTCGATGTGTTGAAAGCAAAAATTATTTGTTAAGTGTTAGGATTTGAACGAGTTTGACAAGGGCCAAATTGCAATGGCTAGATGACTGGGTCAGAGCAGCTCCAAAACTGTAGCTCATTGATGCACTTCAGGAGACAAAGCTTGTCCATGTAGTCTGATTCAGTAGAAGAGCTACAGTAGGTCAGATTGCTGAAAGTTATTTCTGGCTCCAATAGAAAGGTGTCAGAAAACACAGTGCAGACAGGTCAGGCTGCCCATGTTGTCCACAGCCAAAAGCACCAGACCACGGAGCACTGGAAGAAGGCGGCCTGGTCTGATGAATCATATTTTCTTTTACATCATGTTGATGGCTGTGTGTGGTGTGACTTACCTGGCTGGAAGCAGTCTGATGCTTTGGGCAAAGTTCTGCTAGGAAATCTTGGATCCGGCCATTTATGTGGATGTCACTTTGGCATTCATGCCTTGACCGATCAGGGCTGTTTAGGTGGCAAAAGCAGGACCTCTGTGTGTATGTATATGTATATATATGTATGTATATGTATGTATATGTATATATGTGTATATATAATATATATATATATATATATATATATATATATATATATATATATATATATATATATATATATATATATGAAATATTACATTTAATTTCTTCATTTTCCAAAAAAATTTTAAGGAAAGAAATTATAACTTCCCTCACAAATGCTACAGTCACCCTCTAACTCTATTCTACACACTCTAACCCACATCTTCAATCTCTCCCTCTCTTCTGGTATCTATCCCAATTCCTTAAAACATGCACTTGTCTGCCCCATACTTAAAAAGCCCTCACTGGACCCATCCAATCTTAACAACCTACACCTTGCTCCCCTTTTTAACCAAACTCCTTGAACGACTAGTCTACAACCGACTGAGCGTCCATCTTGCTGATAATAGCCTTCTTGATCCCCTTCAGTCTGGATTTCGTCCTCTACATTCCACAGAAACTGCTCTCCTAAAACTAACATCTAACGATCTACTAACGGCCAAAACTAAGGGACACTATTCTGTACTCCTACTTCTGGACCTCTCTGCTGCCTTCGATACGGTTAACCACCCCCTCCTCCTCAAAAAACTCCATGCCTTTTGGTCTCAGTGACTGTACTCTACTCTTCGCTGGTTTTCTATCTACTTATTTAACTGCA
Organism: Lithobates clamitans; assembly: GCA_037952925.1. Classification (NCBI taxonomy): domain Eukaryota; kingdom Metazoa; phylum Chordata; class Amphibia; order Anura; family Ranidae; genus Lithobates; species Lithobates clamitans. Next base: position 10,699,771 of record JBBGZY010000031.1, on the reverse strand, counting down.
CCTTTAGAGTTACCTACAATTCTACTGCCTCCTCTCCTCTTCCTTTCTCTGTTGGGGTCCCCAAAGGTTCTGTTCTTGGACCTCTCCTATTTTCAATCTACACCTCCTCCCTGGGTCAGCTGATAGCCTCCCACGGCTTCCAATACCATCTCTACGCTGGCGACACTCAAATCTATCTCTCTACCCCTCAACCGACTCCTTCAGTCTCCTCACGTAACACGATTTTACTATCAGATATATCAATCTGGATGTCACACCACTTCAACTTAATCTATCCAAAACCGAACTTATCATTTTTCCTCCCCCCTCCTCTTCTAGACTGTAAGCTCTAACGAGCAGGGCCCTCTGATCCCTCCTGTATTGAATTGTATTGTAATTGTACTGTCTTCCCCGATGTTGTAAAGCGCTGCACAAACTGTTGGCGCTATATAAATCCTGTATAATAATAAAAATAATAATTACAAATTTAATTTGGGAACAGTGTTGTATGACTAATTGTCAATTATAGTGTTACAACGCTGCAATCTGAAAATTAACGTAGGCAGGAAGAGGGTGTATATATATATATATATATATATATATATATATGTGTGTATGTATGTATGTATGTATATAAAATAGTATATAAAAATAAAATTTTTTTATTTTTTTTTATTAGATGGGATGTGAAGAACAATTCGTGGATGGTCTCTGAGCTCCTTAAACCAATGGTTGTCAACGTGAATTTCCAAAGGAATAATAAAACAGTTTTCATGTCTACAAGTTTTGCTGGATACATCGGAATACTAACTGGAATGAAACCGGTAAGCTTTAATCCTATGCAAGTGTTTACTATTGACTTTAGTCTTGTCACTTGTTGAAGAGGAAATTAACTCCTGACTGCTGCCGCCTCCCGGCCCTTTAAGAGGTTCTAAATGCCGGGAAGCAAAAGCAGGCTTTCTGATCACGTGACCGCCAATCACAGCGGTCATGTAATCGGAAAGCTCCCGATCGCAAGTATGCATTGGGAGCTTTCCCGTACCCTCTGGGAGCGTGCAGGGCATGTGCTCTCAGAACAGAAAGATGTTTACATAGGGCCACATATATGTGGCCTCTTGGTTTTAATGCCCACCCGCCGAGAGGCCGCATATATGCGTACGGCTAGCGGGAATCAGTTAAAAGTAGTTAAAGTAATCTTGTGGTTTGCCTATGCACAGCAAAACCAGTAAGTTTAATTAAAGTGGATGTAAACCTGAAATTTTTTTGTAATGAAGACTTCTACCTGGTACAGCAGAGGATGTCAAGTCATCTGTGCCCAGTCTTGCCACGAAGAGTTAATCCAGCTTGTGTTGCCACATGCCCCACTGCTGTGACTGACATCCGATTTCTTCAGCTCTCTTCTCCAGCTCTCACAAGATTGGTTGCTCCACACCTCAGCATGATTGGGTATGCTGAAGTCATGTGGTTATGACTTATTGACGGCTTAAGTAAAGGCAAGGAAGCGGTAGTATGCCGCACCGCATGCCGCCGCCGCCACCATTACAGCGGCTTCCCATCCACCGGCCCTCTTCTCTCCTCCGCCCCGCCCCCCCCCCCCCCCCCCATGCTATCTCGCGCGGGAAACAGTCTTTTTTTTTTTTTTTTTTTTTTTTTTTTTAAAAAGGGATTAAGGGGGGACGGGAGGGGTGGAGCGTTAACGTAATGTCGGCGTGGTGAAACGCTCACATTGCAGGCTGCATACAGGCTATAAGGTGCACTCTTTTCAGATGCACACGGCCTATGGAGGGACACAGAGCAGACTGGCGCATGTGAGGTGGGAGACACAGGCATTCCCAGGCAAACATTTACTTGAGCACCAGACTGAGACTTGGTAGCAGTGGCAGTTGCTGAACTACATTGCTCAGCAGTCAGTGCATTCTGGTAGTGCCTCTGCTTTTTGTGTTTTGCACTAGGGGCAAAAGAGGTACATATACCCCGAAAAATAGGGGCTCTAAGGGACTCCCTCAGGCTCTGAGGACCCCCCTTCTGCAGCACCTTCCCCCCTGAAGGACCGGGGGAAGCTGGCCAGGGTGAGCCGTCAGGGTCAGGGGCTGCAGTTGCTTCTGGCACTTCAGCCCCTGTATACATTACACAGAAGGTTCTTTCCTCAACCATTAATGGATTAGAGAAAAGACTGGTGGCCTTAATCGCATCTTTACTCTGTGAAAGAAAACGCACTAGGTCTCCCTCTGTTACCAAGGACCCTCAAGCAGAGGAACTCTGGGGGGAAAAAGGAGAGGAATCCCTCTGAGGATCGGGATGAGACTGATGACTCATCTTCTGAGGAATCAAGTGGAGAAGGGCCCTCTTCAGCTTCTCAGGATGAGAAGGTGTTAGTGCAAATTTTGGCTGGATTGGTCCGCTCCAACATTCAGGTTACCCGTATCTTAGTCAGTTAAAAAAAAAACCCTCCTTTTGGTTTGAGTTCACTGAAGCCTCCTCAAACTACACATGCTTTTCTTTTTTATGGTTACTCAAAAAGCTTATTCTGAGTGGGATCACCCAGATAAACATTTTTTCCGCCTAAAAAAGTTTTGCAACACTTTATCCTATGGAGATAAAAAGGTACTAAGATGGGGGGTATACCGGCAGTTGACGCCGCCATTCCTCCGTATAGAAGTCTGGCTTGTCTTGTCGACAACCCTCAGATACCTAGGGATCCAACTGATAAGAAATTAGAATTCCTGTTGAAAAGTGTTTTCTTTTTGGCAGGTTCAGTGGCAGAAGGTCCTAATAGCTCAACCTGCAGTGGCAGCAATCAGTCTGTCAATACTTGAGAGACCATGTTAAGCAGGTCCTCAAAGTTTTACCTGAACAGCAGGCCTGGGGGTTTGCCAACCTACCAGCGGCTTTGTGTTTGCTGTTGACGCAATCAGAGATTCTATCATCCAAACCTTTCGCCTTGCGCTTGGGTTGGTACATATGCGTAGAATCTTATGGTTGAAAGTTTCAGCCGAATCACCATGTAAGAAGCTTCTGGCTGGGTTTCCCCTTCATGGTGCAAGGCTGTTCGGTATACGTGGATTTGGTATACGTCCCTCTTTTAAACAGGCTCTGTCTCCAGTGCCAGGAGCATCAGCCTCCAGGCAGTCGCGACTGCCTCCTCTGTCAGGCTCAAGAAATAAATCTCAGAGTCGACCCAGGGACAAAAGAAGTCCTGTGGGAGGAAGCCTACTAGACAAGACGCTAAAGCCTCTTTATGAAGGAGTGCCCCCGCTCGCTTGGGTGGGGGGAGGACTGCTACAGTTCTCAAGGCTCTGGTAGGAGGAATTCCAGGACAGATGGGTGATGTCCACATTAACTCTAGGTTACAAACTAGAGTTCTCGAGAATTCCCCTCTCCTCGTTTCCTCAGATCAAATGTTCCCAGGTACCCAGAGAAAAAGAAGTCTCTTCTAGCATTGGAGCGACTATTGTCGCAAAAAGTTATCGTGGTTGTTCCCACGCAAAAGCAGGGATTGGGGTTTTATTCAAACCTTTTCATGGTTCCAAAACCAAATTGATATGTCATACCCAATTTAGATCTCAAGGATTTAAATCGATTCTTAAAGATACGATCCTTTCGCATGGAATCGATCTGGTCGGTAGTCTCCATCCTACAAGAAGGAGAATTTCTGGCGTCAATAGACCTCAAGGACGCATACCTGCATGTACCTATTTTCCCTGCTCATCAAAAGTACCTGTGTTTGAAAGTAGAATGACGCCACTTTCAGTTTATAGCTCTGCCTTTCGGGCTAGCTACTGCACCTCGGGTGTTTACAAAAATCTTGGCCCCTCCGCTGGCCAGATTAAGGGCCCAAGGTATAACGGTAATAGCATACCTAGACGACCGGCTCTTGATAGACCGCTCGGTAGCCCGCTTGGACCAAAGCTTGGTCACCACAGTCAACTACCTGGAATGCCTAGGTTGGCTCCTCAACTCAGAAAAGCCTTCTTTGAAACCAGTAAGAAGACTAGAGTATTTCGGTCTGGTCATAGATACAGCCCAGAAGAGGGTATTTTACCCCAGGCAAAGATCAGTACCATAAAGAACTGATTCAGGTAGTCAGGGCAAAGAAAGATCCTCCTATTTGCCTTTTTGTATGAGGCTACTGTGGAAGATGGTGGCTTCGTTCAAAGCAGTTCCCTATGCTCAGTTTCATTCGAGACTGCTGCAAAACAGTATCCTGTCTGCCTGGAACAAGGAGGTTCAGGCATTGGATTTCCCGATGCGTCTGTCTCCTACAGTGCGTCAGAGCCTCAGTTGGTGGTTGATACCCGAAAATCTGCTAAAGGGAAAACCCTTTTTTTCCAGTTGCCTGGACAGTGGTAACAACAAATGCCAGTCTTTCGGGTTGGGGATCAGTTCTAGAACAGTTGACTGTCCAAGGGAGATAGTCCAAGACAGAGAGGACCTTGCCCATCAGCATTGTAGAGATCCGTGCGGCGTATCTAGCCCTAAAGGCCTGGGCACTCAGGTTACAGGGTTGCCCTGTCAGGATCTAGTCCGACAATGCCACAGCAGTGCCTTATATCAATCACCAGGGAGGCACCAGGAGTCGTGCAGCCCAGAGAGAAGTAAACCAGATCTTAATCTGGGCAGAAGCATGTGCTGTGCATATCGGCAATCTTCATTCCGGGAGTAGAGAACTGGCAGGCGGACTACTTGAGTCGCCGGCAGTTATTCCCAGGGGAATGGTCTCTTCACCCCAACGTTGTCTTGGCCATATGCCAAAGATGGGGGGGTTCCAGATGTAGACCTCTTTGCATCCAGATTCAACAACAAGTTTGGTAACTTTGTGTCAAGAACAAGGGATCCTCTTGCATGCGGGACAGATGCGTTGGTGACTCCATGGCATCAATTCTCCCTGATTTTTACATTTCCTCCTATTCTGCTACTGCCACGACTTCTTCGCAGGATCAGGCAGGAAAGGAAGTCGGTACTTCTGCTGGCCCAGCATGGCCAGAAGAGCTTGGTATGCAGGAATAGTAAAAATGGCAGTAGGTCCCCCGTGGACTCTACCGTCACGTCCAGACCTGCTATCCCAAGGTCCAGTGTTCCAATTTTTTCATCATTGCTATAGTTAGCGCTGCTATCCATCTGCACCATTGGAGGGTGGATTCTGTTTATACAGTGTTCCATCCTGCCTTACAAACGCTAAATTTGAGGGTCTGGCTATTGAAACCCACGTTCTGAAGAGTCGTGTGCTTTCAGGTCCTGTGATTTGTACCTTAATCAATGCAAGAAAGCCAGCTTCCAGAATGATTTATCATAAGAGTCTGGAAAGCTTAGATCTCCTGGTGTGTATCCAGGGCTTGGCATCCCAGAAATTATGTCATAAGTAGAATTCTTGACTTTCTACAAATGGGATTAGAAATGAAGCTGGCCTTAAGTACCATCAAGGGCCAGGTCTTGGCCTTGTCAGTATTATTTCAAGGGCCGCTTGTTTCTCATTCTTTAGTCCGAAGCTTTATACAGGGGATAAAGCGTCCTAATCCTCCGGTTAGGGCGCCCCTAAACCCCTGGGACTTGAATTTGGTTCTGTCAGTTTTACAGAAACAGCCTTTTGAACCAATACGTCAAATTCCCTTGGTCTTGTTGACAAGAAAGTTAATTTTTTCTGGTAGCCATTTCTTCTATTAGAAGAGTATCAGCATTAGCAGCTCTTTTCTGTAAAGAGCCTTATTTAATCATACACAAGGATAGAGCGGTATTGCGCCCCCATCCTAGCTTTCTACCAAAAGTGGGTTTAGATTTTCATCTAAACCAAGATATTGTTCTACCTTCCTTTTTTCCAGATCCCTGTTCTACGGAAGAAAGGTCACTACATCCTTTGGATGTAGTAAGAGCAGTCAAGGCCTATCTGAAAGCAAACGGATGTTTTATTCGTACTGCCAGAAGGTCCCAATAGAGGACAGGCAGCTCCAAGTCTACCACTTCAAGATGGATTCGACAAATGATTATTTAAACTTACGGTTTGAAACAGAAAATTCCACCTTTTCAAATCAAAGCACATTCCACAAGGGCTATTAGTGCTTCTTGGGCGGTGCAACACCGGGCCTCTCTGGCTCAAATCTACAAGGCCGCAACCTGGTCTTCAGTCCATACATTCTCCAAATTTTATCAGGTGGATGTGGGAAGGCATGAGGATATCGCCTTTGGGCGTAGTGTGCTGCAGGCAACGGTACGAGGTCCTCAGGTCTGATTACACCCTACTTTGTGTGGTCCCCTCCCCTCAAATAGCATTGCTCTGGGACATCCCATCAGTAATTACTGAGGCTCTGTGTCCCGTGATGTACGAGAAAGAAAATAGGATTTTTATAACCGCTTACCTGTAAAATCCTTTTCTTTTGAGGTACATCACGGGACCCAGAGGTCCCGCCCCTCTTCTAATACACACATTGCTTTGCTACAAAACTGAGGTATCCCCAGGAAGGGGAGGGGTTATATAGGGGGTTGAACTTCCTGTCTAGTTTGTGACCAGTGTCCAATCGCCTAATGATACCCTATAACCCATCAGTAATTACTGAGGCTCTGTGCCCGTGATGTACCTCAAAAGAAAAGGATTTTACAGGTAAGCTGTTATAAAAATCCTTTTTTTTTTTTTTTTAATAATTATCCAAACCCGTTATGGTGTGTTGTAATGAGATTTACTATCTAACAGTAGTATACAATGTAAAAGGTGTGTGTTTCTGTAATCTAATTGTGTCAAATACCTTCTTATAGCGCTACTTGGCGCTTCCGTGACCCGCCTGAGCTGAGGGAGGGGGGCCCAAGATCCCCCACTGGGAGAAGAGGAGAGCAGTGGGAGATCAGCTGAGCACTGCTCGGCGCTTCCATGGCCTGCTGGAGCTCTCTTTTCCGCTCTGAGCACTGCAGAGGGGGAGGGCCCAAGATCCCTCCCCAGCTGACAGCTGGGAGAAGAGCAGGAGAGCAGCGGGAGTGCCGAGTGGCGCTTTACCGAAGGTATTTGACTCAATTAGATTACAGAAACGCACACCTTTTTTACATTGTATACTACTGTAATTAGAGCTGCACGATGAATCGTTATCGCAATTTTTTTTCCCCCTTGCGATCTTGACAAAGCATTTTCCCAATTCTTTCTATGCAGAGAATTTTCTGCTGAAGCCGACAGCTGTCACAAAAAAAAAAAAATAACAGGCAGTCTGCCAAGTATCACAACATTCCTCAGCTGCAGAAATAACATTGTAACGTTGTGTTCTTTAGATCAAAGGAATGAACTTCAGTGTGTAAATGAGGGAAGCTTAACCACTTAGACTTAACCAACAAATGTCAGACAAAGGTTTATTCTAAGTTAAAATCCATTATTTAATATATATATATATAATATATATATATATATTATATATAATTTCAAACTTTGGGTGGGTTACTGTCTTTTCTTTATCCTGGTTGTTGAGCTGGAACGATGTCAGGGTGGACTCCCTATCTTCCACCAATATCCATTAAAACATAACGAAGGGACACGTTCTCCAATGCAAATATACTTTACTGAATCTTCAGGTCATCAAAATTATAAGATCATGTACATCAATGGCAGCTGTATACAGTTGCGAGCATCCCTGCTCTTCCTCAGGCTTTTTTTTTTTTTTTTTTTCAAAATTGTCGCTATTTTTTTGTTTATAGCACAAAAAATAAAAACCACAGAGGTGATCAAATACCATCAAAACAAAGCTCTATTTGTGGGGAAAAAAGGACGTCAATTTTGTTTGGGAGCCATGTCGCACGACCGCGCAATTGTCGGTTAAAGCGACGCAGTGTCGAATCGCCAAAAAAACGTTCTGGTCTTTTGCCAGCCAAATGGTCTGGGACTTAAGTGGTTAATCTAGGGCTTATTTTCGGGTAAGGCTTATATTGCAGCCCTCCCAGAATATTACACTAGGTCTTATTTTCAGGGTAGGTCTTACTTTCGGGGAAACACGGTATATATGTGGCGGGGGGGAGCAAAGGGAATGTTACAATGTACTGCTTGGGAGGACAGCAGAGAGATAAACCTGTTGCTTTGCACTGCATGAACAGATCAAAAGTACTCCATAAAGTTGAAATTTACACACCGTACTGAATGACTTGTCTTTTTGTCAGGTTGTTCAGTCAGACAAAGCCAGCTAAGAGGCAGTCTGCATCTGGTGTGCTCTCTTTAGGTAATCCATAGTGCTCTGGATATACATATGCATGTAATAAGACAATGCAAAGACTACATATTATACTAAAAAGAAAAATATAAAACATTGGTTTATAAACCTGTAAGGATATGTTCCCACTGTATGCAGGTGCAGGACTGCATGTAATCGCATGCTTTCCAAAATCCACATAAAAAATGTGCTGCTGTTAGCAGAAGTACGGGGGTGACCTTAATTCTTCAGGCACCCCCACTCACTGGAAATTGCAGTGTGTAGCACTATACTGTTTTCCTGCGGTTGTGATTTTGGAAAGGGTGCAGGGACCCTTTCCCTGCATTATCTGTATGTACAGCAACCTATTCAAATGAATGGGCTGCTGTGCCTGGGCAAACACAGCTAAAAGGAAACCGCAGTAGTGAGAACCTAGGCTTTTTTTTATTTTTTTTTTAAAGCACAATATAATTTTAAAATAATCAAAACTAACCAAAAACCATTATAGCTTCCTTTTTTTGGTTTTGCCAGCTTCTGTTAAAGTGATGCTAAAGGCTCGTTCTTTTTCATTAAAAATAACACACATTTTATACTTACATGCTCTTTGCAGTGGTTTTGCACAGGGCAGCCCCGAACCTCTTCTTGGGTCCCTCTTCAGCTCTCCTGGCCCCTCCCTCATGTTGCGTGCCCCCATGTGTGAACTTTAGCCTAAAAGTATAACTAAAGGCAAAACGTTTTTTACGTTTTGAACATAGTGGAAATGGATTGGAATACCTGTCAGGTTTTTATTGCTACTACTGCCCTGTTAGCATGACAATTAGAAATGATGAATCTCCCTAACATTATCATTGAAAGTGAAGGTAAAAGAAAATCCCAAATTTTGGGTTGTCCCTGTAACAGTGATAGAGGGGAAATCTTCCAATAGGGACACTAGTTCTGGTGACCTAGGGGTTCCAAGAGCCTCCCTTAGTTTGCAGGGATTTCCTCTCGCTTCTTGTTTTGGCTTCGAGACAGGAAATGAAGGGAAATCCCTTACTCTATCCAAAATGGGGGGGTTGCCTATAGTTCTCCTTTTAACTTTAACTTCATCTGTACTTTTTTCTCTTGGTCCCCCTGCAAAGGCTCCCAAATACCTGTTTGGCCTGCTAACTAATGCAACTTTCTATATGATGGTGTGGCAACAATGCTGTGCTGCCCCTGAATTCAGAGCCGAGTTGCCACTCTCGTACAGTGTGGATAGTATTCACAGCGCTTCTTTTTCCACATTTTGTTATGTTACAGCCTTATTCCAAAATGGATTCATTTCATTATTTTCCTCAAAATTCTACAAGCAATACCCCATACTGACAACGTGAAAGAAGTTTGCTTGAAATCTTTGCGAATTTATTCAAAATAAAAAAACGAAAGAAAATCACATGTACATTCACAGTCTTTGTTGAAGCACCTTTGGCACCAATTACAGCCTCAAGTCTTTTTGAGTATAATGCTACAAGCTTGGCACAAATATTTTTGGGCAGTTTCTCCCATCCTTCTTTGCAGGACCTCTCAAGCTCCATCAGGTTGGATGGGGAGCGTTGGTGCGCAGCCATTTTTAGATCTCTCCAGAGATGTTCAATCAAGTTCTAGTCTGGGCTCTGACTGGGCCACTTAAGAACATTCACAGAGTTGTTCCGTGGTCACTCCTTTTGCTATCTTGGCTGTGTGCTTGGGGTCATTGTCCTGTTGGAAGATGAACCCAGTCTGAGGTCCAGAGCAGGTTTTCATCAGGGATGTATGTGTACATTGCTGCATTCATCTTTACCTCAATCCTGACTAGTCTGCCAGTTCCTCCTGCTGAAAAACATCCCCTCAGAATGATGCTGCCTCCACCATGCTTCACTGTAGGGATGGTATTGGTCAGGTGATGAGCAGTGCCTGTTTTCCTCCAGACATGACACTTGCCAATCAGGCCAAAGGGTTCAATCTTTGCTTCATCAGACCAGAGAATTTTGTTTATCATGGTCTGAGTGTCCTTCAGGTGCCTTTTGGCAAACTCCAGGCAGGCTGTCATGTGCCTTTTACTGAGTGGCTTCCGTCTGGCCACTCTACCATACAGGTCTGATTGATGGAGTGCTGCAGAGATGGTTGTCCTTCTGAAAGGTTCTCCTCTCCACAGAGAAACGCTGTCAGAGTTATCATTGTGTTCTTGGTCACCTTCCTGACTAAGGCCCCTCTCCCCGGATCACTCAGTTTGGCCAGGCGGCTCGCTCTAGGGAAAGTCCTGGTGGTTCCAAACTTCTTCCATTTACAGAAGATGGAGGCCACTGTGCTCATTGGGACCTTCAATGCTGCAGAAATATTTCTGTACCCTTCCCCAGATTCGTTCCTCAATACAATCCTGTCTCAGAGGTCTACAGACAATTCCTTGGACTTCATGGTTTGGTTTGTGCTCTGACATGCACTGTTAACTGTGGTACCTTGTAGCGACAGGTGTGTGCCTTTCCAAATCATGTCCAATCAACTCAATTTACCACAGATGGACTCCAATCAAGTTGTAGAAACATCTCAAGGATGATCAGTGGAAACAGGATGCATCTGAGCTCAATTTTGAGTGTCATGGCAAAGACTGTGAATACTTATGTACATGAGATTATTATTAATTTTTTTTTATATATATACATTTGCAAGGTTTTCAAAACAACTTCTTTCACATTGTCATTATTGGGTATTTGTAGAATTTTGAGGAAAATAATGAATTTAATCCATTTTGGAATAAGGCTGTAATATGGCAAAAAGTGGAAAAAGTGAAGCTCTGTGAATACTTTCCGGATGCACTGTAGGCTGTGCTTGTTCACCCTACCATGAGATGAGGTGTAGATATTGGCATTGTCACTGCTGATTCTCAAGCCTGTAGCTTGTCAGTCAGCACCTGGCCACACTTATGCTTGGTCATACACGCACAGAATTTCGGCAGTTTGCTGACTAAATGATTATTCATCGGTCAAAAGCGAATTGGCCACTAACTAACTCGTTTACATGATCGTTTCCATTATCGTAGTGACCGTTTGGATAACCATTAAAACCTATATAAATTATACAAAACCGAATATTCTTATCGTTTTGATTACAATATACACTTTAGTTGAAACTGTAAAAGTCTTCGCTTCTGATCCATCGACATTAGCTGGACCCACAGTCGAAATTGTCGGTAAAGTTGGGTCCACTAGCGGCACGATTGTCGAACAATCTTTCCGAAAACGACCAGTTTCGGCCGTTTTTCGTTTCATTAGTCCTGTCCACTGCTTTCTAGGTTGACAGTGCTGCTTCTGCTGCTAAAAACCCCCTCTTTGAGCTGCAAAGTCTGGGAGGGGGTGCAATTGAGACACAAATGAAGGAGGATTTGGCCCAATCAGGGGAGGTAAAGGAAGTTTTTGTTTATATTATGGGGCTTGTACATCACGTAGTATCTATAACTGGTGCTTGTTTAGGCTGTCATACAAGAGCATTTAGATGTAATATAAAGTAACAATTTTTTCTAAGAAGTCAAAAATGCAGGCAGGATGTGAGCAGGGTGGTAAGGTAAATTTCTAAATGTTTCTGCTTTTCTTACAGGGTATCCTTACACTCACTATGAATGAACGTTTCGATTTAGATGGAGGATACCTAGGTAAGATACTTGCTGCATGAACTTGTTTATTTTACCTGGCAAATCTGCACAATCTGTGTTTTTACACTTCTGCCACAGTGCTGGGTCATCTACTTGTTATTTGGGCAAGGTTGATGGTTTACTAAATTATTGTCCATTGAGCAAGCTGAAGGTGTATAGATGCCTTCTGTACCCCCGCCGATGCCTGCCACTGTTCCCAGGCTCTTGAGTGCGATTGAGGAGCCCGGGACCGCTGCAACTTATCGTGTCTGGTAAACCAAGAGGGGAGGAGGGTACATCTGAACCCACTCCTGCTGTGATGTATGAAATCGGAAGTGACAAGAATTTTGACACTTTGGGTTTGTTGTGTACAAGCTGTTACTGGCTTGTAAAGAATCTAATAAAACCAATCTCGGTTTATTTGCTTGCTTTTGAAGGCAGAGGAGAGATCTGGGGTATAATAGAGCCCAGATCTCTCAGTAAAGAGTACCTTTCACTGCCCATGCTATCACAAGGGAGGCAGTTCATCACTTATGATATCAATAAAGTTGATCAAAAAAAATGTAAAAATTGAAGGCACCCCTGTGTTTACATGCAAATGCAAACACATATGTAGGTATGTAGGTCCCACACGCATATGTAAACGGTGATTGCACTACACCGCTAACGTCTGAGCAAGAGCAATAATTCTAGTACCAGACCTCCTGTTTAACTCAGTTTAAACTGGTAACCTATAAAGCAGTGGCGGGGCCTGTCCATTAGGGGAGCCCGGGCGCCACCCCTCTTTCTAGGCCACCCCCTATATGGTAATGGATAGTTTCATGCATAGCACGAATCTATCCATGGCTGCTGTGGCCAGCAGGGGATTTTTTGAAGCACCCGATTTAGAGCCATAGGCTTTATTTAGGTTTGGGTCGTAGAGCATGCGACCTGGAGCCCAAAAACAGCGAATTAATAATCAATGTTGAAACACTGATCCTTAATCTGGCCAATCAGAAGTGGGTGTGAGACCCGTTTTCCGCGCGAAAAGAGAAGACTCCCAATTGGCCGCGGAGGAGGGAGGAAACAGAAGCTGCCGCCGAGGAGAACGGGAAGGCATCGATGGAGAGCAGGAGAATGGGAGGCCTCCGTTGCCGAGCATGGGGAAGTCACCGGTGATTGGGTAAGTGCTATGGACCGACTGGGGGGGGGGGGCGCAATACTGTTTTTGTCGCCATTCCCCAGGCGTGTGCGCAATTCTAAAGCAAGACGTGTTAGGTGTCTAGTTACTCAGCATAACATCATCTTTTATATTTTGGGTATTCTATTGTGTTGGCATGCACTAAAATACATTAGAGGCATATCCCATTTTTAAGTACACAATGGGACCAGAGCATGTACAGTTGTGCTCATAAGTTTACATACCCTGGCAGAATTTATGATTTCTTGGCCGTTTTTCAGAGAATATAAATGATAACACAAAAACATTTCTTTCACTCATGGTTAGTGTTTGGCTGAAGCCATTTATTATCAATCAACTGTGTTTACTCTTTTTAAATCATAATGGCAACAGAAAATACCACAATTACCCTGATCAAAAGTTTACATACCCTGGTGATTTTGGCCTGATAACATGCACACAAGTTGACACAAAGGGGTTTGAATGGCTATTAAAGGTAACCATCCTGACCTGTGATTTGTTTGCTTGTAATTGGGGTGTGTATAAAAAGGTCAATGAGTTTCTGGACTCCTGACATACCATTGCATCTTTCATCCAGTGCTGCACTGAGGTTTCTGGATTCTGAGTCATGGGGAAAGCAAAAGAATTGTCAAAGGATCTGTGGGAAAAGGTAGTTGAACTGTATAAAACAGGAAAGAGATATAAAAAGATAACCAAGGAATTGAGAATGCCAATCAGCAGTGTTCAAACTCTAATCAAGAAGTGGAAAATGAGGGGTTCTGTTGAAACCAAACCATGGTCAGGTAGACCAACTAAAATTTGGTGCATGTGAGAAATGTCAGAATTGGCCTGGTTTTGAAGTGGTTTAAAAAAAAAAAAAAAAAACCTCACTACCTGTATAATTATTCAACAAAGTATTATTTTCCTTCTGCCATCAATATCTAAAGTACAGAAATTTTGTTTAATACACCTCTCATGTCATATAAACTCCATTGGAAATCACTGAATTCTGTCTGGGTGCACAGCAGCTAAATAACATTAGTAGATGAATAGAAGGTAGTTGACCAAACAAGAGGAGTTTATTCAGCTCAATGTTTCGAGGGATTACAATCTCTTAGTCAACGTCTTCACTAAGATTGACTACAATATATCACATTGTTGATCAGAATAAACTCCTCTTGTTTGTACATGTACTGCTGCTCAAGGGCCCTTGAGTGCTTCTATTACTTTCTGTTTTTCAACTCGTGTCGTATTAGCCATCTTCACATGTGCAATGACCACATAACATAATCCAATCATTTTAGTAAAGCATTTGTTATATAGGATCACTGCCAAAAATTAGATAATCCATGGAATCCAGTTCAGAAGCTCTGTCGCTAAAAATTAAACTCCTTTTCTTTCTCGTACTTTACGGGACACAGAGCCTCAGTAATTACTGATGGGTTATATAGGGTATCACTAGGTGATTGGACACTGGTCACACCCTAAACAGGAAGTTCAACCACCTATATAATCCCTCCCCTTACAGGGATACCTCAGTTTTTTCGCCAGTGGCTTAGGTGTTGGTCACGAGTAAAGATGTGCTGTGCTGAGCTCCAAAGGGAATATCCTATACTGGGGCAAGCCATGCGAACCGGATCCATTTCAAGGTCTCCTTTCTAGGCCGAATTGGATGGTACCCGGGCCTCGTGTCCGAAGAAACGAGGTTTTACCTGTAACACTTCTCTTTTTAGAGAGCTGGACCCCGCGTTTCAGAATTTGGTTTTTCTAGCCTTATTCTTGGCAGGGTGCTTAACAGGCCCAGAACTGCGGATCCCCCTATCCATAGGGGGCCCCAGTCTCTGAAGTTTTTCCAAACGGAGCCCACTGTGAGAGGTGAAGATTGGGTCTGTATAACAGAACCCTGCAGCTAGATAAGGTAAGGGAGATTCCACCAAATTTTTTAATTCTAGTAGGTTTCTCCTTTAAGTAAATGTATGCTATGCCTATTGTTGCCACCGGGGGCTGCCAAGAGCACATACCTTCACATGCTTGATTGTCTGTCTCAGTGATCACGCTGCACAGCTCCTCCAGCCGAGCTCCAGGTAGGATGGGATGGGGGGCTCTTCCTGCAGGGATATTCCCCCCCAAGATTAGGGTGGACCGTGGTGGTCTGAAAGGTGGTAGTATACCGCACTGCCGCCACCGTCGCCATTACTATTTGGCAGATCCCATCATCTGCCGGCCTCTCTCCTTCCTCCTCCACCCTAGCCTCCCCTCCACGCTTGTCCCGGAGGGTCGGCTCGCGCGGGAAAGCGCACGTTTTTTTGAAAATAAGAGGGGGGGCTGGAGGGGTGGTCAGAGGAGGGGAGGGCGGAGCGTAAGCGTGACGTCCGGCGTGCTTAGACGCCCACATCGCCGGCTGCACAGGCTATAAGAAGCACACTTTTTCAGGTGCACACAGCCTATGGAGGGACACAGAGCTGACGGTCGCATGTAAGGTGGGACACAGGCATTCTCCTAGGCAGCATTTACTTAGAAACATTTGACTGGACATTGGTAGCAGCGGCAGTTGCTGTACTACATCGCTCTGCAGTCAGGGTTTCATTTGTGTGATACCTCTGCCTTGTTTGTTTTGCACTATGGGTAGACGAGGTACAAATACCCCAAAAACCAGAGGCTCTAGGGGATCTCCCTCAGGAGCTGGGACCTGGGATGGCTGGCCAGGGAGAGCCGTTGGGGTCGGGGGCTGCATCTGCTTCTGGCACTTCAGCCCCTGTATATATTACACAAGAGGTTTTTTCCTCAACCATTAATGGACTAGAGGAAAGATTAATGGCCTTGATCGCATTTTCACTCAGTGGAAGAAAATGAACTAGGTCTTCCTCTGTTACCCAGGACCCTCAGGCAGAGGAACTCTGGGGGAAAAAGGAGAAGAATCCCTTTCAGAGGATCAGGATGGGACTGATGATTCCTCCTCTGAGGAATCAAGTGGAGAAGGGCCCTCTTCAGCTTCTCATGATGAGAAGGTCTTAGTACAGATCCTTGCTGGATTGGTCCGCTCCACATTTAAATTACCCGTATCTGAGTCAGTTAAAGGACCCTCTTCTTCTTTGGGTTCACTGAAGCCTCCTCAAACAACACATGCTTTTCCTGTTCATAATTTACAAGAAAAGCTCATTTATTCTGAGTGGGATCACCCAGATAAACGTTTTTTTCCGCCTAAAAAGTTTTCAACACTTTATTCCATGGAAGAAAAGTTTATAAAGATCTGGGGGATACCGGCTGTTGACGCCGCCATTTCCTCCGTAAATAAAGGTCTGACTTGTCCTGTAGACAATGCTCAGATGCTCAGGGATCCTGTTGATAAAAAAAAATGGAATCCCTGTTGAAAGATATTTTCTCCTTAGCAGGTTCAGTAGCTCAACCTGCAGTGGCAGCAATTGGAGTCTGTCAATACTTAAGAGACCATGTTAAGCAGGTCCTCAAAGTTCTACCTGAACAGCAGGCCCAGGGGTTGGCTAACCTTCCAGCGGCCTTATGTTTTGCTGTTGACGCCATCAGAGATTCTATCATCCAAACCTCTCGTCTTTCACTTGGGTTGATGCATATGCGTAGAATCTTATGGTTGAAAAATTGGTCAGCCGAAGCACCATGTAAGAAGCTCCTGGCATGATTTCCCTTTCGTGGTGCTAGGCTGTTCGGAGAGGATTTGGACAATTCTATCCAAAAGATCTCTAGTGGAAAGAGCACTCTCTTACCAGTTAAGAAGAGACGTTAAAGCCTCTTTATGAAGGAGCGCACCCGCTCACTCGGGTGGGGGGAAGACTTTTACAGTTCTCAAAGCTCTGGCAGAAGGATTTTCAGGACAGATGGGTGATCTCCACTCTAGGTTACAAGCTAGAGTTCCGAGAATTCCCCTATCCTCGATTCCTCAGGTCAAATGTTCCCAGAGAAAAAAGTCTCTTTCTAGCTTTGGAGCGACTATTGTCGCAGAATGTTATCAGGATGGTTCCCACAGAAGAGCAGGGAATGTGGTTTTATTCAAACCTTTTTATGGTTCCAAAACCAAATGGAGATGTCAGACCCTTTTTAAACCTAAGGGATCTAAACCGGTGCCTAAGGATTCGGTCCTTTCGCATGGAATCGATCCGATCGGTAGTCTCCATCCTACAAAGAGGAGAACTGCTGGCATCCATAGAAATCAAAGATACGTACCTGCATGTACCTATTTTCCCTGCTCATCAAAAGTACTTGCGTTTCGAAGTAAAACACCACTTTCAGTTTAAAGCTCTGCCTTTCGGGCTAGCTACTGCACCTCGGGTGTTTACAAGAATCTTGGCTCCTCCTTTGGCCAGATTAAGGGCGCAAGGTATAACGGTAATAGCATACCTAGACGACCTGCTCTTGATAGACCGATCGGTAGCCCACTTGAACCAAAACCTGGTTACCGCAGTCAACTACCTGGAATATCTAGGATGGGTTCTCAACTTAGAGAAGTTTTTTTTAAAACTAGTACGAAGACTAGAGTATTTGGGCCTGATCATAGATACAAGCCAAAAGAAGGTATTTTTACCCCAGGCAAAGATCAGTGCCATAAAGGAACTGATTCAAGTAGTCAGGGCAAATAGGGGCCCCTCTATTCGCCTTTGTATGAGGCTGCTGGGAAAGATGGTAGCTTCATTCAAAACCGTTCGCTATGCTCAGTTCCATTCAAGACTGCTGCAACACAGTATCCTGTCTGCCTGGAACAAGAAGGTTCAGGCATTAGATTTTCCGATGCGTCTGTTTCCTACAGTGCGTCAGAGCCTAAGTTGGTGGTTAATACCCAAAAATCTGCAAAAAGGGAAGATCCTTCTTACCGGTTACCTGGACAGTGGTAACGACGGATGCCAATCTTTTGGGTTGGGGCGCAGTTCTGCATCAGTCAACTGGCCCAGGGAAATGGTCCAGAATCAAGAGGACCTTACCCATCAACATTCTGGAGATCCGGGCGGCATATTTAGTCTTAAAGGCCTGGACGCTCAGGCTACAGGGTTGCCCTGTCAGAATCCAGTCTGTCAATGCCACAGCAGTGGCTTATATCAATCGCCAAGGAGGCACCAGGAGTCGTGCAGCTCAGGAAGAGGTGAACCAGATTTTAATCTGGGCAGAAAAACGTGCCATACATAACAGCAATTTTTCATTCCGGGAATAGAGAACTGGCAGGCGGACTACTTGAGTCGCCAGCAGTTAGTCCCAGGGGAGTCGTCTCTTCACCCCGATGTCTTTTTGGCCATATGCCAAAGATGGGGGGTTCTGGATGTAGATCTCTTTGCATCCAGGTTCAGCAACAAGATCGACAGATTTGTGTCAAGAACAAGGGATCCTCTTGCATGCGGGACAGATGCAATGGTGACTCCGTGGCATCGGTTTTCACTGATTTACGCATTCCCACCTATTCTGCTACTGCCACGATTTCTTCGCAGGATCAGGCTGGAAAGGAATTCGGTACATCTGGTGGCCCCAGCGTGACCCAGAAGAATTTGATATGCAGAAATTAAGATGACAGTAGGTTCCCCTTAGACACTACCGTCATGTCCAGACCTGTTATTCCAAGGTCCAGTGTTCCACCCTGCCTTACAAACGCTAAATTTGATGGTTTTGGCTTTTGAAACCCACATTCTGAAGAGTCGTGGACTTTCAGGTTCTGTGGTCTCTACCTTGATCAATGCAAGGAAGCCAGCTTCTAGAGTGATTTATCATAGAGTCTGGAAAACTTATGTATCCTGGTATGAATCCAGGGGTTGGCATCCCAGAAAATATGTAATGGGCAGAATTCTTGACTTTCTGCAAATGGGATTAGAAATGAAGCTGGCCTTGAGTACCATCAAGGGCCAGGTCTCGGCCTTGTCAGTATTATTTCAACGGCCACTTTGCTTCACGTTCTTTGGTCCGAAGCTTTATACAGGGGGTAACGTGCCTTATCCTCCGGTTAGGGCGCCCCTAAACCCCTGGGACTTGAATTGGGTTCTGTCAGTTTTACAGAAACAGCCTTTTGAACCAATACGTCAAATTCCCTTGGTCTTGTTGACAAGGAAGTTAATTTTTTCTGGTAGCAATTTCTTCAGCTAGAATAGTAACAGAATTAGCAGCTCTTTCCTGTAAAGAGCATTATTTAATCATGCACAAGGATAGAGTGGTATTGCGCCCTCATCCTAGCTTTCTACCGAGGGTGGTTTCAGATTTCCATCTAAACCAAGATATTGTTCTGCCTTACTTTTTTCTAGATCCTTGTTCTTCAGAAGAAAGGTCACTACATTCTTTGGATGTAGTAAGAGCAGTCAAGGCCTATCTGTAAGTGCCATATTCGCAAAACTGATTTTTTGTTTGTGTTGCCAGAAGGTCCCAATAGAGGACAGGCAGCGTCAAAGTCTACCATTTCAAAATGGATTCGACAAGCGATTGTTCAACACACAGAGGTCCCGCCCCTCTTCTAATACACTTATATTGCTTTGCTACAAAACTGAGGTATCCCTAATAAGGGGAGGGATTATATAGGGGTCGAACTTCCTGTTTAGGGTGTGACCAGTGTCCAATCACTTAGTGATACCCTATATAACCCATCAGTAATTATTGAGGCTCTGTGTCCCGTGATGTACATCAAAAGAAAAGGATTTTACAGGTGAACTGTTATAAAAAATCCTATTTTTTAAGGTAATATAATTATCATGGAATGTATTTTCATTTACTTCAAAATCAAATGTTAAAAGCAAACAAAATCTTGAATGATTGCTGAACGACATTCAAATGTACTAAGAATTTTCTTAGAATTTTTGTTAAATTCTACTAGTGTATACCCAGCTTTGCACTCGTTCTCTGTGTATATATAGGAATCCTGGAGTGGATACTTGGAAAAAGACAAGGGGTGTGGATGGGCTTTCTAACCAGAAGTGTGCTGGAAAATGCAACCAGGTAAGGACAATATTTGCTTCTGCAAGTTATATTATTGCATATCTCCTTTATTACCTGGATCTGTCTGCTCTTTGTACTACTGCTGGACCTCTACATGCAATCTTGTTAATTATATAACTAATATATTTTATTAAACAAAAAAAAACAAAAAAAAGTTTTTACAACTATCCTTCAAGCTATTTTATTGTATTTTTTTTTTTATACCGTCTGGTCTGTTATAGACTTTCCATCAGTCTTTCCTTTCTCTGACCCCTCACTAAACCCTGGTATATTTTGATGTTTATACATTTCTTTGTATAATTGGCAACTTTAGGATTTTCTATTTAGATTAATTAGCTTTATTTGATCTGTATTTACAATAATTGGTTGAGATTGCTTTCAAAAGATATATTCTGAGATCAGAATTTATTAACCAAAATTAATGATGACTCATAGACTTTTTGAAAAAAATTGTGTTTCCCCCCCCCCCTCCCCATCTATATGTGCAGTTATGTTGACGCTAAAGAAGTTCTATCGAAAACAGAGATGCTGGCCCCAGCATATTTCATCCTGGGAGGTAACAAGCCTGGTCAGGCCTGTGTGATCACACGCAGCAGGAAGTTTTCCATCAATTTCTGGGAGTGAGTACTCACGTTTTATCTATAAAATGTTAGAACTGAAAATGAAAGTGGTTCTAAAGCCCAAATATTTTTTACCTTAATGCATAGAATGTTTAGGTATCAGTATCGCCCCCCTAACCCCCTTTTTTACTTACCCGAGCCCTCATTCAGTCCAGCGCTGTGCCCTTCTGCAGCTCTTCTCTTTCTGGTCTCGCAGATGCTGAGTCCTGCTGTCTGTGTCTACAGAAGCAGACGGTGAGGCTCAGGAGCGAGCCTGCATGAGTGTACCTAATAGAAAGGGGGGAGCGCTGATGGGGGACCCAAGAAAAGGAGCTTCTGAGCTGTTCTGTGCAAAAACATTGCACAGAGCAGGTAACTATAAACCTGCTCACTGTACAAATTTTGTCAATGCCGAACCTAAATAAACTCTCCTGCATGCACGTGAGTGACATCATCCCCGCCAAGACAGCGGCCAGCGATCGAGTCCTGGAACCCAGCCGCCCGAAGATGTCAGCAGGCGGGTGGGGAGCTTAGGGACACATCACTGGAGCCAAGGTGAGTATATTTTCGCTTTAACTTTTACGCTTTGCTAAGGTGCTTTTATTTTCATTCATTATTATAATTATATTATTCATTAGTATAAACTAATGAAAATTGAAAATAAAAATTTGATTTGTGGCAAATTCATTTTTTTCACGTTAATCTGCCTGTAACCCTGTGCATGTAACTTTTAATTTATTGTCTAACATGTCCCCAGCTCGTTTACATTCATAACAAGGATTTTACTACTTCCCTGTATATCTAATTTGCTGCTGTTTCTCTTGAAACTGATACACAATTCCATTTGAATATCATTACCAACTTCCTAAGTGCTTAAGGGGAAGGCTGCCTCTCATATTGTCACACGATCAGTCCTAATGTTACAATAGTAGTAGAATGCTGTGCTATATTAGATAATGTATAATCCAGATCCATAGGTGTCATTTATTAATTTATGTGGCTATATTTCAGACTGGATACTCAGAAGGGTGAATGGTATGTCCTGGAAACAAACTATGACCACTGGAAGCCTCCGCTAGTCATTGATAACAGAAGAGATCCGGCCATGAAATGCCTGAACCAAACAGGACAAAAGGTAACTTAAAGCGGTAGTAAACCCGCTGACTTTTTTTTTTTTTTTCTTTTTCCCTACACCTGTAAGGGAAAAGGCATAATGACCGCATACTAGCTCATTATGAAACACTTACCTTAGAACGAGGCGCCGGCATCTTACCCGGTCCACGCCGAGGGAGCTGACATTTCCCCTCGGCGTGTCTTCCCGGTATCGTGGCTCCGGCACTGGGAGTGGCCGGAGCCGCGATGTCGTCACTTTGTCGACTTCTTTCCAGCAAGGTCCGGCGTCTGCCAGGCATCCAGCCGAGAATCCCCTGTGCGCGTGCGCCGCTGCAGTCAGCGACTCATTGCGAGGGGAATACCTCCTAAACCGTACAGGTTTAGGAGATATTTTTTTTTACCTACAGGTAAGCCTTATTGTAGGCTTACCTGTAGGTAAAAGATTAAAAAATTAAGTATACAACTGCTTTAAAGCATTTCCTAACTTCAAGAACACAAATGTAAAATATTGTAGCGTATTACTGTAGCCTTTAAAAATTATAGCTATATTAGTTTTCTTTTTTTAAGGCTTTTTTTCCTTTTATCTTCACCTGGTGAACTGTCAGTAACACCTCTCCTGTCCAAGGATGACAATGCTCACTCATTGAACTGTATTATTGAGGAGCAGTGTTGTCTCCTTAGAACAGGTAGTGTGTTAGGGCTATTAAACACCCCCCTTTTTAGTGGGATGATTTTTTGAATTAAAAAAAAAAAAAAGTTTCTGCTAGTATTGAAATGGCAATAAAGTAACAACATTCATGTTGACAAGGACATGCGCCTATGTTTTCATACATATTCAGTCAAAAGAATAGATAATACAAGGGCTATTGTGTCTATCTGCCACATACACCAAATTTTTTGATTTTGTTTTTTATTTCTTGAAGCCTCTGTGGTCCTAGTTCAGTATCATATTTAGCAATGTTTTAATGACCTCCACTTTCAATTGTTAAGTAGGCATCCCAACATGGACTTTAGCTATCAGCTTCTTAGCAGTAAACAATACCCCATGCAAAAAGGTGCACAGATAAATGTTTAATTCTGAACACTCAGGGGGAACCAGCAGGCATAGCTGAGAGTCTAGTTGGACTAAGGAACCCATGACATCATGCAAAAAAGGTTATTTGGTCCAAGTAAGCCTGTATCTGTGGGCAGGCCCGGAGCAGGTGGAAAAAGGAGCCGAAGCCCCTTGACACTTGCGGCGTAATGGGTTATAAAAGGGTTTATACCTTGGTAAGGCTAGTTAGAATGTCTTCCCCTGTCTCATCAATAGGATCCAAATCAACCTCCCACAATATCTTTCCATTATAAGCCTGGGCTTGTGCTGTGGAAGGCTGCATACAATTCTGAAATTTTTGTTTTTGGTTCTACTTTCTAACCATAGTGCCAGCTCAATGATTATCTGCAAGCACAGGTAATACAGACCCAAATTGTCTTGTGAGTGCATGTCTAAGCTGAAGGTATCAGAAAAGCATAGAATTCAGCAAAATAATCCCTCATTTAGATCCAAATAAGTTTCGAGTTGTCCACGAGTTATAATCTAAGATAAACAAGTGTTACCATGTCTACACCAGAGCTTAGGATGTGGCACCTTTTTTAGGGCTCAGGCAAAGATTGATTCCACCAAAGTGAAGTGTGACTAATAACTCTTGGATTACCTAGTTTGGACATAAAGTAGCTATGCCCCATTGTTTGAGACATTGAGTTAAGTATCAGGTTGGCTGAAGCCAAGTCTGGGAGGGTCAGGCCTCCCAAATCCTTAGTCTATTTCAGAGTTTCAGTTTGTGGTTGCTGGAGCCCCAGATAAAAGGTTTAAATTGAGAATCTACTAACACCTTCAAATATTTCAAAGGGCAAATAATATAAATATAAAGGATTTTTGGGATAAGAATCCTTTTCACAGGGTTATTAATATGTCCCATAATACCAATCTGGAGCTTAGACCACATGGCAGCCTTAGTTTGAACGGTAGTAAGCAAGGGTTCAACGTTTCACCCTTTCTCTGCCACCGATGTATGCCATACTTCTGCAACAGCTGGGGGTTATTACATACACTCCCACCAGTTGCTTTAGCAGCTAGCAATGTGTGTAAATCTGACAACCCGGCTGTTGGCTGTCAAATGGAAGCGATCCAGCGACTGTACAGCTGCCAGATTGCTTCCACATACCCCAGCAATATTGATGTCTCATTAAACAGAACCTGTCACCAACAAAAATGTCAGCGTTTTACTAAAACAAAAATTGCAAGTTACACTCATGCACTTAAACCCCCCCCAAAAAAAAAAAAAAAGTTGAGCTCAGCCCCCACATGCACACAACACATACAGTAACCTATTACAATGAAATTTTGTGGGGGGAAAAAAATCTTCATTTTGCAAAGAATTGTGGGAAAAAATGACATCAAAAACCTCACCATGCATCTTACTAAATACCTTGGCATGTCTACTTTCAAAAAAGGGGTCATTTGGGGGGTATTTGTACTTTCCTGGCTTGTTCGGGTCGCAAAAAATGAGATAGGCCAACAGTACATCAGGTGTGATCAATTTTTTATGATTTGCACCACAGCTTGTAGACTGTGTATAACTTTCACAAAGACCAAATCATATCCACTAATTTGGGTTATTTTTACCAAAGATATGTAGCAGTATAAATTGTGGCCAAAATTTATGAAGATAATAATTTGCAGAAACTAAGAAAAACGCGTTTTTTTTCAAAATTTTCGGTCTTTTTTCATTCATAGCACAAAAAATAAAAAACCCAGAGGTGATCAAATTCCACCAAAAGAAATCTCTATTTGTATGAAAAAAAGGACAAAAAAAAATCATTTGGGTACAGTGTTACATGACTGAGTAATTGTCATTCAAAGTGTGAGAGCACAGAAAACTGAAAATTAGTCTGGTCACGAAGGGGGTTTAAGTGCCCAGTTGTCAAGTGGTTAATTGTCAATCTTTTTGTTTGTTTTTGTCTATAGCGCAAAAAATAAAAAACTCAGAGTGATCAAATACCAACAAAAGAAAGCTCTGGGGAAAAAAAAGACCTAAATTTTGTTTGGGTACATCGTTGCACGAACGCACAATTGTCAGTTAAAGCAACACAGTGCCGTATTGCAAAAAATGGCCTGGTCACGAAGGGGCTAAAGTGGTTAAAGATTTTGATATAGGAGATTTGTATTTTAATTTTCCATTATCATAATGCTGTAACTTATTTTCTGCTGATCTTTCCAGGGCATTTCATTTGCAACGATCTATGATGTGCTTTCTACTAAGCCTGTTCTTAACAAGGTAAACTTTACACCAACGTATCACCAATGTATCAGGATCTACATACTTAAACTTACAAATCCACCTAAACTGTGTAATCCCTCTTGGGTGAAAGTCGTGGGGTTAGTCAGCTTTTTCTGTAACGTCCTTTAATGTTCAGTGAACCTGGAGGAATTTATATTGTGGTCCCCACCACTGCAGCTTGTGTGCAATATAGCACAACATTGTATCTACTATTAGAAATTCACTGCTGTCACTTCCAGATCTCTTCATGTGCCCAGGAAGCTCAAAAGATAATTTTATGCAAACTGTGACCTCGGATAGTCTTGGCCCATCCCTTCATGCTTTCCTCTGTTAGCCCACGAGAATATCAGTCCCATTGATGGACCAACAGAAAAAGAGCATGATGGGAGGACCAAGCAGTGACTTTCTTATCTGAATACCGAACTTGCATAAATGAGCTTTTGGCGCTCGCAGGGCACTTAAAGATATTTGGACGTAAACCATTTTATTTCTAATAGCAATTTAATAGGTGTTTAAGGTGATGAAGGATGAAAAATCTTTATCCTTGCAATAGGTTCTCCTCATCACTTCAAGGATGAACAGCTTGTATGACCTAGGGCAGTGATGGCGAACCTTGGCACCCCAGATGTTTTGGAACTACATTTCCCATGATGCTCAACTACACTGCAGAGTGCATGAGCTTCATGGGAAATGTAGTTCCAGAACATCTGGGGTGTCAAGGTTCGCCATCACTGACCTAGGGAATGATTAATAGGAGGATATACCTACCTTATTCCTGACTCTGCCAGCAGCCAGTGCTCTTGCACTGCTTGTTGCTCCTGCGTTGTGGACAGGAGCTCAGAGTCTTCCAGCAGGACTGCTGCAGACCAGTCGGGCAAAAAACGAAGGGGCTTCAGCAGATGGGTAGCACAAACAGGAGGCCTGCAGCAACAAAGAATATATAAACATATAACGAGCAAAAAAGCTGAACTTTCTGGACAAAAACTGTTTACCCTTGCAGGGTTCCCCCTCTCCACTGCAGGAGTTAACTGCTTGTTTTGCCTAGGGGATGATGAATAAGGTTATATACTTACCATATACTTGGATGTGTGTGAACACCGCTCTAGGTCTCCACCGAGAAGAAAGACTAGGTGCTGGCCCCAACCATCATGGATTCCAATGAGCAAAAAAATTCTAGTTGGCTGCACGTCCAGTAAAATCACCTTTTATTTCAGCAAATCCATTAAAAACATATCCAAAAACACAAATGGAGGGGAACAGCATCACCAGCTAATGCGTTTTACGCTCCCTTGGCGCTTAGTCATACCTCACATACAAATGTCCACTACAAATATATATATATATATATATATATATATATATATATATATATATATATATATATATATATATATATATATATATATTTACACATGAAAAAAACCACATATAAATAACAAAAAAACAAAAAAAATATATATATATATATATATATATATATATATATATATATATATATATATATATATATATATATAATATATATATATATTATTAAAATGTGTTTTTTGTTTTTTTTTTTTTCCCATGTATTTACCAAAACATATTCAAGCTATAGTTCTATAATGATATGGGCTGAAAGTGCATGCTCTCACGGGTTTAATTTGAGGGTCTGTACATCCAAATCGGAGGAAGGGTTTAGGAATTACAGCTCTTAAGAATAGCCATCCCCCCTTTTTTCAAGGAACCAAAAGTATTTGGACAATTAAATCCAAAAGCTGTTTTCTGGCCAGGTGTGGGCTACTCTGTTATTTCTTCATCAATTAAGCAGGTAAAAGGTCTGGAGTTAATTCGAATGCCGCGTACACACGGTCGGAATTTCCGACAACAAATGTTCGATGTGAGCTTGTTGTCGGAAATTCCGACCATGTGTAGGCTCTATCGGACATTTGCTGTCGGGATTTCCGACAACAAAAATTTGAGAGCTGGATCGCAAATTTTCCAACAACAAAATCCGTTGTCAGAAAGTCAGATCATGTGTACACAATTCCGACTCACAAAATTCCACGCATGCTCGGAATCAAGCAGAAGAGCCACACTGGCTATTGAACTTAATATTTCTTGGCTCATCGTACGCGTTGCACGTCACAGCGTTCTTGACGATCGGAATTTCTGACATTTGTGTGACCGTGTGTATGCAAGAGAAGTTTGAGCCAACATCCATTGGAAATAAATCCACAGTTTTGTTGTCGGAATGTCTGATCATGAGTATGCGGCATAAGTGGGGTATTTGCATTTGTAATCTGTTGCTGTGAACCTACATCATACATTCAAAGGAACTTTCCATGCAAGTAAAACAAGCCATTGTAAGGCTTCAAAAACTAAACCAATCCATCAGGGAGATGGCAGCAACATTAGGAGTGGCCAAATCAACAGTTTGGTACATTCTGAGGAAAGAAGAACACACTGGTGAGCTCAGCAACATAAAAAGGTCTGGACATCCACTGAAGACAACAGTAGTGGATGATCGCAGGATCCTCTCTATGGTAAAGAAAAACCCATTCACAACATCCAGACAAGTGAAGGACACTCACTCTCCAGGAGGTGGGCGTATCATTGTCAAAGTCTACAATCAAGAGAAGACTTCACAAGCGCAAATACAGAGGGTTTACCCAAGGTGCAAACCATTCATAAGCCAGATTAGACTTTGCCTAAAAAACCCAGACCAATTCTGGAAAAGCATTCTTTGGACGGATGAAACTAAGATTAATCTGTACCAGAATGACGGGAAGAAAAAAGTGTGGAGATGGCTGGGAACAGCTCACGTTACAAAGCACAAAAGGTCATCTGTAAAATATGATGGAGGCAATGTGATGGCATGGGCATGCATGGCATCTAGTGGGCACTGGGTCATTGGTGTTAGGTAAGACAGAAGCAGCCAAATGAATTCTGCAGTGTTTAGAGATATACTGTCAGCCCAGATTCAGCCAAATGCAGCAAAGTTGATTGGACGGCGCTGCATAGTACAGATGGACAATGATCCAAAACACACTGCAAAAGCAACCAAGGAGCTTTTGAAGGAAAAAAAAGTGGAATATTCTGCAATGGCTGAGTCAATCACCTGATCTCAACCCAATTGAGCATGCATTTCATTTGCTGAAGTCAAAACTAAAGGCAGAAAGACCCACAAAGAACAGCTGAAGACAGCTGCAGTTCGAGCCTGGCAAAGCATTAGAAAGGAGGAAACCCATTCTTTGGTAATGTCAATGGGTTCCAGACTTCAGGCAGTCATTGCCAGTAAAGGATTCTCAAGAAAATATTAAAAATGAACATTTTATTTATGATTATATTAATTTGTCCAATTACATTTGAGCCCCTGAAAATGGGGTGACTGTGTATAAAAATGCTTGTAGTTCCTAAAATTTGTACTTTTATATTTATGTTCAACCCCTTGAATTAAAGCTGAAAGTCTACACTTGATTGTTTCATTTTAATTTTATTCTGGTGGCACACAGCCAAAAGTATGAAAATTGTGCCTGTGTCCAAATATATATGGACCTAACTGTATATGCAACAATTACTTGTGATTGGAACAATCTGTGTGAAACAATAGCTTTGCGGCTGCCACTAATTGGCAGATAATGGCCCCTGTTTGGGGATGCAAATGCAGAAACTAATATATATATTTATCTCTCTGATTATAAAACATAATAATCCTATACAAATCCTATAAAGAACAGACTGAATACAAAATAAAAATGGAACCAGTAGCAAAAACCTAGGATGCTCTTTATTCATTCATAAAAATGTGACTATGGCCGTACTACCCGCAGGTTGAAAGATTGCTTGCATGACCATCCTTATGACATGACCCAAGAAACATTCAACTAATGTAGCTAATCACTTCAATGGTTGTCATGCAGGTGGTCCCTCAGCTGTATCTATACAAAGTATAGAAAAGATCATATTCCCCAGGAGAGGTAGTGAGAAGTTAAGACAGGGGTCTTCAAACTTTGGCCCTCCAGTTGTTCAGGAACTACAATTCCCATCATGCCCAGTCATGTCTGTGAGTGTCAGAGTTTTACAATGCCTCATGGGATGTGTAGTTCCGCAACAGCTGGAGGGCCGTAGTTTGAGGATCCCTGAGTTAAGACTTCTGTGTAAAAGAAGTTTTCTGGATCTTCTGTCTGGGTACACGGAAATCTGTAGGGCTCAACCATGAATCGGATGTGTCACATTTTTATGAATGAATAAAGTGCATCCTAGGTTTTTGCTACTGGTGACCCCGATAGGAAAAATTTGAAAAAATGTCTAACTTTTTTAAAAAAATTGGTTCCATTTTTATTGATTCTTATGATTTATGTCTGTTCATATATGTTAGCTTCTGCATTTGCATCCCTAAACACGGGCGGTTATCTGCCAATTATTGGCAGTCACAAACCAATTGTTTCACACAGATTGTTCCAATCACAAGCTATCTTATCTATCTTCTCTATCTTATCTATATCTATCAAGGACATTTGTATGATGCTGTTCCCTTCCAATTTGTGTTTTTGGGCTTTTTTTTTTTTTTTTTTTTTATAATGGGTTTGCTGAAGTTAAGGTGATTTTTACTGGACATGCAGCCAACCAGAATTCTTTTTTGCTCATTGCAATCCGAGATAGACGAGGACAGCACCTGGTCTGTGTGTTTTTAGTGGAGGTGAAGATGGGAGACTAACCTAGAGCGGTGTTCTCACACATCCAAGGTAAGCAAGTAACCTTATTCGTCATCTCCTAAGCAAAACAAGCAGTTAACTTGCAATGGAAAGGGAGAACCACTGCAAGGGTAAACCTTTTTTGTCCCCAAAGTTCAGCTTTAGGCAGTATAAGACTAATTGTACTTATTTATTTTTTTTATGGACTGTATGCCACAAAATACCAAAAAACAGATAATGTTTTTTTTAGTATTCCTCTACTGATGCTCCAGTTATCTATGTTTCTGGAATACTTGTTTTTAAATTTTCATCACATTTTACAATATGCAAGAAGATGAATAATAAGAAAGTAAGGTTAAGAATAAAGTAGATGGTGAACCTGCAGTGCATTTTATAAGGCTTCTTGGGATGTAAACTGGCAGGTGTTCTAAATCCTAACCGTACAAACAAATGGCAACCGTACAAACTAAACCCCTGTTTTTAACGCAAACGTTTAGGATAATTCGGTTGGTTTCAGGCTGGCTGGGAATTTTCTTTGGTTGTAAATCCTAAGCATGCATGCAGTGTACAATTGGAAGATAAAAATTATAAAGCACCTGGGTGATATATTAGTTGTACAGTCCACATAGCTTTCTTTTTCAGGAGTTCATGGGCTGGGCTAATAAAAGCTGGACAACATAGAGGAAATGTCCAGAATAATCAATCACCTACTGTATTTCTGAAGTCTTCGTTAGAAAGTAAAATCAGACATCCAATTAGCTGGATTGGCTTCCACAAGCCCACTTTTGTGTGCTGCTGCTATATGTTTATATAATATGTTATATGATTCTGTGTCTTGATGTTTTTTGGTTTTATTTCCTGCAGCTTACCACATACACAGCCATGATGTCAATTTCTGAGAACAAGTTTGAGACCTACCTTAGGGACTGTCCAGACCCCTGTATGCCTTGGTGAGAGGACAAATGCTGGAACTCTGCAGCCCATAGAAGCTCCCTTGACTTGTAAACATTTACTCTCTTCCCAAAGAGACTGCAATAACAAGCCAGTGTGTACTCTTCTCATGCGACTCTAGCAGATTGCAATCCTTAAAATATGTATTTATTTTAATGGTGAGCTTTATCTTTTCTAAGTCTTGGAAGCCATTTTAACCAATCATATGTCCAAACCAGAGTCTTACAATGTAAATCTAAATTGGCATATGCTATCTATTTCCTTTCTACAGGCTTGGGCATGTTCTGCATATGGTGGCATGCCTTGAGCAAAGTTACATGCAGAGCAGACAGCTGTTCTATCCCTAAAATGAAGCCAAAAAAAAAAAAGTTGCCCTAGATTACTAATATATTTCATCACATGCCAGCTTCTTTTTATGGGATTAGTTCCGCTTTAATGCTTGCATTATTACTGAGCAAGTGTTCCAGAATAACTTAACAAAACAGCAATATCATTTTAAATGGTTTACTGTATTGTGACAAATGCAGGGAAATGTAAATAAAATGCTAATATGTGTTTTTGTAGAGATTTGATATAATTGTATGTTCAGTACACACACACTATACAAGTAACATGCTGCTGTCAGAATGTATACAGTACCAGGCTCTCGTAATCTGTTTTATATTTTTGTATAAGATGCTTCTCTTCAGTTTTGTGTGCACTAAACAAAACTGTATACTGCAGACTTTTTATCAATCTAATCCGTTAGCAGGGTGATTTACTAAAGACTACTGTAATGCTTTGCACTGACCTGGTGAACCTTCGTTCACCTTAAAGACTTATTTTAAAGTGTACCTGTAGTATGTGGGAAAAGTGGCCATTGCCTTGTGGGAGTTTTCAGTAATTGTTTTTAGAGGAAGAAAGATGAGCTCTAAATGTAATACTAGTTTTAGCTTTAAGGCCTCATACACACGGACGTTTTAACATCGGCTTTTTTGAGCTTTTTTTGCTGCTTAAGAACGCCACTCCATGTTATTCAATGGGCTCATACACACCGTGGTGTTTTTGAGCTGTAACAGGCATGGTCGTTTTTAAGCTCCAAAAAAAAAACAAGGTCCAGCGCGTTCTGACGCTCCAGCGATAGAGCCGTTTTGACACAGACGCCGAAAAAAGCTCAAAAACGCGCATTAGCTCTATACCGACATTTTTTAGCGTCAGCGTTTTTAAGCTGTAAAAATGTTTGTGTAATTTGGGAGTAGAAAATAGCAGAGGGATGTCTTTTTTAAAAAAAAAAAGAGGCTTAGCGTTAAGGCTTACAAACGACATTAACCACTTCAATACCAGGTACTTAGACACCTACCTGCCCAAGCCAATTTTTACCTTTTAGCGCTGTTGCAATTTGAATGACAATTGCACGGTAATGCTACACTGTACCCAAACACATTTTTTATCATTTTGTTCCCACAAATAGAGCTTAATTTTGGTGGTATTTGATCACCTCTGCGATTTTTTATTTTTTGCGCAACAAATTAAAAAAAGACCAGAAATTTTGAAAAAAGTTTTTCTTTGTTACTGTTAAATTTTTTTGTAAATAAGTACGTTTTCTTCTTTAATGACAGGCACTGATATGGCTGCACTGATAAGGAGGCCCTGATGGGCACCGATGAGGTGGCCCTGATAGGTGGCACTGATGGGCACTGATAGGTGGCACTGGTATGCGGCACTGATGAGCACTTGTAGCCGGCACTGATGGGCACTTGTAGCCGGCGCTGATGGGCACTTGTAGCCAGCACTGATGGGTGGCATTGCTGGGCATCACTGAGTTTTTTGTTTTCATAATGCTGCCAGTCAGTGCCCATTTGTGTACCTGGCCATCCACATATTATGTGCTTCCCTGGTGGTCCTGGCGGCTTCCCTGGTGGTCTGAAGTGGGCATCTGAGGGGGGGTTGTGCTGATAAACAATCAGCACAGACCCCCCCCCCCCCCATCAGGAGAGCCGCCGATCGGCTCTCCTTTACTCGCGTCTATGAGACACGAGTGAGGAAAAGCCGATCAACAGCTCTTCCTATTTACATCGTGATCAGCCATGATTGGATGCAGCTGATCACATGGTAAAGTGCCCCACGGGAGTGCGGCAGCTGTTATCCTGCAGGGTGTCATATAATAACTGAACCACCGCCCGGCCGTCATTCTGCTATAGGCCTGGCGGGAAGTGGTTAAACACGCATTGACACCAAAACAGAACGCTCTTAAAATCGCGTTTTTAACGCTGCTTTTTTCCAGGTGTTGTCACTAGCTTTACAGCCCGTTTTTTAAAACGTCCGTGTGTATGAGGCTTACTGATAAGTTTTGCTTTCTTCTATATGGTACAAGGTGAGATTGTGAAAAAAAAATGTACAGTTACATTGATATGCTGATTTTCTGAATGACTGTTAGACCTAAATCATACGTTTACTGGATTTGATTAAGATTAATTTTAAAGAATTTATTTCAAAGTAATAAAGTACAGTGTGTGCCAGGGATGAGCCAATTGATTCAGTGAAGTGTGTATATAGATAGATATAGATATCTATAATTAGAGCTGCACAATTCTGGCTAAAATGAGAATCGCAATTTTTTTGCTTAGAAGATAGATCACGATTCTAACGGCATAACATCATCATTCACATTAAACAAAATAATTGGGCTAACTTTACTGTTTCATTTTTTTTTTTATTCATTGAAGTGTATTGCGTTTGAAAGAGCACTGTGCAAATACAGTGTGACATAAAATACTGCAACAATCGCCATTTTATTCCCTAGGGCCTCTGCTAAAAAATATATATAATGTTTGGGGGTTCCAAGTAATTTTCTAGCAAAAAAATCTGATTTGTAACTGTAAGAAACAAGGGTCAGAAGAAGGTTTAGACTAAGTGGTTAAACTTCCTGCATATTCATAAAGAAGTTTTATCCCTTTGATCTAAGCCAGAAGAGTTACAATGTTAAAAACTTGGCAGACTGCCAGAGTGAGCAGAGAATTCTCTATACTTGTTGCATGAAAGAATCGGGAAGCACTGCAATACAGATCGTCAGAGGGGGTGAATCGAGATTGCGATCTTTTAACGATTAATTGTGCAGCTCTAATATGTGTGTGTGTAATGTGTGTGTGTGTGTGTGTGTGTATATAATATATAAATAAATGCTGATTTTGTCCAACTAGTTAATCACAAATGTTTTGATTCCCATTAATACTTCCTTGTAGATCTGTTTCATGCATCTGTCTAGGTGAATCAAACCTGATTTAAAAATCAATTTGCTTATTCTTCAAGTCTACCTCCTTTTATAGCATTGTATTAAGTAAGGCCTTTAAGTGGAGTTTAATAAAAAGGCATCCTAACCTGAGTGAGTCTTGCAATATATTCCGTTTTTCACTGATGAACCAAATCTTATTTAATGCAATTCCATTTAACTATACTGTATAAGAGTCTAGTTAAAGCGGAGGTCCGCCCAGCACTGCAAAAATTAAAATCCAGCAGCTGCACATACTGCAGCTGCTGACTCTTAATAATCGGATACTTACCTGTCCTGGAGTCTAGCGATGTTCGCACTGCAGCTGATGTTTCCATCAGCTGTCGGGTGCATGCCGCCTCCATTGCGAGTAAGGGAACCCGGCAATGAAGCCTTACCGCTTCACGCCAGGAACCCTACTGCGTATGCGCGAGGCTCCTCTCTTTCCTACTGGCCCATCGGCTGGGGAAGGAGGAGGAAGCCCGGGCGTTAATGTCAATACCCACGGCTGAGGCTCCTGAAAGTGGGAACAGTATACCCGTGAAAGATGGGTATCCTGTCCCCCCTCCCCAATGTGGTAAAATGACAAATGTGGTACCTGAGGGGGGAAGAAGTACAACGAGCGGAAGTTTTAAAGCGGGTGGAACTTCGCTTTAAGAAAAAAATACTAGTTCTACTATCACTTAGTGTTGTGTCTTTACTAAAGTACCAGAATGTTCTAGAAGTAGGACTCGAACAGGTATCCTTCTCTTTTTTTTTTTTTTTTTTTTTTTTTTTACTTGCCTGCATTACTCTAATTTAATGGACAAGAACTTACTGTATTGCAATGATATCACTCGCATTTTAATAAACTCTTCTGCTGAGTTCTTTTCCACTCTTGCAGTGCATGGCAAATCGGCTTTAAATTGAAAGTGGTTTATCTCCTTCAGCAATAACAATATATGCATTAAATAACATTACATACATACATACATACATACATACATACATACAATATGCACCTGAATCAAAGGATTGTTTGAGTAGCTTACACTTTTTTTTTTTTTTTGATTTTGAATGATGGCCATTGCCATTGAATCCACTTCCTATGAGCCAAGACTGTGTGATGATGCAACCCCAAAGAGGTGTATTTTTGGACACCCTATATACAATGCTGCTTGACACTTGTCATTATGGAAGTCCTAATAGAGGGTGAAGATTTCACTGCTAAATTTTGCACCAAACACACTGCCCAATGCACTTTATTTCTTGATGAAGACACAAACGTGCCAAAACATACCATTTAGGGAGCACTTTATCACTTTTATATTTATGGGTGGAGCACAATGAACTTTTGTTAATGATGAAGGGGGGTTGCTGCAATATGGGGATATTAGTGAGAGAAATAGAGTTTAAAGGAAATAGTAAATATAGGCAGCAATATACAGTATATTGAGAAAGGCAAAAGGAGTGCTAGGAAATTGTAATATAAAAAACATGTATAGAAAGGAATTGAGGGGAGGGGAGAAGCAATATACACCAACAAGATTATTACAAGGAATAATAGAAAAGTTAATATCCGTATTCCCATTTTACGCTCAGCCATCATTTATTAGTACACTTGGTTGCAGATGGTGGTCAAATAATAAATATAAAAGGAAGATAAATGAAAGTGTTTAAGTACAAGAAATAAAGGTTATGTAAAACGAGAATGGCCTCTGTGTACTCTCTTTAATTACTTTACAAGTCTGTAAAATAAGTTTCTGAAATGTTACAATATACAGCAACAGTAAAAATTTTCAGAAAAAGGCAGTTCTGTGCACCAGTCAGTGACTTGTCTAGGCTGAGATCATGTCATTTGCATGCTTCAGGCAGGAGAAACATCTCATCAGTCTTCTTTCCCCCAGTGATTATACTGCATCGTTGTAACAAATCACAAGGTGAAAAGGAGTTCTAGTTCTGTATGATGTCTATACCAAGATGTTTTTTTCAGCCTGGAGATAAGATGAGACATATTGTAATCTCTGTAACACATTTAAGTGTTACACTTACAAATTGCTTGGCATATATGCTCTTAAACATGAAAAAAATGTGTATAATGCTAGGTCCACTTTAGTGCTCCTAATGCTGCCAATAGATAAGGCAGTTGTTCAGTCAATAAGGTTGGTCTTCTACTATGTGTTATTCAATAGCAAAGCAAGCAGTTTGAGCCTTGCTTCCATCCATTACCTGGTGTGCAGCACTCAGACCAACAGTTCCTAACCTAGGTTGGCTGATGGGAAATGTTGGAAATCCTCTTGCAGCAAAAGTGAAATACTATTTTCATCCAGAATACAATTGGATAGTTGGTTACAATGGTCACTGTAGAGAATGATGTAATCACTCTGATAGGGACCTTCATGAACGATTAGCACTGCAAAAACGAAATCTGGCTTACTAAGAAAGGCAAGATTTAAAATGGCAGAAATGTTATATGTGATGCAAAGTAATAAGCTGGCATAGCACAAAGCAAGGTGCCAGTTACTGGTTGCAGAAAGAGTTATGCCCCGTACACGTTCGGATTTTCCCATGGAAAATGTTAGATAGGAGCCTTGCGTTGGAAATTCCGACCGTGTGTAGGCTCCATCGGACATTTTCCATCGGAATTTCCGTCACACAAAATTTGAGAGCTGTTTCTCAACTTTTCCAACAACAAAATCCGTTCTCGTAAATTTTGATCGTGTGTACACAATTCGGACGCACAAAGTTCCACGCATGCTTGGAATCGAGCAGAAGAGCCGCACTGGCTATTGAACTTCATTTTTCGCGGCTCGTTGTACGTGTTGTACGTCACCGCGTTCTTGACGTTCGCAATTTTCGACCAACTTTGTGTGACCGTGTGTATGTAAGTTTGAGCCAACATCCGTCGGGAAAAAAAACATGGATTTTGTTGTCGGAACGTGCGATCGTGTGTACAGGGCATTAGTGTATAAAAAAACCAAAACCTTTTTTTTAGTTTTAGGATAGCATGTGAAAGGGTTAGAGCACCCCTGCAATGTTGTTAAAGTTGTCTGTGTCTCTGCTGGAGAGATTCACCATAAGTCATGTTGAGCATAGTGTCTGATACAGAAAGTGATGGGAAACCCAAAATGTTTGCGATGTCACAGGAACAAGAGGTGAATTTCCTTCTCCATTTGCTTCCTGTTATGTGTCTGTAACATGAAATTAAATTTCCCCAATAGGGCCCAGACACATCCCCCACTCACCACTGGTTCAAGCTTTTCCGGGATGGAAAGCTTGTTCCAGATGCAAACTGTGTGTCCTCATGGACTTTTCTTAAATGCCCTTGTTATAACACCTCAATTTTTTTGTGGTTGTACCTTAAAATTATATTTAGATTTTTAAGCTTGCATGTTTCCTTTTGAAACTTAAAGAGTATTTTTTTGGCAACCTGTTTTGTTTTTGTTTTGGATATAATAGGGAATGGATAGAACCCCGGTCTTGGGTGTAGGACTGTGGGCCCCATTGAGAAGCCCCTTATTTAAAGGAGAAGTAGTGCCAAAGCTCTTTTGGTCCTGCTTCTCCTGGAGATCACATGAGTGCATTTGGTTCTGCACTCCTGTGACCGTATTAAGCGGGCTAAAGTCTGCTCTCAGCTGATATCACTCAGCTGGTCCAGACTCTGGAGGGATCCCAACTTTAATGTCGGGATCCATGCAGATGTCTGAGCAGCACCTGGCTCGGCCTCTCAGCACCCTGCTGAGCGGCTGAGACAGCTGCTTCCACCTCCTGTACAGCCCAGCACTTCAGTGAACTGGAGGGGCAGAGCACAAATCTGGTGACTGACTAGCAGGCTTTGATTACTCATAGCTTATCTTATATGCGAAGGGGGGGGGGGGTCACAGATGCAGCAAAGGTCCAGTGCTACATACACCTAGTTTAGTATGTGTGTTTATTATTTTCATTTCCTGCACTTCTTAAATTATCCAGATGACCATTATCACTAAGACAGAAAGTGATAAAAATCCAACAATTTAGATTTGTCAGAAGTAGGAGCAATGAGGAAAAATCTTCTAATCAGGGCCTCTGATCTGATGACAGAGAGGAAGTCTTGCTTTGCAGAAATTAGGAGGGTATTTTTAAAACTAGACCAGACAGAATCTGGAGCAGCTGTGCATCGTCACTAACTAGCTTCAGCTTGCTCAGTCAGGTTCCATTCACACTAGTGCAATTTCAGATGTGACCAGTGGCGGCTGGTGCTCGAATTTTTTGGGGGGGAAGTCCAAACAAACTAAAAAATTCTTGGAAAAAAACATCAATTGCAGCCTCACTGTGCCCATCAAACGCAGCCACTGTGCCCATCAAACACTGCCATTGTGCCATAAATGTTGCCACTGTGCCCCTTAAATGCTGCCACTGTGCCCCAAGTCCTGCCACTATACCCAAAGTGCTGCCACTGTGCCCCCCGCCGTCTGCCCGGCACTTACCTTGTCTCGGGTGGACAGCAGGTGACGGCAGCGAGCGGTGTCCTCCATTTCTTCCCCAACCCTGATGTCTTCGCCCGCTCCCCCTCTCGTCCTCTGCTATGATTGGACGCCTGATTGGCTGAAATGACAGGCGCTGTGATTGGATGCCTATCAGGTGACAGGTAACTCAGACCCAGCAACCTGATTGGCTGAGAGGTAGTTCAATGCTAGCAAAGCAAATTCCTTAGCTTTGCTAACATACGGCTGAGTGAGAAGCGAACGCATAGTGTTGCGCCCGCTTCTCACATTTTTAGCCGCCTATAAGAGCCTAGATCTCTAATTAGGCGATTCCCAAAAACACCCCCGCCGGTGTAATTCAGATGCCTAGCGCCCGGGGCATCCTGAAAAGGGGGTGTCAGCAGCGACCATAGATAGATAGATTCATGCAATGCATGAATCTATCTATGGTGATTAGAGCGGTGCAGGAGAGGGGGGGGCAGCGCTCCTGTGCCCTTTATGGACGCACCGCCACTGGATGCGATTTGTGGCTCAGAATCCCATGACAATGGAAATCACATTGTTTTCAGTGGTGCCTCTTCACATTAGAGCTGCACAATTAATCGTTAAAGGATTAAGATTGCGATTCAATCCCCCTCACAATCTTAAAACAGCATTTCCTAGATTCTGTGCAGAGCCGTTCTCTGCTCACAGGCAGCCTGCCAAGTTTATAACAACATCGCTTAGGCGGAGATAAAGAGAAACAATGTAATATTTCCTCCCTCACCTTCCAGGACAGCTACTTGAGAGATGATCGGCTCCGCCCTCTACAGGAAACACAAATCAGAATTTAAAAGGCCCCTCCCTTTCCTCTGACCCTCAGTTGTTTTGTGTTTCCAGTCCCTCCAGGAGCACCAACACGTTTTTTGTTTTCTTATGGTCTGGTAACTGTGGTTGGTGGACCCCCCTTTTCTGGTTTCATCCAGGACTAGTTGTGGCCAAGTCCTGGATGATGGTCTGTACCAGAAGGGTTTCCTATTTCTAAGGGTTACTTGCCTTTGTAAATGGTAGCAACTCCCTTACTTTCCCCAGCGCTGCTGTGTGGAACTATGTCCTCCTAAATGCTTCATTCCGGTGTACCAAGATGGCGTCAGGAGGACTTCCGGTGATGCAGCAAGATGGCGCCGGAACTGGAAGTCACATGACGCACTTCCAGATGCTGAGTTTTTATAAGGAGCATGGTGTGGAGACACTGAGGACATGCTGCAGGGGAATGGCCTGCTAAAAACGCCATTCTAGGTGCAGTTTTTGCGGTACAGCAGCAGTCTTCTCTACGACCGTTCTACGCTTGCTTCATGGAGCCTGAGGATAGGTCTGAGGATGGAACGTCCGCTCGTATTGAACCAGCGGCAGCATCCGGGTCCAATACTGCCCCCAAGGTAATCCCTGGTCTGTGGATAGCTACAGCAAGGGACTTCTTTTGTATGGATCCTTTTTATTCATGGCCCTTGTTTCTGCTCTCTTCTAGGCCAAACCGGTGAAGAAGAAATGTGGGAACTGTAGAGCCAGGCTCTCTGATAGTTATAAAAAGCTATTTTGTGAGGATTGTATCCCACCCAGAGCTAGTTCAGAGTCTTCCTCCTTTAAGGAGTTAATGACTTCTATGAAGGAGGTGTAGTGGATTCTTTTCGGTCACTGAATGACAGGGTTACTAGTATAGGCCCTCCCTCTTCTAGACCCATAGCTCAAGATCCTTCAACCTCTGCCAAGTCCCTTCCCTTATTAGTATCTGAGACTATTAGTTCACGCAATACCTCTGATCTGGAGGAAGGTGGAAATTCAGTCTCTTCATCTGATGAAAAGTCTGCATCAGAGGAAGATACAGGTAGCTCATCCAAGTATCTTTTTCCAGTTGAGGATATTGATGAACTATTAAAAGCTATTTATACCTCAGTGCTGATTGAGATGCCACAGCATGCTCAATCTGTACAGGATAAAATGTATAGGGGCCTTCAGGGACGGAAATCTAGAACCTTTCCGGTACATCAGTCTCTTAGAGACATGATTCTATCTGAATGGAAAGAACCTGAAAAAAGGTTGTTCCAATCCAGAGGACACAAAAGACTATTTCCTTTTCAGCCTGACTTTGAGGAGGTTTTCTTTAAGTGTCCTAGATGAGATGCTCCTATGTCGCAGGTGTCCAAAAGATCAGATCTTTCTTTTGAGGATTCTGGGGTCCTTAAGGATCGAATGGATAGGAAGGCCGACTCGTTGCTGCATAGGGCCTGGGATGCTTCAGCTTTTTCTTTAGGCCCCGCAGTAGCATCTACCTGTGTGGCTAGAAATTTAGACGTATGGGTTCAGCGTCTAGATGATCTTCTGGCATCTGACACCCCCAAGGAAGAGATTAGAGAATCCCTCCCACTCATTGCCAAGTCAGTCGCCTTCTTAGCTGATGCAGCAGCAGATTCAGTGAAATCCACAGCTAGGGCTTCTGCTCTCATTAATTCAGCTAGGCGAGCTATCTGGCTTAAATCTTGGGAAGGTGACCTTACCTCCCAAGAATAAGCTCTGTGGCATTCCTTTCGAAGGCAAACTGTTGTTTGGTTCTTCCTTAGAAGAAGTCTTATCTCGTTCCTCTGAGAAAGGTAAACGATTCCCTTCTTCCCAAAGGAATAAGCCCCAGAATAAGAGGACTTTTCGTGGCTTCCAAAACAAGGCTAATTTTAAAGCCAACAGGCAACAGGCTAAAAAGAAATGGTCCTTTAACAAAGACAAACTCAAAGCGGGAACTCCCTTTGCTCCTTCAACCCCTTCCAAGAATACCTAGTGACGCCAGGTTAGGGGTAGGGGGAAGATTGTGCCATTTCATCAAGGAATGGGCAGATATTTCCACCAATTCCTTCATCCTTCAAACTCTGGTAAAGGGTTACAGATTGGAGTTCAAAAATTTCCCCCCCCCCAGGTTTTTTTCTTACCCACCTGCCAAAAGACCAAAAGAGACGGCAAGCCATGTTAAATTTGATCTCTGTGTGGGAAACAGAGGGAGTTATTTCTCCTGTCCCAGAAGATCAGAAGTCCTGGGGATTTTATTCTCACGTCTTTCTGGTCAACAAAGCTTCCGGCGGCTTTCGTATGGTCATAAATTTAAGCGTCCTGAACCAATACATAGTTTACAGACGTTTCTTTATGGACAACATTTATTCAGTAAGAAATTTGTTGTTACCAGAGGTCTTCATGGTGACCCTGGACCTTCAGGACGCTTATATTCATGTACCAATCTGCCAGAGCCACCGAAGGTTCCTCAGGTTTGCAGTGCTCGTGGGAAACGAGCCATCTCATTGGCAGTTCAATGCCCTTCCTTTTGGTCTCTTGGCAGCACTGAGGATTTTCACAAAAATCATGGCCTTTTTTTAGATTCAAGGTGTATCAATCATCCCATATCTAGACGATTTTTTTATTTTTTTCGCAGGGCAAGGAGTCCCTTATTCAAGACCTACAGTTGGTTTTGCGGACCTTTCAAAAATTAGGGTGGAAGGTCAACCAACAGAAGTCTTGCCTAGTACCCTCACAGAGCATACTTTTCCTGGGTTATCTAATACACTCTGTTGCCCTAAAGATTTTTCTTCTCGAAGAGAAAATTGTGAAAATTCTTCTCTCTGTGCAGACCATCAAACTGCTCCCTCAGACCTCCCTTCGGCCAATCATGCAGTTGCTGGGCCTTATGACTGCAGCCATTCCAGGGGTGCCTTGGGCTCAATTGCACTCCAGACCCCTTCAGGCTTTTCTTTTGCTCCATTGGGATCGCAGGAAAAATTCTCTGGATCAGCTGGTAAAACTACCAGAAGGGAATTTTCTAGATCTCGCCTGGTGGGAGCAGCGAGAACATCTGCAGAGGGGGAAGGATTGGGCACAACATTGCCCGGTCAAGATAACCACAGACGCCAGTCTGTGGGGTTGGGGTGCTCACTCACAGGGTTTTCAGGCTCAAGGAGCCTGGTTGCCAGAGGAAGCAGGTCGCTCCTCGAATTTCAGGGAACTTCTGGCTGTGAGGAAAGCACTTATGTCTCTGGGAGAAAGGGTCTATTCAAAGGACCTTTTAATATTTTCAGACAATGCCACAACAGTGGCGTACTTGAACAAGCAAGGGGGCACTCGCTCGGAATCACTTCTGTCATTAACGCAGCAGATTCTGTCCTGGGCAGAGATCTATGTCTCTTCAGTAAGGGCAGTTCACATCAAGGGGTCAGAAAATGTGCTGGCGGACTTTCTGAGCAGGGTGAGCATCAGTTCCAGCGGTTGGGAACTACATCAAGGCACGTTCCAGGAGGTGGTGCTAAGATGAGGTCTCCCCACAGTGGATCTTTTTGCCTCCAGTCTCAACAAGAAACTACCGGCGTTCTCTCTGGAGAGAGAAACAGAGTCCTTGGGGACGGATGCACTGTCCTTCCCTTGGGACTTCAGCCTGGCCTATGCCTTCCCTCCTTTTCCCCTTTTGCCCCTAGTGGTTCGGAAAATTATTCAATACAGAGCAGAAGTCGTTCTGATTGCCCCCTGGTGGCCCAGCAGGTTCTCCTCTCTGAACGTCCTATCTGTGTATCCTCCCTGGCCCCTTCCAGTTCTAAAGGATCTACTCCATCAGGGACCGGTATTGCATCCAAACCCTCAGACCTTCCATTTGACGGCCTGGAGGTTGAGTGGTGCATCCTACAGTTAAATGGATGTTCAGAGAGGGTTATTCATACTGTCCTGAACAGCCGTAAATTGGTCACAAGAAGAGTCTATGGGAAAGTTTGGAAAACTTTTATTTCCTGGCAAAGGAAATCTGGTTTAAATTCTTTTTCCACTCCCTACATTTTAGATTTTCTGCAGGAGGGAGTGGAAAAGGGGCTCTCTGTCAACACCCCTAGGGTTCAGGTTGCTGCCCTATCTTTATTTTCAGAGAGAAGACTAGTGGTAGATCCCTTAGTCAGGAG
Source organism: Lithobates clamitans (assembly GCA_037952925.1). Classification (NCBI taxonomy): domain Eukaryota; kingdom Metazoa; phylum Chordata; class Amphibia; order Anura; family Ranidae; genus Lithobates; species Lithobates clamitans. The sequence continues at coordinate 10,656,622 of JBBGZY010000031.1, read as the reverse complement.
GTTCCTTTTAGCCAGATCTAGGCATACTCCCAGGATCCTCAAACATGTTCTCCCTGGGATCTGTCGTTGGTATTAAATGCACTTACAAGGGCTCCTTTTGAGCCTTTGCATGAGGCTTCCCTGAAAATTATTTCTTTGAAGTTGTCCTTCCTTTTGGCTATTACGTCAGGGCGAAGGATTTCTGATCTAGAGTCTCTTTCCTGCAAAGATCCCTTCCTGAGGATTTTAGAAGACAGGGTGGCGATTAAACCCGATCCACTCTATTTACCCAAAGTTTCTTCCAACTTTCATAGGTCCCAGGAGGTAGTCCTCCCTAGTTTCTGCACCTCTCCCAAAAATGTGGAAGAGGAAAGGTTTGGTCTTTTAGACGTAAAGAGATGTCTTCTACTTTATCTAGAAATGACCAGTGGGTTTAGGAGTTCCTCCCAACTGTTAGTTTTGTTCAGTGGCCCCAAGAAGGTGTCCAAAGCATCTAAAAGTTCTATTGCTAGGTGGATTAGGGGAGCTATCTGTGAGGCATATAAAGCATCGAGTCGCACCCCTCCTTCTAGAATTAGGGCCCATTCAACGAGATCCATGGCCACCTCATGGGCAGAAAGAGCGGAAGCTTCATAGGAAGATATCTCTAAAGCTGCCGTCTCGTCCTCCTCTCATGCATTTGTCAAGCATTATAGAGTTCAGATGCTTTCCAGCCAGGACCTTTCCTTTAGTAGGAAAGTGCTTCAGGCTGTCGTCCCTCCCTAAGGTATAATATCTTGCTCATCCTCTCAAGTAGCTGTCCTGGAAGCTGAGGGGGGAAAACCCCCGTTAGACTTACCGGTAACGGCATTTCCAGGAACCTTCCAGGACAGCGTCTATATTCCCACCCTATTCTATTTTTTCAACCATATTTTCCTGGTGGTGGTGTGTTTTATGTTTTCTATTTTTTTTCCTCTGCCGAGTGCACCTTCGGTGGAGGTTACTTGATCTTCTAAACAACTGAGGGTCAGAGGAAAGGGAGGGGCCTTTTAAATTCTATCTGATTTGTGTTTCCTGTAGAGGGCGGAGCCGATCATCTCTCAAGTAGCTGTCCTGGAAGGTTCCTGGAAATACCGTTATAGGCAAGTCTAATGGGGGTTTTCGTTCTTTTAGATCAAAGGGATGAACTTTGGTCTGTAAATGAGGTCAGTTTAACTACTTAAAGAGGAACTGCAGTCTGCTCACATAAATTGTAATTAAAACATCTTTGCCATTCTGAAGCTTCCCTCCAACCACTTTGCATATTATTTTATATATACTGTGATTCTGTACTTGCCAAATCTGCTGCAGAAATCTCCCCCCACTAAGTCTGGTTGCAACCATTTTAACTGGGCAGCTGAAGCTGCTGCCTGTTCACTTCCTGGATTTACACAGACACATAGATGCACACCTCTAGCTCAGCAGCTCTCATTGGCTTTTTTCCAGACAAGAAACAGGAAGTGTGCTGTATAAGAAAAAATGTTTTACTATCCAAAGTTAAAACAACAAGGGCAGACGATTGAAAGATGAAACAATGACTGAAGTTCCACTTTAAAGACTAAACCTTTTTCTGACACTTGTTACTTACAAGTTAAAATCAGTATTTTTTGCTAGGAAATTACTTAGAACCCCCAAGCATTATATATTGTTTTTTTTAGCAGAGACCCTAGAGAATAAAATGGCAGTTGTTGCAATATTTTATGTCACACTGTATTTTCACACTGTATTTTTAAACATATATTTTAATTAATTTAAAAAAAAACTAAACAGTAAAGTTAGCCCACTTTTTTTCTATATTGTGAAAGATGATGTTACGCCGCGAGAATCATGAGAGAATCGTGATCTTTATTCTAAGCAAAAAAATCGTGATTCTCATTTTAGCCAGAATCGTGCAGCTCTAGTTCACATCAATGCAACTTAGCTCAGTGAGATTTTGGAAAAGGTTTCTGTACTACTTTGGTGCAATTCCAGTGAGGTTTTGGCCCCATAGAATGAGCAAACTACATCCAAGTAGCACTACATAATCACGCTGAAAGTCAGAACAAAATCTGATCACAGCAGTGTGAACCTTGCCTTGAACTTTGAAAATGAAAGCTAGAAACAGATTGGTTGCCATGTACAGCTGCTCCAGATTCTGTCTGCTCCGGTCAGGTTACTAAATTCTCGTCTATGTCTCTCTGTTGTGTCCCTGAGAAAGCTTAGTTTCCTATTGTTTCCAGCCCTAATGAGAGTGGTGACGGTGCCACATGTTAACCTTCACCAGTCACCCCCCTTGCTATGACATCTGTTCTCTTCTGGATCCTGAAAGAACCCCTCTGTTGGCCAATTAATGAGAATTATCCATGCCACACAGGCAGCAACATGGACACCTGGAAGAAGGTCCCACCCAGCAAGTAAACAGAGGGGAAGGACCTAGCACTGGATGATTATGTGACTGTGGCTTAAGTTAAAGTGTAACTAAAGGCAAAACTTTTTTCCTGACACCAACATTGCAGAATACTAGTGATAGAGCTCTGCCTCTTGACTACTCCCTCAGGACCAGTAAATACCATAAAAAAGGAGTAGTTAAAACTCTTAGCTAACCGCCTTAGAGGACATAGACACAAGACCAAAATCCCTTACATTTTAAGGCATTGCTGATGCATTTAGTCAATACTATGGCTCACTTTATAACTTACAGCAAGACCCGACAATTCAACCCACACCGACTATGATCACAAACTTCCTTGACAAAATCAAACTTCCCCAACTCACAGAAGAACAATTGAGTAGACTGAATTCCCCTTTTACAGAGACCAAAGTCAAACAAACCATCAAATCCCTATCCAACAACAAATCCCCAGGGCGGACCAGACAGCTACACAGGGGAAAACTTCAAATCATTAAAAGATGTACTGGCTCCATATCTTTTTTTTTTTTTTTAACAAGGGACTGGCTCAATATCGAGTGGAGATTTACAATCATGCCGCCACCTACGCTTCTTTCCCCTCAGAAATGCTCAAAGCTCTGATAGTAGCTCTACCGAAGCCGGGAAAGGACCCCAACTCACCACAAAAATTTCATCCTATATCTCTTTATTCAACAATGATCTAAAAATTTACGCCAAAATACTTGCAAATAGGTTGGCTGACTTATTGCCCTCCCTTGTCCACTCAGATCAATCTGGATTTACAAAAGGACGCCAAACTTCAGACGCCACCAGATGTCTAATCAATATCATACATCTAGTTAACAAAACTATGCTCCTGGCTTTGGATGCAGAGAAGGCATTCGATAGAATCCATTGGGATTACTTGGCGCAGGTTCTATGTTCGGCTTCATAGGCCAAATCTACCAGGCAATTATGGCATTATACACCATCCCTTCAGCCCAAGTCTATATATGCTCTCAACACCTTTCAATATTACGAATGGGACGCGTCAGTACTGCCCACTGTCCCCACTTAACTTTAATCTACTAATGGAGCATACCCCACTATTAAAGGATTCCATGTTGGAGGTATTATGCACACTATCAATCTCTTCGCAGATGATATCATCTTGATACTCACAGATGTTAACACTTCCCTGGCTTTGATACATCAAACTCTTCAGCTTTTTAACACAATATTCTACTACAAGGTTAATGAGTCTAAATCATATCTTCTGGGATTAGGAATATCCAGCAAAATTAGACAAGACATCAATAACATGTTTCCATACACATGGAAAGAAAAATATATCTCATACCTGGGCATTACCCTCGCTCGTGAAATATCTGACTTAGTCAAAGAAAATGCTACTAGGGACTAGGAAAATGTGAACTATCTTGGTCAGGCAGATTGGCAGTCTACAAGATGCAAATACTCCCACAAATGCTATATTTATTTAGAACACTACCCGTTTCTGTACCCCAATCTTTCTTCTCGCAGGCGCAATCCACTTTAAATAAATACTTATGGCAGGGGAAGAAGACACGATGTGCCTTCAGTAGACTTGTTAAACTCAGAAAGGCAGGGGGGATAGGACACACTCATCTACGGAACTACTATACCGCTTCTATTCTAGCACAACTAAAGGTGTGGTTTGCCCCGGAGCCCACAACATTCTGGGCCGTACTTGAACAAGGTTATGGGTGACAACCTTTATAACTATCTCATTACCAGCCCCTTTACCTCACATCCACAAGCTACCACTGCCCCTACTATATTAGCATCTATGGAAGCATGGTGTGGCCTTCGTATAAAACTCGCCCTCTAATTACACCACAACCCTGTTAAAGTTCCCAATCCCAGCTATCTCACTTTTAATCCCTGGAATATCCCTCATGAACTGGAGTCCCAACAGAGCTCTTACGTTAGAAGATTTAGATGTTGGACCAGCACTTAAAACGTTTTTATACACTCCAATTAGAATATACTTTTCCTCAGGTGGAGTATTATAGATACATCCAGTTATCCCATCTGCTAACTCACTCTGATAAATTAAGCACTTACCTACCCTGGCAAATTGCTCAATACTACTTAACCAACCACACAAAGACCAAGGGTACTTCACTAATTTACAAGTATCTAGGCAACAAACAGGAGTTCTTTAAATTTCCCCACATTAAGGCCTGGGAAAGGGACTTTGGGAAAGAATACTCAGAGGAACAGTGGCAGAAAGCTTTAGGTACAACATACGCATCCACTAGATGTGCCAACCTATTCCAAAAGATTATGCTACGCTGGTATCTCACTCCTTACCGCATATCCAACTTTGCTTCTGGAGTTCCCCCTGAATGTTGGAGACAGTGTGGGGGTTCAGGGGCATTGATGCACATTTTATGGTCATGTCCACATATTAGTGGACATATATATTTACACTTATTGAGCAGATTCTAGGAATCTATATTTCACCATCCCCTGGTATGGCGTTGTTGTCACTGGGAATAGACACTATCCCCCCTAATGTGAGGACAGCGGCATCCCATATCTTACTAGCAGCTAGACTGTGTTTAGCCCAACACTGGAAAAAAACTTTACCCCCAGATATGAAAGAAATCTTACAAACAATAAACTTACGCTGTACATATGAGATACTCTTTGCGTATAGTACAGGTACCTACCCGATTGTAGTCAAGCATTGGCATCTATGGCAGAGGTGGTATTCAGAGTTCTTCAATCTTTAATCTAACTGTTTTATTCAACTGTGACACTCGACTGTAAATGTAGGTATAGGTATTGTTGTTAAAGTTACTTAAATTGTTCTGTTATTTTCTTACATTCTGAAATTGAAGCTTATGTTGCATAACATTATCTAGCAATAGTAACAGTGCAATATGGGGATGGGGGTTGACCGCCCGGTCCACGACAGAGTTTGCACCCAGATGGGGTGTCTGGGAAGGGTGGTCTCCACCATTACTATTACAGTCACCAGTAATTCTCTAATGTATGTTGTAATACACAATAGGAAGCTACAATGTTCTACTTTTTTCCAACTTCTTTGTACCTTTCTAAAAATTGTAATAAAAACTAATTGAAACCAAAAAGGAGTAGTTAGCCTCAAAAAGACCCTCAAATTCAAAGGTAGGGGACCACTATGTCAGTAGGTTTTCAGGAAAAAGAGTGCCTAATTAAGCAGATTGCTTTGATTCTTTTCAACCCCGCATGCTTACGCTCTAAAAGATCAAGAGCCAGAGAGGACAGATGTTCTTCAGTGGAGCATAGTCATAGATGCCGTTCTTACTCAAGGTAAAAATTCCCAGGAAGACGTCTTAGCTCCTCCTCCCCAGAGCAACGCAGGAGCCCCAGTAAAAGCAGCTCTGGCCATGGCTGAGTGGGCAAATGCATCTTTCAACTAAATGCGAGTCTGAATTCTGCAAAAGTCCTGCAGGGCCTGTGGCGCAGTACCTATGCCCAATAGATTGGTGTGTAAAGGCTGCCTGGTGGGGTTCGCAGTCGACATGCAATGCCAAAATATCATCATTTTTAAAGAGGACAGCACGAGATTCTATTTTAAGCTCACTCAATAATCCGACCAGGCAGCCCCCCTAGTTGCCAGTCATGCCACCAGAAAAGCAACCTGGCACCTAAGCAAGTAGTGCTTATCCACTTGGTTCGGCTACACTGTCGAGTGGGCAGCCTGCAGACAATAGTAGCTCCTCTTCATCAGAGGAAGACCGGAAGCTGCTTGGTTTCAGTTGTTCCTTCGGGGAACCATATTCCCAGGCAGTCAAGCAAGCCATTACAGGGGTAAAAGACAAGGTCCTATTTCCCCTTTCTTCAAAATGGCAATTCTTTTGCCGTTTATGAAAAAAAAAAGATTTTTTACTATAGGTAATAAAGCAGGAGTGGCAAATGACCGAAAAGAGATTTTCCTTCAATCGTATATTCAAGTCTTATCCCTGTCAGGAATCAGATATAGCATCACTTGAATCCCTGCCTACAGCAGATGCGGCAATAGTCTAGTAAAGAGGTGGCCAGGGGGGCCTGCCAACCAGCAGTGACCCTTACCTCGGTGGCTAGTGCTCAAGGTTTCTGCATCCAGGATTTAGAGGCGGCAGGTAAAGAGGGAATCCCTAAAGCCAGAGCAATGCTATACTTGGTCATGGCTAAGAGGGCCCTATGGTTAAAACCTTGGACTGTGTTTGCTTCTTCAAAGCAAAATTAGTGTAAAATACCTTATGACAGAAAATCTGTTTGGTAGTAAATTGGAGACAGCCATCTCAGGAGTGACAGGTGGCAAGTCCGGTCTGCTCCCACAAGAAGGGAAGCAAAAGGAATCAAAAATTTTCTCCCAGCAGGTTCCGCTCCTCTAGGTCCAGCGAGCCTAGAGCCTGTTGTCAGGCCAGTGTCCCAGGTAGTAGATGGAAGGGAACACAGGCAACCTTTCTCAAGGCCCATAAGCCAAAAACCTTAATTATGCTGCAAGAACCCACTAAGACCTTTTGATGAGCGCATGCCCAGACTCTTGCGGTAGGAGCCAGATTGGCATGCTTCACGGGTATCTGGACATCAAGTTGTGCAGATTCTTGGGTTAAGGTATCAGTCACTCATGGTCATTTCGGGAGATTCCTCGCTGCTCCTTCTCCAGACCAGTTCTCTCCCACCAAGCTGCCAGATTCACCACAAAACCAAATGGGCGGCTACAATACATACAGACACTTCTGACCCAGGATAGCGTCGTCCCAGTTCCATTCACAGAGAAATATACAGCTTTCTTTTCGACTCTGTTTGTGGTTCGCAAAGGATAGTGGCTGGTGTCCAGTTGCAGATCTGAAGAGGTTAAACTGTTTAGGGAATTTCAAGACAGAGTTCATTCAAACAGTGCAGCCAGACGGCTAGATGCTATTACATCTCCTATCTTCACATCTCAAGTTTTTCCTTCTTTCCAAAATATGTGTTGCGATCAGTCAGACGCATCTTCAGTTTACCAGCCTACCTTTTGGCCCGTGCATCTGTCTGAGAAATGTCTGCAAAAGTTCTCAGTGCTGTGTTAGCTCCACTCAGAGAACAGGGTCTCTGGGTTTGTCACTACCTGGAGTCTGCAACAATTGCTGACGCACCAAGAGATCCTCATACACACCCTGCAGAGTGATGGCCGGATCATTAACTTAAAAAAAAAAAAAAAAAGTCAACTTTCTCCGACCCAACAGTTGCTGCTAAATTCTGCCAACTCTGCCAAATGGAGGAAACGGAATCTAGCACAGTTAATAACAATATCACTCAGTATTAGTCTGCGGTGGTGGCCAAACAGAGAGACCTTGAGGAAGTCACGTTCCGTTAGAGCCGTTAGACTGAATCACTGTTATGAATCATGTCGGCAAGACAGCCTGGAAGGCGCATTGTGAGCGACTGTTGGTTCAAGGCAAGTGGAGATTCCCTGTAAATTATAAACAAATATATACCGCGCTGTCTCAAAAAAAACCCAAAAAACTAAAGCAGCCAGCACAGCAGTGGATAGAGTTGCAAAAATGACAAATTGGGTGAAATGTGCAGCGCTTATGTGATCATATAAACCATACCAAATAATATGAGTACAAAAAACGTGAATAATAAATGATGTGGTCAAAAATACTCCAAGCAGTCCTCTATTATGACATGTGATGTCTATAAACAGAGGAACTTGGACGTGTGATGTCCAAAATAGAAAAAAGTCAGTGACAAGATTCAATCATGTGTGATAATAATCTTCAACCACATGTGGATATAATATAGTGACAGTCTTTAACTTCAAATATGTATGATGTAATAACAGTTAATAGTAGGTCCACCACCAAAGACACCAGAAGCTGCTTACCAGAGGGATTGAACTCAAATAGGTGTACACCTAGTGAGTCAATCAAGCTTTGTGGTATAATATACCAAGGGGATCAGATGCTCTATCCAGATATGACCTCCAGATGGACCTCCGAACAGGTGTAAGGTATGGATGGACTCAGTAGATATAGGCAGTCAGCCCCATCATTAAAAGAAAGAGGAAGGCATATAGTGTAACTCCGTATGGAAATTTTAATACATAAAAAGCAAAGGAAATACACTCACGTGTTTAGCACTAAAATCAAGCGCTTGTCTAAAAGAAGACAGTGGTCTCAGCATATCCTCCCGACGCATTTCGACTTAGAAGTCATCATCTGGGGTGCTGGACCACTGTACTGGCTGAGTATTTATAGATACTCAAACAAAAAGGAGACAATACGCCCTACTCCAATCCTCCTATCTCAGCGCTAAAGGATATTCAGTATATGAAGATGGAAAATAATGATTGTAATAAACCGCAGTGATTTAACCTGATGTCACCATATTCTGAGTGAGATATCTCTCAGCAGCCACTTAATAAAAAATAGAAATATAAATATGGATGAATGAATGTACTATATGAAACAGCAATTAACCCATCAAAGCAGCGCTATTTTCAGTCCTCAATGCTGACTGATAAAACAAAGTCTTTGTAAATGCAAGCAAAACACATGCAGGCAGGTAAATTCCAACAAAGACACAGCGGTTGGAGCTTGGTCTGGATTCCCTTATATGAATAGTAGATCTGATGAGTGCACCTTTCACCATCTATTGGGACACCTTGTGCTGCACACACCCCATAGGGGTTCAAACTCACCGGAGCCAGGAGGTTAACAAGCCTTGGATCAAATCCTCTCTCTGTTTACTCCCGAAGTCCTCCAGGGTTGATGATCAAATAACAGCAACAATGTCCACATGTAAAAAAAGAGACCCCGAATAGTCCAGTACCGTTTTGATAATTTATTGTAAGTCACAAATCAGAGAAAAAAAAAAAAAAAAAAAAACTAATAAAGTAAATACACTGTAAAAATCAGTGGGCGCAGTTCCTTACAAAGGATAGCCTTCTAGCTTTCAGTTGGTTGGTAATAGTGGATAACTCAAACTGCTTCTCTCAAAGCATAAGGGTACTGGTTGCAGACTGGATGGATGTTACACACTCACAGCTGATCAGTCCTTCATTCCACTAGTATACAACTACAAGCTTGGAGCGCACTGCGTGTCAGCCAGGCACAGCTGATCCGCACTTCCCCCCTCTCGTGTCTGAAGCTTCAGGCTAAAAGCACACTGCGTCCTCACGTGATAACGGTTGCCGTGGTATCGTGCTCTGACTAGTTTCGTCAGGAAGACTTTTTCAAAGAGCATGACTACACGGCTTGTTGAACAAAATTTATCTGAAAACCAGGGGGTGGGGCACAACCAACACTCCGCCCTAATGAGTTAATACTTGGCAAGCACTAGGTCTGATTGGAAGGTGCGTCCCTATCTTAAACTGGGAACAAGTGGCAGCTCCGTCTGATTGAAAGTGCAAATTATGGAGATTACTTCCTGGTTCCTCCAAAATGGCGCCTGGGCTTGCATTCCAAGCCTCGTTTTCATATGTAGAGGAGGATTACTTCCTGGTTCTGCCAAAATGGCGCCCGGACAAGAGTTCCAAGCCTCATTTTAACATGTGAAAGAGGATGTGACATCATGTGGAACAGTGACTGGTTTAAACAGTCAAAAACATGGCACCGCTATTCTCGGGGACATATAGGGGCATATGTGGCGCCATTTGTCATAAGGACATGTATATTAATACACTAAGTCACAAGCCTGAACATGGGCAGTGGTGTAGTGGCCTGCACTCCCACCCAGCAGCAAAAGGGTCGCCAGTTCGAATCCCAAGATTCCATGTGGGGGTAGAAAAAAATAAATAAATAAACATTATGTAACATATATAAAAAATATATGATACTAAGGTGTGACAAATGATGGCACCCCTCAGAAAGGACACGTTATTGGTTGGATCGAGCTGATATTTGTGATAGGGACCAAACCAGTATATATTCAAATAAGAAATCCAAATACATTCTACATTCCCCCCATACGACCTTCTTTTTTTCATAACTTAGTGGGTTATTTTCCCTGCAAAAAATGCACTGTATGTCAATACAATTCCTGTGGTAGACGTAAAAGCCTCGAGTTTGAATCGAACACTACACACTGTACATATCCCATGAAAACATTCTGCACTTGTGCTACCACACAAGTTTAAATCGAACACTACACACTGTACATATCCCATGAAAACATTCTGCACTTGTGCTACCACACATGTCGTTTATCTGATTACCTGCCCTTGCGGGAAGCAGTATGTGGGCCGTACAATTCAAGCTTTCTCTGTTAGAGTCAGCGAGCATATCCCTAAAATAAAAAGTGGTGACGTCAAACATAACGTGCCTCGACATTATAGAGCGCATCACAGACGAGACCCTACTGGTTCTCAATTTCTTGTCATAGATAAATATACACCTCCTTGAAGGGGAGGAGCTAAGACAAGGGGAGTCTCTCGCTTGGAGACTTATTGGATCCACCAATTGCAGACCTACTCCCCTTTTGGGTTGAACATAGAATGGGACATCAATGCTTTTATCAACCAAGCATGATGCCTTTTCTCTATTTCTGGTACTTTAGGGTCCAGTTGGTACCTATTAGAATATCTTTTATGAGAGGTTTTTTATAAGTATTTTTAAATGTTTTTATGAGGGTATTTTTATTAAATTCTTATAACATATATTTTAGAATGTATTTTGGATTTATTTGAATATATACTGGTTTGGTCCCTATCACAAATATCAGCTCGATCCAACCAATAACCTGTCCTTTCTGAGGGGTTCCATCATTTGTCACACCTTAGTATCATATATTTTTTATATATGTTACATCATTTTTATTTATTTATTTTTTTCTACCCCCACATGGAATCTCGGGATTCAAACCGGCGACCCTTTTGCTGCTGGGTGGGAGTGCAGGCCACTACACCACTGCCAATGTTCAGGCTTGTGACTTAGTGTATTAATATACATGTCCTTATGACAAACGGCGCCATGTTGTAGGTTATATACACCGGACATTGTGCCGTTTTAAGCCACATCTGCCCCTATATGTCCCCGAGAATAGCGGTGCCATATTTTTGGCTGTTTAAACCAGTGACTGTTCCACATGATGTCACATCCTCTTTCACATGTTAAAATGAGGCTTGGAACTCTTGTCCGGGCGCCATTTTGGCAGAACCAGGAAGTAATCCTCTACATATGAAAACGAGGCTTGGAATGCAAGCCCGGGTGCCATTTTTGGGGGAACCAGGAAGTAATCTCCATAATTTGCACTTTCAATCAGACAGAGCTGCCACTTGTTATGGGGGTAACCAGTATCTATAAATACTCAGCCAGTACAGTGGTCCAGCACCCCAGATGATGACATCTAAGTCGAAACGCGTCGGGAGGATATGCTGAGACCACTGTCTTATTTTATACAAGCGCTTGACTTTACTGCTAAACACGTGAGTGTATTTCCTTTGCTTTTTATGCATTAAAATTTTCATACGGAGTTACACTATATGCCTTCCTCTTTCTTTTATTGATGGGGCTGACTGCCTATATCTACTGAGTCCATCCATACCTTACACCTGTTCGGAGATTCATCTGGAGGTCATATCTGGATAGAGCATCTGATCCCCTTGGTATATTATACCACAAAGCTTGATCGACTCACTAGGTGTACACCTATTTGAGTTCAATCCCTCTGGTAAGCAGCTTCTGGTGTCTTTGGTGGTGGTTATTACATCATACATATTTGAAGTTAAAGACTGTCACTATATTATATCCACATGTGGTTGAAGATTATTATCACATATAATTGGATCTTGTCACTGACTTTTTTCTTTTTTGGACATCACACGTCCAAGTTCCTCTGTTTATAGACATCACATGTCATAATAGAGGACTGCTTGGAGTATTTTTGAGCACATCATATATTATTTACGTTTTTTGTACTCATATTATTTGTTGTGGTTTATATGATCACATAAGCGCTGCACATTTCACCCAAGTGGAGATTCCCAACGAAGGGGGGTTGTCTCAAAAGCGCTTGAAGTTCAAGCAGCTATTTTAGCACTTTTTGACCCTGTTACACACAATCAAGGGAAGACCAGTCTCTCTGCAGTTGATCAGCAGGGCAGCAGTTGCCTATATTCAATACCAGGGAGGAACTGAGAGAGGTGAAACCCATAATGTCTGGGGCAGAAAATCACCTACAAATTCCAAGAGCAGTTTACCTCCCAGAGAATAGGAACACACATGCAGACCGACTATCATACAAGCTTCCCAGATCACGAGTGGGCCCTACACCCCAGATTTTCTCTGTGCTGGTCCACATGTGGGGCCTACCACAGACAGACCTCTTCACTTCCCACAGCAGTCACAAACTTGTGAGATATCTAACCCGGTTTCTGCACCCCAAGGCAGAGGAGACAGATGCTCTGGTCTCTCCCTGAAACTGCAATCTAGCCTATATGTTTCCTCCAAGACCTCCCATAATGAGATTCCTCTTGAGGCTGTCGAAAGGGAACATGGTAGTCATAGCGCTTCTTCCATTTTGGCCACTGAGGCCTTGGTTTTCCCTGGACATTCACTTCAGGATACAGAAGCCAATTCCCCTCCGAACATATACAGACTGGGGCTGCAAGCATGGCGGCTGAAAGGGGAGGCTGGAGAACCTAGGTTGCTCTGGTGCGATCTCTACTTTTTTGAGTGCTAGAAGACACTCTGCTAACAGCATCTATGCCAAAATCTGAAACAAGTTTGTGTTTTTCTCAGCAGGGTGAGCCTTTGGTTCTACTGTGCCTCTGGTGGCAGCTTTTCTGAAATTCCTCTAGGCTGTATTGGACATGGGCCTCAACCTATACTCATTGAGGTTGCAAGTGTCGGTTATATCGGCAATAACAACGTTTAAATGGCCGAAGATCCTTTAGTTTGCACAATTTTTGAAGGCAGTCATGAGGATTCAACCACCAAAAAAGAGAGGCTTTCCCAAATATGATCTATCGGTGTTGGTGGATTTCCTGTCAGTTCAACCATTTGCTCCAACAGAGCAGCGTTCAAGTTGGGACATTACCTACAAAGCGGTATTTATCGCAATATCTTCAGGCAGAAGGATTCCCAAGATTCAAACTCTTGCAGCTTCAGACCAATATATTGCTTTCTTTCCAGAAAGAGTAGAGGTGCGTCCTGTAGATCATCTTGTATGAAAGGTAGCGGCAGCCTTTCATTTACCCACCTCAATACAGGGCACTTTCACCCCCTTCCTGCCCAGGCCATTTTTCAGCTTTCAGCGCTGTCGCATTTTGAATGACAATTGCACGGTCATGCAAAACTGTACCTAAATGAATTTTTATTCAATTCTTCACACAAATAGAGCTTTATTTTGGTGGTATTTAATCACTGTTGGGTCTTTCATTTTTTACAACAAAAAAAATGAAAAAAGACCGAAAACTTTAAAGAAAAAAAAAGTTCTTAGTTTCTGTCAGTAAATTTTGTACATAAGTAATTTTTCTCCTTCACTGATGTGCGCTGATGAGGCGGCACTGATGGGCTGCACTGATTAGGTGGCACTGATGAGGAGGCACTAATAGGTGGCACTGATACGCGGCACTGATGAGCACTGATGGGCGGCACTGGTGGGCACTGATAGGTGGCATTAACCGCATGCTGACCAGCCGCCGCAGGTATACTGCGGCAACATGGCTCAGCTGTGCGAATCGCCGTCATGGTACGTCAGTACCATAGACGGCCATTAGGGGGTGATCGTGTGTGATCGTGGGAGCCGATGTGAGTGCCTGACGGTTGCAGGGGCTCCCACGATCACTCGGGGCACACGGAGAACAGGGATCTGTGTGTGTAAACACACAGTTTCCGGTTCTCTGAGGGGAGTACAGACAGATCGTCTGTTCATCCAGAGTATGAACAGCAATCTGTCATGTCCCCTGCACAGTCCCATCTCCCCTTCAGTTAGAACACACAATACAATAGGACACACTTAATCCCTTCACTGCCCCCTAGTGGTTAACCCCTTCACTGCCAGTGACATTTTGACAGTAATCAATGCAATTTTATAGCACTGATCGCTGTAAAAATGACAATGGTCTCAAAAATGTGTCAAAATTGTCTGACATGTCCGCCATAATGTCGCAGTCCCGATAAAAATCGCAGTTCGCCGCCATTACTAGTAAAAAAAAATGTAATAATAAAAAAGCCATAAAACTATCCCCTATTTTTGTAGATGCTGTAACTTTTGTGCAAACCAATCAATATACGTTTATTGCGATTTTTTTACCAAAAATATGTAGAAGAATACATATCGGCCTAAACTGAGGAAAAAAATAGTTTTTTTTATATATTTTTGGGGGATATTTATTATAGCAAAAAGTAAAAAATATTGCTTTATTTCAAAATTGTTGCTCTTTTTTTGTTTATAGCGCAAAAAATAAAAACCGCGAGGTGATCAAATACCACCAAAAGAAAGCTCTATTTGTGGGAAAAAAAGGACCTCAATTTTGTTTGGGAGCCACGTCGCACGACCGCGCAATTGTCAGTTAAAGCGACGCAGTGTCGAATCGCAAAAAGTGCTCTGGTCTTTAGGCAGCCAAATGGTCCGGGGCTGAAGTGGTTAAATAATTTTTTTATTTCTTTTATATACAAACATCATAGACAACGATAACAACATACAACCCAAGCACGTATAGAGAGGGAATAACAAAATAATAATAATAAAAAAAAAACCCATCACCCCTGGCCCCCATGCTCCCCCCCTCTCCCACATTTATCAGGACCCCTCTCATCATACATCTAGAATATCAAACCAGCTTCTCCATATTTTTTCAAATTTCCCTAGACTGCCTCTATGTAAAAAGGTATATTTTTCCTTAATTATGATTTCCCTTACTTTCATTTTCCATTCTGCTACTGTAGGTGGATATGGTGACAACCATTTTTGTGCTATAAGCTTACGAGCCTGAAATAAACTTCTATTTATTGATACCGTGTATTCAACTGAGTTCTTAGTTCATCCAGGATACACAGGAGACATCCCCCCGGTTCTATAGACATCTCAATCTTAAATACATTATTAATCATAGATACCACCCTGTACCAATAGCGATGGAGTTCAGGGCATCTCCATATCATGTGTATTAAGTTGGCTGCCCTCCCTTTACATCTAGGGCATTGGTCAGTATCCATCTGTTTCAATTTAAAAAATTTCTCTGGTGTATAATGTACCCTATGTAGAATGAATAGTGTTAAATTTTGAGTTGGAGATAGAGAGGCCAGGGGTATTGCCGACAGTGCCAATGCCCTCTGTTCATCAGAAATTGGCCCTATATCGCCAGTCCAAGCTGATCTTGCAGGTATATCCACAGCACCTTTAGATTTGTCATATAATATATCATATAATTGTGATATCAAACCCTTTTTTCTTTCCATTTTATCGAGCAAGGCTATTACCACTGATTTATTAAACTTCAATTCATGTGATCGACCCTGTGCTTTTAATGCATGCCTGAGCTGTAAAAATTGAAAAAATCTTTGGTTTTGGGATATTATATTAATTTCCTAATTCACTAAAGGTTTTCATCTCATCTTCCTGAAATAACGGTATCGTGTACCTAGCTACTATTGTTCCATATTGGAGTATATGACGTATATCCCTTTATTCCAGTAATTCTCCTCATTTCCTGCCATACCTTGTCAAATAATATTCCCGTAAAAAATCCTTTATCGGACAATTGATTTCTCGACTCTAGTAGGGAAATTAATGGGTAGTCTTCATAAACTGATAGTAACAGCCTCTGTATAGGATCAGAGTCTGATACTATTGTCCAACCACAAAAATGTTGTAATTGAGAGGCTAGAAAATTATTTTTGGGATGGGGGATCGCCAGTCCACCTTCTTCTTTGGTCAGCATTAATGTTGTTAACTTTATACGTGGTTGCTTTTTCCTCCAAATCAGCTCTCTAAAGAGAGACTCTATTTTTCTAAACCAAGGTACTGTAATCCATATAGGTGAATTATTAAACACATAAAGTAGTTGCGGGGTCCAAATTATTTTGATAAGATTTGCTCTACCTATCACCGTCAGGGGTAACTTACACCAGCTTCGGCATTTTTCCTTAAATTTTTCTAATAGAAGTTTCAAGTTCAAGTTAATATAGTCTTTTACATCCCGAGAGATCTCTATCCCCAGATATTTCACTGGGGATAGAGAGGGGGTTCATTTTTACCATCACATCTTTAAATTGTGCATTCGGTCTTTTAATCCAATTTCCAAACAAATTACTTTTCCCCAGTGGAAAATACTCTGTGTCCTTCAGTGCAATACATTGGGAGTTCTAGCTCCATTTTTTTTCAAAGTTTTAAGTGTCTTCTTATGTGACTTCTTTCCTAAATTCCTCAAACGTGCAGGTACCCATATCATTTTCCCCAACTCTGCCTTACTAATTGTATTTTCCAGTTCCACCCATCTTTTATTGTTTTTTGCCCAGTCGATAACCCGCATAAGAACTGCTTTATAATAGTTCTTTAAATCAGGGACTCCGAGCCCCCCCCCCCCCCCCCCCCCGGAGGCTTGATTCAATAGAGGGGTTTTTAACTCATCTAGGGGTAATATTATAAATTTAGCCCAATTAATCTGGAAACCCGAAAATAGCCCAAATATGGAGACAAGGCTCATAAGTTCCATTAATGAATTTGAGGTGTCCCCCAGGAAAATAAGAGCGTCATCTGCATAAAGGGCTACTTTATCCTCTCTTCCTGGCTGATGGAATCCTGTTATTTCTGTTGATTGTCTAATAGCAAGGGCAAGAGGCTCCACTGCTATAGTGAACAATAGTGGCGACAGGGGGCATTGATAGACAGCACTGATGGGCATTGATGGGTAGCACTGATGAGCAGGCACTGAAAGGCAGCACTGACTGGCATTACTCATGGGCACTGATTGGTGTCACTGATAGGCACTGATTGATGGCACTGGGGGGCTTTACTGTAATCAGGGCACTGATGATCAGTGCCCTGATTACCTGTCCGGGTGTCCCCAGCGGGGAGATGCCACTGATCAGCTCTCCTCGCCACACACTCTGTCAGTGTGAGACAATGAGAGACAATTACAGCACTTCTGCATTTACATGTTACCACCTCTTTACAGAGATCGGGGTCATGCCGTGTCCTAGGAACGGCACGCTAAAGCAGCCGATCTGGGGCGACATCATATGACATCCACCCAGAATGAGAGCCGCACCGCCTCTCCATCATTTGACGGTGGGCGAACGGCAAGTGGTTAACAGACATCTGGGCATTACCTAACTTTCCAGAAGATCACACAGGAATGCCAAACGAATTGAAAGTCTTCAGAACTTTAAAGTATATGTCAGCTACTGTCTGGACTCTAGCAGGCTTGGTTGTGCATATAGGGGGAGGGGTCGTGAGCCTCCATTAGCGGTGGCTGCGCACTCAAGAGCATCTATGGAATCAATCTGTAGAGAGGTATCATGGTCGTCCCAGCATAGACCCAGGTGCTTTGTCAACAAGGGACTTTGGTGGAGAGACTTTCTTTCCCATCCTAATTAAAAAATTGATGTTGCAAGTAGAACCCACCCTAGCAGCTAGTTATTTATTACTAGTATGCTGACATGTTGGCGTCAGAAAAACAGAAATTTGTATCAAATACTTACCGTAATTTTCCTTTCCTGACACCAAACCATGGCAGCATACGGGCCCACCCTGTATGTTTTGGTATGTGGCTTGTTACAAAGAATGGGGGGGCTAAATACTCCTTTTTTATGCTATTCACTGGTCCTGAGGGAGTGGTCAAGAGGTGGAGCTCTATCACTAGTATGCTGTCATAGTTTGGCGTCAGGAAAGGAAAATTACAGTAAGTATTTTTTTTTTTTTTTTTTTTTTTTTTTGGGTCATCTGTGTGCCATTGCAGAGGTTTCCCTTCAATTCCTCCCCCATAGCCAAACAGGAAGTAAGAAGAAATACCTCTAAAATGAGGGAATACCAATGTGTCACCAGGGTCTTCAG
The DNA here is from genome assembly GCA_037952925.1 of Lithobates clamitans. Classification (NCBI taxonomy): domain Eukaryota; kingdom Metazoa; phylum Chordata; class Amphibia; order Anura; family Ranidae; genus Lithobates; species Lithobates clamitans. The sequence continues at coordinate 10,638,252 of JBBGZY010000031.1, read as the reverse complement.
AATTATCCCCATTGGAAGATTTCCCCGCTTTTCGTGTTCTGATGTTAACCCAAAATTTGGAATTTTCTTTTACTTTCACAGGACAGGACGGTAAACAGGACGAATAGAAAGGGTGGATCTCCCTAACGAGGGCACAGACAGCAATAAAAACTGACAGGTATTCTAATCCCTCCCCACTCTATCCAAAACTTAAAAAATAAATTTGCCTTTAGTTATACTATAAGTGAAAACAATGATTTAGATTTTTTAACCCAGCAACCAGAGTGAGGGAGGTTACTATGTTTTTTTAAGGTTCCTGTATCTTATTCTGCATATAATGAACACACAAATTTTTCTAAACTCTAATTTAAAAAGTGAACTAGCCACTAAATTAGTGACGGTGCGTCCATTAGGGGCGCTCAGGTGCCGCCTCCTCTCTCCAGCCACCCCCTCTGTGTACTATGAATAGATTCATGCATTGCATGAATCTATCCATGGCCGCTGTAGACACCCCCTATTCAGGCGTCCGGCCCCCATTTTTTGAGCGTCTGAATTATAGCGGCTGGGGGTGTTTTTGAAGCACCTGATTAGAGCCATAGGCTCTAATAGGCGTCAAAAATGGTGACCTGCGAGTGCACCCAGATGTGTTAGCAAAGCAACTGAATATTTGCTTTGCTAACACAGAACCGCCTCTCAGCCAATCAGGAGGTCCGGATGTAATACCGGGCACCTGATTGGCTGAAGGCAGAGATGCTCCCATTAGCACCAAGGAATACAGGAAGAAGACACACACGGAGGAGTTGGAGGACACACAGGAGCCATTGTCCATGCTATTGTCCCACAGCTCGCCGCCTGCCCCGCTGTCTGACCCACCTCCACATAGGGGTAAGTGCCAGGCAGACAGCGGGCGGGGGGCACAGTGCCTGCATATTATGGGCACAAAGGCTGCATATGATGAGCACAGTTGGCTGCATATGATGGGCACAGATGCTGCATATTATGGGCATAGGTGGCTGCATATTGTGGGCAGAGGTGGCTGCATTTTATGGGCACAGTTGGCTGCATATGATGGGCACAGTGGCTGCATTTGCTGGGCACAGAGTCTGTATATGATGGGAACAGTTGGCTGCATATGATAGGCACAGTGGCTGCATTTGCTGGACACAGAGTCTGCATATAATGGGCACAGTTGGCTGCATATGATGGGCACAGGTGGCTGCATATTATGGGCACAGAGTCTGCATATGATGGGCACAGTTGGCTGCATATTATGGGCACAGGTGGCTGCAAATTATGGACACAGGTGACTGCATATGATGGGCACAGGTGGCTGCATATTATGGGCACAGTTGGCTGTATATTATGGGCACAGTTGGCTACATGTGATGGGCACAGTAGACTGCATATGAAGGGCACAGTGGCTGCATTTGCTGGGCACAGAGTCTGCATATGATGGGCACATGTGGCTGCATTTGGTGGGCACAGTTGGCTGCATATTATGGGCACAGTTGGCTGCATATTATGGGCACAGTTGGCTGCATATTATGGGCACAGTTGGCTGCATATGATGGGCACAATTGGCTGCATTTGCTGGGCACAGTTGGCTGCATATGATGGGCATAGTGGCTGCATATGATGGGCATAGTGGCTGCATTTGCTGGGTACAGTTGGCTGCATATGATAGGCGCAGTGGCTGCAATTGATGGCACAGTGAGGCTGCAATTGATGTTTTTGTTTCAGTATTTTTCAGTTCGTTTGCACCCCACCCCCCAAAAAAAAAATTTGAGCACCAGCTGCCACTGCCCTAAATACAATAGTTTGTACATGTATGTGTATATTGTGTTGAAGATATATTTGGAATTTGTTGCCCAGTGGTATCCGTTTTGTTTCACACAAAAGAGGCTGCAGCTGACCAATAGGTTTTAATGATCTTCCTTGTGTGGTCTCATTAATCACGTAAACCTGTGTGATGAAGCTGAACACATTCATGTTCCCATTGCTCTTGCATCAGAGAGCAGTGTTAGAGGTAAGCTTTTTACTGATTTATATGCTCTCTACCCAGAAAGACATACTCCAAACTATTACCCAGACTACATAAAGTACACACAAGAGATTAAGAGGCTAGGTATAGTAATGTGCAAACTGCAGTACCAATCAGAATCCATCCTGACATCTGACAGTGATTACTACCCAGATCCTGGTAATAATCAGCCACTATTTTGCTCACTTTGGCTGAATTAAGAAGCTATGGTCTTTTACATTGCATTATTCCAGCTTACATACTATACTGCCCCTGACAAGTAGTCATACTGCCATCCACAATATAAGATGTACAGATGTGGCGTTCCCTACAGGTATGAATGTTCTTAGCTTTTAATAATGGGCAGTTATGTATTCGGATGGCTGCATTATTACATAAATTAGGATTGTCTCCTATTCCCTTTAAACCTGAATGAATTACACCAACTCTGTAGCACATTGATGCAGTGAGATACTGAATTATATTAAACACCACCTAGAACAGCTACATAATAAGTGTAATTCATATGTGTTAGGTTTAAAGGGATGAGATGGCAGCCCTAATTACATTTTGTAATAGAACTCTACATTCTGCAGATTAGAGAGTATGGCCACATATGTTCATTCCAGTAATTTCGCTGCCAAATGTCCAGACCGTTAACGGGTAAACGAGACTGTGGGCACATACATAAAATGTATTGTGTAAGGGATTTTCCATCCTTCATGACCATGATCCAAGTTGATAATAACTTCTAGATACAAACTATATGAGCCTTAAAAAACAGCCAAGTTTGTCATTAGTTGGGGGAGATAATTGTAAGGATACAGGCAGATATACAGTAAAGTGAACAATACTACATAGCAAAACAGAAACTATTGGAGCCAGAGGATCAGTATGACAGCAGGGCAACTAGCATGTTCAGAAGTCAAAAATGGCAGTCTGTGTATTTCTTTAAATATAGGGTTCCTTTTAAGGCAGTGGTTCTCAACTCCTGTCCTCAGGAGCCACTAACAGGCCAGATTTTGAGGCCTGGTTCACACCTATGCATTTTTTTAGTGCATTTTCAGTTTTTCAGAAACACACTACAGTCCATTTAACATGGTTTCCTATAGATGTAGTTCACATCTGTGCATTTTATGGAAAGGGCCAGGTTTTTTTCTGGTTTTTGTTTCCATAGACTTCAATGGTTTAAAGATGCGTATTGAAACAAAATGTACCTGCAATATGCAAACTGCAACCTGCACAAGTGTGACCCTACGTTCAAAACCTATGTGTTATTTAGTGCATTTTGCAGTTTGCAGAAACGCACTACAGTCCATTTAACATGGTTTCCTATGGTACTAGTTCACATCTATGCATTTTGCGGCCGGGGCATTTTTGGAAAGGGTCGGGGACTTTTTTCCTGCGATTTACGGCTAATAGATTTCAATGGAGCTGCATCAGAAACGCAAGTGGTGCATTTTTGATGAGATTTTTGATGTGTTTTGCGGTTCTTATTTTACCAATGTACAGTTGTGCTCATAAGTTTACATATCCTGCCAGAATTTATGATTTCTTGGTCATTTTTCAGAGAATATGAATGATAACAAAAACTTTTCTTTCACTCATGGTTGGTGTTTGGCTGAAGCCATTTATTATCAATCAACTGTGTTTACTCTTTTTAAATCATAATCATAGCCTAATCACCCCGATCAAAAGTTTACATACCCCAGTTCCTAATACCGTGTATTGCCCCCTTTAACATCAATGACAGCTTGAAGTCTTTTGTGGTATTTGTGGATGAGGCTCTTTATCTTCTCAGATGGTAAAGCTGCCCATTCCTCTTGGCAAAAAGCCTCCAGTTCCTGTAAATTCTTGGGCTGTGTTGCATAAACTGCAGGTTTGAGACCTCCCCAGAGTGGCTCGATGATATTGAGGTCAGGAGACTGAGATGGCCACTCCAGAACCTTCACTTTATTCTGCTGTAGCCAATGACCGGCTGATTTGGCCTTGTGTTTTGGATCATTGTCATGCTGGAATGTTCAAGTACGTCCCATGCGCAGCTTCCTGGCTGATGAATGCAAATGTTCCTCCAGTATTTTTTGATAACATACTGCATTCATCTTGTCATTTATTTTGACCAAATTTCCTGTGCCTTTTGTAGCACACACATCCTCAAAACATCAGCGATTCACCTCCGTGTTTCACAGTAGGAATGGTGTACCTTTTTCATCATAGACCTTGTTGACTCCTCTCCAAATGAAGCGTTTATGGTTTTGGCCAAAAAGCTCAATTTTGGTCTCATCACTTCAAAGGACTTTGTGCCAGAAGGTTTGAGGCTTGTCTCTGTGCTATTTGGCGTTTAGTAAGTGGGATACTTTGTGGCATTTGCGTAGTAATGGCTTTCTTCTGGCGACACGACCATGCAGCTCATCTTTCTTCAAGTGCCTCCTTATTGTGCATCTTGAAACAGCCACACCACATGTTTATAGACCTATATTTCACCTGAAGTTATTTGTGGGTTTTTGTTTGCATCCCGAACAATTTTCCTGGCAGTTGTGGATGAAATTTTAGTTGATCTACCTGACCGAGGTTTGGTTTCAACAGAATCCCTTATTTTCCACTTCTTGATTAGAGTTTGAACACTGCTGATTGGCAGTCTCAATTCCTTGGATATCTTTTTATATCCCTTTCCTGTTTTATACAGTTCAACTACCTTTTCCCGCAGATCCTTTGACAATTCTTTTGCTTTCCCCATGACTTAGAATCCAGAAACGTCAGTGCAGCACTGGATGAAAGATTCAAGGGTCTTTCAGGAGTACAGAAACTCATTTACCTTTTATACACACACACACACTAATTACAAGCAAACAGATCACAGGTGAGGATGGTTACCTTTTTAATAGCCATTCTAATCCCTTTGTGTCAACTTGTGTGCATGTTATCAGGCCAGAATTACCAGGGTATGTAAACTTTTGATCAGGGTCAATTGGATAGTTTCTGTTGCCATTATGGTTTAAGAGTAAACACAGTTGATTGATGATAATAAATGGCTGCAGCCAAACGCTAACCATGAGAGAAAGAAACGTTTTTATGTTATCATTCATATTCTCTGAAAAATGGCCAAGAAATCATAAATTCTGCCAGGGTATGTAAACTTATGAGCACAACTGTATATAGCTGGTTGCTAAGCAGGGGGCTGGGAAGTTGGCCGGCGCATCCTTAACAACCAATATGTCATCAGCTGTCAGCGGGGTTCCCCGCTGAAAGCTGAATATAACAAAAAAAACATTTGCCAGCGAAAAACAGCGTGGAGTTCCCCCCCAGATCTATACCAAGCCCTTTAGGTCTAGTATGGATTCGGAGGGGAACCCCCACACCAAAATGTTTTAAAAAATGGCGTGGGGTCCCCCCAAAACCCATACCAGATCCCTACCTGAGCATGCTGCCCGGCAGGTCAGGAAAGGGAGGAACCATACCAGGCCGCATGCCCTCAACATGGGGGGGTGGGTGCTTTGGACCCCCCACCCCAAAGCACCTTGCCCCCATGTTGATGAGGACAAGGGCCTCTTCTAGACAACCCTAGCTGGTGGTTATCGGCATCTGAAAGCCCCCTTTAAGAAGGGGGCTCCAGATCCTGCCCCCCCCATGTACCCCTACCTATTCACCAAAAAGCAGTAAAATGTAATAAAAACACAAGAGCCGGTTTTTGACAATTCTTTAATGAATAGCTCTGTCTTCTCTAGCCGTCTCTTCCCGCCGTCTTCTCCTTCCCGCCGTCTTCTCCTTCCCGCCGTCTTCTCCTTCCCGCCGTCTTCTCCTTCCCGCCGTCTTCTCCTTCCCGCCGTCTTCTCCTTCCCGCCGTCTCCTCCTCGAGTTGTCTTTTCCCGCTGTCTTCTTCTTCTCCTTCCCGCTGTCTCTTCCCGCTGTCTTCTCCTTCCCACCGTCTTCTCCTCGAGCTGCCTCTTCCCGCTGCCGTTGTCTCACTGAGCAGCAAATGATATCATCTGTGATGTATTTCAGTTATCTTGCAAACTTGGCCTGTTAGTGGGTCCTGAGGACAGGAGTTGAGAACCACTGCTTTAGGCTCTTGCAATCATTTATTGGGGTTTTTAAACATGTGAAGACAAAAATAACAGAGGTACCACTGCTGACTTGTTTTTTTAGCTGCAAGTTTAGGAGCTACAAATTGCATCTAAAAAAAAAAGAATCTACCTGGTGCAACAAGCATAGTGATTCATTGCATGCAACCAAGTGTGATAATCTAATTCCCCGTACACACGAGCGGAATTTCCGGCAAAAAAAGTGTGATGGGAGCTTTTGATCGGATATTCCAACCATGTGTATGTTCCATCCAACTTTTTCTGTCTGAATTTCCACCAGCAAAAGATTGAAAGCTGGTTCTCTACTTTTCCGACGGAAAAAGTTCTTGAAATTCCGTTCGTCTGTATGCAATTCAGGTGCGCAAAAAAACACGCATGATTGGAAACAATTGGACGCATGCTCAGAAGCATTGAACTTAATTTTCTCGGCTCGTCGTAGTGTTGTACATCACTGCATTCTTGACGGTCGAAAGTTACGAGAACTTTTGTGTGACCATGTGTATGCAAGCCAAGCTTGAGCGTAATTCCGTCGGAAAAACCATCCAAGATTTTTCTCACGGAAATTCCACTCGTGTGTATGGGGCATAATTCTAAACCATGATGTGTTGGCTCACATTTCACAAAGAGAGAATCAGAACCAAGTTGTATGGAATGAATGGGTAACCATTAAGTGCATAATACATGATTACCTGTAAATACTCCTTCTGATACAATTGAAAAGCCTCAGATTGAAAATGGATAACTTAGAGCAATGTAGAAGTATCAGTAGTATGAAAAGTTTATGTCTGTACGATACTTTGGTGTCCATCTGTTTGTGCTGTTCAGCTTTCAAGTGTAAGTTTATTGGTCTCTAGTATGGGTTTTGGATTTGAGTTAGATCTCCATTATTTAAATATTAGACTGGTGCATATCTCTAATAAGGAGGTAGGAAACTTTTCTGATGAAGCCTGTAAGTCAGTGCCTCATGCTTCATTTCATGGGACAATAATGATGACCAGTGGATGAGTACAGGAGAAGGCTCTGTTTCCTGCCCATTTCCCCTCCCTCCTTCGGTCAGCAACGGGGAGAGCAGCTGAGTCTCTGTGTGGAGAGAACAGCTGAGCTGCAGGATCTTCTTTCCCCCCTTCTCGTGCTGCTGTACCCAGGAGCAGCACCCTCTCCTTCCTATTGGGCAGGAAGAAAAAAAAACAATTAAAAAAGGAGCAAAAAGAAGGATCATGGGACATGTAGTCCAGAGAACTGGCCCATTGCAGTCCTAAGAGAGAAACTGCAGCCCCCAGCACCAGCATGCCCAACTGAAGGGGAGGGAGAGGGAGCCAGGCTATGAATGGCAAGTGACACGCAGCATCTAGCAGCAGGTGACAGTGGCAAGTGACATGTGGCATCCGGCAGCAGGTGACAGTGGCAAGTGGCATCTGGCAGCAGGAGACGGTGGCAAGTGCCATTTGGCAGCAGGTGACAGTGGCAAGTGACATGTTGCATCTGGCAGCAGGTGACAGTGGCATCTGGGAGCAGGTGACGGTGGCGAGTGACACGTTGCATCTGGCAGCAGGTGACGGTAGTAAGTGGCATGTGGCATCTGGCAGCAGGTGACAGTGGTAAGTGACACGTGGCATCTGGCAGCAGGTGACAGTGGTGACATGTTGCATCTGGCAGCAGGTGACGGGAGGGTGCAGTTTGCCATCTTTACCCTGGGCACCGAATGACCTTGTCCTGGCACTGAGTATATGGGGTGAAAACAAAATATTCCGGTGAAGCTTTTACATATGGAAAGCCCTACCTGATTCTTATGAAGGTACTGATTACAGAGACAATTTGTGCTATGCACTTTAAAGCTTGACCTGCATGATAGTGACAGTAAAGGAGACACTTTGGATGAGGTTTGTATCCTAATTTGTGTAAATGTCTTTGTGGCTGCAGTCAGGATATATAAAAGCCTTTAGGTAGCCATGTATCTTACACTGACGTATTGCAAACTGAGCTGAATGATGCAAAGTGCTGAAATCGTTCATGCTCCTGAGCTCATTACACCTGTTTGCAAGCATGGCTTTTGACAAAAAAATCCTCAGGGAATTCATTGATATGATACACTGACAATGATTTTCCTTTTCATAACTGAACACTCAAATCACTGCATATATTTTGATATTGCTTGTCCTCTCTGGCTGCAATAGCTTTTGTAATTCTTGTACATGTTAATTACTCCCTTTTTTATTGGGTTTAGTAAGTTTTCTTGGTCTAGTACCAAACCTCAGTCATACTGCATGGTACAGTGTTTGGTGTTTTGCACCTACAGAAAATACATGCCTTGGTCCGTTCACAATGGGGGATCAAGACACTATGACAGAAGTGCCTGCTGCCCTGAAAAGACTTGCCAAGTACATGGTCCGAGGGTTCTATGGTCTTGAGTACTCCCTGACCCTGGATGTGCTCATCAGATACCCCTGTGTCAAGGAAGAGGACATTGCCCTGCTCCTCAAGTTTGAAAAGAAGCAGCTTCGAACCATCCTGCAAACCCTGAGGTCTGACAAAATCATCAAGTTTCGCATGCGTGTCCAGACTGGACCAAATGGGAAGAGCACCAAATACAATTATTACTACATCAACTACAAGGTGCTTGTAGATGTTATTAAATATAAGCTTGATCACATTCGCCGCAAGATCGAGTCAGATGAGAGGGAGTCCACCAACAGAGCTTCATTTAAGTGCCCTGGATGTCACAGCACCTACTCCGACCTGGAAGTCAACCAGCTATTTGACCCATTTACAGGTATGAGTTGTGAGCCCACCCTGAAGTCAGATTCTGTAATTAGTCTGTGTAAAAACTAAAAATGTGTGTTTTTAAAAAGCTGTCAGGTGATTTAGAAATGGCTAGGGGCCAATAGAGCTAAAACATAACTTGATTTATATACAAGGATATATAGTATTTACAACAAGGTTGTTCTGGGAAAGAGCCTAGGTTAGCAAAGTAAGAAGGAGTAGTAACAAAGCACTACATTTATAGTTTTTTTGTTTCTGGAGAATTGTAGGCAAGCAAAAAGCAGATCAAAATGGAGAGCAAGTACTAGTACTGGGCATATAAGACAGACTCTCTGGAGCTCAAGCATTATAGAGCCCTCCCCCCTATACTTGGTGGGCCGCAAAAAATACAGGGAGCTCCACATATAAAGTTTGTACAGTTGTGATGGAATATATAGACAAAAGTCAGTATGACAGTCAGAAGAGTCAGTATGAGAGCTAGACAACTTGCACTTGCAGAAAGAGTGGTCATCACTGGAAATCTCAGTAAAGCTTAGCACCATCTCTGATGCTTGTAGATTAGAACTATTTCAATTTGAGAATACAGTAGGTGCTACAGCTACACAATATTTTGAAGGAATTTTGAAGACGGTCTCTGAGAGAAACGAGTTGCTTAGATGAGAGGCCCCATATATCAGACCAATCGTCCCCATCAAGGTCCAGAATGTCTACTAGCCATTCATTCCAGAGAGTCCATCTCCCTGAGGGTAACAAAGCATAGGTGACTGTAGAGGACCAACATAGGTCCTCTACAGTCAAAGGACCGACTGTAGAGGACCGACATAGGTCCTCTGTATTTTTTTTTTTTTTAACCTTCAGACCGCATAGTCTTATCAAGTGATGACATAGTGAAGTGACACACCGAAGAATCAGGAAATTGGCTACTGAAGGCATGGCAGAGTTACCAATAACTGAAGTAATAGGAGAGTGGGACATTGTATCTCTAGCACATAGTAGGGAAAGCAATTAATTTACCTTGGTCCACAATATGTGATGATGCTTTTATATGGAATTTCCTCCAGGCTTGAGGATCTGGGATAGAGCAAAAATGCAGTAGATTTGGATTGATCCATAGGGGAGTATGCTGGGAAAACTGCGTGGAACTACCCTGTTCGAAGCTCAAGCCCCCCCTCCAAGCTTTGAGGGTGGTAAGCTTAGAGGGCGTCAAATGGTATGGGGCCCCCACGATAGAGCAATGTCACATCTTTAGTGAGAAGGATTAATACCTGTCCCATCATAGGTGTCAGTGGAAGGAATAGTGTCCCATCATGTGTCAGTGGGAGGAATAGTAGCCTATCAATGGTGTTAGTGGGTGGAAGGGTGCCCATCATAGGTATTAGTGGGAAGAATTGTGTCTCGTTGGGTTCAGTGCTAAAAATGATGCCCCCATTGTTGGTGTCAGTAGGCGGAATAGTGTCCCAAGGGTCAGATACAGGCAAGCAAAGGGACGCATTCGGCCCACAGGCTGCAGTTTGGAGACCATTGCTCTAAGTCACTGACCTGGAACAAAGAAAAGCCTGAGAATATAAGAGAAACCACAGAAGTCTTTCTAAACATAATGTTGGTTCTTGGCATCATATACACATGCCAAAGGGTCAGCATTACAGCTAGGCAACTAGCACTTGCAAAATGATAGTTCTTCATGTTTCTCTCAGTAAAGATTTTCTTTTAAATGTCTGTAAACCCTAACGTTGAACATCATTTATCTGCTTCCTTTGGTCTGTTAAATATACCATTGAAAGTATTTTGTTATATCTGTTTAATAAGTGAAAAAACTACCTGTTGATCATGTCAGAAATCCAAAGCCACCATGTGTTATATCAAGAAGTCTAATTAGCCTGCTCAGTTCTAGTCCTATCTTGAACTGTAAACACATTAGTCCATATATTGTGGAGATGGGGACAGTGGCGGAGGTTCAGTAGTTTAGCAAAATGCAACTGGGCAGGGCTGACACCATTTAGTATACAAACATGCTCTGTGTTGTTATCCCATAATACAAAGTTAGGATCACAGTGCATTTCTGACAGGTGAACCAAAATTATTCCGTACTTGCAGGGTCTTTCAAGGAATAATGCATGAGAACTGCTCATGTTTTGCATTAAATGTACTGCATATGTTTTTTTGGCCTTATTCTTAATTCTACACATAAATCAGATGCTACTTACTTTTTAGTGTATATAACTTCTCACAAAAAAATCACTTTTAACATCACCTTTAATATAACTGTGTAAAACAGGTAACAAAATAAAAGCTGAAAGTACATGATATATTTCAGGTTACAAGGCCGTTATTCTGTATTTATTATAAACATTGTTTATAGAAATCTGCAGATATTAGAGGATACATCTATTGGAAGTCAGACAGTGCAGTCAGCATTCTACTAAAAGTAAAACTAAAGCCAAAACTTTTTTTTTTCATCTTAAATAAGAGTAAGGGAGGCTTACAACCCCTGTTAATTTTCTTTTTACCATGTGTGTCCTATTTGGGAAATTTCCCTGCACTATTTGTCCCATAGCCACCAGGACTAGTGCCCCCATTGGAGGATTGCGCCCGCACGCACACACTTCCTGGTGTTGCTAATGGGGACACAGAGCAATAGAAACTCATTCTAATGTCTCTCCACTCTATCCAAAACTAAAACAAAAAGTGCTTTTAGTTATACTTTACTGTGACTGTTAGTTTCACACTAGTCAAAGCTCTGAAAAGCGATCTGCATTGGATTGCTTTTCAGATCGAGGCTAAGCAGCTGTTGTCAGCTCCTGTCGCCTTCTGAATGCCTGTGCCTTTTTTTTTTTTCCTGCCATGCGAAAGTTTATAACAAGGCTAATGTGCTGCACTGCAAGCCATTTTCAGCAGCCCTATTGAGTTTTACAGGCAGTGCCGCCTATACAAACAGCTTACAAGTAAAGAAGGTAGTGCAAAACGCATCCGTTTCTGCACGATGTAGCTTGAATATTGTGCTTTTTAAAATAATAAACATCCAACAAAACTGCAAGATTTCAGCTAAGGAATACCTGCGTTTGCATTTGCTTATGATGGGACCCAACAAGACTCCTTTGCAGCAGCAGAAACCTATTTAGTCTCTATCCAAAGAATAGAAAACCAAATAAGCATGGAACTTTACAGGAGCCCTAACATGGATAAAATGTCAACCACAGTCAAAATAAACATTTTAATTGATGCTTCTCTAAAATATTGATCCTCAGATCCAATAAAATGCAGAACGGTATGGCCATACGTGGCCCCATTAGTAAACATACATCAATACCTTTTACAATACATAAAATATTTGTTTTGAAGTTAGCCATTGTGCTTCCCTTCCATATGCCACATGCTCTTCTATTCATCATTTATAAACAAGGTGTTTCGAAAAAGTACTGCATTATGATGTTTTTCAGTGTTTTTTCCACAACGCATTTCGTGGGTTTAAAAGAACCCACGTCTTTAAGTTTTGTGAACCATTTAGGAATCCCATCCATATAAAAGAAAGAAACACTTTTGCCACTCTAACACGCCAAATAATTCCCAGTGAGTTGTGCTCTATCCCTCAAAGGGAAGAGACTTTGGATTTCTATACAACCACCTTTAGCAATGCAGCAGAGTCATTTTCCTTAGGCATATATGCATGAATAGGACAGAGACAGCAGAGACAGTGGTGTGCACTGTATATATGTTAGGGCACCTGTAAAGTCCCTACCTATTTGATTTTCTATTCTCTGTAATTTAAGGAACATTGATGTCCAATAATATGATCTGGGCAATTTACATGCTTATGACTCTATCCAAAACACAATATAAAAGCTGGCTATAACAAAGTATTTTATTGTTTCATTTGCAGAACTGTTTCGCTGTACCTACTGCAATCAAGAAGTTGAGGAGGATTTTTCGTCACTACCCAAAAGAGATGCCAGAACACTACTGGCTAAATTCAATGAGCAGATCGAACCAATTTTTCTGCTTCTTCAGGAAACTGAAGACATTGTCCTTCCAAGTGAGCTGCTCGAGCCTCAGCCGACTGAAATTCCAGAACTTGCTGACAGGTCAGTGTGTGAGGACTGGTTCAATCAGGCCATTGGGCTCAGTCTTAGCTCATGGCAGTTTATTAGGAATAGGACAGAGATACAAACATGCACAGCATATTGGCATTCATTTACAGTGGATATAAAAAGTCTACACGCCCCTGTTAAAATGTCAGGTTTCTGTGATGTAAAAAAATGAGACAAAGATAAATCATTTCAGAACTTTTTGCACCTTTTTAATGTGACCTATAATTTCTACAACTCAATAGAAAAACAAACTGAAATATTTTAGAGGGAGGAAGTAAAAATATACAACCACATTATTTTAGTTTTTTAAGTGTGTGCACCCTCTTATAACTGGGGATGTACTGTAGCTGTGTTCAAAATTAAACAATCACATTCAAACTCGTGTTAAAAATAAACTGCAGTCTGCTCACGTAATTTTTAATAAAAACATCTTTGCCATTTTGAAGCTTCCCTCCAACCACTTTGCATATTATTTTATATATATACTGTGATTCTGTACTTGTCAAATATTCTGCAGAAATCTCCCTCCACTGAGTCTGGCTGCAATCATTTTAACTGTGGGCAGCTGAAGCTACTTCCTGTTCACTCCCTGGATTTACACAGACACACCTCCAGCTCTGCAGCTCTCATTGGCCCTCTTATGACTCATCCCCCCTCCCTTCCTGAGTGGGAGCTGTGCATGATGTCATAAGCCTAGGCTAATGACCAGACAAGAAACAGGAAGTGGGCTGTATAAGGTATTTACTGGCAGAAAAAAAAGTTTTATTATCCAAAGTTAAAACAACAAGGGCAGAGGATTTAACCCTTTCATGACGAAGCCTATTTTTGAAATTTGGTGTTTACAAGTTAAAATCCATATTTTTTGCTAGAAAATTACTTAGAGCCCCCCGAACATATTATATATATATATATATATATATATATATATATATATATATATATATATAATTTATTTTAGCAGAGAATCTAGAGAATAAAATGGCGATTGTTGCAATATTTTATGTCAGACGGTATTTGTGCAGCGGTGTTTTAAACGCAACTTTTTGGGAAAAGGGACACTTAAAACAAACAGTAAAGTTACCCCAATTTTTTTTTTTTTTAGAATGTGAAAGATGATGTTGCGCGGAGTAAATAGATACCAAACATGTCACGCTTTATAATCGCACATACCTAAAAATCTCCATAGGCGACGCTTTAAATTTTTTTTTACGGTTGCCAGGTTAGAGTTACAGAGGAGGTCTAGTGCTAGAATTATTGCTCTCGCTCTGACGATCGCGGCGATACTTCACATGTGTGATTTGAACACCGTTTACATATGCGGGCGCGACTTCCGTGTGTGTTTTCTTTGCTGCGGGAGCTTGCGGGGACGGGGGGGGTTTAAAAAAAAATTTTTTCTTATTTATAAATCGTGTTTTAAAAAAAAAAAAAAAAAATTTGTTGACTTTTATTGCTGTCACAAGGAATGTAAACATCCCTCGTGACAGTAATAGGTGGTGACAGGTACTCTTTATGGAGGAATCGGGGGTCTAAAAGACCCCCGATCCCTCCTTTACACTTCAAAGTATTCATATCGCTGAAAACGGCGATTCTGAATACTGTGTATTTTTTTTTTTTAAACCGGCGGCATTGGCAGCCGAGTAAACGGGAAGTGATGTCATGACGTCTTCTGTGTTTACGATTAGGAGGCTGGAATGAAGCCGCTCATTTAAAGTGCCTCAAATTACCCCAAATAAAGTTCAGCTGTTCTAGTAGGTCTTTCCTGACATCATCTTAGTCGCATCCTATAGCAAAAGCCATGGTCCGCAGAGAGCTTCCAAAGCATCAGAGCGATCTCATTGTTAAAAGGTATCAGTCAGGAGAAGGGTACAAAAGAATTTCCAAGGCATTAGATAAACTATTGAACACAGTTAAATATGGCACAACAGTAACATTACCAAGAACTGAACGTCCCTCCAAAATTTATGAAAAAACAAGAAGAAAAATGGTCAGGGAGGCTGCCAAGAGCCCTACAGCAACATTAAAGGAGCTGCAGGCATATCTGGCAAGTACTGGCTGTGTGGTACATGTGACAACAATCTCCAGTATTCTTCATATGTCTGGGCTATGGGGTAGAGTGGCAAGATGGAAGCCTTTTCTTAAGAAGAAAAACATCCAAGCCTGGCTAAATATTGCAAAAACACATCTGAAGTGTCCAAAAAGCATGTGGGAAAATTTGGTATGGTCTGATGAAACCAAGGTTGAACTTTTTGGCCATAATTCCAAAAGATATGTTTGGCACAAAAACAACACTGCACATCACCAAAAGAACACCATACCCACAGGGAAGCATGGTGGTGGCAGTATCATGCTTTGGGGCTGTTTTTCTTCAGCTGGAACAGGGGCCTTAGTCAAGGTATATGGAATTATGAACAGTTCCAAATACCGGTCAATATTGGCACAAAACCTTCAGACATCTGCTAGAAAGCTGAACATGAAGAGGAACTTCATCTTTCGGCATGACAATGATCCAAAGAATACATCCAAATCAATAAAGGAATGGCTTCACCAGAAGAAGACAGGGGCTGACTGACCATTGAGCCTGAGGGCCCTGGGCCACTAGGGGGCCACTTCAGGGTTGCCAGCCTCAGTAAAACCAGGGACAGTATGTATAAATCTGTGTTTTGTTTTGTTTTTTACATTGTCTGTGTATACTGTGTGTACATGTATGTGTATACTGTGTGATTGTATACTCTGTGTGTGTGTGTGTGTGTATACTATGTGGCCCCATAATCTCCTATTGCCCGGGGGCCCCATGAGTTATCAGTCCGCCCCTGGAAGAAGATTAAAGTTTTGGAAGGACCCAGACCTGAATCCGATAGAAAATCTGTGGGGTGATCTGAAGAGGGCTGTGCACAGGAGATGCCCTCGCAATCTGACAGATTTGGAGTGTTTTGGCAAAGAGTGGGCAAATATTGCCAAGTCAAGATGTGCCATGCTGATAGACTCATACCCAAAAAGACTGAGTGCTGTAATAAAATCAAAAGGTGCTTCAACAAAGTATTAGTGTAAATGCACGGTCGGATTTTCCGACGGAAAATGTGTGATGTGTGATAGGACCTCGTTGTCGGAAATTCCGACCGTGTGTGGGCTCCATCACACATTTTCCATTGGATTTTCCGACACACAAAGGTTGAGAGCAGGATATAAAATTTTCCGACCACAAAATCCGTTGTCGGAAATTCCGATCGTGTGTACACAAATCCGACGCACAAAGTGCCACGCATGCTCAGAATAAATAAAGAGATGAAAGCTATTGGCCACTGCCCCGTTTATAGTCCCGACGTACGTGTTTTACGTCACCACGTTCAGAACGATCGGATTTTCCGACAACTTTGTGTGACCGTGTGTATGCAAGACAAGTTTGAGCCAACATCCGTCGGGAAAAAATCCTAGCATTTTGTTGTCGGAATGTGTGCACACTTATGCAACCATAATATTTTCGTTTTCTCTTTTTTACTTCCCTCCACCTACAAGATTTCAGTTTGTTGTTAAACTGAGTTGTATAGTTTATAGGTCACTTTAAAGGTGGAAAAAGTTTTGAAATGATTTATCTTTGTCTCATTTTTTTTTTACATCACAGAAACCTGACATTACAGGGGTGTGTAGACTTTTTATATCCACTGTAAATCCACTGCAATACAAAACCCCAATGCTAAGCAGGTCAAATGCACCTTTCCATGAATTCTGAAGGATCTCAGAAGTGTCTCAAACCATTGCCTTTGACACAAAGCCACAGACCTTCGGCAAGTTTAGAGTTGTAGCGCTACCGCTAGAGGAGCTACTGAATTGTTTTGTGATTTCTCTGCACACCCGAAAATTACACGCCTCTCTCACCCAGCACCTACAAACATACCTGCACCTCAACAAACATGAATGGGAATGCCAGCATGCGAAACAAAGAACACCTATGCAGGGAAAGAGGTCTTTTGCATGGGTATACAGAGCTGTACGCCCATGTTAATGAGGCCTATACTAGTAATTTACAGGCAGATGATCTCACTGAGGGCTTGTAGAGAACAAGGAATATTGTTTTTTTTTATTAGGCTTCAACATATCTGCCTCTGAAGTATGTACATAACTATTTAACGGGCAGCTGAACTTCATTTCAAATATTTGTTTTACCTATGACGGATTTTTTTATTGCTTTCATCCAGTCCTGAGATTTATACAGCCCTACCGCACAGCCAGCCAAGTGACCTGTCTTTTCTGTGTTTAAGCAATACAGCCAGGTCTCCACCCAGGGCAGCTGATAAGGCAGTACAGCCAGCTCTCCTGTACTGGGCCCTGGCCTCATCCGTTCAAAAGGGGGGTCCAGACATCTGACGAGCAGAAGGATTGGGTGCACTGCCATATTGCTGACACTTGTGATTCTTAAGGATCCCCCTGCAGCACTGCCAGCTTCTGCTCTTCTTTCTCCCTCCAGCTGCGATGCAGGGGGATCTGTTCTTGGATCTGCACCCCTTTTAACCTGCTGTCTAGGACTCTGTGTGCCCCCCTCCCCCGCAGCGCTTCCAGGTTCCCACCTCTCTTCTCCCACTGGCAGCTGCTCTGAACAAACTGGAGGATCGGTTTCAGGATGGAGAGCGGGAAGGGGACCGGTATATGCCATAGTTACAGGCCCCTTCCTTTCCTGAATGAACACGATTAGTGATTAGTACTGATCGCTCTTGTGTCCATTCATCACTGAAGCATAGTTAATGGTTCACTATGCTTCAGCTTTTGAATGAACAGCCTCAGAGTGCTTCCCATTAATTCACTGTGCAGTGCAGCTGAGGCTGCAGAGAAAAGGACTGATTGAATCTGTGTCCTCAGTCCATTTCTCTGTCATATATGAGACATCAGAGGTCTGTTTAGACCCATATTTCCACAAAGGCCCCCCAAAGGGGCAGTTAAAATAAATAAATAAATAAAACTATAAAAAAAAAGTAAATTCTAAAAAATTATAAAAAATAGAAATAAAAAATGAAGGACTTGTTCAAATGTACTTTTCCCTCTGAAGCATTTGGATAATTCTTGAGACAGCATTTGACAGGTGGTGAGGAGGCATATTATCTCTTCACTGCCTGCTTTAACCCGGCACCAGTGCAGCCTCCTTGCTATTCACGAATGGGTCCTGTTTGATGGGGGTATAATTCTGCCATGGCTACAAAGCATAGCATCGAGTCCATGGCATTTTAGTGAAAATATCTTTTTGATATTTTCAGAGGGGGAGCCCTGTCAGGTAGAGTGTATGGGGGAACCCTGATTTGTAACAACGGCTCTGTTTCTGCCTTGCCCTTGATCGGACAGTGAAGGATCAGCAACAAACTGATAAGGCCATCTCTTTGCTCTCTCCTCCTGTCAGCATACCACTCACCTGATTGGCTTCAAGTACTTACCCTCTTTCTCTCTAACAAAAACTATTCAAGAAGGGGTTACATAAAGCTGAAATTGGGTCAATTTCAGGTATTTTTAGTAGTTGCATCGAAAATGCATTTATTTGTTTTTTAATATGTGCCTGCATTAATCTGAGTTTTTATTGATCTTTGTAAGTCTTTCTAAGTTCTACTGTCAACAGCAGAGCTGAACATCATGTGTGTCCAAATGCTGATAAAAGTTTAGCTGACGTAATCCTTGATCAGACATGTAATACAGGCCTGTCTACTCTAGCTATGAACAGTCTGCCGCCATTACTGCTGTAGATCTACAAGGATGCCATGGAAGATGGGCCAACAAAAGCTCATCTATGGGTAACATGTATGTGCAAAATATTACCATTAATGTTCGTGAACCAGAACTGAAAAAGGTAAAGGACAACAAGAAGGGGAAGGAGCAGCCGATCTGGATGACAAATAGTACAGTGCACGAAGTCCTTCCAGAACTGAGTGCCAGCTTCTGTGAGTATTGGAGAAAGATGTGGGGTGAAGGACTGGTGGCAGGGAACCACACCTTGATATGGTATAAGGATTGGGTAAAGCTGGAATTTGGAGTAACATTTCCCACTGCTTCTATCATATGAATTGGAAGTGGACCTTGGAAAGTGAGGGCACACTTCAAGGTTCAAGGACCTACACTGACACATAGCTAATGCACTGGGTGGAAGGGGAGAGATTTATCAAGCAAGGCATTGACTAAATCTACCTATCCCACATGTTTTAATGGTTGTCTCCTTCCCTGGGGAATCTGCAATCTGCATTGCATTTGTAATTCCTTTAATCACAGATGACAAAATTCAGTATTTGTTCCAGATCAATAATTTCACTTGCAATGGTTTTTACCAATAACAAACAGACTTATGGTCAAGGACATGGTTTATATATGTCCAAAGTCACTTCTGCCCTGTTAAATGGGGACCTGCAATCCCCTGGTAAATTTAGATGGATTTAAACCTGAACAGCTTTTTTATGTGCCTTGGCTGATAAATCCCCCATTGTGTTTTCTCATTATTAGAATGCTTTTATCTATTGAAAAAAAAATTCATGCATATTGATTAATGCGCTCAATCATCTATCATAAGCAAGGTTCATGTAGCCTTTGTAAATTTATAGTACAGGCACCTTCAAGCTTAAATGGTAATTATAAGTTTAATCACATTCACAAAGCGAATGCTGAAAATTAAAGTGTACCTGTCTTTTTTTTTTTTTTTTCCTCTCTGCTGGCTTGTGGGTAATCACTATACAGTGCATCCGGAAAGCATTCACAGCGCTTGACTTTCTCCACATTTTATTATGTTACAGCCTAATTCCAAAATGGATTACATTCATTATTTTCCTCAATTCTACAAGCCATACCCTATAATGACAACATGAAAGAAGTTTGTTTGAAATTTTTGCAAATGTATTAAAAATAAAAAAAATAAAAAATCCCATGTACATAAGTATTCACAGCCTTTGCTCAATACTTTCTTGAAGCACCTTTTGGCACCAATTACAGCCTCAGGTCTTTTTGAGTATAATACTACAAGCTTGGCACACATATATTTTTGAGCAGTTTCTTTCATTCTTCTTTGCAGGACCTCTCAAGCTCCATCAGCCATTTTCAGATCTCACCAGAGATGTTTAATCGGGGTCAAGTCTAGGCTCTGGCTGGGCCACTCAAGGACATTCACAGACTTGTCACTCCATTTGTAATCTTGGCTGTGTGCTTAGGGTCATTGTCCTGTTGGAAGATGAACCTTCGCCCCAGTCTGAGGTCCAGAGTGCTCTGGAGCAAGTTTTTATTAAGGATGTCTCTGTACGTTGCTGCATTCATCTTTCCCTCAATCCTGACTAGTCTCCCAGTTCCTGCCGCTGAAAAATATCCCCACAGCATGATGCTGCCACCATCATGCATTGGCCAGGTGATGAGCGGTGCCTGGCTTCCTCCAGAAATTACGCTTGCCATTCAGGCCAAAGAGTTCAATCTGTGTTTCATCAGACCAGAGATTTTTGTTTCTCATGGCCTGAGAGTCTTTCAGGTGCCTTTTGGCAAACTCCAGGTGGGCTGTCATGTACGTTTTTCTGAGGAATGGCTTCTGTCTGGTCACTCTACCATACAGGCCTGATTGGTGGAGTGCTGCAGAGATGGTTGTTCTTCTGGAAGGTTCTCCTCTCTCAACAGAGAAACGCTGGACCTCTGCAAGAATGACCATCGGGTTCTTGGTCACCTCCCTGACTAAGGCCCTTCTTCCACCAAACGCTCAGTTTGGTCAGGCTGCCCACTCTAGGAAGAGTCCTGGTGGTTCCAAACATCTTCCATGTACTGATGATGGAGGCCACTGTGCTCATTGGGACCTTCAATGCTGCAGAATTTTTTTTTGTTGTACCCTTCCCCAGATCTGAGCCTTAAAGCAATCCTGTCTTGGAGCTCTACAGACAATTCCATGGACTTCATGGCTTGGTTTGTGCTCTGACATACACTGTTAACTGTGGGACCTTGTATAGACAGGTATGTGCTTTTCCAGATCATGTCCAATCAACTGAATTTACCACAGGTGGACTCCGATCAAGTTGTACAAACTCTCAAGGATGATCAGTGGAAACAGGATGGACCTGAGCTCAATTTTGAGTGTCATGGCAAAGGTTGTGAATACTTATGTACATGTGATATATATATAAATAAAAAAATGTTTTAATAAATTTGCAAAGATTTCAAATTTCAAGCAAACTTCTTTCTTTTCAATTTGTCATTATGGGGTATTGTTTGTAGAATTTTGAGGAAAATAATGAATTTAATCCATTTTGGAATAAGGCTGTAACATAATAAAATGTGGAAAAAGTGAAGCGCTGTGCATACTTTTCCGGATGCACTGTAGACACGATGAAACTGGGAATTTGTGTATTCTATTGCTGCATAAAGTGCAAGAGACATCTTGTATGTGATCTAGAATAAAGTAACTATTCTGCATTACTATTTAGGTGGTGGTCATTATGTTGATGCTGAATCTTCAACTAGGTGCCACCAGTTTGGGTAAAATTCAAATACCAGAAATAATGTTTTGTTGCACTTTAATTAGTGCACGGCAAAACAACAGGTTCACTTTAATCTCTCGTCCCCAGAAACTGCCACATGAGAAGTTGGGGTGTGAGTCACATGCTCTACCATACCTACATGTACTGGGTATATTCTTTGTTCTCCGTGACTGAATATGACAATGGTGGAGTGAAGGAAATGTAAGTTGCTGGGGAGGGAGAATCAAAGCAAACCTGTTTAGAACTTCATACCCAAAACACAGGTTTGCTATAACTTTGTTCTGGAAGAAGTTAGTTTAAAAAATGTATATCCTGTTTTAGCAAAAAGTATTTTGTATTTTTCATTTCACAATGACATCTTGCAGCCATGATCTCAGTAATGTGGGTCCCAGCAAGTATTTATTTATGTTCGCAAAAATATAGATTGTTTTCTTTTGCACTATGTTTAATTAGCATGTTTAATTACCCAAAATACGATGTAAGTGCAGTTTTCATGTGAAGCAGACCATGGGCTTTTAGAAACTACTGTAATTTTTTTTATAAGGGTCATTGCCTCAGTGACATTGCAAGCTCCATGAGAATACTGCTGCAGCCTTAAAAATGTATGCCTTTTAAAATGCCAAAAAATGCCCCTGTAGTTTGAGAATCCCAATAAATACAATTTCTGTTGATCTTTACTTCCATATCCACATTTTCATTTCTTCCACAGCAACTGATATGCCAGTCGTTGATGAAAATGCCAACAAGAAAGACAGTGGTGGTGACAATGAGGTCATCAGAACTCTTCTAATCCATGAAATGAAATCTGGATCTGGTCCCACTCCAACCCAGATTTCTAAAAGTGATTCAGACAGTGATACTAGCGAATCTGATGAAGAAAATAAGCACACCAAGCCTGCTCCAATAAACCCCAGTAACACTGCAGAGCAGGAGCAGGAGCAGGAGGAAGAAGGAGAGGCTGTAGATCCAGTGGTCATGGTTGGCGGTCAGCCCCATGTGTACAGCGAGGTCAGTCAGAACCCCACGCTGGTGTCCTTCATGACCGATGAGGAGAGAGAAGCTTATATTAAAATAGGACAACAAATGT
Organism: Lithobates clamitans; assembly: GCA_037952925.1. NCBI lineage: Eukaryota > Metazoa > Chordata > Amphibia > Anura > Ranidae > Lithobates > Lithobates clamitans. The sequence continues at coordinate 10,615,771 of JBBGZY010000031.1, read as the reverse complement.
TCCAGTCTGCATTTGAATGATGGCTAATTTAACATGCCCTAAATAATGCACAATGCTTTTTTTTTTTTTTTTTTTTTCTGGTTTCGCATGTCCTGTGCATCAAGAATTTGTCTCAGCATTTTCCTGCAGATATATATACGGTGTGTGTGTGTGTGTATAATATATATATATATTTCATTGTTTTCATGTTCTTGGGTGTATGCTGTATGAATAAAATATTGCTGCATATTTTAGGTCTCACTAATTCTCTTGCAGGAAATGTTTTAAAAAAATGTGTTTGATATCTACCATAATTTTCTCTTCCTGGAGTCTGTTCCTGTCAGGATAAAAACACATGCTAATAGGTGGAGGTTACCCTCATCTTTCCTTTATTACATAGTGTGTCACTGACCTAGAACATCTGTGTAGCCTCTATCTCCTTTTTAAATCAGTGCAGAAAAGAAAATGGTGATGGGACTTTGGATGTCACCTTTAGGAATAAGTAACAATTCTCATCTTTGTATCCTCATAGGCTACTAAGTCTGAGACTGCACTGCCACTGCCAGCTCCTGCTACTAACAACCAGGAATGAATTGAAATAGACATAAGTAATTAAAAACTCACTTGTAATATAAGGTGACCAGATTTTTAAAATGAAATCCAGGGACATTTTTTTTTTTGGCAAATGGTATTTTATAAGCCTATTTTCATCAAATGATATATGCAGTGTATGTGTTTGTGGAGTGATTGTATGATATTCATGTTATTTCTCACATTTTGCCCATGAGATAAAGAAAATACTTCTAATAATTTTTTGGGATATGACTACCAAATGTTAAGAAGATAAGATGCATTTATTGATATTATATATAATTATATTTTTCTATATACTGTATCTCCCTCTCTCTCTGTATATACTGTACCCTCTCTCTCTGTACATAATGCATCTCCCCTCTGTCTCTGCATATACTGTACCCCCCCCCTCTCTCTCTGTATATACTGCATCTCCCCCCTCTTTTTGTATATAATGTACCACTCCCCTTTCTCTCTCTGCATATACTGTACCCCCCTCTCTCTCTGTATATACTGTATCCCCCCTTTCTGTGTATATACTGTATCCCCCTCTCTATGTATATACTGTATCCCCACTCTCTCTGTGTATATACTGTATCCCCCCTCTCTGTATACTGTATATACTGTATCCCCTCTATGTATATACTGCACCCCCCCTCTGTGTATATACTGTATCCCCCTGTCTCTATATATACTTTATCTCCCCTCTCTCTCTATAAATACTGCAACCCCCCCTCTGTATAAACTGTAACCCCCTCTATGTATACTGTAACACCCCCCTCTCTGTAACCCCCATCTCTCTGTATATACTGTACCCGCTCCCCATCTCTCTGTATATACTGTATCCCCCCTCTCTCTATACTGTAACCCTTGCCCTCTCTGTGTATACTGTAAACCCTTCTGTATATACTGTAACCCTCCTCTCTGTATATACTGTAACCCCCCTCTGTATACTGTAACCCCCTCCCTCTCTGTATACTGTAAGCCCCCCTCTCTGTATACGGTAACACCACTATCTCTCTGTATATACTGTACCCCCTCCCCATCTCTCTGTATATACTGTACCCCCTCCCCATCTCTCTGTATATTCTGTATCCCCCCTCTCTCTATACTGTAACCCTTGCCCTCTCTCTATACTGTAACCCTTGCCCTCTCTGTATATACTGTAACCCCCCTCTCTGTATATACTGTAACCCCCTCTGTATATACTGTAACCCCCCTCCTCTTTGTATACTGTAACCCCCCCTCCCTCTCTGTATACTGTAACCCCCCTCTCTGTATACTGTAACCCCCCTCTCTGTATACTGTAACCCCCCTCTTCCTCTCTGTATACTGTAACCCCCCTCTCCCTCTCTGTATACCGTAACCCCCCTCCCTCTCTGTATACTGTAACCCCCCCTCCCTCTCTGTATACTGTAACCCCCCTTCCCTCTCTGTATACTGTAACCCCCCTCCCTCTCTGTATACTGTAACCCCCCCTCCCTCTCTGTATACCGTAACCCCCCTCTCCCTCTCTGTATACCGTAACCCCCTTCCCTCTCTGTATACCGTAACCCCCCCTCCCTCTCTGTATACCGTGACCTCCCTCTCCCTCTCTGTATACCGTAACCCCCCTCTCCCTCTCTGTATACCGTAACCCCCCCTCCCTCTCTGTATACCGTAACCCCCCTCCCTCTCTGTATACTGTAACCCCCCTCTCCCTCTCTGTATACCGTAACCCCCCTCTCCCTCTCTGTATACTGTAACCCCCCTCTCCCTCTCTGTATACCGTAACCCCCCTCTCCCTCTCTGTATACCGTAACCCCCCCTCCCTCTCTGTATACCGTAACCCCCCTCCCTCTCTGTATACCGTAACCCCCCCTCCCTCTCTGTATACCGTAACCCCCCTCTCCCTCTCTGTATACCGTAACCCCCCCTTCCTCTCTGTATACCGTAACCCCCCCTCCCTCTCTGTATACCGTAACCCCCCCTCCCTCTCTGTATACTGTAACCCCCCCTCCCTCTCTGTATACTGTAACCCCCCTCTCCCTCTCTATATACCGTAACCCCCCTCCCTCTCTGTATACTGTAACCCCCCCTTCCCTCTCTGTATACTGTAACCCCCCCTTCCCTCTCTGTATACTGTAACCCCCCCTCCCTCTCTGTATAGTGTAACCACCCTCCCTCTCTGTATACTGTAACCCCCCTTCCCTCTCTGTATACTGTAACCCCCCCTCCCTCTCTGTATACTGTAACCCCCCCTCCCTCTCTGTATACTGTAACCCCCCCTCCCTCTCTGTATACTGTAACCCCCCTCCCTCTCTGTATACTGTAACTCCCCTCTCCCTCTCTGTATACTGTAACCCCCCCTCCCTCTCTGTATACCGTAACCCCCCTCTCCCTCTCTGTATACCGTAACCCCCCTCCCTCTCTGTATACCGTAACCCCCCCTCCCTCTCTGTATACCGTAACCCCCCCTCCCTCTCTGTATACTGTAACCCCCCTCCCTCTCTGTATACTGTAACCCCCCTCCCTCTCTGTATACTGTAACCCCCCCTCCCTCTCTGTATACTGTAACCCCCCCTCCCTCTCTGTATACCGTAACCCCCCTCTCCCTCTCTGTATACCGTAACCCCCCTCCCTCTCTGTATACCGTAACCCCCCCTCCCTCTCTGTATACTGTAACCCCCCCTCCCTCTCTGTATACTGTAACCCCCCTCCCTCTCTGTATACTGTAACCCCCCCTTCCCTCTCTGTATACTGTAACCCCCCCTTCCCTCTCTGTATACCGTAACCCCCCTCCCTCTCTGTATACTGTAACCCCCCTTCCCTCTCTGTATACTGTAACCCCCCCTCCCTCTCTGTATACTGTAACCCCCCCTCCCTCTCTGTATACTGTAACCCCCCTCCCTCTCTGTATACTGTAACCCCCCTCTCTGTATACTGTAACCCCCCCTCCCTCTCTGTATACTGTAACCCCCCTCCCTCTCTGTATACTGTAACCCCCCCTCTCCCTCTCTATATACCGTAACCCCCCCTTCCTCTCTGTATACTGTAACCCCCCCTCCCTCTCTGTATACTGTAACCCCTCCTCCCTCTCTGTATACTGTAACCCCCCTCCCTCTCTGTATACTGTAACCCCCCCTCCCTCTCTGTATACTGTAACCCCCCTTCCCTCTCTGTATAGTGTAACCACCTTCCCTCTCTGTATACTGTAACCCCCCCTCTCCCTCTCTGTATACTGTAACCCTCCCTCTCTCTCTCTGTAAACCCCCCCCCCCTCTGTACCTCAGTTTGGTTCTGGCTGTCCATCACATGTAGTCTCTCTGCAGGCTTCAGCCAATGGCCGGGTGTAGTGTGGCCTCTGAATGCTCCTCGAGTGTCAGTCTGGGCCCCGCCCCCTCCCTTCTCCTTCCTTCCATTCAGCAGAGCGGCCAGCACAGCTGTGTGTCTGTGTGCAATCAGCTGTGCGCCGCTTGGGGGGATTTGGGCTGGATCGGCACTGCAGGGGGGGAAAAGCTGTGACTGCAGCCCGGAGTTGGACCCGGCGGCCCCTGCCTGCAATCCGGGGACAAATCAGGGGACAGTCTTGGACCGGGGACCATGTCCTCAGTCCAGGGACTGTCCCCGGAAACCGGGGACGTCTGGTCACCGTATTGTAATACCCCCCTTACCTTTCCTTATAAATCTTGTAGTCACGATTCACCCCCTAGAATAGGGTGACCAGACATCCCCGGTTTCTGGGGACAGTCCCCAGATTGAGGACACTGTCCCCAGACCAAGTCTGTCCCCAGTTTTGTCCCCTGATTGGATTTGAACAGGGGCTGGGGCAATTTCAAAGACAGCCCGTGCAGAATAAAAAGAAAAAATCTGAATTGCACCCCCCCTCCTCTGCCGCTCCTACTAGCTAATGGGGGTTTATTTTTTTCCATTATCTGTGCCCCTTTCTGATGATAATGTGCTGGTCGGAGCGGAGGGACTATTTCTTCCGTTTCGGGCGCATGCCCATTTAGCTCCACTCGCATGTTCTTCTGCCTTGGCTCAAGTCCCGGCCAGCCGCCTGCCTGCTTACCTCCTTGCCTTCCCTGGTGGAGTGATCTTCCTCTGCTCCCCACCCAGTAGTAGCCGGGGCCCGAAGAGTAAAGCCCCATACACACTATCAGATTTTCTGCTGATTTTGTGTTCAGATTTACCAAAACCATGTAGTGCAAAGGCCTGCCTGATTGCATACAAATTGAAACTCCTAAGGTTTGACCTCATATTATATGGTTTTGGTAAATCTGAAGGAAAAAATCAGCAGAAAATCTGATAGTGTGTATGGGGCTTTACACTTGACAGGCTGTGAGGCGGGCAGCGGCGGGGGAGACGATCAAAGAGTCGTCAATTGCTGCCATTACAAGTAAAAAAAAAAATATGTCCCCGGATTTCATTTTAAAAATCTGGTCACCTTACCCTAGAATGGAACTGACCTGTAGCCTAAAAACAACTGGCAAATGAAATTAGGCTTCAAATACAAAGCCTAAAAAGAAAGTTACTTTTCTAGGTCAATTGGGGTTTATACCAATACAATTTTATTTTGCATTATAAAAGTTGTGCAAAAATATAGAAAATAGTCTGCATCCCCTCACCCCATTGTTCTGGACCTCAATCACATCTTTACATCAAAGAAATGGGAATAAGTTCATAGATAATGAATAAATAACAAAAAATAATGCCCACTGGTATAATGCTGGCTGCTGCTACATAATGTTTTACCTTACCTACCAATGTGTACTAAACAGAAGATATAAAGAAGTGCATAGACAAGTAGTAACTGCCTTTGTTTTACAGACCTAGATTACTTATGCGAAGCACCAACTGTCAACTAAAATCCTGAATCCTTGAGGACTGATAACCGAAATCAATTCCACATATAGGGGTTTTGATGATCCAACTTAAGAACATATTTTACAATAGCTGCTGTAAAAGCACCCAGTTATGCATGGGACACCGATCAGATCCAGACCATACTGATTGACTAATATGTCCACTGTTCCATTGAATATATTGTGGTTATGCGTAACAATCCTGCGCAGGTAATTGTCAGGCCATCACGTCTAGTAGATCGCACAAGGAACAGCTTTCTTCTTCACTGTGGACTACAAAGCCCTTCTGTGAGTGTCTTAACTCTCCCACAGAAGTTGCCTGCCATAGACTGTTTTTATTGCACAGATTGGTTGAAACCGCTTTGCCTTGGGTATAATGCCTTCAAATCAAAATATATAGATCCACTGTAGAATAGATTACTTGTACACAATGAGGTGTTACATTGTCCCTTCACTGGGTTATAGTAAATATGCACTTGAATCCATCTGTTAAATAGGGAAACCCCTATTTAATCCAGCTGCAAGATACAAAGTAACGGTGGATCTACAGTGTGTGTGTATGTGTGAATATATATATATATATATATATATATATATATATATAATAAACAGGATCTCACAAAAGTGAGTACACCCTCACCTTTTTGTAAATATGACACTTTGCTACAATGTACAGTAGTGAGTGTACAGCTTATATAACAGTGTAAATTTGCTTTCCCCCCCTCAAAATAACTCAACACACAGCCATTGATGTCTAAACCGCTGGCAACAAAAGTGAGTACACCCTTAAGTGAAAATGTCCAAATTGGGCCCAATTAGCCATTTCAGGCCAGTCAAGTTGCTCCACCCCAAATTCGCGCATCCATGTCTTTATGGACCCTGCTTTGTGCACTGGTCCAAATCATTTGATAGAGGGGCAGATTATGGTGTGGGGTTGTTTTTCAAGGGTTGGGCTTGGCCCCTTAGTTCCAGTGAAGGGGACTCCAGCATATCAAGTCATTTTTGGATAATTTCATGCTCCTAACTTTGTGGGAACAGTTTGGCGATGGCCCCCTCCTGTTCCAACATGACTGCACACCAGTGCACAAAGCAAGGTCCATAAAGACACAGATGATCGAGTTTTGGGTAGAGATGCTTGACTGGCCTCAACCTGATGAATGCCTTTGGGATGAATTAGAGCGGAGACTGTAAGCCAGGCCTGCTCATCCACATCAGTGTCTGACCTCACAAAAGCGCTTCTGAAAGAATGGTCAAACATTCCCATAGATGCAAAAAAATTATTTTTGTGTTGTGCTGGTTAAAGTCCAAAGTAATGAATGTCCCAGCTTTACAAATAATAACACTTGGTGATTTGACATAACGGAGTGTATCCCCAACTGATGAATGGCATGCTTACCAGATTGTAAGCCAATTAGACAGGTGGCTTAACCCAGCCTGGGCCTTGATGCAAACCAGTCGCAGTAGGATATAATGGTATCCGCTTGAACGGCGGGTATGTGTTGAGTCCACGTTAAAGAATTATCCCCAAAAAATATATAATAACATAGCGTAATACTGACACAAAAAATTGTTAAATAAAAATGAAGATAAGAGTAGCACTCACATTGTGAGGTATAGAAAAGTGCATATAAAACACCCAGTGGTGAAAATTTCCAATCACCAACACCATACAAAGAGCCTCCTTACCAAATGGCAGATAATTAGTGCAAAATCCCAACAGATATGTGAAACATCAGTCAGTGAAGAAATTGATAAGTGCACCAACACCACACAGAGGGCCTGCTTACCAGATGGCAGACTCAAAAAAGCAGGTAACTTAACGACCGAATAAGCTCCAGCTGGATAAGATGAGACTAATGGATGGATGGATCGACCTTACAGCTTTGAACCGAAGACTCCATAACTCACACGATGAATGTAGGACCAATCCCAAAAGGAATAAAATAGTGCCAATAGCGTGATAGCGTTTATACTAATTTATTTCTATAAAAAATGCACTTACAGACGAACTTGCAACAGTAGGTAAAACGATAGTAGGTAGTTGGTAAAATGAAGCCGGCTGGCAACAAAAAAATCTCCCGTCCTACTTAATGGGGCGATGTGGTGACGTCAGCATGTACCTCCCAGGCGCGTTTCGTCATAAAATGACGTTTTCAATGGGGAACAGGGCAGCGTGCTGAATAACCACCATATATAGACACACCAAGCCTCGCAGAGAGAGTTACAAAGCGCCATCTTAAGTGTGGGCGCAACCTTTAAATGTCGATATAAATTAGGAAGAGTTAGAGAATAGTATCTCCATTCCATTTTAGGTTAAAAAGTATATCACGAACAGCTATTAAAAATCTATATTGCATATATAAGGGCCGAAAATAAATTGGCTAAAAACTAAAAATAATAATATTAATAATATTATTAGAAAAACATAAATTAATTGGAACATTGTTCTAAATAAATGGCTGCTAACATCGGTTATCAGATTGGTAACAGTAGATATAATCTATGTTATCATAGCAGTCAAAATAGGGGACAAAACAATATTCCATAACGAACAATCAAATTTAATTGTATATAATGACCAATTAGACCATACACAATGAAAAATTATTTATAAAATAAACAATAAACAAAAAAGTTAATTGAACTAATAAAAATACATTTCACTAGTCTTGAATACCCTTAAATAACCTTCCTGCAAGGCTCAAAGCAAGTGTGGAAATAAAACTGAAAAAATAAAAATTAAGAATTGTCAATAAAAGCATTAACGTCCACGTCTATATTCAATCCATAGGGCACATATGTTCTAGTTCTATGGATCCAAGACATTTCAAGCTTGGAAATTTCTTGCACCATAGAGCTCCCCCGCCAATTAGGTCTATATTTATCAATCCCTAAAAAAAGGGTGTTGGAGGGGTCCCTATTGTGTACTAAACAGTAATGTTTTGACACCGAATGATTTCTAAATCCGGATATAATATTGGTAATATGCTCATTGAGCCTAACTTGGAGAGGGCATTTGGTCCGCCCAATATACTGCAGGCCACATGAGCATTGCAACAAATATACCACACCCACAGTGGAACAGGTAATGAATGGGGTGATGGTGTGCGTCTCACGTGTACTCGTAGATTCAAAAGTTTGGATTCTTCTATGTGTACAGCTATTTAGGGAGAACACACGACACCTCCTACATTGATAAAATCCTGTTAACTGATCAAAAAAGGTTACTTTCCTCACTGGAGGATCCAAAATGTTAGGGGCCACTCTATTCCTAAGTGAAGGAGCCCCTCTAAACACTATCTGTGGTCTAGCTGGCAAAACTTTATTCAAAACTTTGTCATTATTGACAATATGCCAGTGTTTAGAAACAATCTGTTTTATTTTCTTATGCTGGATTGAGTATGTGGTAATGAAGGGTACTCCTAAATCATGGCCTGGATTGTTCGTCCGGGGTTTATCCCGGAGTAACAATTCCCTGACCATCCCCTGCACTTCATTAAGCACAGGCAACAAGGCATCCATGGTATACCCTTTTTCCCCAGTTGTCTTCCAGGACAGTCCTTGAGAGATGGAGTCCCTCCCATCGACCCAGGAAACACATTGCCAACAGTTCAAAAGGAGGTCCCTGGTCAGTCATTTGTGTTTCCTCCGCCGGAGGAACATGTTGCCAGGAACCAGGAAAAGGACTCTATCTCTCAGGGGCTGCCTGAGGGATGCGGAGCCGCACAGGGGGACCGGGACCTATCCAGCGGCTCCAAGTTAGTCCTACCTTAAATGCTTGGGGCTCGTGTACCATTCGGCTGACAGGAGCAGACCCGTTACCCCCCTTCTTTCCAGTGCCGAGGTGTGCCAGGGGCAGGTTGGTGCAGGTTCCCCACAGGAGCAGTGCAGATGGATTCTTCCATCACAGCTCCCTGCTGCAATAGCGGTGAGGGTCGGAGACGCCGAGCGTCATTTCCGGCGGAACCGCGTCATCCTGTGTGCCAAGGCTTCCGGTTTCCGGGTCTCTAGAGGCACAAGGAGGAGGGGAAAGCCCACGCTGGGCCTACAAATCCCGACCAGCGTCCAGCTATACCGGACTAGTGGCGGGATCCGGAGCTCGTGAGGGGGACCATGGAGGCTATTTCCCAGGACACTCCGGTGGATGCAGGCACCAGCCAAACCCAGGTAGGCTGCTGGGCAAGCCCTTACTGTGGTTTTTTCTGGGGTTTTGTTGTAAGGCTGGGATTTGTAGTACCCCATGGTGGTGGTTACCTCACAGTCCCGGGTTTATGCACTGGTGGTTGCAGCACAGGTGTTTTTAATGAGAGTTAAAAAGGTTCTCTGATGCTAAGATAGTTTATTCTTTATTTCAGGGTAAGGAAGCCCCAAGGGAAGACAAGTCAGGCCGCAAAAAATGCCCTAATTGTGGAAATAAGTTGTCCTCAGGCTCTAACATAGCCTTATGCAGACAGTGTATTGCAGGCTTACTTAAAACAGAGGCAGACTCTCCCTTGGCAAAATTCCTTGGCTCCTTTAAAGATGAAATGGCATCAACCTTTAAATCTCTCCGGGAGTTAATCGCAGATGTAAACACGTCTGCTTCCACCAGTAAAGCAGCTGCGATTCCCTCCTCACCATGCCTTACAACACCCAGTTCTGGGGAGCCCTGTATAGTCAGGGAGCATAGCCCCGTGTTAGTTAGCCCTGAATCCTCTGACGCAGGCTCACATCAGGATGAGGATCAGGCTGTAGCTAACAAAGCAGCAAAATACAAGCTGTCTTTGGAGGATGTAGACGAGCTGTTGAACGCTATTCATGATACGCTGGAAATTGATGAGGAAGAAACTCAATTGACCAGACATGATAAAATGTATGAGGCTCTGGGGAAAAAGAAAGCGAAGGTATTCCCTATACATAATGTGCTTTCTGACCTTGTCCGCAAGGAGTGGGCCGAGCCAGACAAAGAAGTCTTCTTTCCTAATTCCCTCAAAAGAAGATTCCCCTTTGATGAGAGCCCAGAGGCGGTCTGGAATAAGAATCCTAAACTAGACGCCCCTCTGTCCAAAGTCTCAAAACAGTCTGACCTTGCTTTTGAGGATATGGGTCATTTAAAGGACCCAATGGACAGAAAAACAGACATAGTCTTAAAGAGGGCCTGGGATGCTTCTATGGCAGGCCTAAAACCAGCTTTAGCCACTTCTTGTGTTGCTAGGAATCTGGAGTTCTGGTTGTCTCAACTAGAGGAACACTTAAAAGCAAACACGCCTAGGGGGGAGCTCTTGAAAACCTTCTCTATGCTTTTCAAGGCAACAAGTTTCATTTCTGACGCTTCCACCGACTCCGTAAAATTCACGACTAAAACCGCGGCGCTTTCTGTCACAGCCAGGAGGTCAGTATGGATGAAAACTTGGGGGGGAGACATGGCGTCCAAAACACGCCTGTGTAGTGTCCCCTGTACAGGAGACCTAGTCTTCGAGCCAGAATTAGATACCGCCTTAGAAAGAACGGCGGATAAAAAGAAAACCTTTCCTATTAAAAAGAAAAATTTTCAAAGAATTTTTTCATTTCGCAAAGGAACCCTCAAAGTCAGAGAAGGAGTTCAAACCCAAAAAGCACTGGACAGGACAAAAAGGGAAAGGAAAAGGGGGCATACTTTTTAACCGCCCCAATTCAAACCCTAAACCCCAGTGACATTAGGGTTCCCGTGGGAGGAAGGTTAGTGAATTTTCTCCCACAGTGCGAAAAGATAACCTTAAACAAGTTTATCTTAAACACTATAAAAAGAGGGTATGCGCTGGAATTTCACAGCGATCCACCCTCAAAGTTTCTTGTGACAAAGCTTCCAAGACACTCAGAGAAGGCCAAGGCCTTACCTCTGTTTATAGGGGAAATGGTGGATCAAGAGGTATTGACACCAGTCCCTATTCAGGAACAGGGGGACGGTTTTTACTCGCACATTTTTGTGGTAAAAAAAGCCGTCTGGGAAGTTCAGACTAATCATGAACCTCTGACCTCTGAACTGCTCCATCCAATACAAAAAATTCCGGATGGAGTCCATTTACTCTATAAGGAATCTTCTCCAAAAAGAGGTGTTCATGGCTACCCTGGATTTAAGGGACGCCTATCTGCATATCCCGATAAGGAAGGAATGCCAGAAATTTCTTCGGATGGCGATCCAGATAGACACCAAAATTTATCATTTCCAGTGCAGAGCACTTTCCCTTCGGACTGTCGTCCTCCCCGAGAATCTTTACCAAGGTTCTCGGGGAGGCATTAGTTCCGTTAAGACTACAGTCAGTCTCGATTATTCCGTATCTAGACGACTTACTCCTCACGGCCCTTTCGGAGAAACAACTTAGTCGGGACCTAAAGTTGACACAGCTCAGCCTGAGGCAGTTGGGGTGGATAGTCAGTCTGGAAAAGTCCAAGACTACCCCAACACAGGAAATTTTATACTTGGGGTACAAGATCCTGTCAGTAGAGCAGAGGATAGTCCTGCTGGAAGAAAAGATATTGAATCTGCAGCAGAGAATGTCTTTTCTTCAAAGCAGCGCCAAATGTACAGTGAGGGAGGTGATGTCAGTCTTAGGACTTATGACAGCAGCCATTCCAGCTGTATAATGGGCCGGGTTCCACCAAAGAGACCTTCAGAGGTTTCTGTTGGAACACTTAAAAGACAAGGATCTGGAAGAAGAGATTTCAATCCCCACCAGAGTAAAGCGCTCCCTCTGGTGGTGGAAGGAGACAGAGAATTTAAACAAAGGGGTTCTCTGGATCTCTCCTGTCACATCCATACTAACTACGGATGCGAGCAGCTGGGGCTGGGGAGCCCACCTCAACTCAGACTGGGCACAAGGCAGGTCAGAGGAGAAACTTCTCTCATCCAATTGGAAGGAGCTAACAGCTGTCCTCAGGGCTCTGTTATTCTTTCAGAATACAATACAAGGTCATCATCTACAGATCCGTTCAGACAATATGACGGCTGTAGCTTATATAAACAAGCAAGGAGGCACCAGAAGTCATCGACTAATGTTGGTGGCCAGTCGCATATTTCAATGGGCAGAATCCAATCTAGCATCCATCTCTGCAATTCACCTGAAAGGGGAGCTGAACAACACTTCTTGAGTCGACAATGAGTGTTGAATCAAGAATGGTCTCTACACCCGGAAGTGTTCAACTACATAGCAGCTTACTGGGGAAAACCAGTAGTGGACCTGTTTGCAAACAAAGAGAATGCAAAAGTTCCAAATTTTTGCTCGCTACACCCAGGAGATCAGCCCTGGGCAGTAGACGCCTTATAGACCCCATGGACCTTAAGCTTAGCGTATGCATTTCCACCGATTCACCTTATCCCAAGGGTTTTAGCGAAGTTTCTAGTCGAGGAAACGTGGTTAATCTTAGTGGCACCGTTTTGGCCCAAGAGACCATGGTTTACAACGTTGCTACGGTTGACAGACCAACCTCCTCTGAGGCTTCCCTGCAGACCAGACCTTCTGTCTCAGGGAATTCTCTTTCATCCACAAGTATCCATGCTGAACCTCTCAGCGTGGTTATTGAGGAGGAAATATTGAGGAGCAAGGGCCTGACTGATAGAGTGATTCAGACCCTGCTACAGAGTAGAAAACCTGTCACTCAAGCCATTTACAGGAAGGTATGGAGAAAATTTAACAGCTGGTTGAACAGCCGAGGTGAGGTAAACATGGATACAGCAAATATCCTACAGTTTCTCCAGGAGGGGGTAGACAAAGGGATAACTCCTAGTACTATTAAGGTCCAGATAGCGGCCTTAAGTGTGTACTTAGAGAAAAGGTTGCAAGAAGATCCTTTCATTGCTAGGTTCTGTAAAGCAATCTCCAGACGCAAACCAGTTAGAGTTAACATCGCCCCATCCTGGGATCTATCAGTCGTTCTAAAGGCATTTTTGGGGTCACCTTTTGAACCTATCTCAGAGGCCTCTCTAAGACTGGTCACTTTCAAGACACTTTCAAGACAGTACTACTTGTGGCAATCACTTCAGCACGCAGAGTTAGTGAAATCCAAGCTCTCTCTGTCAGAGAGCCATTCCTCCAAATTCTAGAAGACAGAGTCATCCTAAAGACAGACCCTGGGTTCTTACCAAAGGTGGCATCTAATTTCCATATGTCACAAGATATTGTCCTCCCTTCTTTCTGTCAGAAGGCTTCAAACTAGAAAGAAAAGCGTTTTCATTTATTAGATGTGAGGAGGTGTATCCTAGAGTATCTTAGGGTAACCAATCCATTCAGAATCTCAGATTCACTTTTTGTTCTTTTTTCCGAACAACGTAAGGGGCAAAAAGCTTCTAAAGTCACCATAGCTAGGTGGATTAAGCTAGCTATAGCAGAGGGTTATATGACAGTAAACAAAGATCCTACTGGGGGTATTAAAGCCCACTCCACAAGGGCATTATCAGCATCCTGGGCAGAAAGAGCTGGTGCCACCCCGGAGCAAATATGTAAAGCAGCCACGTGGTCAAGCTTTTCCACCTTTACAAGGCATTATCGACTAGACTTAATGTCCAGTCAGGATCAGGCTTTTGGGAGAAAAGTTCTCCAAGCCGTGGTCCCCCCCTAATCTGGTGAGTACTTGGGGATCCTCTCAAGGGCTGTCCTGGAAGACAACTGGGGAAAACTATCCAATGAGATGTAGGAATTGCGATCGGTGGTTTTGAAAAAAGTGGATGTGGACAAAACACCCTCCTCAGTGGTCAAAGTCAGATCCAGAAAGTGTATCTGAGTCTGACTCATCTTGAAATTAAGGTGAATACCGCGGTCATTCAAGTTTAGAGAGGACATAAACTCATTTAATTCTTGGCCATCGCCATCCCATAGGAGGAGGATATCCTCAATATACCTAGCCCACAGGATGAGATGGGAACTCCTGTGGGCATAGATGACATCCTCCTCCCACTTGGCCATGAACAAATTGGCCAGGCTGGGGGCATATTTAGCCCCCATGGCCACTCCTCGACTTTGGCGAAAAAATTTGTTGGAAAACCAAAAATAATTATGGTAAGCTGCATATTCAAGAAGATCCATAATAAAAAGATATCTGATGTATGGGGAGCCCTGAATCCCTAACAAGAAAACCTCTTACCGCATCCAAACCTAGACCATGAGGAATTACAGTGTATAGGGCGGTGACATCAGCGGTCACCATCCATAAACCTGACTTTATGTTGATTCCTGAAAGGAGATTAATCACCTGTTGTGTGTTTTTTATATATACGACGGCATCTTTTGGACTAAAGGTTGTAGGTAAAAATCAATATATCTGCCCACCCGGGACGTGATTGAATCTATGCCACTCACAATGGGGCATCCCGCGGGTCAGATAGGGTTCTTGTGAACATTGGGCAAATAATAAATGGTAGGTGTCCTGGGAGCCCTAGGAAGCAAAAATAAACTTTCTCTTTTATTCAAAATGCCCATTGAAAGGCCCTTAGATAGATATATTTTTTTCCAATTCTTTTAGATAACTAATTTTTGGGTCTGAGGGGAGAGGGGTATAGGTATCAGCATCACTAAGGATCCTGTCCATCTCTGCCATATAATCCCTGCGATCAAGAACCACAATCCCACCCCCCTTATCTGCGGGACGAATAACCAAATCCTTATTTTTGCACAAAGAGTCTAAACCTTCTTGAATCATTTTGGAATTTCTAGCTCGTTTAATCTCTAGTGATTCAAGATCCCTCAAAATAATGTCCCTGAAAACCTTCAATGAAGGAGCAAGGACGCCAGCGGTATTAAATAAGGATGCGTTAGCTAATCCTGAGTGTACAAATTCATCAGATTTGGAATTCCTAATAATGGGATTGCCAATCATATATCTTTTAATATTGAGCTTGCGCACTAATTTACGCACATCCATGTATGTTTGAAACTTATCGAGGCTCCTAGGAGGCACAAACTTCAGGCCCTTATCTAAGACTGCCTTTTCTGAATCAGTGTCTGTGTACTGAAATTAAAAATTCCTTGACCTGTTACAATCTGGCTCTTTTTTGCTGATCGCAAGTGCCTCCCCCCCTCTAGTTCCTTGCTTTTTTCTACCGGCCTTTTTATTCCTTGATTGGGTTTGGAAAAAACCCAAGTACCCTGTCCACTAGGGGCCGAGGTAATACAGTTAGGTGTATTCTCAATTTGAGGCTGGTGTGATACAGGGGGACTGTACTCATTCTGTTGGTATTCATGCACACCGGTTAAGTCATGACTCTAATCAAAGGCATTTCTATCCCTCAAAGGGAAAAATTTGTTATGTGTGGGTATATTATACTCCCAACCAGCATCATAGGAATCTTGATAAGATGGTCTATGGAAGGAGTCATAATTTTGGCTAAACCTCCACCACTCAGGGTAATCACCATTCTGACCCCGACCTCTGTTAGTGTTTTGATAACCCCGCCCTCTTGGCGCTGAATAGTGTCCACCTCTCCAAGGAGGGGGTGTTTGGCGAAACCCACCACCCCCCTGCACATAATTCGACCTAGGAGGACCAAATTTATGTGGGTAGTTGGGTGGGGCATTATTGAATTTATTGGCCCTTGAGGGTCTATGGGGGGACTGGTAGCTTTGAGGGCCCAGCCCTTTCTGTGATTTTTTTAATTGTAGGACCCTTTTTAATAGTATTCGGTTTGGGCTGTTGAGATGGTCTCAACAATCCGACTGAGGTCTCTCTATGACCTTGTGTGGACACTTCCATCTCAATATTGGCTTAACCGGACGAATCTTCAATTAATTTCTTCTGCCAGTCAAAAACAATATTGTTACAATAGTCGTTCAAATCACGATTGTATTTTTTCTTTTTCTTATACTTCTGTTCTTTGTCCTCTTTCTCAAGAACCTTTAATAAATTCTGTGATCTCTCTCTATATTCGTCACTATCTTTACTGGGACCAAGTTTCTCTTTAATAGCCTTGATCTCAGTATCTAATTTAGTCAATTTAGTGGACTTCCTTTCAATCAAAAATTGTAAAAGTGATATACCTGCTTTATTAAAATAATTAAACCATTCTTCTAGTTCGGTGTTTCTTTTTTGGGGGGAAATCTCCCATCTTAGACTTCTAGGAACCATAGAATTTTTTTATATAGGTTTCCAAATAGGCTATGTCCCATTGTGTATGGGTTTCAGAGACCATAAGGTTTTTCAACCTCATGAACAGCCCCCCCAAATCATTTTCATCATCCTTATATAATTCGAAAACGCCATCGGTATTGACTACCTTTCGTGATATACTATACTTTTTAACCTAAAATGGAATGGAGATACTTCTCTCTAACTCTTCCTAATTTATATCGACATTTAAAGGTTGTGCCCACACTTAAGATGGCACTTTGTAACTCTCTCTGTGGGACTCAAAGCGAGGCTTGGTGTGTCTATATATGGTGGTTGTTCAGCACGCTGCCCGTTCTCCATTGAAAACATCATTTTATGATGAAATGCGTCTGGGAGGTACGTGCTGACGTCACCACATCGGCCCTTTGAAGAGGACAGGAGATTTGTTTGTTGCCAGCCGGCTACGTTTTACCTACTACCTACTATCATTTTACATACTGTTGCAAGTTCGTCTGTAAGTGCATTTTTTATACAAATAAATGAGTATAAACGTTATCACGCTATTGGCACTATTTTATTCCTTTTGGGATTGGTCCTACATTCGTGTGTTATGGAGTCTTCTGTTCAAAGCTGTAAGGTTGATCCATCCATCCATTAGTCTCATCTTATCCAGCTGGAGCATATCCGGTCGTTAAGTTACCTGCTTTTTGAGTCTGCCATCTGGTAAGCAGGCCCTCTGTGTGGTGTTGGTGCACTTATCGATTTCTTCACTGGCTGATGTTTCACATATCTGTTGGGATTTTGCACTAATTATCTGCCATTTGGTAAGGAGGCTCTTTGTATGGTGTTGGTGATTGGAAATTTTCACCACTGGGTGTTTTATATGCATGTTTCTATACCTCACAATGTGAGTGCTACTCTTATCTTCATTTGTATTTAACAATTTTTTGTGTCAGTATTACGCTATGTTATTATATATTTTTTTGGGATAATTCTTTAACGTGGACTCAACGCACACCCGCCGTTCAAGCGGATACCGTTATATCCTACTGTGACTGGTTTGCATCAAGGCCCAGGCTGGGTTAAGCCACCTGTCTAATTGGCTTACAATCTGGTAAACATGCCATTCATCAGTTGGGGATACACTCCGTTATGTCAAGTCACCGAGTGTTATTATTTGTAAAGTTGGGACATTCATTACTTTGGACTTTAACCAGCACAACACAAAAATATTTTTTTTGGTTTTCTTGGTATATATTCACTTTAATTTCACTTATTAATTTTTTTACATCATATTTACACAGAGTCATTTAAATTTATCCATTAGGGATATTTTTATCCCACCTATTCCGGAATTAATAATTTAGGAATTAATTTCTCAGCGCGGCTTCTCTGTATATCCCACAATAAGCTGCTGCTATTTGATTCTTCCGAGCGCAGTTTTCTTCCTCCTTTTTATTCCCATAGATGCACTCCTAAACCTTATGGACAGCCTTCCCAGAAGAGTTGAAGCTGTTATACCCTGTTTCCCCGAAAATAAGACCTAGCGTGATTGTCAGTGATGGCTGCAATATAAGCCCTACCCCCCAAATAAGCCCTAGTTAAAGTCCTTGTAGGTCTTATTTTCACGGTAGGGCTTATTTTCGGGGAAACAGGGTAGGGCTTATTTGGGAGGTAGGGCTTATATTGCAGCCATCGCTGACAATCACGCTAGGTCTTATTTTCGGGGAAACAGGGTAGCTGCAAAGGGTGGGCCAACACAATATTGAACCCTACGGACTAAGACTGCAATGTCATTAAAGTTTATGTGTGTGTAAATGCGGGTGTCCCAATACTTTTGGTAATATAGTGTGTGTGTATATATATATATAATATATATATATAATATATATATATAATATATATATATAATATATATATATAATATATATAATATATATATATATATATATATATATAATATATATATATATATATCTCTTCTTGAGCAGCAGCTTGACCCTGAAGACAGACAGACCAATGTGAGAGAGCCAGCTGAATCGCTTGAAATTCCAAGATGTTGATTGGCAACTTCTCCTCTTCTGACAACCACTTTCTTCAGAACACACCTCCCCAGCCTAAGAGGTTGGCATCTGTCGTCAAGTCTTTCAACTTTATTGGAAAGATTTCCCTGCATTCAACATCTGTGTGGATATCCACCATTCCAGGGCTGCTCTGGTCCTGGGATTCGGATGCATTGGCTGATCCAAGCACCACTGGCAGGTGGGGTTGAATGGGAGCTCTTTTCCCAGCGAACGCACCAGAGGAAGAGAGAAGAGATAGCCCGGCCCGACCATCACAGCGAGGAACATAACTGTAATAGCTTTCATTTCAATTGCCGTATGTTCCCGCCGCTCGCCGTCACATACAGCCCCGGCTCCCGGGATTGGACTGGTGTCCAGTCTATGAAGGTCCCCGGACAAGGTGGGGGAGGCTGTATGTGACGGTGAGTGGTGGAAACACTCGGCAATTGAAATGAAAGCTGCTACAGCTCAGCTATGTTCCTTGCTCTGATGATCCGGCCAGCTCTCTCTTCCTCTGGTGTGTTCTCTGAGAAAAGAGCTCCCATTCAACCCCGCCTACTCTTCTTCCGGTTCTCCTGCGCTGCCTTGGTGGTCTCTGCACAGAGTCCCAGTCCCTCTCTCCAACAGCGATCACTCCACACGCAGCAGGACACGTGGGATGCCCCACGTGTCCTAGCCGGATCTACAACACAGACAGTACACAATTACATTAGGAGAGCGGTGAGTCATCAAAAATGAAGTTATTATAACAAAAAAAAAAAGTCAGCGGTGGCAGCGGACATTGCAAGGACCGCTCATGGACACCAGTGTCCATGTACGGACACCTAGCCAATCCCTGTCTATGCTGCATATTACACAAATTAAATAGCATTGATAATTAACATCTGCTCAGCCTCCTCCCCTGCCCCAATCCAGCCATTTATTAATCTGCTGCTGCAGATGCAGTCAGAAGTATCTGCTGTTTTGCCTACTTTAATACAGAAGCACTGTCTGTAGCACAGTGTCACTGTCACACACTGCTTTGGTTTCACTTCCAAGTTGCAACTTCCATCTAGAGCCAGGCTCCTCTAGGTTGCAGCGCCAACACAGCTCCCTGCGCTCCTCTGAGTCCTCCCACCCGCCTCTGGCCGAGAGTGACGTCACGCCGCCGGGACAGGACTAACGAGACTCCTCTGTAGGGGGAGATAACAACAGTGAAGCACAGCGCGCTGACTAGGAAGGGATGTGAAGCTAGGTTTTATTGTGCTGGGTGCAGGAGCGCACTTGGCACACTTACAGAAAGTTTTTCTGGGAAAAGGCAGCGGTGCTGGCTAAAGTGTACAGTGACACCTGCGAGTGTGCCCCCCCCCTCCAGAAAATTGTTCCGCCCCTTCTTTGTACTGGTGTCTTGTCGAATACAGTCCCCTATCCAGAAGTGTCCGCCCTGTACTGCGCAGGCGCAGTGCGGAGGACAAACGAGACGCCGAAAGTCTCCGAAGTTCAACAGCTGATCGTCAGCTGTACACGGCGCCTGCGCATTTATTCTTACCCTATGTCCAGGATCATTCCCTACTATCCAAGTGGACATAGAGTTAGAATAAATAGTTGCCGAGCGCAGCGAGGCTGTGCCCGTAGCGTGGTGAGCGAAGCGCCCTCTTACACAGCCATCGCTAACAGGTGCCCGAGCGCCGTGTACAGCTGATGGTCAGCTGATCAACTTCGGACATTTTCGGCATCTCCTGCTCCTCCGTACTGCGCAGGCGCTGCGCCTGCGCAGTACGGGGCGGACACTATCTGATAGGAGGACACTATATGTCAGAACACCGGCCCTGTATACAAACCAATAGTAAATGTATAAAAAAAAGTTGATTGAAACAAAAAATCTTCTTATATAGAATGTGTTTCACATTACACTGTAAGAAAAAAAGTGCTTCTCAAGATGAAATGTAAATAAATTTAATATTGATTTGCACTAAACGCATGTGCTGAAAAAAATGAAAAGTCCAATATCAAATACTGTATATATGAAATATATATTATGTATACATTATAGTATATATGAAAGTTATTTGGAACACAGAATCTTCTTATATAGAGTGTGCTTCAAATTCCACTGTGAGAAAAAAGTGCTTCTCAGATAAACCAACAATCAGTGACTAGTGCTACCTTCACCAGGTGAAATGGCTGCTCACCTCCTTCTTAGACCCTGAAAGGGTCAAACTCGCTCACAACTAATGATAATTCCCATCAGGAAAAAAGGTTCCACACTGATCTTTAATGGTTCCCACCAAGGTCCTGCAGGGATTAAGCACGCTTTGCACCTCGTATACCTCTCCTTTAAAGGTTGCCTCCGTGATGATCCCCAGCGACTTTAGACCGACATGCAAAAATATAAAGTGCTTCCAACAGTGCAGTACCAGGTGTTAAATGGAATAAACCTTATCCACCCAGTTTCCTCTATTAAACTCACATTTATTTCAATAAAAAACAGAATATAACAAAATCCAACAGTTCTCACGCATGTCCCCACCAGGCTCTACCTCTATGCGTTACACCACTATCCACATAGCTTCATCTGGAGTTGCTGGTGATCATCACAGAAGCAATGTTTAAAGGAGAGATATACGAGGTGCAAAGCCTGTTTGATCCCCGCAGGACCTTGGTGGGAACCATTAAAGATCAGTGTGGAGGCTTTTTTCCTGATGGGAATGATCATTAGTTGTGAGCGAGTTTGACCCTTTCAGGCTGTTGTCCTAAAATCTGACCGTTAGTACGCTCGTTTTGACAATTGTTGTTCAACTTTCAGCCAACAAATGTTGGATGGGAGGCTAGTAAATTTTCGGCGGACAACGGTCTGTTGTCAGATTTTCGTATGGTATTTGATATTGGACTTCTTTTTTTTTTCAGCACATGCGTTTATTGCACATCAATATTGGATTTATTTAAATTTTTTAAAGAAGCACTTTTTTTCTCACAGTGTAATTTGAAACACATACTTTACAAGAAGATCTTTTGTTTCAATCAACTTTTATATACAGTTACTATTATATTTTATATTTATTCAGCACATGCGTTTATTGCATATTATTGGATTTATGTATCATTTGTAAGATTGCAGCAGCACTATCACATTTTTTAGATATTCATTCATTTTTGTTTTGTGATAACATCCTGGTGATAGCAGCAGCTAGATTTATTGCACATGGTGTATGTCACACAGTTTCTACGTTTATTAGTACTTTTATATTCACACACCACGAGGTGGCAGCGCACAACTACCACATATCCTATTTCTTAAAGCAGAATTACACCCTCCTATCCTTTGCAACTGCCATGGTGCTGCATATGTGATCAGTTATAACACAAGCCATTTTATGGTTAAGTTTGGTTAAGGAAACAAGCAAATGTGACAGTTGGCAATCCCAGCATTCCAGGAATGTTTTATCAATGGGTTTTGTTCCACTTTATGATTTACTGGTGTGGCTCTGGGCTTTAGTAAAATATCAGCCTCTGGCAAGAAGAAACAGGAACCATGCTGAAAGCAATTTACAGCACAGACTAATTTTGGTAGCATAATTGTTAATGTGGAATGTATGTTTCTTACTATAGAACATTTTTTTAAAATCAAATTGTTCTGGGTAAAGTTCCACATTAATGTCAACTGATGCCAGGGAGTGTTTCTATTAGAGGACAGTAATCACCATCTGGGAGAATCCATTCTCAATTTCTTAAATTTCAAGAACTTGCCGAGACGCTAGAGATTTCTGTTTGGCTTGGAAACTATGAAACCGGTTGGAGTAAAAGCCTTGAGACTTCTCTTCTACTGGCACAGGTGCAATGACCCCTTGGGATAGTAGACCTTCCAGGTTTGCAAAGAAAACTGCTCTTTTTCATGGACTCGAAGACATTCTTTTTTTTTTTTCTCTTTAAATAATCTTTATTAACAATTCTTAATTTACATACATCATATTTAAAACATCTACAGGTTCATGTGGGCGTGCTCCACTATTGAGGAGGTCGTAGGTCCCCCCTACGTAACTCCCCACAACCAATGCAACTACAAACCCGTCCACAAACTAATCTGCATACAGTATGCTTAAAATGACATGTGGATATTTTCACCCCAACCCACCCTACCCTCCCTTACTCTCCCCCCCCCCCCCTAAGCCAGATCCATCCTTTGTTCTTGACACCCTACACTTGTTAACCACGGGTTCCACATCTTTTCAAACTTCTTAAGATTCCCTCTTCTAATGTATAGGGCTCTCTCCTTCCATATTACATCATTTACTGTTTTAGCCCATTCATCCACTGCAGGGGGTAAGGCTGTTTGCCATCTTTGCATAATAAGTTTCCGGGCCTGGTACAGGCATCTCAAAATGGCTGTTTTAACCGCCATCTCCTCCCGTCTCCAAACTCTGAAACCAAGGATACAGAATCTAACGTCTGTCTCCAGGGAGATCTCCCACCTACCCTCTATAGAGCCCACCACCCCCAGCCAGTAACGTACTAATTTGGGGCACCTCCATACCATGTGTATCAGATCACCCTCCTCCCCACACCTGGGGCACGTGGCGTCGGGCCTTACACCAAAGCAAAATAGTTTTTTGGGGGTGTAGTATGCTCTATATAACAACATTAGGTGGGAGAATCTCTGTGCAGGTGCCACTGAGACCTCCTGTCCTGCCTCCAGTATTTCCCTCCATTGTGTATCTGTCAACTTCCCCACTTCCTTCTCCCACCCCTCCCTACAGCCGAGGTGTTCTGGTCTAACAAATGCTGCCTTGCACAGTTGCGCATATATTCCAGAGACAAAACCCTTCATCTTCCCGGGCTTGATCACTTTCTGCAATAGTGCAGCATCAGTCCAGGCTGGGGGACTTACCCTAAACTGTACCTCCAATGCCGCTCTCATTTGTAGGTATCTAAAGAATGATTGTCTTGGAATACTATATTCCTTTTGGAGGTCCTCGAAGGTTTTCAGTACTCTCCCTCTATACAACTGGGATAGTCTATTTATACCCCACCTCACCCATTCCTTAAATTCCCCCATGGCCACTATCTCCTGTAAGTTCCTGTTATGCCAGAGGGGAGCATACTCTGTAAACCCAACATATCCCATTAATAACTTTGTTGCCTTCCAAACTTTTGTGACCAACTTAGTTGTGGGGCCTTTACCAAGTAACGAGTCTGCCTCCAATGCTTCCACTATGGTTTTGTGGGGTGCCTCCAGGGTTAACAAACCACTACCCATATTTTCCCCCCCTATATGCTGCAACTGTGCTGCCAGAAAATAACACCTCGGATGCGGGAGGGCTAACCCCCCCTCTCTAACTGGCAACTGTAAGTTCTGAAGGCTAATCCTAGCCTTCCCCCTTCTCCACAACAACTCCCTAAAAAGAGAGTCAATTTTCTGGAACCACTTTTTGTTCACCCACATCGGTGAATTGTGTAACAAATACAGCAGTTGAGGCAACCAGACCATCTTGATCAGGTTGCCCCTTCCTGCTACAGATAGAGGCAACCGGCTCCAAATGTCTATTTTGCACCTAAATTTACCCAGCAGTGGCTCTAAGTTGTCTACGATAAACTGGTTGGGGTCTCTTGACATGTTTATGCCCAGGTAGCGGATCGTTGAGACTACTTTTAAATGTGGGATTTCTGACAAGACCGGCCCACTAGGGTTATCTAATGGCAGTAGTGCAGTCTTCCTCCAGTTCACCACCAGTCCGGACACAATGCCAAACCTCTCCATTATGTCCATTACCTGCCTAAGAGAGCCACCTGTATCTCCAAGAAACAATAGGACATCGTCGGCATACAAGGCAATCCTCTCCTCTCCTATTTTCCTTACAAAACCTGCAATCATTGGGCTAGACCTAACATGAATTGCTAATGGCTCCATAGCGAGGGCGAACAACAGGGGGGACAGGGGACATCCCTGTCTCGTCCCCCTCTCCATACATATTTTCCCTGAGAATTCCTTATTTACCCTGACCTTCGCACTTGGGCCCCCATACAGTATTTTTATCCACCTTCTAAAGACAGGGCCCAAGCCAAACTCCTTCAGCACCCGCCAGAGATAGGGCCATTCCAAGCTGTCAAAAGCCTTGGTTATATCCAAAGATACCACTGCTCTTGATCCCATGTTCTCCGTCGGGGTCTGGAAATTCATATATGCCCTCCTGATGTTCATACTCGTGGTCCTATGGGAGATAAATCCCGTTTGATCCACGTGAATCAGTTTATGCACCATTTTATTAAGTCTAGCAGCCAATACCCTTGCCAGGATCTTGGCGTCTGTACACAACAGAGAGATAGGCCTGTATGCCGACGGTTCCAGTGGGTCACCCCCTTCTTTATGAAGCAGAATAATGTTTGTTTCGGTCATGGAGGCAGGCAAACAACCTCCCTGCAGAGCCCAATTTAATGTTTTCAGCAACTCAGGTAGAAGAATCTTCCCGTAGCGCTTATAGGTCTCCACCGGGAGGCCGTCCGGCCCTGGAGATTTTTGATTTGCCATTCCATTTACAGCTTGTTGTAGTTCAGCTAAGGTAATTGGCTCGTCCGTGCACTCCCTATCTACTTCAGAGACTTTGGGAACCTGTATATCCTTAAAAAAATTTTCCATATCCTCCTCCCCCGCGAGCCCATGTGACCTATATAAATTTGCGTAATACCTCTCGAATGTGTCTGTGATTTCTGAACTCTGAGAGGATACCTCGCCACTTGGAGTCCTGATTGCCGGGATCGCCGAGGAGGAGGAGTTGGTTTTCACCAAATAGGCCAACATACGTCCCACACTTTCTCCCTCCCCAAAAGTCCGTTGTTTCTGGAAGAGTTGCCTATTTACACCCCTCTTTAGGACTGCTGTTCTATAGGCCTCCTGTTTCTCCTCCCACAGTTTCTGCCTCTCTGGTGTAGGCCTATCTATAAATTGCTTCTCTGCCATCTCCAGTTCCCTCCTAATTCCCTCCTCCCACTCCCTTGCCCTCCTCTTGACTCCTGCCACCCCCTGGATCAAAATACCCCTGAGGAATGCCTTCAATGTGTCCCACTGCACACCTACTGACGTTGAGCCTTCATTGAATTTTAGGAATTCTTCTAGTTTTGTTATTATCCTCTCTGGGTCCCCCATTAATTCCAACCAGTACGGACTTAGCTTCCAAAGCCCTCTAGCCTCCCCGACCCCTATACTTACTGAGGCCACCATCAGGGAATGATCCGAGACCCCTCTCGGGTAGTATATTACATCCTCTATTATTGGCGCTGCCTCTGCATTCCCCAGGGTCATATCAATTCTGGAGAGGGTGGAGTGGGAGGGAGAGAAGCAGGAGTATTGCCTAACTCCAGGGTTTCGGACCCTCCACATATCCAACAGACCTGCCTCCTCCAGAAAGTGACCCAGCCGGCCCCCTGCTACACTGGTTGCTTGGGCTCTCGGTGGAAATCTATCCAGCTCCTTATTCAACACCTCATTGAAATCCCCTAGTACTATCACCGGGGTATCTATTTTATCCAACATAAACTCCATTAAACTATACAACACTTCCAATTTAAAAGGAGGGGGGATATAAATGTTAGCAATAACAAACATCCTGTTTTCAATAGAGCAGTATAAAAAAACATAGCGGCCCAAACTATCTATCCTGGTCTGCCTACAGGAGAACATCACACTTCTTGCTACCAATATACTCACCCCCCTAGAATAGGAGGAGTACACCGAGTGGTATTGAGCCTGGAACCTTCTACTTGGGAAACATTTCATCGTGTCCTTTGTGAAGTGAGTCTCCTGTAGGCAGACCAAGCCCACCCCCCTTATTTCTAGCAATGAGAAAATGGAGGCCCTCTTATTTGAATTCCCCATCCCCCGCACATTCCAGGAGCCTATTTTGAGGATTTTAGGCTGCATCAAACGGACAACAAGCAGGTATTAGCCCCAGAGAACCTACGACAGTTGACACCTTCAGCTTGGTATATTGAGTTATGCCAAAAAAAATAACACCTCCTTGCCCATTATAAAAAACAAAAAACAAAGGTAAGTGGGCAAGTACAAAAAAAAAAAAAAAAAAAAAAAAAAAAAAAAAAAAAAAAAAGGGAAAAAGTGTTCCCTTAATTACCCTCTGTGCATCATTTCTATTATGTCCCTTTTTAATAAACATTTTTAGTGACCCCCTTTCCTTTTTCCCCGTGTTCCTCATCGTAGTGTTTGCATTTACCACACAAGTACTTAATCCTACGTCCCCCCTCCCCCCCTTCCCCCTAACTACCCCCGAAACTACTAAGTACATTTTAATTCAAAAAGTAAATTGCAACCCCCTTCCTCTCCACCACCCACCCCCCCCCCTCCCTCCCCCCCAATCCCACCCAACCCTTCCTCCCTCCCTCCCCTTCCCCCCTCCCTCCCCCACCTTACCAGGTTTGCCCCTGGGGCATTATTCGTGACCAGCTCATATATTCCCTTCACAATATTCTTTCCTAACATTCCCTCCCCTCCTTCCACCAAAAATATCCACATGTGCCAAATACAACGTGCAGTACCCTTCTCCTCCCCCATTCCTACTCTATCATACCCCCTCATTCTTCCTCTCTATACCAAGTTCAATTGTATCCCATAGTCCAGGTTTCTTTATCTTCTTATTGAGCATCCTAACTCTCTGGGCTCCGCTCTTTGAGGTTCAGTCTTTGTTTGTTTTCTTCATACCAGCGTGTTGCCCCCTCCGGGGAATCGAAAACGAGGACCTCCCCAATTGCCTCAACCCGCAGCCTCGCAGGGTACAGTAAGGCGTACTTGACTTCAAATTTTTGAAGGGTGCGTTTGATCTCCACAAACCCTTCCCTGCGTCTCTGCAGCTCTGGCGAAAAGTCCGCGAAGAATGAAACCCTTGTTCCGTTATAAAGAATAAGTCCCTTCTCTCTGGCTTTGCGAAGTAGGGTTAACTTGTCGGAGTGATTCAAAAATTTCATTAGTAAGGACCTAGGGCGCCCTCCTGGGGGTGGAGCCCTGAAGGGGACCCGATGGGCTCTCTCAATCGCAAACTGTGCGGTAAAGGCATCTCTTCCAAATATTTCTATGAGCCATCCTTCCAAAAAAGCAATGGGACTGTGCCCCTCACATCTCTCTGGGAGACCTACTATTCTTATGTTATCCCTTCTCAGGCGATTTTCCATTTCATCCATCTTTTCATTAATTCTACCCAATTGCTGCTTCATGGTTTTAACATCTTGCTGTAGGGGAAAAACATCATCCTCCACTTGACTCACTCTTCCCTCTAGGCCCGTTATTCTATCTACTGCCTTTTGCAACTCCTGCTTTATTAATAACAGTTCATCTTTGACCTCTTTAATTTGGCAGCTTAACCCCTCCACTGATGCTTTACAGGAGTTAATTGCTTGCAATACTTCCCTCAGGGTAGGCTCCACCTCCGTGGCAGGGACGGTAGTTGGCAATGATAACTGAACTTTTTCCCCTGCCCCTGTGCCTTTATTGACATTCGGGTTTTTATGCCCTGCTCCCACTGCAGATGTTGATGCCTGTCCTTGGCTTTTCCTGTCCCCAGTGATCTTAGGCTGTGGAAGTTGCCCATTTTTAGTGGGGGTCTGCTCAGGGGTATGGGCAAACCTCTCCAACTTTGCTGCTGCTGCTGCCGCCTGGTTCCCCTTCTCCTTTGCAGACCGTAATGACTGGGGACCCAGATTCTCCATGTTAACTGGCTCCTCCCCCCTCCTTCTGGACATTACCTTTATTACCTTTATTTCTTTTATGTACCCAGAAAGTCAATACCATCAGGAGAAGCAAGCCAAGGAAAGATAAAAGGCCAGGGAGCAGGAGAGGAAGTTAGCCAGGTCTATACAAACAAGTACTGTCCCTTTAATGCAGAGGTCTAGGCACAACCCTGCAGTCAGCCGAGTTGCTTATTCAACAGTCTAAGTATTTTGTTGTGCTGGCCAGCTGTATTACATATGCCCGCTCACTCCTCCGTCCCCTTGCTGTAGGGTCATCACAAAACTGTCCTTTTGTTCTTTAACCAAGCACAGGCACAGGCACAGTGAAATATAGTAGACTGACAGGGTTAAACCCACTTTCCACAACCTGCTCACCTGCTACGGACCCCACAGACCCAGGACCCAGCGTCCAGCTCCTTTACCAGCCTCCACAGCCACCACAGGATATCCCAAAACAGACTGGCCCAAGGTTCACCTCTGGTCTTCTGTTCCACCCGTCCGCCTCACCTCGCCGCTCCGTAGCGATACTCTGAAAGCCGCTCCACCGACTCCCAGGCGCGCAGGCGCAGTAACTACCGCGGCTCCAATACCGGCTCCAGTAACGGCCCCGCGATGCGGCTAATGTATTCCGACAGCCGGCTTCACCGTCTAAGGGCACTTCCTTGCCTGTCCACTCCGCATCGGCACGCCAGGATCCAGGCACTTGTGAAATATAGCCGACCAAATGCTCCAGCCCTCCAGCAACAGCAGATAACCGGCAAGGTGGAGAGGCTCTCAGCACGCCACACGTTCTACTCCACACTCCTTCCACATCCACACCCTCATCCGGTCACGCCCCCATTGTCCTCCACTCGAAGACATTCTTAAAAGCGTGAAAAGGGAAAGCAAAGACAATCCAGTTTTGTAAGAAAAAACAGGCGGGATGCACGACCCCCCCCTACCCCCCACCAGAAGCAACACCAATTACTATATTGGGCTCAACGTGTGTTCCACCACATAGACTTCCATGGGCCAGAAAACAATAGGCTACTGGAGTTGATTCACACCACATTTGGAAAGCAAGATCCAGGAAAAGATTAGGACAGCTATTAGGTAAGGGGTAACCAGAACCCTACCCACAGGTATAGTAGTTCACCTGAAAGAAGCAGGCTACCACACTTCCCCAGAAAAAAAAGGGGGGGGGGATGCATCCTCCTGGAGTGGGAGAGGCCTTTTACCTGTTTGTGGAACTGTGTTTCCTGTAGAGGGGGAAACCAATAATCTCTCACGTAGCTGCCTGAAATATGCTTTGGGAAAGGACAATTGTACCTGTGAATTAGTGGAGATACCAGATATTGCCAGGAATACAGAGCTAACCTGCCTGTAGAGTAGCCATTGGAGGGAGAACAATTGGGGGAGGATCTTCCTATCTTATTAGGGAATCCGGGAGCCCCCATTGTCCTTCTCCCCACCTCTTTGCCTGCAAGAAGTCATGGCTTGCTGAGGGATAGGCCTGTAACCCAGGAAGGTTGGTTAACTGTTGTGGAAGGCAGGATGGCTGAGATATCAGGTGGATACTGTGTGACAAAGAATCTCTATAAAAGTGAATAGAACATGAAATGGTAGACCGGCCTGCCCCTTTTAACCACTTAAGGACCGGTGTCTTGCCGAGAAAGTTCCCCCGGCGGATAAGGAACCCCGTACTGCGCAGGCGCAGCGCTTGCGCAGTACGAACTACTAGGAGCAGCCGAAGATAGCCGAACCTGAAAATCTTCAATCAGCTGTACACAGCGCCTGCGCCCAGGTTCAAGCCCCACCATCCAAGTGGACCTAGAGGGAGAATAAAAAAAGTGCCGAGCGAAGAGAGGCCGTGCCTGAAGCATGGCGATCAGCCCTGTTACAGGCGCCGTGTACAGCTGATTTCCAACTATTCCGCTTCGGCTATTTCCGCCGGCTCCTACTGCGCAGGCGCAGTGCAGTAGAGGGGGGCCTTATCCGCCGAGGGGAACTTTCTCGGCAGAACACCGGAAGGATTAGCCTCTTTAATGACCAGGCCATTTTTTTGTGAAACGGCACTGCGTTGCTTTAACTGACAATTGCGCGCTTGTACGACGTTGTACCCAAACAAAATTAATGACCTTTATGTCCCACAAATAGAGCTTTCTTTTGGTGGTATTTGATCACCTCTGCGGTTTTTATTTTTTGCGTTATAAACAAACAAAACAGCGACAATTTTGAAAAAAAACACAATATTTTTTACTTTTAGCTATAATAAATATCCCCAAAAAAATGAAAACAAATTTCTTAATCAGTTTAGACCAATATATTCTACATATTTTTGGTAACAAAAAAAAAAATTGCAATAAGCGTATATTGCTTGGTTTGTGCAAAAATTATAGCATCTACAAAACAGGGGATAGATTTATGGCATTTTTATTATTTACCAGTAATGGCGGCGATCTGCGATTTTTAGCTGGACTGCAATAATACAGAGGATAGATCGGAGACTTTTTTGGGACCAGTGACATTTATACAGCGATCAGAAAAATAGCCACTGATTACTGTATAAATGTCACTGGCAGGGAAGGGGTTAACACTAGGGGGCGATAAAGGGGTTAAGTGTTCTCTAGAGAGGCGTTTCTAACTGTGGGGGGAGTGTACTGACTGGAGGAGAGAGATTGCTGTTCCTGATCACTAGGAATAGCAGATCTCTCTCTTATCCCTTCAGAACAGGGATGTTTGTATAGACACACAGATGCCCGTTCTGGCTCTCTGTGGAGTGATTGTGGGTGGCCCGCAGACATCGCGGCCCTGTGCATCGGCTCTGGCGTTAAGCAGCGGGCTCGCACAACCCCTATCTCTCTTAAAGTGCCCAACGTACACCTATGGCGATTGGCGCAGCCTTGCCAACCTGCTGCAGTATGACAACGGTGGCTGGTCGGCAAGCGGTTAAACACTGCCACAGCCTGTGTATCACCCCATAAGGAAAAAAGCACATCCTGGTGCTTTCCTGTGCTCTAAACAAGGGTTTCTCAACCTCTTTCCAGTCAAGGCACCTTTAAAATCCTACACAATCTTGAGGCACCCCATTCTAAAATGTAACTAACTAAACTAAGTTTCACCCAATGCAGCAACATCCACACGTGGGGCACCCAATGCTAGAGGCGATATATTCTTCCAGAGCAAACACACCTTTGAACACTGGTACTGACTTAGTATTGCAAGGTTTCTCTTCTCCCACATTTTCTCTCCTTCTCTGAACTACTGTGACCTCAGTGCTGATGGAGAGGGGAAAACAAGGATGACGTCTCTGGATGTTAAGACACCGGTGGCTAGAAGGTTGTAATGGTGGACAATGAAAACTTGTGGCTTTGTGTAAATAAAAGAGAGGCTTCATCCACCTGCTTAAGAAAAGGACAAAACAACCTTTGGCGCACTGCCTGCTGCTGCCATATGCTGAATAAGTCTATATGCATTTTTCTACATTATGCAAGTTTGTTTACTTCTTTCTTTAATTTAATAAATTACTACACTGAGGCAGTGTCGCTCTTGTTTTAACATGTCAAAGGGGGTTACCCAGGTCCTGTTTATGGATAAGTAATGCAGATGTTGCCAGTGAGTAATTATCCTCCCCATTAACATATGGAGTCTGATGGACTTTTGAAACTTATATGGATCTTGATGGACTAGAGCATCATTATCTGATTCATTAGGAATTATTATTATTATTATACAGGATTTATATAGCGCCAACAGTTTGCGCAGCGCTTTACAACATGGGGCAGACAGTACACTTACAATACAAATCAATACAGGAGGGATCAGAGGGCCCTGCTCGTTAGAGCTTACAATCTAGAAGGGAGGGTCAAGTGGAGACAAAAGGTAATAACTGTGGGGGATGAGCTGATGGGGAAAAAAAAAAAAAAAGTACAGTTGTTAGGTGTGGGTAGGATAGGCTTCTCTGAAGAGAAGGGTTTTCAGGGATCTTCTGAAAGCTAATAACGTAGGAGATAAGCGGACAGTTTGGGGTAAGGAGTTCCATAGGATTGGAGAGGCTTTGGAAAAGGCCTGGAGGCGAGCATGGGAGGAGGTGATGAGGGAGCTAGAGAGCAGGAGGTCTTGGGAGGAACGAAGAGAGTGAGTAGGTTGGTATTTAGAGACTAAGCAAGTGATGTAGCTGGGGGCGAAATTGTGTATGGCTTTGTACGTAGTTGTTAGAATTTTGAATTTAATTCTTTGGCCGAGCGGAAGCCAGTGGAGGGATTGACAGAGAGGAGTGGCAGACACAGAGCGATTGGTAAGGTGGATGAGTCTGGCAGCAGCATTCATAATGGATTGAAGAGGTGATAGACTATGTAGAGGTAAGAAAAAAAAAAAAAAGGGGGGGGGGGGGGAATGCATCCTCCTGGAGTGGGAGAGGCCTTTTACCTGTTTGTGGAACTGTGTTTCCTGTAGAGGGGGGAACCAATAATCTCTCACGTAGCTGCCTGAAATATGCTTTGGGAAAGGACAATTGTACCTGTGAAATAGTGGAGATACCAGATAACGCCAGGAATACAGAGCTAACCTGCCTGTAGAGTAGCCATTGGAGGGAGAACAATTGGGGGAGGATCTTCCTATCTAATTAAGGAATCCGGGAGCCCCCATTGTCCTTCTCCCCACCTCTTTGCCTGCAAGAAGTCATGGCTTGCTGAGGGATAGGCCTGTAACCCAGGAAGGTTGGTTAACTGTTGTGGAAGGCAGGATGGCTGAGATATCAGGTGGATACTGTGTGACAAAGAATCTCTATAAAAGTGAATAGAACATGAAATGGTAGACCGGCCTGCCCCTTTTAACCACTTAGGGACCGGTGTCTTGCCGAGAAAGTTCCCCCGGCGGATAAGGAACCCCGTACTGCGCAGGCGCAGCGCTTGCGCAGTACGAACTACTAGGAGCAGCCGAAGATAGCCGAACCTGAAAATCTTCAATCAGCTGTACACGGCGCCTGCGCCCAGGTTCAAGCCCCACCATCCAAGTGGACCTAGAGGGAGAATAAAAAAAAGTGCCGAGCGAAGAAAGGCCGTGCCCGAAGCATGGCGAGCGAAGCGAGCCCGCAAGGGGCCCTGTTACAGGCGCCGTGTACAGCTGATTTCCAACTATTCCGCTTCGGCTATTTCCGCCGGCTCCTACTGCGCAGGCGCAGTGCAGTAGAGGGGGGCCTTATCCGCCGAGGGGAACTTTCTCGGCAGAACACCGGAAGAATTAGCCTCTTTAATGACCAGGCCATTTTTTGTGAAACGGCACTGCGTTGCTTTAACTGACAATTGCGCGCTTGTACGACGTTGTACCCAAACAAAATTAATGACCTTTATGTCCCACAAATAGAGCTTTCTTTTGGTGGTATTTGATCACCTCTGCTGTTTTTATTTTTTGCGTTATAAACAAACAAAAGAGCGACAATTTTGAAAAAAAACACAATATTTTTTACTTTTAGCTATAATAAATATCCCCAAAAAAATGAAAACAAATTTCTTAATCAGTTTAGACCAATATATTCTACATATTTTTGGTAACAAAAAAAAAAAATTGCAATAAGCGTATATTGCTTGGTTTGTGCAAAAATTATAGCATTTACAAAACAGGATAGATTTATGGCATTTTTATTATTTACCAGTAATGGCGGCGATCTGCGATTTTTAGCTGGACTGCAATAATACAGAGGATAGATCTGAGACTTTTTTGGGACCAGTGACATTTATACAGCGATCAGAAAAATAGCCACTGATTACTGTATAAATGTCACTGGCAGGGAAGGGATAAACACTAGGGGGCGATAGAGGGGTTAAGTGTTCTCTAGAGAGGAGTTTCTAACTGTGGGGGGAGTGTACTGACTGGAGGAGAGAGATTGCTGTTCCTGATCACTAGGAACAGCAGATCTCTCTCTTATACCTTCAGAACAGGGATGTTTGTATAGATACACAGATCCCCGTTCTGGCTCTCTGTGGAGTGATTGTGGGTGGCCCGCAGACATCGCGGCCCTGTGCATCGGCTCTGGCGTTAAGCAGCGGGCTCGCACAACCCCTATCTCTCTTAAAGTGCCCAACGTACACCTATGGCGATTGGCGCAGCCTTGCCAACCTGCTGCAGTATGACAACGGTGGCTGGTCGGCAAGCGGTTAAACACTGCCACAGCCTGTGTATCACCCCATAAGGAAAAAAGCACATCCTGGTGCTTTCCTGTGCTCTAAACAAGCGTTTCTCAACCTCTTTCCAGTCAAGGCACCTTTAAAATCCTACACAATCTTGAGGCACCCCATTCTAAAATGTAACTAACTAAACTAAGTTTCACCCAATGCAGCAACATCCACACGTGGGGCACCCAATGCTAGAGGCGATATATTCTTCCAGAGCAAACACACCTTTGAACACTGGTACTGACTTAGTATTGCAAGGTTTCTCTTCTCCCACATTTTCTCTCCTTCACTGAGCTACTGTGACCTCAGTGCTGATGGAGAGGGGAAAACAAGGATGACGTCTCTGGATGTTAAGACACCGGTGGCTAGAAGGTTGTAATGGTGGACAATAAAAACTTGTGGCTTTGTGTAAATAAAAGAGAGGCTTCATGCACCTGCTTAAGAAAAGGACAAAACAACCTTTGGCGCACTGCCTGCTGCTGCCATATGCTGAATAAGTCTATATGCATTTTTCTACATTATGCAAGTTTGTTTACATTTTTCTTTAATTTAATAAATTACTACACTGAGGCAGTGTCGCTCTTGTTTTAACATGTCAAAGGGGGTTACCCAGGTCCTGTTTATGAATAAGTAATGCAGATGCTGCCAGTGAGTAATTATCCTCCCCATTAACATATGGAGTCTGATGGACTTTTGAAACTTATATGGATCTTGATGGACTAGAGCATCATTATCTGATTCATTAGGAATTATTATTATTATACAGGATTTATATAGCGCCAACAGTTTGCGCAGCGCTTTACAACATGGGGCAGACAGTACACTTACAATACAAATCAATACAGGAGGGATCAGAGGGCCCTGCTCGTTAGAGCTTACAATCTAGAAGGGAGGGTCAAGTGGAGACAAAAGGTAATAACTGTGGGGGATGAGCTGATGGGGAAAAAAAAAAAAAAAAAAAAAGTACAGTTGTTAGGTGTGGGTAGGATAGGCTTCTCTGAAGAGAAGGGTTTTCAGGGATCTTCTGAAAGCTAATAACGTAGGAGATAAGCGGACAGATTGGGGTAAGGAGTTCCATAGGATTGGAGAGGCTTTGGAAAAGGCCTGGAGGCGAGCATGGGAGGAGGTGATGAGGGAGCTAGAGAGCAGGAGGTCTTGGGAGGAACGAAGAGAGCGAGTAGGTTGGTATTTAGAGACTAAGCAAGTGATGTAGCTGGGGGCGAAATTGTGTATGGCTTTGTACGTAGTTGTTAGAATTTTGAATTTAATTCTTTGGCCGAGCGGAAGCCAGTGGAGGGATTGACAGAGAGGAGTGGCAGACACAGAGCGATTGGTAAGGTGGAGGAGTCTGGCAGCAGCATTCATAATGGATTGAAGAGGTGATAGACTATGTAGAGGTAAGCCAATGAGAAGGGAGTTGCAGTAGTCAAGGCGAGAGATGACCAGCGAGTGAATTAAGAGCTTTGTTGTGTCATTGGTTAGAAAGGGGAGTATTTTGGAGATGTTGCGGAGGTTGAGGCGGCAGGATTTGGACAGTGATTGGATGTGTTGCTTGAAGGAGAGTTCAGAGTTTAGGACTACACCTAGAACCTTGGCATGTGGGGATGGGCTTATAGTTGTGCCATCGATTTTGACAGAGAGATTAGGGGAAGAGGCATAGGGGGGGGGGAAATTAGAAGTTCGGTTTTGGCTAGATTGAGTTTAAGGAAGTGGTGAGACATCCAGACTGATATATCTGAGAGTAAATTACTGATACGTGAGGAGACAGAGGGAGTGAGCTGAGGGGTAGAGAAATAGATTTGGGTGTCATCAGCGTAGAGGTGGTATTGGAAGCCATGGGAGGCTATCAGTTGACCCAGGGAGGCAGTGTAGATAGAAAATAGTAGAGGTCCAAGAACAGAACCCTGAGGGACCCCAGGAATTTTTGTTTACCATATATTGTGCTCTTTGACATAGTGTGCATTCACCTGAATGTGGCATCCATAATCACCAACTCTTTTTGTCTTATCCAAATGATCTTGTTTGCCTTCACACATTCTAGCATGTCCTGGGGCATTTAACATTCCACCAATTGCTCAGGATCCTCCCACTCCTTTAAGGCTTCCAATAAAAAAAATGTTCCTCAAAGTAAATCCAGAGTCAAATCGTGATGAACAATGTCGCCGCAAAAAAAAAAAAAAAAAGCAAAAGCTCTGTAGCCGACGCTGGCTTACCACCACTACATAAATTGTTGATGACAGAAGTGGGTGGGACTACGTCACCAGGTGGCCCCACCCCTTAGTTTATTTAGCGGTGGGAGTCTGGGGTACAGCCCTTTTTTCATTGTGACTGATGCTGGATTTATTTCAGGGGACATTGTTTTTGTTTCAACCACTTCAGCCCGGAAGATTTGGCTGCTGAATGACCAGGGCATTTTTTGCGATTCGGCACTGCGACGCTTTAACTGACAATTGCGGCGCAGCACCCAAACAAAATTGATGTCCTTTTTTCCCCACAAATAGAGCTTTCTTTTGGTGGTATTTTATCATCTCTGCGGTTTTTATTTTTTTCGCTATTAACAAAAAAAAGAGCGACAATTTTGAAAAAAAAAAAAACAATATTTTGTACTTCTTGCTACAATAAATATACCCATTTAAAAAAAAAAAAAAGCAAATTTTTTTCTCAGTTTAGGCCGATATGTATTCTTCTACATATTTTTGGTGATAAAAATCGCAATAAGCTTATATTGATTGGTTTGCGCAAAATTTATAGTGTCTACAAAATAGGGTATAGACTTATAGCATTTTTAATATATATTTTTTTTTCTAGTAATGGCCGCGATCTGATTTTTATCGGGACTGCAACATTATGGTAGACACATCGAACACTTTTGACACATTTTTGTGACCATTGGCATTTATACAGTGATCAGTGCTATAAAAATTCACTAATTACTGTATAAATATAACTGGCAGGGAAGGGATTAACACTAGGGGGCGATCAAGGGGTTAACTGTGTTCCCTGTGTGTTTTTCTAACTGTAGGGGGAGGGGACTGACCTAGAGGAAATGACAGATCGTGATTCCTAGCTACTGGGAACGCACGATCTGTCTCTCCTCACAGAACAGAGCAGGGATTTGTGCGTTTACACACACACGTTAGGGTTAGGATGCTCCTTATCAGCCAATTGCTAAGGACGCAGATGGCCACCTGCTCCTAAAATTCGCATCAAAACTGTATCTGAATAGCAACTGGACAGCCAATTTGGAAATTTGCAGTGAAAAGGGACCTGAAATTTGAACCACACATGTGTGAAACAGGCCTTATTTAGCTTCCCCCCCCCCCCCATTTCCTCCCGGTGATTCTGCCAACACACTTTCAGTCCTACCAAGACAACAGTCATTCACTGGACACCAGAAACTAGATAGGACTATGGGACCCTGCCCCTCTCCTATTCTACATAGGATCGAGGGACATGGTTCTGTAAACCTTGGAAATAGCTGCGAACAACAGTTTTTAATAGGAGTTAGCAGAGGCA
The DNA here is from genome assembly GCA_037952925.1 of Lithobates clamitans. Classification (NCBI taxonomy): domain Eukaryota; kingdom Metazoa; phylum Chordata; class Amphibia; order Anura; family Ranidae; genus Lithobates; species Lithobates clamitans. The sequence continues at coordinate 10,577,884 of JBBGZY010000031.1, read as the reverse complement.
GTTAAAAGTTCACAAGATTTCTGGCAAGATCAATGGGTATTTTTTTTTTGTCACTTCTCAAACTGATAAACAGAACACTAAGAGCCCTTGCACACTGGGGCGGGGGCGGCATCGGCGGTAAAACACCGCTATTATTAGCGGCGTTTTACCGCCGGTATGCGGCCGCTAGCGGGGCGGTTTTACCCCCCGCTAGCGGCCGAGAAGGGGTTAAATACCACCGCAAAGCGCCTCTGCAGAGGCGCATTGCCGGCGGTATAGCCGCGCCGTCCCATTGATTTCAATGGGCAGGAGCGGTAAAGGAGCGGTATACACTCTCGGGGCTTTCACACTGGAATGCAAGGAGCGGCACTTTCGGGTCGGTTTGCAGGCGCTATTATTAGCGCAATAGCGCCTGCAAACCGCCCCAGTGTGCAAGGGCTCTAAGGTATTTTTACCGGACCAAATGTGTCCACATTCTTGTTTTGAAATTTAGAGACACCTTTCAGTTAGTATACTAGTCCGGCAACAGTCACTATCAAAAGAAAACAAACATGTACATTTCTCTCAGTACAGTATTCTGTATTCCTCTCTGTTCAGGCTGGCTTTCAGGCTGGGTTCACACTATCGCCACATGCGGCTCACAGCAGGGGTCCGATGCGTCCTCGTTCACCATTTCAGGTCCAATTTCAGCACAAATTTTTGGCTGAATTCGGACCTAAAAACAGATCAAAAGATGCACAGGGCTCTTGTGCAAATTTGCACCGGAGCCGCAGTGGAGATATGTGAACTGGTTCCATATCTCCTGCTATTGCGAATTGGATGCTGAAACCCCCGCATCCAATTCCCAATAGTGTGAACCCAGCCTAAGGGTGCATTTACACTTACGAACAACACCCTGGCCACGACTAGCTGTGAGAACCCCAGAGCGGGGGGTTCCTGCAATTAGCTGCATGTATGTAGCCCCACCGACAGCAATGAGAGGTTGTCGGCTCTTGCAGCTAATCATGCCCACTCGCATGTAATCACTCATGCTGAGATCACATGCGAATGATCGGTCCTGGATGCAAACTGCCTGCTTGCCCGGGGGTCTTGCAGCTAATCAGAGCCAGGGTGCATTTGAAAATGAGAATGCACTCCAATCCTTATGCTACATGTCAAGAGATATAACATCTTACAAAGCATTATTGTAGGCTGCCATTGGTAACCTCTCCCTTCTGTTCCCCACCTATCCAGCTGATGGCTTTACTGCTTCCTAAGCTACTGACTTAGAACATGTTTAGAGATAAGAAATGCTGATTTTTTTTTTTTTTTTTAATAGCATGTTACAGGTCTGATTCAAGGGTATAAAAGCAAAGCAAGCAAACAACAAATATTTTTCAGTAATGACAGCCCCCATACCTCTGTTTTGACAGGTGTACTTCAGGCAATAATAAATATGACAACTATACAACAAGCCAAACTTTATTTAGAACGTCTAACAATTCAGAATTTACAAAAAGTCATACAAAGAATGATTAGAACATAGAGAACAGTGTTCATACTCTTAGATAAACCGTGGTTTCCAACAAGAACAGTGCTGCCAAAGACAGTTCCTTTTTTCTTTTTTTTTTTCTTAAAAGGACCTTAACGGCAGTGTCCTAACATTTTATTACAAACTCAAAGTATAGTGCAGATTTAAACTCTGAATTTCTTGTGGATTTTGCTTTTAGATTCATCCAGAATGAGCTCCATTACTTTCTGCAACAAAAGAAAGCATACATTAAACAATTTAAAAAAAACACTAACATAGTTGGCCAAACAGTTACATTTTCATGTAAAGGTTCTTGTAAAAATCATTGGTCAATGCATTTTTTGCCATCAATATACTGTATAGTTTATATATCATTTACATAGTTTTAAAGGCTGAAGAGGTTAAAGACACAGGTCCATCCAGTGCAACCTATAAGCGTGTACACATGCTACATCCTGTGCCAAAGTTATTTCTCGACATCATTTGGTATAAGCCTTCTGGACCTGGTGATCTATTTACATTTTCTCCAATCTCTTTTGTACCTGGTTATCAGTCAACCATAGAGGTATCTTCGATAAAACTTTTTTTTTTTTTAACTTCACCTGAAAAGTGAAGTTCTGCTTATCCTCAACCCCCCCCCCCTCCTCTCTTTAAACTTTTTTTTCTTTATGGAGTACCTAGTTTTGACATGTACCCGCTCCCACTTCAGCTCGGCTCTGCCTTTTTATCAAAAGTCAGCAGCTACAGTATTTATAGTTGCTCACTTTTCTTTCTTTTTTCCCTCAACAGGACCAGAGCTCCTCTTTAACCCCTTCCCACCGAACGTACGCAGATGTGTGGCCTCGGCTTTTGGGGGTTATACCGGGATGATGCCCGCAGCTGCAGTCATCATCCTGGTACCGTTTTTTAGAGCGGGTGATCGGCTTTCCAGGGATAACAACCGATGCGGCTAAAAGCGGGTGTTATCCCGGAGGAGCGGGAGGGGACGTCCCCCCCCCCCCTCCCTGAACGGGCCTCCCGTCCCACCGGGAGACCCGATCGACGATCCGCCACTTGCGGCGGCTAGGGACAGACTGGCACGAAGGCAATCTGAATACTTTGAAGTGCAAAGGGGGGATTGGGGGTTTTAGACCCCTGATCCCTCCATAAAGAATACCTGTCACCACCTATTACTGTCACAAGGGATGTTTACATTCCTTGTGACAGCAATAAAAGTGATAATTTTTTTTTTTAAACACAATTTAATAATATAAAAATAAATAAATCAGAAAAAAAAATGTAAAGCGCCCTCGTCCTCACGAGCTCGCGCAGCAAAGAAAACGCATACGGAAGTAGCGCCCGCATATGTAAACGGTGTTCAAATCTAACATGTGAGGTATCGCCGTAATCGTCAGAGCGAGAGCAATAATTCTAGCCCTAGACCTTCTCTGTAACTCTAACCTGGTAACCGTAAAAAAAATTTTAAGCGTCGCCTATGGAGGTTTTTAGGTACCGTAGTTTGCCATTCCACGGGTGCGTGCAATTATAAAGCATGACATGTTTGGTATCTATTTACTCGGCATAACATCATCTTTCAAGTATACAAAAAAAACGGGCTAACTTTACTGTTTCGGTTTTTTAAAATTCATGAAAGTGTCCCACAAATACCGTGTGACATAAAATATTAAAACCCACTGTCTGCGACCTGAAGGTCTTTTCCATTTGAGCTCTCTGCTGGGTGATCTCTTCTATTTGGCTGGAGCAAGGTCCTTTGCAGCAGTACCAGGAGGTACCATCATCCCTGGTGGGATACATGTGTGTATGACCTCTTGTAACTAAGAGGTCTATCTCTTCTGGTAAGCACAATTTGGTTCATATGGTGGAGGATACGTCGCCCATTTTTCACTTGGAGGAATTAGTTCACTCCCTGTCACGCAGAATCTTGGCTTCCATTTTCCTTGGATTTAGCATTTTTCCATTCATAGGGACTGGACTTATATTTTACATATTGCGCTGCACTTACTATCATTTACCAATGTATATTCTAGGCATATGTGATTACCTATAGTGTTCAGCTTGCATTTTATCTGTGTCAGTTTAGTTTTGTTTGCGCTGATTGTTCCTTGTTTATATATAAATGTTTTGGGGCTCTAAGTAATTTTCTAGCAAAAAATACGGATTTTAACTTGTAAACACCAAATTTCAGAAATAGGCTTAGTCATGAAAGGTTAAAGACAAATCCAACAATGGTTATACAATACTGTATATATCATTTGTACTGCAGAGATAAACTTAATAAAGTAGCAAGTTGTAAATAGTACCATTTCCCATACAATCAAGACAGTAATTTAAGTGGCATAAGGACAAAGTTCAGGAGACTGCCAATGGTGCAATCTAAAATACATATAACAGAAGCATATGGTTATAAGCGTGGAGACGAATATCCAATCATATGAGATAATAATCATCTACTGTAATTTAGAGCACATAACTATAAGTTAGAGAGGTTAGAAATAATAAGAAAGAACTAGAGGAAAGAATGTTTAAGTAGGAGAAAAAGATGTTTAAAAAAAGGGTGGTGGTGGAAATGTCTAATATTCCCCTTGGGTATTCAGGGCATATCTGCCAGTGTATTTAAGATGAGTCCATAATATGCCAGAGGTGCCAAATGTATTAAATTTAGTAATAGAATTGTCAGGCCTAGCAGTTAAATAATCTATATTATAGACATTGTGTATGCACTTCACAGAAGTCCTTCCTGTGGGGATGTCTGCTTCTATTTTAAAGCAATTAAACAAAGCTGAAAATAAAATGTGATTCGTCAACTTTGTGACTAGTTTGGCAAGCCTAGAAGATAATGAGCTGGATCAAAGAGGCAACAAGGGATTCCGGAAGGGTTTTTGTAATTTGCCATAAAAAGCTGAAATCTAGGAAATTACCAGTACACATGATACACAGAACCCAGAGACTTATCTCAAACAGGTAGAAGATAATACTGGACTAGGCATATGGAGATGTTCAGGAGTGAGAGCCCTATGAAAGCGAATTTCTTATTGTTTCTGCCTATGGAGGATGCATATGTTACCGTTATCCCAAATGTCCTTCCACTCTTCCATTGCCATGCATCCTATGGCTTTCTCCCATTTGAACACATATTTGTGCTTAGGGAATGGGTCTATATTAATTGTGGTGAGAAGCATAAAGATGTCCATTATGATATGTGGATGTGAGGGTCCATCTAAGCAAATCTTTTCGAAGGGAATTAGTTTAGCGAACTCTGGGTAATAAAGCAGTAGTAACTTGCAAAAATAAGAGAAAGAAAAAAAGAAAAAAGAAAAATGTTCTCCCTGCAAATTAATGTCATAATGTGCTAGTATGCATCTCATACTAGCACATTATGAAAGACTTACCTGAAAACAAAGCCCTCCAGGGCTGCCAGCTTCACACAGTCTTTCTGGTTCATGTGCAGCCATTGTTTGGCTAAGCCTCGCTGGAGTCAAGGCCACGGCACGCCGTATATTGAAAGCATAGTGTGCATGCGCTGATGACATCACCGGCGCTGCTAAAGTAAATATCTCCTAAACAGTGCACATTTAGGAGATATTTACTGTAAATCCAGGTAATCCATATTAAAAGGCTTACCTGTAGGTAAACATTTAAAAAAGGCTCTACTACCAATTTACGCGATTAAGCATAACGCTTTTAATTTGTAAGTATGAAAACATGGTTCAAGATGCCATGAAGTATGTAGACTGTAGTTCATCGAAACAAAAAAGTTTACACGTAGTCTGGTTGATGTCACGAAAACTGAATAGTTTAAGCTTTGGCTAAGGGCCAGCGGTTCAACACTCCAGACTGGAGGGAAGTGAATGGGTGTAGATAAATAGGGTCAACTGAGATTTCGTGGAGGTTAGGCAAAACTTAGCCTTGACAGTATGACCATATATTCTTAATTTGTAGCATAGGGGCTAAGGAACGCGTATATTGGAGGACCAGAATAGAGAGTTAGTGTGAATAGGGGCGATGCTAAGATGTTCAAATTTCAGTCCGTTTATTAAGTGGATATAGTGTGGATCAGGTCGTCAAATGGCAAAGATGGGCTGCTAGATAATATTTCATAATATCTGGAAAGTTTAGACTACCTTGTGTCTTGTGTGCAAGCAATACTTATCTGTCGCTAAACCCACTTAATATGCAACAGAGCTTGTTGCCGTTTTTTAGATTGGTGGACGGAACCCTAATAGGTAACATTTCCAACTGGTAAAGTAATTTAGGAAGTAGCGTCATTTTAACAGAGGTAATTCTTACCTATCCAAGAAAGGCGTAAGGGCTTCCATTTCTCTAAACAGCGAGATTTAGAGCCATAAAGTTAAGAAACCTGGGGTGTCAGGTATATTCCCAGATATTTGATGTCAATAGCTAAAGTTTCAGTTTTTGTTAGATTCAGTTTGTAGTCCAAAAACTGAGAAAAATGTGCAAGCTTTTTGTTTAAATTCGGCAAAGAGTAAAGGGGTTTGTCTGTGAAACATCAATAATATTACTGTTGTGACTATCAAACCTGTCTTTTTTTATCTGTAAAAACTGAAGAGGAAAAATTATTTAATACATCTGCCTTTTCCCTGTCATTTGTGACCAGCTTCCCATGTTCACCTATTATGGGGCCGCTCTCTTAAATAACCTTTTTACAGTATCCACAAATGGTAATGCACAAGCCTATCAATCAAAACGCACAAGGCCAGATAACTAAATGATAATATTACGTGTATCCTTTTGTTTGAATTTTATCAAAATAAACTTGTTGGCCCATCTATAGCTCAATTTCATTAGGCCAACAATTTGTTGCACTGTAAATAACTGACCATTTAGGGCCCTTTCACACTGAGGCGGGGGCGGAGTCGGCGGTAAAGCGCCGCTATCATTAGCGGCGTTTTACCCCCCCGCTAGCGGCCGAGAAAGGGTTAAATACCACCGCAAAGCACCTCTGCAGAGCCGCGCCGTCCCATTGATTTCAATGGGCAGGAGCAGTGAAGGAGCGGTATACACTCCGCTCCTTCACCGCTCCGAAGATGCTGCTAGCAGGACTTTTTTTCCCGTCCTGCTAGCGTACCGCTCCAGTGTGAAAGCCCTTGGGGCTTTCACACTGGAATTAAGGCAGCGGCACTTTCGGGTCGGTTTGCAGGCGCTATTAGCGCAATAGCGCCTGAAAACCGCCCCAGTGTGAAAGGGCTCTTAGTGTAAGGAAACATAAGCGGTTTAACATGTATGGCATCAGCCAGGCATCACAATTGTATAAAATTAACATTCAGGAACTCACCTGGCTCTTTCAGTGTTAAAGCATCTCCCGCAAGCAAATCAGCACCAGGTCCTTGTCCATTTAAAATTTCATCACAGAGATTATTGTTTAGTTGCTCTTTTTCCAACTCAGCTATCAGTTCTGCCTGTGAAATGAATAAAAAACATTAGCTTTATATCTTGAAAAAAATAGAATTTCAATAACTATTTCTAAGCAGCCTGAACGTAACAGAATACCTTAGGTAAAGCAAGTTTAAGAGGCAGATCCTCAAGTTTCACAAAGTCATCTTCATCAGACTTCTGACTCAAGTTTCCAGAGCCAGTTTCCTGTTCAACAACAAGCACATATCTGAGTTAGTGCATATTGCATATATTCCCACTAAAGAACCTTCATAGTGTAAGTAAGGTATCCTATGTTGATTAGGTGGATCTATCCCAAACGACATTACCCGTCTGTTATAAGGGCTGACTGCAGTAACTGAACATATTCACAGTGAAGTCCTACTAACTCCTTACTGTGATCAGAGCACAGAAACTGCAATATACTCACTGCATTTAACAATCCATTGGTACAACACAGCAATATATTCACAGATAGCCAGAACCAGAGCCAAAAACACAGGCTGCTAGAGAAAGCTGGCTGTAGTTTACCAAAACAGGCTTTGACAGCTGCAATTTAACAAAATAAAATGGATGTGACCTTCTTTAAGCCGTGTTGCACATTTACAGTACTCGTACATATATTAAAAAAAAAAAAAGCAGGAATGATTAGGCCCTCACTGACTATTGAACCACTTCACTCCCTTATGCCTCGTACACACAATGAGATTATCGGATGAATGACCGTCTTTTTTTTGCATGCTAATCTCATATTGAAAATTAAGAGGTTACTAAAGTTACGAAAATTCTCGCATGACAGAATAGAAAATCTGAAGTGATCTCATGTTTTGGACTACAAGTGTAATGAATAAACGAGAACCTTACAAGGAAAATTTTCGTGCTTGCACCATCGAATATCAGATGAACTGTCGTAATTGGCTATTGAAAGCTGTGTACTAACGATCAGATCATACAATCACCTCAAAAGCGGTATTTTTCGTATGATTTTTGGATTGTGTGTATTGGCCATAAGGCTGTTTAAAAACTTCCTGGACCACAAGCTCCTGGCTGCAGCAGCTTGTTGCCTTTATTTCAGGCAGCGATCTGCTGCTCAGTAAAAGTGATCTGGGCAGCTCTACAGTAGTGGTTGTAAACCCCCCTAAGACATTTTTACATATAGGTAAGCCTATAATAGGGCTTACCTATATGTACTGAAAATATCTGCGCCGTTTAGGAGATACTTACCTTGTAGTGCGCCGATGAGGTCATCGGTGCATGCGCAGTGAAGAAAAGGCCCTCCGTGCCATTTCTTCCCCAGCGTGTACCGTGACGGCCGGCTCCCGCACGCTGCCCAGTCACAGAGCTGGAGTCGGCGGCCCCGGAAGGAAGAGGGGCGAAGATGGATTCTCCGCCTGCGGTGACATCGCAGGCTTCGTTTGCAGGTAAGTGCAACATAACGTGATAGTATGGGATGCATAATAGCCCATTATGCTTTTACTTTGCAGGGGAATAAAGAGGAAGTAAAACCCATTAGGGTTTACTTCCTCTTTAAACAGTGATTTCCCGACACATGCAGGGTATCACCATGGATGTTGGAGTGACTGCAAAATTCGAGAACCATAAATTCAGCCTGATTCTAAACCGATAACCTGTAAAGGTTTAAAGTGTCACTAAAATTTTAGCTATAATTTTTTGCCATTTCACAGGCACAAGCAATTTTGAGCCTTAATATGTTTGATATACATTTACTCAAGGCTACCCCATCTTTTAAATTTTAGTCAAAAATTAAGTATTATGTTAGGTTTGTGAGCACTAAAATAAATTTTTCCCGAAAATGTGTTTGATAAACGGCTGCACAAATATTGTGCAGCATAAAAAAGTGCAACTACTCTCCATATAGCAATTTGAGAGACTTCCCTGAGGAATTCACGAGGACAGTGACTTAACACGTGGGAGGAGTCGGGTGACGTTGACAAGCGCTAAGTGTTTGGATCGCGGCTGCACAATTTGTTAAAGGCACATACTTTCTGTTTTTGTATAAATGCATTACTTTTAAATAAACCTGGTATACACGATTTATTACACTATGAGAACCCAGCCTTTGTGTCTTTGAGAGACTGAGATCTGAGAAATAGAGGATGAGGGTCATTTAAAAAGACATCCACCACCTATCACCACCGAGGGAAGGAACATCTTATAAGGATACCTTAAAAGGAAAAAACATCATATACATACCCCAGGGGGGAATAAGCGCAGTAAACCTAACAACTTAAGTTCTTAGGTCAAAGTTTTAAGGTGAGCGCACTAGAGTGAAGGTGACGGGATACACTTGAACGACAGTGTGAATATTTTTAATATTTGAGCATGCAGTGGACTTTGTGTCATTATCATCATTGGAATTTTTATGGACTTATACAGTAATATGGAGGATACAGACACATAAGGATGTAGACTGTTTATATTAATTTTATTTTTTATAGTTTTGCTGTATAGCTCAATATAGAAGCTCATTGTCAAACAAAGTATCTCACAAAATAGTAATCTATCACATAACTTTAATTTTCACCATAGAAGGTGAGCCGCATAACTGTATATGTATATAAATATTGCTTTTTACATGCAGGAACACATTTGCATGTGAGCAGCACCCTCTCTTTTTCACATATACTCTGACATTTTTTTAGTTGGTTTATTTTAACAATTTGGTATACCTATCTAGGAGATCACAATAAGGTTTAGCGCTTACGTGATTACTAGTGCAGAAGTAATCACGTCCAGTAATCCGCTGTGATTGTTTTGTCTATACACAATCACACTGATACATGATTGGATCAAAGCTGCTCAGATAATGTAATGATTTATGCCTCTGTATTTTCTTAACCACTTCAGCCCCGGAAGGTTTTACCCCCTTCCTGACCAGAGCACTTTTTACAATTCGGCACTGCGTCGCTTTAACTGCTAATTGCGCGGTCATGCAATGCTGTACCCAAACGAAATTTGCGTCCTTTTCTTCCCACAAATAGAGCTTTCTTTTGATGGTATTTGATCACCTCTGCCGTTTTTATTTTTTGCGCTATACACGGAAAAAGACCGAAAATTTTGAAAAAAAATGATATTTTCTACTTTTTGTTCTAAAAAAAATCCAATAAACTCAATTTTAGTCATACATTTAGGCCAAAATGTATTCGGCCACATGTCTTTGGTAAAAAAAATGTCAATAAGTGTATATTTATTGGTTTGCGCAAAAGTTATAGCGTCTACAAACTAGGGTACATTTTCTGGAATTTACACAGCCTTTAATTTATGACTGCCTATGTCGATTCTTGAGGTGCTAAAATGGCAGGGCAGTACAAAACCCCCACAAATGACCCCATTTTGGAAAGTAGACACCCCAAGGAATTTGCTGAGAGGCATGTTGAGCCCATTGAATATTCATTTTTTTTGTCCCAAGTGATTGAATAATGACAAAAAAAAAAAAAAAAAAAAAAAAATTACAAAAAGTTGTCACTAAATGATATATTGCTCACACAGGCCATGGGCATATGTGGAATTACACCCCAAAATACATTTAGCTGCTTCTCCTGAGTACGGGGATACCACATGTGTGGGACTTTTTGGGAGCCTAGCCGCGTACGGGGCCCCGAAAACCAAGCACCGCCTTCAGGATTTCTAAGGGCGTACATTTTTGATTTTACTCCTCACTACCTATCACAGTTTTGAAGGCCATAAAATGCCCAGATGACATAAAACCCCCCCAAATGACCCCATTTTGGAAAGTAGACACCCCAAGCTATTTGCTTTGAGGCATGTTGAGTCCATGGAATGTTTTATATTTTGACACAAGTTGCGGGAAAGTGACAAATTTTTTTTTTTTTTTTTTTTTTTTGCACAAAGTTGTCACTAAATGATATATTGCTCACACAGGCCATGGGCATATGTGGAATTGCACCCCAAAATACATTTAGCTGCTTCTCCTGAGTACGGGGATACCACATGTGTGGGACTTTTTAGGAGCCTAGCCGCGTACGGGACCCCGAAAACCAAGCACCGCCTTCAGGATTTCTAAGGGCGTACATTTTTGATTTTACTCCTCACTGCCTATCACAGTTTCGGAGGCCATGGAATGCCCAGGTGGCACAAACCCCCCCCAAATGACCCCATTTTGGAAAGCAGACACCCCAAGCTATTTGCTGAGAGGCATGGTGAGTATTTTGCAGCTCTCATTTGTTTTTGAAAATAAAGAAAGACGAGAAAAAAAAAATTTTTTTTTCTTTTTTCAATTTTCAAAACTTTGTGACAAAAAGTGAGGTCTGCAAAATACTCACTATACCTCTCATCAAATAGCTTGGGGTGTCTACTTTCCAAAATGGGGTCATTTGGGGGGGGGTTTGTGCCACCTGGGCATTCCATGGCCTCCGAAACTGTGATAGGCAGTGAAGAGTGAAATCAAAAATTTACGGCCTTAGAAAGCCTGAAGGCGGTGCTTGGTTTTCGGGGTCCCGTACGCGGCTAGGCTCCCAAAAAGTCCCACACATGTGGTATCCCCGTACTCAGGAGAAGCAACAGAATGTATTTTGGGGTGTAATTTCACATATTCCCATGGCATGTTTGAGCAATATATCATTTAGTGACAACTTTGCGCAAAAAAAAATAAAAAAAATAAAAAATTGTCTCTTTCCCGCAACTTGTGTCACAATATAAATTATTCCATGGACTCAACATGACTCTCAGCAAATAGCTTGGGGTGTCTACTTTCCAAAATGGGGTCATTTGGGGGGGTTTTGAACTGTCCTGGCATTTTATGCACAACATCTAGAAGCTTATGTCACACATCACCCACTCTTCTAACCACTTGAAGACAAAGCCCTTTCTGACACTTATTGTTTACATAAAAAAATAATTTTTTTTTGCAAGAAAATTACTTTGAACCCCCAAACATTATATATTTTTTTTAAAGCAAATGCCCTACAGATTAAAATGGTGGGTGTTTCATTTTTTTTTTTCACACAGTATTTGCGCAGCGATTTTTCAAACGCATTTTTTGGGGAAAAAACACACTTTTTTACATTTTAATGCACTAAAACACACTATATTGCCCAAATGTTTGATGAAATAAAAAAGATGATCTTAGGCCGAGTACATGGATACCAAACATGACATGCTTTAAAATTGCGCACAAACGTGCAGTGGCGACAAACTAAATACATTTTTAAAAGCCTTTAAAAGCCTTTACAGGTTACCACTTTAGATTTACAGAGGAGGTCTACTGCTAAACTTACTGCCCTCGATCTGACCTTCGCGGCGATACCTCACATGCATGGTGCAATTGCTGTTTACATTTGACGCCAGACCAACGCTTGCGTTCACCTTAGCGCGAGAGCAGGGGGGACAGGGGTGCTTTTTTTTTTTTTTTTTTTTTCTTTATTATTATTATTTTTTTATCTTATTTTTAAACTGTTCCTTTCATTTTTTTTTTTTTTAAATCATTTTTATTGTTATCTCAGGGAATGTAAATATCCCCTATGATAGCAATAGGTAGTGACAGGTACTCTTTTTTGCAAAAATTGGGGTCTATTAGACCCTAGATTTCTCCTCTGCCCTCAAAGCATCTGATCACACCAAGATCGGTGTGATAAAATGCTTTCCCAATTTCCCAATGGCGCTGTTTACATCCGGCGAAATCTACGTCATAAAATGCTCGTAGCTTCCGGTTTCTTAGGTCATAGAGATGTTTGGAGCCACTCTGGTCTCTGATCAGCTCTATGGTCAGCTGGCTGAATCACCGGCTGCATTCTCAGGTTCCCTGTTGAGACAGGAGAGCCAGAGAAAAACACGGAAGATGTTGGGGGGGGGGGGGGCATTCCCTCCCACTGCTTGTAAAAGCAGTCTAGAGGCTAATTAGCCACTAGGATTGCTTTTACATGAAAGCCGACCGCTGGCTGAAAAGAATGATACCAAGATGATACCTAAACCTGCAGGCATCATTCTGGTATAACCACTCAAAGTCGTGAATGGCATACCTGAAGACAAAAAAATGGTTAACAATAATACACAGTAAACAGTAAAGTATAAATAATTACATACCTGAAAAGCAAACGTGATAAAACATAACAACAATAAAACATTGCAGAATAGAATACAGTAAAAAAGAGCAGAACAATAGAGAGAGAATAGAGAGAGAGAGAACAATAAAACGACAACTATTTTTATTTTATATTTTTGTTTGTGTTTTTTTTTTTTTTTTTTTTACACTTTTTTTTGTAACTAACTTTTATAACTGTAACCGGTTCCAGGTTCGGGTCTCTCAAAATGCGCTGGCATCTCGGGAGACCCTGTGAAAGTGTGCCTAGTCTGTGCAATGCTGTACCCTACGCTAATAGTCAACTAGTGCATGGTAGCGTTCAAAACATTCACCAATGCAAAGACCAGGATTGTCAGGACAGGAGGGACAATAATAGCGGGTGTCACGTCTATATCCGCGCTTGCTGCAGACACAACATCTTTTTTGGGGGGTTCGTTGGGTAGGGGTACTCGGGAGGACATAAAAATGCCTCTCATGCAGCCGACTGCATTTGGTTGGGGATGTGAATGGGGGAAGTACGGGCGCTGCAGAAGCGGTGGGTTCCCAATTAGGATTGGCGAATGCAGCAGGAAGGGCATTATGGGCACGACGGGCCTGTGTTTGTCTTTTTGGTGGCAGCGGGACACTACTTGTGCTTGCCACCTCACCAGCTTGAACTGCACTTATGGGACTCGCCACGTCACCAAGTGTTACTGCAGTGCTGGTTTGACTACGACCGGGGTGTACTACGCCGCTGGCGCTTGCCAGTTCACCAAAACGCTACAAAAAAAACTGTTAGCGATCACAGGGATCCGGCCTGACTCTGCGAACGCTGCAGTTATGCGTTTAGTGTTTTGTAAGTGACAGTGATCGATCGATACTGCACTTGGGTGGGCTGGGCCGGGCGGAGGGGCAAAACGCAGGTGCTAGCAGGTATCTGGGCTGATCCCGCTAACACTGCGTTTTTGGGAACCCTAAACTGCTGGGGACGCTAGTATAGATCAGATCGGATCAGATATTGATCCGTTCAGATACTATACCACTAAGGGAGGTGTACGGTGCGTGCGTGGGTGTTAGCGGTACTGGCGCTAATCTGACGCTGCCTGGGGCTGGTGCTTGCCAGTTCACCAAAATACTACCAAAAAAACTGTTAGCGATCGCAGGGATCAGGCCTGACTCTGCGAACGCTGCAGTTATGCGTTTAGTGTTTTGTAAGTGACAGTGATCGATCGATACTGCACTTGGGTGGGCTGGGCCGGGCGGAGGGGCAAAACGCAGGTGCTAGCAGGTATCTGGGCTGATCCCGCTAACACTGCGTTTTTGGGAACCCTAAACTGCTGGGGACGCTAGTATAGATCTGATCGGATCAGATATTGATCCGTTCAGATACTATACCACTAAGGGAGGTATACGGTGCGTGCGTGGGTGTTAGCGGTACTGGCGCTAACCTGACGCTGCCTGGGGCTGGTGCTTGCCAGTTCACCAAAACGCTACCAAAAAAACTGTTAGCGATCGCAGGGATCAGGCCTGACTCTGCGAACGCTGCAGTTATGCGTTTAGTGTTTTGTAAGTGACAGTGATCGATCGATACTGCACTTGGGTGGGCTGGGCTGGGCGGAGGGGCAAAACGCAGGTGCTAGCGGGTATCTGGGCTGATCCCGCTAACACTGCGTTTTCGGGAACCCTAAACTGCTGGGGATGCTAGTATAGATTTGATCGGATCAGATATTGATCCGTTGAGATACTATACCACTAAGGGAGGCGCATGCTGCGTGCGTGGGTGTTCGCGGTACTGGCGCTAATCTGACGCTGCCTGGGGCGACGCATATCACCGCCGGGCGATCGGGGGGCTAAACCTTTATTCGGTAATAAACGGCGGGTGCCCTGACACTATAAAAAATAAACGAACTAACCAGCGTTACCCGTAACGGTTATACGGTGATCAGTGGTGAAAGGGTTAACTAGGGGGCAATCAAGGGGTTAAAACATTTATTAGATAGTATATGGGGGTCCCTGTCGCTATAAAACGCTGACGGCGAACCTAAATATTTACGTTCCTAACTAGCGTCACCAGCGACACTAATACAGCGATCAGAAAAATGATCGCTTAGCGACACTGGTGAGGGGGGGTGATCAAGGGGTTAAAACTTTATTAGGGGGGGTTAGGGGGGTATCCTAGACCTAAAGGGGGCCTAACACTAACTGCCCTAACACTAACTGTCACAAACTGACACTATGCAGTAATCAGAAAAAAAAAAAAAAAAAAAAAAAAAAAAAAATACTGCTAATGTCAGTTTGTGACAGGGGGGGGGGTGATTGGGGGGGGATCGGGGGGCGATCGGGGGGGGGATCGGGGGTGTAAATATGCCTGGCATGTTCTACTGTGTGTGTGTGTGTGTTGTGCACTCACTTGTCATCTCTCCTCGGCGCTGGAACGGAAACTGCCAGACCGGGGAGAGATGACATCACATCCTCTGCCTGTGTGAAACGACACACAGGCAGAGGAGGATTCCTATTGGCTGGGAGCGATCGCGAGGGGGGGGCCACGATCGGATGGTCTCCCCCTCGCCTCCCGACGCTCCCAGTCAGATGCCGACCGCCGATGGCACCGGGGGGGGGTCCGATCGGACCCCCCGCCCGCGGGAGGCAGATCACGTATGGGTACGTGCAGGGGCGGACTGACAACTCATGGGGCCCCCGGGCAATAGGAGACCATGGGGCCCCCCCTGTGTCCCTGCCACACATTACATACATTGGTCTCTACCCCCTTTAGCTGCAGAGGCAGCAGCTGAGGATGTACACATGCTGCGGCAGGAATTATACCCCCTGTTGCTTTTGGTGGGTGATCGTGACCCAATCAAGTAAATAGGGCCACTCTGCAAACACCCAGCAACCATGTGTAATGCACACAGTAGCAGCATGCTAGTGTGGGATCCAAGGGCTTAAAGCAGGTTATGTGATGAGGCAATACAACACCTCCTTATAGCCTGCTTTAGCCGCTTGATCGCTGTACTGCATAAGGTTGCACAACCTTTGCAGAGCAAGCCCCATGCCAAGCGTGACAGGGTGTATAATTTCTGCTGAGGCTGCATAATGTGTACACCCCTGGACCCCTAGGATGGAAGCAGAGAGGGATCCCTGGGATGGAAGCAGAGAGGGGCAAAGGCTGCGGAGATAATACGGGAGGTGGACAGAGGCTGCGGACATACTGCAGGTGGACAGAGGTTGCGGACATACTACAGGAGGTGGACAGAGGCTGCGGACATACTGCAGGTGGACAGAGGCTGCGGACATACTGCAAGTGGACAGAGGCTGCGGACATACTGCAGGAGGTGGACAGAGGTTGCGGACATACTGCAAGTGGACAGAGGCTGCAGACATACTGCAGGAGGTGGACAGAGGTTGCGGACATACTTCAGGAGGTGGACAGAGGCTGCAGACATACTGCAGGTGGACAGAGGCTGCAGACATACTGCAGGTGGACAGAGGCTGCGGACATACTGCAAGTGGACAGAGGCTGCAGACATACTGCAGGAGGTGGACAGAGGTTGCGGACATACTGCAAGTGGACAGAGGCTGCAGACATACTGCAGGAGGTGGACAGAGGCTGCGGACATACTGCCGGAGATGGACAGAGGCTGCGGACATACTGCAGGAGGTGGACAGAGGCTGCGGACATACTGCAGGAGGTGGACAGAGGCTGCGGACATACTGCAGGAGGTGGACAGAGGCTGCGGACATACTGCAGGAGGTGGACAGAGGCTGCGGACATACTGCAGGAGGTGGACAGAGGCTGCGGACATACTGCAGGAGGTGGACAGAGGCTGCGGACATACTGCAGGAGGTGGACAGAGGCTGCGGACATACTGCAGGAGGTGGACAGAGGCTGCGGACATACTGCACTAGGTGGACAGAGGCTGCGGACATACTGCAGGAGGTGGACAGAGGCTGCGGACATACTGCAGGAGGTGGACAGAGGTTGCGGACATACTGCAAGTGGAAAGAGGCTGCGGACATATTGCAAGTGGACAGAGGTTGCGGACATACTGCAAGTGGACAGAGGTTGCGGACATACTGCAAGTGGACAGAGGTTGCAGACATACTGCAAGTGGACAGAGGTTGCAGACATACTGCAAGTGGACAGAGGTTGCAGACATACTGCAAGTGGACAGAGGTTGCAGACATACTGCAAGTGGACAGAGGTTGCAGACATACTGCAAGTGGACAGAGGTTGCAGACATACTGCAAGTGGACAGAGGTTGCAGACATACTGCAAGTGGACAGAGGTTGCAGACATACTGCAAGTGGACAGAGGTTGCAGACATACTGCAAGTGGACAGAGGTTGCAGACATACTGCAAGTGGACAGAGGTTGCAGACATACTGCAAGTGGACAGAGGCTGCAGACATACTGCAGGTGGACAGAGGCTGCGGACATACTGCAAGTGGACAGAGGCTGCAGACATACTGCAGGAGGTGGACAGAGGTTGCGGACATACTGCAAGTGGACAGAGGCTGCAGACATACTGCAGGAGGTGGACAGAGGCTGCGGACATACTGCCGGAGATGGACAGAGGCTGCGGACATACTGCAGGAGGTGGACAGAGGCTGCGGACATACTGCAGGAGGTGGACAGAGGCTGCGGACATACTGCAGGAGGTGGACAGAGGCTGCGGACATACTGCAGGAGGTGGACAGAGGCTGCGGACATACTGCAGGAGGTGGACAGAGGCTGCGGACATACTGCAGGAGGTGGACAGAGGCTGCGGACATACTGCAGGAGGTGGACAGAGGCTGCGGACATACTGCACTAGGTGGACAGAGGCTGCGGACATACTGCAGGAGGTGGACAGAGGCTGCGGACATACTGCAGGAGGTGGACAGAGGTTGCGGACATACTGCAAGTGGAAAGAGGCTGCGGACATATTGCAAGTGGACAGAGGTTGCGGACATACTGCAAGTGGACAGAGGTTGCGGACATACTGCAAGTGGACAGAGGTTGCGGACATACTGCAAGTGGACAGAGGTTGCAGACATACTGCAAGTGGACAGAGGTTGCAGACATACTGCAAGTGGACAGAGGTTGCAGACATACTGCAAGTGGACAGAGGTTGCAGACATACTGCAAGTGGACAGAGGTTGCAGACATACTGCAAGTGGACAGAGGTTGCAGACATACTGCAAGTGGACAGAGGTTGCAGACATACTGCAAGTGGACAGAGGTTGCAGACATACTGCAAGTGGACAGAGGTTGCAGACATACTGCAAGTGGACACAGGTTGCAGACATACTGCAAGTGGACACAGGTTGCAGACATACTGCAAGTGGACACAGGTTGCAGACATACTGCAAGTGGACACAGGTTGCAGACATACTGCAAGTGGACACAGGTTGCAGACATACTGCAAGTGGACACAGGTTGCAGACATACTGCAAGTGGACACAGGTTGCAGACATACTGCAAGTGGACAGAGGTTGCAGACATACTGCAAGTGGACAGAGGTTGCAGACATACTTTAGGAGGTGGACAGAGGTTGCGGACATACTTCAGGAGGTGGACAGAGGTTGCGGACATACTTCAGGAGGTGGACAGAGGTTGCGGACATGATAGAGTCCTCAACCCCTCACAGTAGCCTCCTCCTCTGTCCACCATCATATTACTTCTCCACATCAGTGCTGTGTCCTCCTCCTGTGCCACTTTCACCTCTCCACAGATCAGGGCAGCACAGTGCTGCCCTGACCTGTGGAGAGGTGAAATGGGCACAGGAGGAGGACACAGCACTGATGTGGAGAAGTAATATGATGGTGGACAGAACACATCAGTCTCTGTCCCTCTCCTGCATGCCACAGTTCACCCTCTACCGCCTCCGAGCTCCCACTGATGTCCCCTGTTCTCACTCCCCACAGTTTTACTCTCCTCCTCAGTCCTCACCCCTGCTCGGCTTCTCTGTCTCCTCTGCCATAGTGTGTCCCGAGCGTCTATTTGAAAATGGCGCCGGTCGGCGCCATCACGTTACTGCGCATGCGCCGCCCGGCCGAGCGCTGACGAGCTTTCACGAGCCCGGCCGGCTTCGGAGCGGCGCATGCGCAGTTCCATGGTCGGCTCGCGGCCATCTTTTTTACGGGCACCGATGCCCATAACGGCGTTACGGGCAGCTTCAAAAAGCGGTTAATTCTACGGGAGTTTGTCAACACTGTGGGGCCCCCTGCTGGACACCGGGCCCTCGGTCGGCGCCCGATTGACCTAATGGTCAGTCCGCCCCTGGGTACGTGATTTTGCCTGCCCGTGCCATTCTGCCGCAGTATATATGCGGTAGGCGGTCGGCAAGTGGTTAAATGGCTTAACGGTGTGTTTTAAAACTCTGCATATGAAGATGAACACTAATAAACTGTGCACTGCACCATGTACTTGAACCTTGATGGCACCCAATAGTCGCTCTCAACAATTCAAGATATAATTGAATCTTCAGTAAAACTATACGTGCTTTA
The DNA here is from genome assembly GCA_037952925.1 of Lithobates clamitans. Lineage (NCBI taxonomy): Eukaryota > Metazoa > Chordata > Amphibia > Anura > Ranidae > Lithobates > Lithobates clamitans. Next base: position 10,558,476 of record JBBGZY010000031.1, on the reverse strand, counting down.
TATACATATACTAACACACAAACTGTATAAACTGAGCAGCAAAAGAAGAACATATAGTGATTTCAGGAACATTTACACATTTGCATTGGTAACAAAAAAAAAAAAAAGAACTTACATATTCATTAACTAACACAGGGGAGTCAGTGGCAGGACTGCCAGGTCCAGAGCTCTCAGCTGATGCCAGACTTGACTTGGTATCTATGTCCACTGATGCCGACAAATCACCATCTTTGCTTAAATTCAAGGAATCGGATACATTGTCAGCTGAGATATTAGGTAGATTCTGTTCCTCCTCTACCTTTTGTACATCTTCTAAAGTAAAACAAAAAAAAAAATCTTATATTTTAAAAGACAAAATATAAGGTGTGCTCTGATACACTATAGAAATTATTAGCAGCCACAATAGTAAAAGTCTTTTTGCATTTTTATGGTTGTAAAGTTACTCTGGTGTCTATTAAGTCCCATTTGTTATTGATACAGCTGTGGATAAATGCAGAGATTTTCCTATATGGAACCAATTCTAAAATGGAAAGCATATTCTGCAATTTATTATAGGCCCCACACTGGCTATTAGTGTATTTATTGTGAAAAATAGGATTTTTATAACAGCTTACCTGTAAAATCATTTTCTTTGAAGTACATCACGGGATACAGAGCCATAGTAGTTACTATGTGGGTTATAGGCCACCTTCAGGTGATGGACACTGGCACGCCCCAAGACAAAAAGTGCACTCCTTATATAACCTCTCCCACTGGTGGGAGTACCTCAGTTTTGTAGCAAAGCAATACACGTGTATACCAAGAAGGGAGGGACCTCTGTGTCCCGTGATGTACTTCAAAGAAAAGGATTTTACAGGTAAGCCGTTATAAAAATTCTATTTTCTTATCGTACATCACAGGACACAGAGCCATTGTAGTTACTATGTGGGATGCCTCTGAGCAATGCCAACTGAAGGGAGGGAGACACAACAAAAGTAGGGCACCAAGAGACTAGAGGACTTATACTGCAGCCTGCAGTACACTACGCCCAAAGGCAATATCCTCATGACCTTTTACATCTACTTGATAGAATCTGGTAAATGTATGGACTGGGGACCAAGTTGCGGCCTTGCAGATCTGAGCCATGGAGGCTTGGTGATGCACTGCCCAAGAAGCAGGAATTTTCCTTTTTAAACCATAAGCTTGAACAATCACTTGACAAATCCATTTAGAAATAGTAGATTTCGATGCTGCCTGTCCTCTTTTAGGACCGTCTGGCAATACAAACAAAACATCTGTTTTACGAATCTAAGCGGTCATTTTCAAATAGACCTTGACCGCTCTCACCACATCAAGAGAATGTAGTGACTTTTCTTCCACAGAACGAGGTTCTGGAAAAAATGAAGGCAGAACAATATCCTGGTTTAAATGAAAGCCTGACACTACCTTTGGTTGGAAATTAGGATGAGGCAGCAATACAACCTTATCCTTATGAATAATCAAATATGGCTCTTTACAAGAAAGAGCAGCCAGCAGAAGATATTGCAACCAAGAAAATTATTTTCCTCATCCAGAGGACCAAGGGAATATCTCAAATTGGCTCAAAAGGCTGTTTTTGTAAAGCCGACAGGACTAAATTTAAGTCCCAAGGGTTTAGGGGTGATTTAACTGGGGGATTAATCCGCATTACCTCCTGAATAAAGTTACGAACCAGAGAGTGTGAAGCAAATGGTTGTTGAAACAATACCGATAAGGCTGACACCTGGCCCTTGATAGTACTCAAGGCCAGCTTCATTTCTAATCCCATCTGTAGGAATTCAAGGATCCTACCTATTTGAAAAGAAATTTGAATCTTTCTGCGCAAAGGAATAAGTACCAGCTCAAGGGTTGGAAATGGGAAATAATACTAATTAATGGAACTGCTGCCTCTACCAATTACTACCACTAGGTGGAGTAGGTTAATAAGAAAGAAAACAAAGTAGATATGGCGCTGTTCTGTTTTGGTATGTTCCTGATGACAGGTGTTTCTATTTAAAGGATTGAATTCAAAAAGAATACTAATAAAACTGCTGCTCCTACCAATTTATACCACTAGGTGGACTAAAACAATGAAAGAAAAAGAAAACAAAATATATGTGACGCCTGGTGGAAGGTGCTTCTAATTAAACCTCAATTAAAAGTGTAAATGATGTTTCTATAAATGCATATATGAACTACTATTTTCAAACGGTATAGTCTCCTATTTGCCTATGAACGCGCTGGGGAAAAGCAATTTATATACATATGAGTATAAGTGATATAGTGTAAGTAAAGCAAACCGATATAATATTACTAATGTGTTAAATCATGAATACGCCAAGTGTATATAGTGCAAATCAGTGGTCTATAAATAAAGTGTTATGTATATTTAAATACGTCACAAATTGTGAACATTGGTATAAAACATACGTGATGAATTAAACAATTCACCGTGACTCTATTTATCCCATAAACCAATATAATAAAAATCAATGTTTCAAAACAAATATTGTAAGATAAACATATAAAACTAAATAGATCTCCCAGCATGTAAAATTCCAAAATGTCAATAATCTAATTAATACCAATAGTCCAAAAATTATATAGGATCAATAAAGTGCTCTTGTGCCAGTGAAAAAACCAACTCTTGATCTCATGCCAATATTAATAAATAACAATAGTCCAAAATTATATAAAATCAATAAAGTGATTTTGTGCCAGTGAGGAAACCAACTCTTGATCTAATTCACTTTCCAATGGTTGATCACACCATGTGTGCCTTATTCGTGCTCCTATTTTGGCTGCACTCACCAGAAACTTCTCCCCCTCCTGGGGTCTGAGGCATCCACAGTATATGCCCCTGTGTAGCAATTTAGGGTTTATCCCGTCCTTGGTGGTGGTTAAGAAGAGTTCCCATCATATACCAAATGTCATAAAAGAGAGAGGGAGCCAAATAGCGTGATACTGTATCAAACTGTTTATTACATAAACATGTGGAAAAGGTACTCACATTCAACTGGAATAATACAAGCATATGTTGCTGACACTAGCGCCTGTAGCCGGAAGTGAAGCAAGGACGTATGCTGACTCTACCCTACGCGTTTCGTCACTCTGACATCATCTGGAGCGTGATGATGACGTGACTGAGAAGCAGTATGGACGAGGGCATTGAGACAGCAGGTCTGGCCTGTTTGGAAGAGGCCAGGGGTCATCTCCCAGAATTCCTATGTCTGTAGGTCAGGTGGTTCTTGGCCAATTTTGCACAAAAAAAAACATTTTTTCTTTTACTTGAATTAGCGAAGTAATCCAAGAACAATCTGCATGGCAGGCAAGGCATACAGTATCTTAGCCAGAATGAAGTCCAGGGAATGTTGGTGAAGGAATCATTTCCCCTGGATCCAGGCAATGACGGTTGGTAAAATCCGCCTGCCAATTATCCACTCCCAGAATGTGAACAGTGTAATAAAAATAACTGGACAGTGGTCCTCCATCCACGGGAGAATCAGACCTACTTTCTTTCAAGGCTGCTTGACTCCTGGTATCTTGCTGTTGATTGATAAAGGCCACTGCTGCAGGATTGTTGTACCCTTATTGTGTGTCCCTGAAGGGGAGCCAATGACACAGAGCTAGTTATAATGCTCTGGATGTTGATGGGGAGCTTTGCTTCCCTTGGGGACCAGGTTCCTTAACCCCTTAGGCACCGGAGCTTTTTTTTTTCACATGTAAAATTTGTTATAAAATTACTTAAAACCCCCAGAACATTAGGAGTCACCCGCACTATGAAAGTGATCAGTGGCTATACAGCTGCTGTATCACTTTCAATTTACAGTTGGGAGCCGGCTGAGAAAAGTAAGCACAACTGATGGCTGCAGCTTGTGCTTAAAGAGGAATTGCAGTCTGCTAACATAATTTGTATTAAAAAAATCTTTGCCATTCTGAAGCTTCCCTCCAACCACTTTGCATATAATTTTATATATACTGTAATTCTGTACTTGCCAAATATGCTGTAGAAATCTCCCTCCACTGAGTCTGGCTGCATCAATTTTAACTGTGGGCAGCCGAAGCTGCTGCCTGTTCACTTCCTTTATTTACACAGAAGCACACCTCCACCTCTGCAGAGAGCTGCGCATGATGTCATAAGCCTAGGCTTTTTTACCAGACAAGAAACAGGAAGTGGGCTGTATAAGGTATTTACTGGCAGAAAAAAAACGTTCAACTATCCAAAGTTAAAACTACAAGAGCAGAAGCTTTTTTAATAGATGTAAAAAAAAACAAAAAAAAAAAACTGAAGGTCCACTTTAAAGTAATACTAAAGTCTTGTTTTTTTCTTTAAAAAATAACAAACATGTTATACTTACCTGCTCTGTGCAGTAACGTGGTTGCACAGAGCAGCCCCGATCCTCCTCTTCTCAGGTCCCTCGTCGGCACTCCTGGCCCCTTCAATCCTGTTGAGTGCCCCCACAGCAAGCAGCTTGCTATGGGGGCACCCGAGCCGAGCCGCAGCAGTGTGTCCATTCAAACACAGAACCGTGGCCCGGCCCCACCCCCTCTTTCTCCTCATTGGCTAACTGACTGTAAATCGCCATTTAAAAGACCATTAGAATGTTGTTCTGAAGAAGCCTTGAGTGGAACTGAGCAAAAGGAACATCCTTGAATGAGGCTACCATAAAACCCAGGACCATCTAGGAGAATCTCAAAGATAGATGTCTTTTTGATCTTAAGGTCCAAGCATAGAATGGTAAAGAGGCAAGTTGACAGAAGGAAAACTTTTGCCTGGACCATGTCTAGATCAAAGCCCCCTCTGCTCCCTCCTCCTCCCTGCCAGCACCACCCCGACCTCTCCGCCGCCATCTGTCTCCAGTGCAGGGAGAGTTGCAGATCATCGGGATGACAGAGCGCATCTCGGGCTGATAGGTCTGTATGTGAGAACACCGCTACCATGACCTATCAGCCCGAGATGCTCTCTGTCATCCCGATGATCTGCAACTCTCCCTGCTCTGCACTGATGGGCACTGCTGACACCGCACTGATAGGGCACTGCTGACACCGCAATGATAGGGCACCACTGACACTCGGCACTGGTGGACACTGACATTTGGCAATGGTTTGCATTTATATTAAAATGCTTTGTATTTATAAGGCTGTAACCCATCATACCGTGTGTTATGTATGGCTTGCTGGCTGCAGAATAAGGGGTGTGATTTATGTTGAATGGGCGAGTCCACATTTACATGTAAAAGCCTGGTGTACCTCTCACATTCACTCCCATCCTAAGGATTCATGGGAAATGTAGTCTGATTACAGTTAGAGAGAGAAGAGGATATGATGCAATCACTGTTCTAAGAGATCCTTGCTGCCAGAAAAGATGATGCATTTTTTTAATCACAGAGCTGACTTCCTGAAAATTAAATCAGACATATCTCTTAACAAAACAAACATTTCACAAATGCAATAACTGTTTAGTGTTGTGTGTGTGTGAGGGATTTTTTGAAAATCCTGGAGTTCTGCTTTAGGTGTTCTGCTAGAACTTGGTCCTTGAATACAGGATCCTGTGAATTGATAATTTTCTTAGTCCAATTAGCTGCAGTTTGACAAACAGAGATTAAAATTGCTGGTTGCAGTGCTGGGACTGCAAGAGCAAACAGCCTTAAAGAACATTTCCGAATTTAAAGGATTCTGCTGACAGAAAATTCGAAACATCTTCAATAGGCACAGTAAGATTTGTTTTTAAGACTGAGACTGCAGATACTACTTACAAGGAACAGTGCATTTTTTAGTGAAATATTTTTCCATTGGATATAGCTTGGCAATGAGTTAAAATCTTCAATTGTGGGCATGTCTTTATCAGCAAGCATTTTGAGCCAAGGTATCAGGTGAATATGAGGGGGTGAGATATATTCTGCAGCCCCTCTGGCACGTACTGTGCTCTTAAGCATCCTCCGTTTCTACTGCTTCGAGTTTAGGTAGATTCACTTGTGACTCAGGTAGAGAGGATGGAGATTCTTTTGAGTTCTGGACAGAGATGGCTGTATTAAGGTTACCTGTGATGTGATGCAACACCTGGTCATCCACCCGAGACTAAGCTCTTGGTCGCGGCATGTTAGTGCCAAGTTTTAAAAGTTTACACCGTAAAAATGAATAGGTTTCAAATACATTGCCAATGTCCGCATAGTTTTTACGTTTTAATACAGGCATACTGCTTTTGACCAATTACATGTAAAATCTAATTTGCCTTGTAAACAGTCAACAAATTTGAGAAGAAATCCTTAAACTGTTTCATGTCCAGAACTGAGATGAGAACCCCCAGTAAAAGAAGCTTTTGAATAGCAGCAAGGAGATCTGCCTGTTTTTGCGGGGAAGATGGCAAATTTGAGCACATGAATGGGGGAGGATGCCAAGTCCAAAACTCCCTGGAAACGACACTCTGCACACAAAGATCTAAGATTTCCTATAACCAGATGGCTGAGAAGGCCAATAAACTGCCACGGATGCGACCTCAGGCTGCATGACAGGACTCTCAAGGTTTAATTAATGCAAGAAATGGCTGGGTAAACCACAGGGACTATCCATTTCTGAAGGACACTTCCCTCAAGGTGTGGAGAGGCGACCCCATTTCATGGTGTGAATTTGCACTTTCACCCTGGTTCTTGTAAACAGAGGCATGCTGATTGCACACCTGTGGGCTGGGTTCATAATCGTCCCAGGGATAGAGCTCAGGGCTCCCCACATGGAGACAGCCTCACCCAGGGAGACAGGAAGTCATGCTGAGGAGTCAGGAGGACTCCACCGTACAGACCCGAGTCTGTGTGTGAGTGTTGGGAGGACACCCATGTTCTTTAGAGAGACTGCAGGTGGCAGTTTGAACCCTGGGTAAGCTAGGAGAGAGCTTGAACCAAGCATACAGGTCTGAGGAACAGACCTATGGCCTAGGCGTGAGGCCCGAAGCAGCTGTCTCTTCAGTAGATAAGCCAGGAGGCAGAATAACCATGATGCAATAATGGTGGAACCCCCTGCGAGGGAAATTTCTGTTTGATTTGAACTTTTTGCTTCCATTAAATAAAAGTGGGCTGCCATGCCCTGTAAAATGCAGTCTGGACTGACACGTGTTTCTTCAAATCGCATACAGCACTTGAGCTGAATCACCCAGATATCTTACAAAGGTTATATAAATAAAAACACTTTGGACAGACAAAGAGCTTTTAACCACTTGCCGACCACCCGCCTTAATGTCGGCTCGTTCCCACGAATTGCAGTAGCTGTCTGGCGGTCCCTTTAACAGCTACAGCGGGTGGGCGGCGGAGGAGCCAATGCACGTGGCCAGCGGCCGCAATGTCTGCCGGCCACCCGTGATCACTCCACTGAGAGCCAGGACGGTGATCTGTCAATGTAAACAAACAGATCGCCGTTCTGACAGGGAAGTAGAAAGATAGTCTGTTCCTAGCGATTAGGAACAGCAATATCTATGTACTACCAGTCAGTACCCCCCCGCAGTTAGAATCGCCTCACAGGGAACACATTTAACTCCCTGATCACCCCCTAGTGTTAACCCATTCCCTGCCAGTGACATTTATACAGTAATCAGTGCATTTTTATAACACTGATCGCTGTATAATTGTCAATGGTCCCAAAAAAGTGTGAAGTGTCCGATCTGTCCACCGCAATGTCGCAGTATATGCAAAAAAAAAAAAAAAAAAAAATATCGCTGATTACAGCCATTACTATTAAAAAATAAAAAATGCCATAAATCTATCCCCTATTTTGTAGAGGCTATAAATTTTGCGCAAACCAATCAATATAGTTTATTGCGATTTTTTTTACCAAAAATATGTAGAAGAACACATATTGGCCTAAACCGAGGAAGAAATTGTTTTTTTTTACATTTTATTTGGGATATTCATTATAGCAAAAAGTAAAAAGGACAGTGCCATATTGCAAAAAATGGCCTGGCCATTAAGGGGGCACATCTTCTGGTCCCTAAGTGGTTAATGGGGGAGGCCACTCACCGTTAAAGACAGGCTTTAAGCCTTGGTTCACACTTAGAACTTTGTGAACGTGCATTTTTGTGCACTTATTTGGCACGTTTTCGCACTACATGCATAGGGCAGCTCAATCATTTCAATAGGCTGCCGTATGGGCGCCAAAGTAGCTCATCTACCTTGTTGGGCATTAAGCATCACGGGCAAAAAAGGTGCGTCTGAATGCTGCATTTGGGGTGCTTATTACAAAATGCTCAGGTGTGAATGCAGTATAAGACTGAGTAAACTAAGAAAGTCTCGGCAGCTTTGGGTATTTTTAAGAAGCCCAGCTGGGGACCTTGGGGTGAGCAGACACAGATGCCCAGCTGCTCAAAGGCCAGGCATGAGCGCACTGCTTCACTAAGAGTAGCAATGCAAATTCTGGTGAGATCTCAGCAAAATGCATCTTCATTTCCCTCAGGCAGCGCATTAGTTGCAGTAAAATCAGAAAACGACTTAGGAGAAGAGGCTGAAGGGGCTTGTTTGGAACCCCCAATGATCGGCAGCCTCCAATAGGATAGAAATCATGCCCAAAAAAGTCAGATATTGTGGCTGAAGAATACTCTCTAGTAAGGTAGAAGGGGTATGTGCCCCAGGGAGCAACTGAGTGCTCAGAGGAGGGCAGAGAAAAAGACTGAGGGCTGTAGTCAGAACATAGGAACTAGGGTCCTTGTGCCAGGACCTGTGACAGAAGGAGGAAAAATTACAGTGTTGCACCCCATGCTCACTACAACCCACTAGGGGATCAGAGTACCAGCATGCTGTAAAGTAGAGAAGGGTATCAAGTCCACAACTTATAGAGACAGTTTTCTTTAGCAACTGGAGCAAGATGTTAGGGACAAGACCCATTCCTGGCTACACCCTCCTTGATGGGCATACTCCTGAAGGGTTCTTCAGAGATGGGGCTCCATCATTGTTGGACCACAGGCCTGGATCTGTATAGCACCCTGTGGCCAACTCAACGCGATGCACTACATGCCAAGGTGAAAACCTATGCAGGATCCAATGTAAAGCAATGTTACAGGCCAGCCCCCCATTTTCATCCAGGTGGGGTCTGGATACACACCCACACGCCTAAGCCATAGGGTCATCCAATCTGGTAAGATGCAAAAAGGGAGCCGCTGGGGCTATGGAGCAGCCAGGAATCCTAATAGAAAAATAGTGAAAAAAAAAAAACAGAATGCAAGAAAAAGGTAAGCTTCTCTCAGTAAGGAGAAGATGCCAATCATCTAAGGACAATAGCAAAATAACGAGGCTTCCTGGTAATGGGAGGGGTTATATAGGGTTGGCTAAAGCTGGAACTTTCTCGTATGCTCCTAATTGCGGATAGATTGGAGCTAAACATTCCTCTTACATGCCTTAATGTGGACAGGCAGAAGCTAAGCATTGCTCATACTGTGCTCATTGTTGACAGGCTGATCATGAGCATTGCTCATACCCCCCCCTGATTGTGGATAAGCTGAATATTTCTTATACCTTCATCTTTGTGAATATGCTGAAGCTGAGCATTGCTCATGCCATTGTGGATAGATTGGGAAATGCTGATATCCCTTCCTCATTGTGGAAAGTATGAAGCTGGGCATTCTTATCACCTTCCTCACTATGGATTGGCCAAATGTGCTGAAAGCTAGCACCTCTTCTCCACCACGCAGCTTTGCCTTTTCACCCTAGTGGGCACTCTCTGGCAAGAGTCCTCCACCACTGTACAAAGGCCAACATGATGGCTTTCCTTAACAGTACATACATAGAATGTACACACAGGCAGAACATTTTTAGAAACATCTGTGCTACTGTGTACTAGGCCAAATGTCACTATACTTTGTGTCCCCCAAGCTCTGGGAAAGCTTGGCAGTTCTCGCCAATGTATGACGAGCACGTGCACACTAGAACACATACATAAGGTTCACTCTTTTGGGAAGCAATGACGTTTGTTTTTGTTTTTTTTTAAGACAGATTGCTTAATTACTTTTGCATAGGTTAATTTTCTGAAACGTTAAAAACAAATATCAGCAGAGATAATGAGCACCCCCCCCCCCTTTCAATCTTCTTAGCTCAAGCCTATATGTAGCACAATCAGGGGGAGAAAACATGGACATTACCTGCTTCTTGTATGCATAGTTCTGCTGTGTATTCACCCTCTGTTTCAGTGATAGGATTTTTCAAAATCTACAGAACATAAAATTATAAAATCAGACATTTGAATACTGTACACAACATAAGACACTGTTCAGTAACAACATCTGCAGAATATTCAATATGCCCACCTGTTCCTTATCATTTTCATCAGTGGTTTCTGCATTGGCTTCCAGTGATGTCTGTACATCCACTGGGTGAGCTTCAAACTCATAATTCTCCTCTTCTTCCTCATTCTCATCTTCTCCACTTCCATAGTTAGTCAATGCCTGTGTTTCTGCTTTGGATAAACCTGTCACCATAGTAAAACACAAATACGAATATACTTAATGCGAACATATCAATCAACATAAACAATAAAGTTACCTTAAAAATTTTACTGGAAATATAATTTTTCCCCAACTTGACTACTATACAAGTCTTTCCTAGCAAAGTAGTCAAGAATGAGGTTTCCCTTGCCAGCTGGCTGCCCTTGTGCACTGATTGGGCAGTGTATGGAGTAGAGATGAATACAATTCATAAAGTAGCACAAAGAAGCACCATTGTCACAGTTTCAAAAAAACTTAACATCTCTTTTATAAACACATTCCAGGGTTGTTTGTGTCACTTTTGGGTGCACAACATGATATGTACACTCATATGATCAGTATATAATGGCATAACTATATCACAGTAGCTTTAGACAGCAAGGAAAGGGATTAGTTCTTATTGCTATTTTATTAGTTCCTATTCCTATTTAATTTCCAGTGATGTCAAGAAAATCACAAGACATAATAATACGTAAGGTTCTCTACCTTATAAAATAATAGCACTGTATTAATACAGCCACGCACACAAAGATGATTACATAGTTTAAAGGGAGCAAGATGGTTTCTTAACTCAATAGACCAGCAATCCGATAATCTGCAAGCCTTGTACAGGAAGACTGGTGTATCAAGACCTCAGAGTGGAGTTTTAGGGTCTTAAGCCAAGGTGATATGAGAAAAGCAAGCTCAAGGTAATGGAGTTAACCTCCCCACTTAATGAACAGGAGGTCACCCATGAACCCAAGTGGAAAAAAATTCAGGTATCGGCTGTCTTGAAGAGCTCAGTAGCATAATCCAGGAGGATTTTTTTTTTTTAGATAAGGACAATGTGGGGTGCCAACGAGAGCATGTTCATGAACATAGGGAAAGCCATACACTAAAGACAAGAAAACTGAATAAGAATGTCAGGAAAAACCCTAGACACTTGGTAAAACAAGGATGCGTGAAGGAGTCCGATGAGGATGCTTTTGCCCAGTAAGCGCTCCAAAAAGGATTAGTCAAAACTCATTGTAGCTCTTTCATAAAATGTAAAGAGGAGCTCCAGTCATATTTCTGAAAAATAAAAAACTCAGCAGCTACAAAAATTGTATAGGATTAGAATAGTATAGGAATTATACTTACCTAGGTGGATACATCGGTCCAATGCTGCATCTGTTGCCCCCTGGTTCTAAGGCTGAGAACAGAGTGGATCAAACACCGCTGATCGATCGGTTCTCAGTGCTCCCTGAGCAGAAAGCTGGTGACTGTCAGTCACCGCCGTCTGCTCTACCCCTCCATGCTCACCTAGAGCACTGAGCTGTGGAGGGGTGGGAGCAGCTGGCTCAGCCTCTCAGTGGATCACTGAGAGGCTGAGCCAGGTGCCGGTCCAGGCACTTGGGTGGTTCCCGACCACATGGTCGTGATCTTTCCTCAGCCTGGACCGGCTGTGTGACGTCAGTTGTGCACCCTTTAAGCCATAAAATTCTGCACATATGCACAGAAACGAGAGGGATTTTGAAATTTGATGAATCACATTTTCTATGGTGGTTATGCAGAGTAGTAAGCCCAATGGCAAGAGCTGTAATCTAGAAAAAAGCAAATGACTGTCTATATTGGGTTTTCCAACCCAGTCTGCTATACTTTGGGCAAAAGGTAAGATAGCAGTAGCCAGTTGCAAGGCTGGACCTGCCAGCCCAAACCTTAAAAGAGCCTCCAAATGCCTATCAACTGAATCATTAAAAGGAGGGAATGTCTTTATATAAAAACAGTAGATCGATTAGCACAACAATGGCTGGGCCCACAGAGGGAAAAGTCCATTTCTTTTGAAATTCCTGTCATAGGGGTAGTAGGTAGGGGTAAATAACCTCTTGGAATTAGGCAAATCATTACATAAAGTCCAATTGACTTAATCAAGAATAGGGAAAGGCTTTATAGATTTTGCCCTTTTGTACCTATAGGTGTATGTGGGGACTTGTGGAACTAGATGAATCTAGTATACACTGCCTCAATCAAAGAATTCAAGGTAGACAACATTTGGCGAGGAGGTAAAGAACAGACTTCACTAAATTCCATCTTAGGGCTCTTTCACACAGGGCAGATCCCCGCTGAGCAGGAAGATGACAGGTCATCTTCCTGCTCTCAGAGACCTCTCAGAGCGCCGCTCTCCCCTATGGGGGATCGGGTGATGACGGACCGTAGAGTCCGTCGTCACCCGATCTGATCTGAAAACTGAATGGAAAAGTAGGTTTTTCCTCCGTTACACTTTTTCGGATCGGAGCGGGTCGGATGTCAGCGGACAAGTCACCGCTGACATCCGACGCTCCATAGACCTCCATGAAGTGTCCGTTCAGGTCCGCCTAAAAAACTGACAGGCGGACCTTAACGGACAGTCTGTGTGAAAGAGGCCTAAGGAAGTTGGACAAATCCTGTCTTTTCACAAGCCTTCCCTGGATCATTATTTGACCTTGAATACCATCAATGTGTTACATCAGACTTTAAATTTAAAAAAAAATTCTGTTTTTCAGGCGTTAACCTCATTCTCTGGCAGGAACATTTCAAAACATGGCACTGTTCTATCAAAAAGCATTTGCTGTCCTGAAATACAATGAAGAAATGGAAGCTATTGTTGTATATTTGTGTAATATACACATTTTTAGCTACTGCCATGGTTTTAAAAGTAGCTTCTAACAAACATTTGACCCAAGCTATGTTAATAAAATGAATAGCTTGACCTTTTGACATAAATGACCCATGGCATGTATGATGCTACACTACTATCTAGAGTTTGGTGTTAAAAAATGTTTCTCTCACATAAACCGATGTAGAAAGGGATATGTCAATGTGGGAATGGCTACTCAAACTTTCTAAATAAGCAGCCAGCAGCACAAGCTAAAAGTGAGACTTGGGGACGACATAAAATCTACAACGTAAGAGAACCCAGTTTCCTGCAATCACTTAATTGGCCTCTGGGATTGCAAACCAGCCATAATGCAAGCTAATTGACTTTTTAGTGTATCCCTATAGCATACAGATCATTGCCAATGCTCATTTGCTAGGAAGGTTAGAAGCTTATGCATGTGTGTCGTATGCATATTTGTAGTACTTTGTATGTCCTGTATTGTTTTCCTACATTTTTAAGTAGTCTGCATATGCAACATTTTTGTTTACTAAGAGCACAGTAATACTACAGGGTTTTTCAGTTCCTCACTGTACTGCAAAGTAGCTGAAAAGATACAGGAAAAACACCAACCACACCCAACAGAGCTAAAGAGGACTCGGAGGAAGGAATGGATGGATGGATGCAAGGGCAGAGGGCAACATAACTGCAGGCTGCAGATAAACTCTACACCACCAATAGTTGTGCTGCAAGCAGCCTCAGTTTTTAGTAGAAAGTGGACTGGGGGTGTCTGGTACAGTGGGACTGCCCCCTCTGTGTCTGCAATCAGATATACTGTGATTGCATGATAATAAAGTAGTAGCGTAGCAGAGTAGGAGGCAAGGCGCCAAGTACTCAAAAAATACAGATAGTAGCACATGAGGGTCGGATGGTTGGAGGTGACCAAAGTCACTGTCAGCAGGAATAGATCAAAATTCCATGCGACTCCTTGCAAGCTGAAGAAGCAGCAGGACATGTTTCCTCAAGGTGTTAATACATGGAGCACGCACAGAGAACATCCTTGTACAGAGGGCAACACCAGCGCTCATTCCCACCATTTCAGTGGCAAAACAGAACAAACACAGAAAAGGATTGTGCCCAGCAACCTATCCAAATGAGGCAGCTACTGGCCTCCCCACCAAAACTGTTCTTCAGAGAAAGGGCAAGCGGTGAATCCGATCAAGTGGCTCTGGACCCAGAAAGCGTTCCACAATTAACTTTTACCAGAATGGAGTGTGAAAAATGCTCCAATTGCCCCTTTCAGGCTATCCTCACAATGCCCACTCCATAAATGTATAAATGTGTTAACCAAGACTGACAATGACAGTGCCATCAAAGAGAAAACTGCAGCAGCAATGTAGATGAGTTAACTGAATAAAAAAAAATTTAAGAAAAAAAAAAAGGATTAGACCTATCTAGCAGAGCTGAAGAAAAGATGCCGATCCTCTCAGTACACTAGCAAAAAACAGGCATGCTGGTAGTAGGTGGGTTATCCTGGGCAGCCCGTTTGTCTACCAGAGTCCAATCCTCTTGTAGCTGGCAGTATAACCTGAAAGTTAAAGATTTCCTGTGTCCTTCAAGTTCTTTCACAGCCCGATTTGCTTCCTGTCATCGGCCTCTTACAGTCTTTTTTTTTATCAGCACTTGGCCTTATGAATTTAATGTGGTGAGACATGTATCAGATTTGAAGAACCTTAGAAAGCAGCCATTTAAGCATTCACAATCTACTAGCCCTCAGCGCAAGCTGCCTTGTTGCATAAACCTTTAGAGCCTGTTCACACCTCTATGCAGCACTCTGCAATGTAAGTTTTTTTTTGTGTGTTTAGGCAACCTGCAGCTCACTGCATTAGCTACTATGCACTTTTTTGCAGCACAGGTATGTTAGGGTGCTGTTCAAAATAAATGGCACTGCAACACCAATGCACATATAGTGTGCCGCAACAGGGCAGTGTAAACAGACTCTTAAGGTTGGTTCTGCTGACTTTAGATGGTCATGTCAACAGAGGGGGAGTCAGAGCCAGGAGATTAGCAAAGACCTACCATGGGAAACAAGAAAAACAATTATGACAGGCTTATTAATTAGCCTAAGCTCACTCTCCTCCCTAACCCCTACCTCCTATGGGGGTCTGGAACTACCCATACACATGAGATTCTAGGTGCTAAAAGTGCCAATAGATGTCTGCCATGACCTTAATAGACAGGTGATGTGTAATTTTTACCACAAGGGGATGCCTGCCACCGAATACAAAAATGGGGAGCTATAAGTTGTGACTGCCAACGATGGCTCACACAATGCTTATGATGAGTAAAATGGCGCTGTTCTAGGGTGGAGTGTCTCACACTCCTAGCATGAGAAGTATCCCTGATAGGACCAAACGTGAAAAATAGGAGTAAACCTATTAGATGTATCACTGTTGTGATTCAAATAAAAAATAAAACAGACCAATAAATTGTGCAATCCTAGTATGCAAATGATCTGGGTTCTAATGCAACAGTCTGGTGTGACGCTATAAAAAAAGTATCATGCATATGTGACAGTGCCTGCATATAAAACATATATGAAAGCGTAAAACACTGATATCCTTCTTGTGATACCCTCTAATAAATTATACTAAAGAAAGTACTGGTGCACTAAAAGTCCATATATCAAAATAAAAATAATAAGAAGTGACAGGTGCTCTTCATAAGCTGTATTCTGTGCTTCTTGGAGGTGCCCTATAAGAAATGCACTCACCGGAACCATTCACCCCACATGTGTAGCAAACAAAAGGACCTTGTCCTGCTTCAGCTGGTTGTTTTTGCGTTTGCGGTGTAAGGCATATTAGGATTGCACAATTTATTGGTCTGGTTTTTTGTTTATTTGAATCACAACAGTGCCACACCAGACTGTTGTATTAGAACCCAGATTATTTGCATATTAGGACTGCACAATTTATTGGTTTGGTTTTGTGTTTATTTGAACCACTCTGAGGTTATTTGCACAGTAGTATATTAGATTGTTAGATTGTTGTATTAGGACACAGGGATACATCCAATAGGTTTACTCCCATTTTTCACGTTTGGTCCCATCAGGGATACTACTCATGCTAGGAGTGCGAGACACTCCACCCTAGAACAGCACCATTTCTACCTCCCTATTTTTACTCATCCTATATTTCCGCTATTGGCAGAGACAGCAGTTCTTCCTTACCTTTCATTTCCACAAGCGCGGGATTCCAAATATCTTTTTACAATGCTTATGATGCTCTTTAAAATGGAAGTAAACTTCCATCACTAAATGTTATCTATAGGTAAGCCTATAATAAGGCTTACCAATAGGTAGTGAAATATCTTCTAAAGGGACACCGTTTAAGAGATATTTATTGTGCATGCAGCCAGTGACATCACTGGCGCAATTGGCTCTGAAGGAACGGCCACCCGTGCCGCTCCTTCAGTGCCCTGTGCCGTGAAGATGGCTACCGTGCGCATGCACAGGAGTGATGTCATCACGGTTCCGGCCAGTCAGAGCCGGAGTCCGCGAACCTGGAAGCAGACAGGTGAAGATGGGTGCACCTTCAGCTCTGACATCTTGGTGCTGGAAGAGCTTAGTTTTAAGGTAAGTTTAACATAATGTGCTAGTATGCGATGCATACTAGCACATTCTGACAATACCTTGCAGGTAAAAAAAAAAAAAAAAGTCCAGCGGTTTACAACCGCTTTAAGATCAAAGAAATCTACAAACTACACCTGTTGGGTGAAGTGCACTTGAAAAACCATAAAACATTATGCACAAATTCGGCATTACGCACTTAACTTCACCCCTAGACTTCAATTCTCCAAGTCATCTCCATTCAAATGCTTAATCTTATCAGGCCCCTCACAGAAAGGACTGTCCTCAGACATACCCTGTTTCCCCGAAAATAAGACCTACCGTGATTGTCGGTGATGGCTGCAATATAAGCCCTACCCCCCAAATAAGCCCTACCCTGTTTCCCCGCAAATAAGCCCTACCTTGAAAATAAGACCTACAAGGACTTTAACTAGGGCTTATTTGGGGGGTAGGGCTTATATTGCAGCCATCACCAACCATCACGCTAGGTCTTATTTTCGGGGAAACAGGGTATATAAACTCTTACGATATGGTCGCTCAGGGGAAACATAGTTACATGCGCAGATGCACCTTGGAGAGGCATTATCCCTTGCACAATGAACAACTATATGGTCCTGTGCAGCCAAGAGCTCTATTTGCACGCTCACATATAAGGTGCTCTTCCTTTGGTACCTGGCACCATCTCGCCTACATGCTATATACCCATCAGCCTCGGATCGCTGCTGGAGATGTCTCCAAGACCAGGGCACGTTGCTCCATATGTACTGGAACTGCCCTTCCCTTCAGCCTTACTGGCGCTCGGTCCAGGGACTACTCCACCGGCTGTTTGAGGTGGATATCCCTCTCTCCCCTAGGCTTTTTTGTTGAGTCTGCTTCCTTCTAAACTACCCAGGCTAGCCAAAAAACTGGCCAAGCATATACTAACGGCGGCTAGATGTCTAGTGGCCCTTCACTGGAAACAACAAAACCCCCCAACACTATGATCTTTATACTAGAATCAAGGATGTGGAGGTTATAGAGTCCATGTCGGCTCACTTGCTTGACCGGATGGACCGACATACGGCAATATGAGTATCTTGGTATCTCCGGATAGACCCCCCTTGATCCCACTCAATTCCCCTTGCCCTGTACACTGTAAACACTTGGAGTCCAGGAGGGACAAGCCCAGCTGATTGTTGTCATCTTATACTCCGCCCCCCCTTTTTTTCCCCTCTCTCTTCCATTTGTTATATGTTTTTTTCTTTCTTTCCTGGAAACGCAAGCCACGCTATTATACATTATTATACAGGTTTTATATAGCGCCAACAGTTTGCACAGCGCTTAACAAAATAAAGGCAGATATTACAGTTACATTACAATTTGGTACAAGAGGAATCAGAGGGCCCTGCTCACTAGAGCTTACAATATAAAAAGGAAGGGCCAATTGATACAAAAGGTAATATCTGTGGGGGATGAGCTGATGGAGGAAGTAAAACAGTGTTAGTTAGAAGCAGGATAAGCTTCTTTAAAGAGAAGGGTTTTCAGGGATCGTCTAAAGATGGATAGATTAGGGCAGTGTTCTCAACTCCAGTCCTCAAGGCGCACCAACAGGTCATGTTTTCAGGATTTCCCTCAAATGGAAGGGCTGTGGTATTTACTAAGGCAGTAAAACTGATCAAATCACCTGTGCATAATTAGTGGAAATCCTGAAAACATGACCTGTTGGTGCGCCTTGAGGACTGGAGTTGAGAAACACTGGATTAGGGGACAGTCGGACAAATTGGGGTAGGGAGTTCCAAAGGATGGGAGAAGCTCTAAAGAAATCCTGGAGGCAAGCATGGGAGGAGGTGACAAGGGAACTAGAGCGCAGGAGGTCTTGGGAGGACCAAAAGATCGGCTTGGTTGGTATTTTGGGACTAGGTTAGTGATGTAGGTGGGGGCAGAGTTATGGATGGCTTTGTAAATTATTGTTAGTACTTTGAATTGTATTTGTTGGGTGAGTGGAAGCCAGTGGAGGGATTGGCAGAGAGGGGTGGAGGACACTGAATGGTTGGTAAGGTGGGTCTTGCAGCGGCATTCATTATGGACTGAAGGGGGGATAGTCTATGTAAAGGTAATCCAATGAGGAGGGAGTTGCAGTAGTCGAGGCGAGAGATAACCAGGGAGTGAATTAGAAGCTTGGTGGTGTCATTAGTTAAAAAGGGGCGTATCAGCTGACCCAGGGAGGACATGTAGATCGAGAATAGTAGAGGTCCAAGGACAGAACCTTGGGGGACCCCAACAGTAAGAGGAGTTGGAGAGGAGGAAGTGGAGTAGTGACACTGAAGGTGCGATGAGTTACGTAAGATTCGAATCAACGGAGAGTGCAGCCATGGAGACCAAGCAAATTGAGTTTTTTGAGGAGGAGGGGTGGTCAACTGTTTTAAAGGCAGCGGAAAGAGTAAGAGTACGGAATAATGACAGTTGGTTTTGGCTGTTAGTAAGTCGTTTGTGAGTTTTAGGAGGGAAGGCCTTTTTTGGTATGGGAGTGACTAGCACATGTTTTAGAGGGTTAGGGAAGATGCCAGTAGAGAGTGAGAAGTTGACGATATGAGTTAGAGTGTAGGATAGAGTCAGATGGTGACCGTAGTATTTGAGAAGAACAGGGTCCAGGGGGCAGGAGGTTAGGTGGGCGTTAGAAAAAAAGTTTGGAGACTTCCTCTATAGTAGCTGGGTTAAAGTGTTGATTGTGCAGGAGGACAAGGAGTGTAAAGTGAGGGAGATATCTGTAGAGCGGACATCTTGAGACAAATTGTCTCAATCTTATTTTTGAAGTGATTAGCAATCTCCTGGGCAGTAAGTTAGTTGGTGGAAGTAATGGGGGATGAAGTAGAGTGGTAAAGGGAGAAAAAAGTTGATGGGGACTGCGTGAGAGGGTGTTAATGAGAGTGATAAAGCAAGTCTGTTTAGCAGTGTGGAGGCAGGAATGGTATTTTTGGAGAGCAGATTTATATTGGCTAAAATCTTGCTGTGACTTACGCCACAGACGCTCAAGAGTGAGGCTACGTTTTTTGAGGCTTCTGGTATTGTCGGTTTGCCAGGGTTGTAGCGGTCGGGGACTGACTCTGTGCGTAGTGAGGGGGGTGAAGGTATCCAGGGTGGATGACAGTGAACTGTTGTAGACAGAAGTGGCCAAGTTGGGGCAGGACAAGGATGAGATTTTGTCGTAGAGACAATCTGTAGCAGAAAAAAGAAGAGAAGGGTTAAGATAGCGAAGGTTTTTATGGGTAATAGTTTGGTAGTTGGAAGGCAAGGAGGAGGCAGACAAGGAGAGAGTGAAATTAATAAGGTGGTGATCAGAGAGAGGAAGATGAATATTGGAGAGGTTGTGCGGAGTGCATAGGTAGGAGAATATGAGGTCAAGGCAGTTGCCAACAGAGTAGAAGCGCTTGTCCATTGTTTTAGGTCAAAAGAGGAGGTTAGGCTCAGGAGCTTAGAAGTAGCAGGAGTGTTATGATTAACAGGATGTTGAAGTCACCAGGAATGATTGTTGGAAATTCAGAGGAGAGAAAGAAGGGTAGCCAGGCAGAGAAGTCGTCCAGGAAGTTTGATACCGGTCCAGGGGGCTGATAGATCACTGCAATTCTCAATGAAACTGGAGAAAATAGACAAATACAGTGAGCTTCAAATGAGGAGAGGGACAGAGGGGGGTGGGTGAAGAACCTGAAAAGTGCTTTGAGGGGATAGGAGGATCCCAACACCACCTCCTTTCCGTCCACTAGGCCTGGGAGAGTGAGTCCACAGGAGGCCACCATAGGAGAGAGCAGCAGGAGAAGGAAGGTCAGATTCTTGAATCCAGGTCTCAGTAATTGCAAGTAGGTTCAGGGAGTTTGTGATAAAAAGGTCATGGACGGTGGTGAGTTTGTTACAAACAGAGTGGGCATTCCAAAGGGCACAGGAGAAGGGGAGGCTGGTTCTAGGCTGAAGAGGAATAGAAACGAGATTGTGTGGATTGTGGCTGCTAACAGAGGATGGGGGGTGCTGGGTATGTTGGCTGAAGGTAAATGATGGTGGTCCAGGATTTGGGGAAATATCTCCAGAAGTTAGGAGAAGCAGAAGGGTGAGAGAGATGATATGGGAGTGTGACTTATTTGGGGGGACACGTCCCAGTGTCCTGTAGGTGTTATTGGTATATGGGTTCAGAATTAGCAGGAGCCGATATGTGCAGTAATAAAGGTGAAGACAAGAGTGAGGGCGATATATATAAGCTGTGGGGTGGAGAAGATGAGTGAAGGAGAGAGAATTTAAGAAGAGAGGATGCAACTGTGAGAAGGAAAATTTTCCATTACAGAATAACCTAATGGTCGGTCTGACTGAGAAGCTCTTACTGTTTCTCCAGCATTTTGTTCTCTCGTTTAACCTCCCTGGCAGTATGATTATTTCAGATTTTTGATGCTGAAAGCGGTACAATTATTTTGCATGGAAATTTAGCGTTTTATATTGTAGGCCTGTATATCTTATCTCACTTAAATCTAGCCAAACAAGAGACTAGTAGACATCCCGGGTATGATAAAGTTTGAAAAATGAAATTATAATATAATGAATAACTATAAATAATTATAAGAAATAATAATAAAAATGATTCAAAAATATAATCAAAAACACTGTAATTTGCTCAATTGCAGAATTGCCGCTGTCGTTACTTTCAGTGTTTAATGACGGATTTCCCCACAAATGGCTATCGCTCAATTCTGCAAGTGATTCTAATTTATTATTGCATTTTTCTAGCTGGTCTAAACCTTCTTTTGATGTAAAGGGACGGTTTTGGTTGCTATGGACAATCTCCAGTTTCCAGGCAAAAAGAACAGCTTTTATAATATAAAACTGCATGCAGGGCACTGGAGAAACCACTAGTGACAAAAGGAAGTTGAAATAAATGTATACAGTAACGTAATCTGTAAGATTACAGTGTACTGTATATGTAGTGTGTGTTTTACTTTTTGAATTTGGCGCCGTTCTCCGTCCCCGTGCGTCGCAACGCTCGCAGGGAACGGAGCTCTGCTTAAGTGATAGATCGAGCGGAGGACGGCTCGCTCACACTGCGGGGAGACATCGCAGGATCCTGGGGACAAGGTAAGTACGCTCTTCCTGGATCCTGCAATGCAATCCCGAGTCTGGCTGGGGGTTACCGCTTTTGGTACTGAAATTCCACCCCGAGCCAGACTCGGTAATACCGTCAGGGAGGCTAACAGAGCTGTAATCTAGCTGCCTATGTCATTAGACTTTGTCTCAAATCTGAAAAATGGTAGTCGCTTACGCGCTTACCAGAGTAGTCTGTTTTTATTATTTCCCTTCCCCTTCTCCTCCCTCAATTGTGTTTTACACCTTTGTATTGAAAATATTATAAGTCAATAAAAATTGTCAATTATAAAAAAAAAAAACAAAAAAAAACCATGCACTGAACAAGAGGCATAAGCATTGGGTGCTACTAAATTAGCTGACAGCAAAGACATTGATAATACAACAAAAAAGCCAGTATAACAAAAATGCCTACTGATGGACACAGGAATGTTCTCATTTCCATCTTCTTCTTCTGAAATGTCAGATCTCCCACTGTGAGCTTCAGACACATCAATACATTTGTTTTGTGACTTTGATACGATCTCTGTTTCATCCTTGTCCTAGGAAAAACAACAACAACTGAGATATAGAAAAAAAAAAGAACAAAAAAGCAACACGGTGATAACTAAATAATAACATTTACATGTACCGAATAACCAGAAATGATACATCACATTATATTTGCCTCTGGCACTGCAGAATAGGCATAGTCCTGAAAGATTGCCAACAGCAATCTGCCCTCTGCCCAGTAAGCATGCTGTTGCCGATTCTCCCTTTTGGCTTCTCTGTGACTAATTGAATCTATTCACTGAGAAACTATTTCCCACAATACTGCTCTAAACTAACCTACATTCCCCCTATATGCCTTTAAACATCTGCAGAACTGCAAACTCTACTGTAATACTCTAGTAATTTACTTAAAGTCTATTTTTTTTTCCTCTATAAAACAGATTTAAAAATTAGATGTACTCCGTTTTTTCTTTTTCTAAAAAAATTCCTTCCTGCATTTACTGTTGAAAGTGTCCCCAAGCAACACTACTTGTTCTATATGTTTCTTATGCCACTGGGACCTATGGAGACCCCTCTATGTAAGCAATCCTGCACTGTACTACAACTTTTTGTTCAGTTCTTCAAGCACAGGCAGTGCAAAACAGAACAAGTCACTGTCAAACAGCGCTGTGGAGAAGGTGGTGAAGTGTGGCTTTTGCTCTGTATGTGCGGCGTTCAGAACATAAACAAGACACTGTCACGATACAGGCAGTCCCCGGGTTAGAAACAAGATAAGGTCTGTAGGTTTGTAAATTGAATTTGTTTGCAAGTCAGAACAGATACATTTTTTAAGTGTAGCTCCAGCCAAAAAAAAAATTAAATTTTTGGATAGCATAGGGAAGAATTAACACCCCTGTATCATTTGTTTTGCTGTCTGTACTCCTGTTCTGAAGATTTCATCTCACTGTTTCTATGACAATTGGATTTTGAAAATTTTGGGTTGGTGATAAAGCTCCAGTGGAGACACTTTTTTCCCCATGATACAGGAGTAAATTTCCCTTCTTAGGGGTAGATTTCCTCTCACTTTGTTATCTTCCTCTGTTTGTAAGTAGGATGTTTATAACCTGGGGACCGCCTGTACTCTGTTTTCAGAACATGCTAGACTTTATAATAAGAAAATACAGGTGCACTTGCTGACAACACCTGCAGACAGAAAACACAATCACCATTTATACAATAAAGAAGGAAAAGGGGGAGTTGTTCAGCTGTGTTTAAGCTACTATGCAGATACAGACACTGTATAATAGTAAATCAGCTTTCTGAAACTTTCCTTACACTCATAACCTGCTGTAAATGAGAACTATTTATATGTAATATTTTGTATTTACCTAAGTAAAGCGATATATCATTGCCACTTTTTATCCCTAGACAAAGTACATGCAAAATGTTGTAGATACCCTTTAAATGCATATGTGAACAGCCAAAAAGAAGAAATTTGTATTTTGCAATAAAAAGCATCCAGGCAGACCTTGCATCCAATGGGCCCTTACATGTGCCAAAAACACTATGGCTTTCATGGGCTGGATTATAGGCATTATTGTAGTTCTTCCAACAAATATTCATGTGAAGATTCAAGGAACCTGCTTCCATATCTGTAAGCGAGCCATTTTTACTTATTTTGTTACATTACAGCCTTGAGTTCAATGTTTTTTTTAAATCTGAATTCTATGTGATGGATCAGAACACAATAGTCTAAGTTGGTGAAGTAAAATTAGAAAAATATACATAAAACTATTTTTTAGAAACAAAAAGCTAATTGGCATGTGCGTATGTATTCACCCCCTTTGTTTGAAGCCCAAAAAAGTTCTGGTGCAACCAATTACTTTCAGTAGTCACATAATTAGTGAAATGATGTCCACCTGTGTGCAATCTAAGTGTCACATCATCTGTCATTACCTATACACGCCTTTTTGAAAGGCCCCAGAGGCTGTAACACCTAAGCAAGAGGCATCACTATCCAAACACAGCCATGAAGACCAAGGAACTCTCCAAAGTAGTAAGGGACAATGTTGTTGAGAAGTACAAGTCAGGGTTAAGTTATAAAAAAATATCCAAATCTTTGATGATCCCTAGGAGCACCATCAAATGTACTATAACCAAATGGAAAGAACATTGCACAACAGCAACGTGCCAAGAGACAGCCACACATCAAAACTTAAAGCCCACGCAAGGAGGGCATTAATCAGAGAGGCAGCACAGAGACCTAAGGTAACCCTGGAGGAGCTGTAGAGTTCCACAGCAGAGACTGGAGTATCTGTACATAGGACCACAATAAGCCGTACGCTCCATAGAGTTGGGCTTTATAGCAAAGTGACCAGAAGAAAGCCATTACTTTCAGCAAGAAAGAAAATGGCACATTTTAAGTTTGCGAAAAGGCATGTGGGAGACTCCTAAAATGTATGGAGGAAGGTGCTCTGGCCTGATGAACTTTTTGGCCATCAAAGACACATCACATCACCCAAAGAACACCATCCCCACAGTGAAACATGGTGGTGGCAGCATCATGCTGTGGGGATGTTTTTCAGCAGTCAGGACTGGGAAACTGGTCAGGGTAGAGGAAAAGATGGATGGTGCTAAATACAATACAGGGATATTCTTGAGCAAAACCTGTACCACTCTGTGCGAGATTTGAGGCTAGGACAGAGGTTCACCTTCCAGCAGGACAATGACCCCAAACACACTGCTAAAGCAACACTTGAGTGGTTTAAAGGGAAACATGTAAATGTGTTGCAATGGCCTAGTCAAAGCCCAGACCTCAAGCCAATAGAAAATATGTGGTCAGACTTAAAGATTGCTGTTCACAAGCGCAAACCATCCAACATGAAGGAGCTGGAGCAGTTTTGCAAGGGGGAATGGGCAAAAATCCCAGTGGTAAGACGTGGCAAGCTCATAGAGATTTATCTAAAGCGACTTGGAGCTGTGATAGCCACAAAAAGGTGGCTCTACAAAGTATTGACTTTAGGGGGGTGAATAGTTATGCACTATGACTTTTTCTGTTATTTTGTCCTATTTGTGGTTTGCTTCACAATAATAAAAAAAAAATATTCCAAGTTGTGGGCATGTTCTGTAAATTAAATGAAGCAAATCCTCAAACAATCTATGTTAATTCCAGGCTGTGAGGCAACAAAACATGAAAAATGGGGTGAATACGTTTGCAAGGCATTGTATGATTTCACACAGAGGTGGGAGAGAATACAACCACCCTTATAATGATGTATACCTTGTCTTCATCATCACTCTCTCGGGTGTCAGAGCTTTCTACTCCATCCAACATTATCCGTGCCTGTGGGAAAACATCAGAATAAAGCTGCAAGGTCTGCACACAACTAAAAAGTACCGTATCTGCACGTCTAAAAATGACATACATTATCTGCCAACCAACATGAACCTACAAAATCTTGTGCAATAATGAGGAGTTCCACATTAATAGAGCTCAAGGAATATCATAATAGGCAAGGTCATTAGAGGAAACAATAGCCTTGTGATTGAAAATTACATCTCTGCAGTAGCTTACAAAAAGTCATTCCGCAAATACATTCTGTGTACAGCCATGGCCAAAAGTTTTTAGAATGACACAAATATTAATTTTCACTGCTGCCTCAGTTTTTGATGGCAATTTGCATATACTCCAGAATGTTATCAAGAGTGATCAGATGAATTGCAATTTCAAAGTCCCTCTCTGCCATGAAAATTAACTTGATCCCATAAAAACATTTCCACTGCATTGGTAAAGGCTTCAGGGCACCCAAGAAAGTCCAGAAAGGAACAGGACTATCTCCTACAGTTGATTCAGCTGCAGAATCAGGGCACTACCAGTGCAAAGCTTGCTCAGGAATGGCAACATGCAGGTGTGAGTACATCTGCACGCACAGTGAGGTGAAGACTTTTGGAGGATGGCCTGGTGTCAAGAAGGGCAGCAAAGAAGGCACTTTTCTCTGCAAAAGGTACAGAGATTGGACTGGTTAGGACTGGGGTAAAGTCGTTTTTTTATTAATCCCCTTTCCGATGGTTTGGGCATCCGGAAAAAAATCTTGTCCAGAGAAGAAAAGGTGAGCACTACCATCAGTGCTGTGTCATGTCAACAGTATAGCATCCTGAGACCACAGCCATGAAAAAGATTGGTACAAAAACATCCTCCGAGAGCAACTTCTTCCAACCATCCAAGAACAACTGGTGAAGACAATGCCTTTTCCAGCATGATGGAGCACCTTGTCATAAGGCAAAAAACAAAAAAGTGATAAGTGGCTTGGGGAACAAAACATCAAAATTTTGGATCCATGGCCAGGAAAATCCCCAGACCCTAATCTCATTGAGAACTTGGGGTCAATCTTCAGGAGGTGGGTGAACAAAAAAAACCTACATATTCTGATAAACTCCAAGCATTGATTATGCAAGAATGGGTTGCCATCAGTCAGGATGTGGCCCAGAAGTTGATTGACAGCATGTCAGGGCGAATTGCAGAGGTCTTGAAAAAGAAGGATCAATACTGCAAATATTGACTCTTTGCATAAACTTAATGTAATTGTTAATAAAAGCCTTTGACACTTATGAAATGCTTGTAATTATACTTCAGTATACCATAGTAACATCTGACAAAAAGATCTAAAAACAATTAAGCAGCAGATCTTGTGAAAATTAATATTTGTGTTATTCTCAAAACTTTTGAGCATGGCTGTATGCCCTTTAACCAACTATACATGGATTAAAAATAATTGCATGGAAAATCTGACAAGCTGGTTGTATTCAAGTTGATCGATCAACTTGGGTTCAATCAGCGTGCCCATACATGGTTTAAACCATCTATGGCCAGCTTTAGAAGATGGTCGTTTTACCTACAACTAAGGGTACAAAAACTGGCCACACACCGTTACCATTAGTGCTTGAAATTTGTATTCCTCCAAGTAGATCTTGCACACCATCAGATGCCACTACTTCCCAGGTGCATTTCACCCTTGCAAAGGTCTTAATCATAGAGATCAGAAGGGCGATTAAGCCTTGGAGCAGAACGTGACAGGGGAGGAGCTCAATCCAATGGAAAAATTCTGTTTTATTCAAGCCTGATGAGTGTTGACTGCATTTTTGTTTCTGTTGTTGACTGGGAAATAGACAAGCCCCCACTACTGGCCTGACACTGGTGGCTGCTTGTGACAGGTATATCTTAAGTGTTTTGTTTTTTAAAATTGCTCCAACTTTAAGTTTATGATGTTCAATTATTTTAGGCAAATCTTGTCCCAGATCTGACTTGATTACTAAAGGTGAAAGGATGGAATGTTTTTTCATACTGAATTGCTTAAGGTCCATTAGCTTGCTTGGTAAGCATACCAATTTCGATCTGTCTATGACTGGTCTAACACATTCAGCTCATTCTTTATAAGCATTTACAAAAACATGTTTTTTCCTTTTTAGATAAAGGGTTGACCCAAATAAATTAAAAGTTGATCATTGTAAGCTCCCCTGTCAGAGTTAAATAGTTTCTCTCAAGCCTATAACTGCTACATCAACAAGAGAACAACTTCTTTTGAAAAAACAACAGACTTACTGGCTGGATCACCAGGTGAAATTAAGTAAAAGAAAAAAAAAAAAAAAAAAAAAACACTAATGCAGCCATCACATCTAAGAATTGGTAAGCTGCAATAAAATGTTTGTTTTTGGGTTCAATACCACTATATTTTTTTTTTTTTCTTTTGGGAGGTGCTGGTTAACTGGCCCGTAATACACAAAGGAACAAGTTGAGTAGAAATAGAAGAGAACTGGTCGACTAATGGCAATAACAACAGACTACAAGGCTTTAAATGACAATTTTTAGTTAGAAACAGTAGTGTAAGTAAAATGATATAATGAACAACACACTATTCTATCTCAATAATAAAAACATATTTCATTATCAACCTTTTTGGTGAAAGATTGCAAAACATCGGTGTTTGCCTTATGTTGCCCTCTACTTTGCACTGAGCTGCTGTCCAGGTCTTGCATTAGCCTGAAGAAAGCCAACTCGTTGAACAAGACTTCAGATATTTCAACAAGAAGATCTTCTCCACAGTCCTTCAACTTTTTGTTGCTAAACTTTTCCAGAGAATCCTAGAAAAAAAGAAAAGATAAACAGATGAAATATAAAAATTACCATGCTTCACATAATATACAACAGAACTGTGAACCAACTAGAAGGTGAGGACTCCAAAAAGGTTTGTGCTGTCCAAAGTCACTAAACTTGTCCTTTTTACGCAAGCAGACTACTTGGAGGGAGAGCAATTTAAGTACTCCACTCAGCATAACTAACTGACATAAGACAAATATACCTGCCATTTATTCACTGACCTGAAAATAGCATAGCAAGTCCCTTCACTTTAAGAAATCAAATTAACAGAAAAGATACAAATCCCTGCTGAATGCACTAATTCACTGCTAAAATTCTGAGGTCTATGCAGGTTACATCAAGTCATCGCAACCTGTTGCAGTGCACAAAAAAGGCACATTTTTTGTAGAATTTAGTGTGTTAAAGCAGCATCATAGAATGGATTGAACAGCATGTGAGCATAAAAGTAGACACAAGTTAACCACTTGACCTCAGGAAGTTTTACCCCCCTGCATGACCAGGCTATTTTTTGTGATACGGCACTGCGTTACTTGAACAGACAATTGCGAGGTTGTGCGACACTGTACCCATATAAATTGCATGTCCTTTTTTCCCCCCACAAATAGCTTTTTTTTTCTGTGTACCGTGGGAGATGCTTTACTAGGGGAAGGCATGGATCCATGTCCCTGCTTTGCAGGAACATAGAATCCATGCCTTCCTTACTGACAGAAAGGCAATCTGCCTTGTTTACATAGGCAGATTGGCGTTCTGCCTCTGTACCGAACAATTGCAGGTGCCAGAGTCTGAGGTACCCACCTCCGGGCTACCGCTGTGTATAATCCTAATCGTATAATCACAGCGGGAGTGAGCCAGTGGCGCTGCGCATTCATGCCCACTACCCGAAAGAGCCGGATCTCGTACATATACGTGATCCGGCGTATACATAAAACTAAATACCATAAATTACCGCGCTACTCACTATAGTAAATTATAAAAAAGCTGCAGTCATTAATGTGAGGCGTGCACATACTAAACAGAAATATTCAAAAAGCGCGGTATACATAAAACTGCTATAGGGTAGACCTTAAGTGGTTAATGTCATTCAATTTAATGCTTCGGCTTTTTCGCTTTAAAAATACAAAGAAACACCGCAGAAGCTGCACATAAGAAAAGAGAATATTTTTGAAATAATTTAATCAAATCCAGAGTCTTTATTAAATAGAGGGTATCAGCCAATAAAGACTGCTACATGTATCAAATACTTTATAAAGATTGTCCTACATGTTATTCTTCCATGTAGTAAAGGGAATACATGCCAACCAATTAAGGAATAAAGCTGCAGTGGGTCTAACCTCCGCAGCTATGAGCAATCTGACCCCCCATCATTGCTTAGTAAAATCTATACACCTGTGCATGGCCTTTCTAAAGTTAATATGCTTAGTATTACTATGCACAGCTACAGCAAATTCTGTGTGCCACAGTTTTAGTAAATCTCCTATTTATTGGACAGTCTTTGTTTGTTAGTTTACATGGGAACACTTCCAAATCATATAAAGAATAGACAAAAAGAAAGCAAATGTGAATAACTAGTACCTGCAATATGCTGCCTAGCTGCTTGTGAAAGAACTTCACAAATTCTTTGCTTTCATCGTTTTGCTGAGTTAGAGTGAGGACCATTCTTCTGATGGAGGTCAGAAGGTGAGAAGAACAGACCTCCTCCATATGTTCCTGCAGAAACACAATAAGACACTTACTTACACAATGCTTTGCCCTTAATCAAATTACATCTAATACCCATAAATACAAAAGGATGTGGCGGTACTATCCTTACCTGTTGTACTTCCTCTAGCAGCAGTCTTCCAAAATAAAAGTCACAGGTGCCTTAAATTATTTTTATTAAAATTGAGCCTCGTTTTGTCTCAACCACCTCAAATCTTATTATGGTACCTAAACTGCAACATATACACTACCGTTCAAACGTTTGGGGTCACCCAAACAATTTTGTGTTTTCCATGAAAAGTCACACTTATTCACCACCATACGTTGTGAAATGAATAGAAAATAGAGTCAAGACATTGACAAGGTGAGAAATAATGATTTGTATTTGAAATAACATTGTTTTTACATCAAACTTTGCTTTCATCAAAGAATCCTCCTTTTGCAGCAATTACAGCATTGCACACCTTTGGCATTCTAGCTGTTAATTTATTGAGGTAAGCTGGAGAAATTGCACCCCACGCTTCTAGAAGCAGCTCCCACAAGTTGGATTGGTTGGATGGGCACTTCTGTCGTACCATACGGTCAAGCTGCTCCCACAACAGCTCAATGGGGTTCAGATCTGGTGACTGTGCTGGCCACTCCATTACCGATAGAATACCAGCTGCCTGCTTCTGCTGTAAATAGTTCTTGCACAATTTGGAGGTGTGTTTAGGGTCATTGTCCTGTTGTAGGATGAAATTGGCTCCAATCAAGCGCTGTCCACTGGGTATGGCATGGCGTTGCAAAATGGAGTGATAGCCTTCCTTATTCAGAATCCCTTTTACCCTGTACAAAGCTCCCACCTTACCAGCACCAAAGCAACCCCAGACCATCACATTACCTCCACCATGCTTAACAGATGGCGTCAGGCATTCTTCCAGCATCTTTTCATTTGTTCTGCGTCTCACAAACGTTCTTCTTTGTGATCCAAACACCTCAAACTTGGATTCATCCGTCCACAACACTTTTTTCCAGTCTTCCTCTGTCCAATGTCTGTGTTCTTTTGCCCATCTTAATCTTTTTCTTTTATTGGCCAGTCTCAGATATGGCTTTTTCTTTGCCACTCTGCCCTGAAGCCCAAAATCCCGCAGCCGCCTCTTCATTGTAGATGTTGACACTGGTGTTTTGCGGGTACTATTTAATGAAGATGCCAGTTGGGGACCTGTGAGGCGTCTATTTCTCAAACTAGAGACTCTAATGTGCTTATCTTCTTGCTTAGTTGTGCAACGCGGCCTCCCACTTCTTTTTCTACTCTGGTTAGAGCCTGTTTGTGCTGTCCTCTGAAGGGAGTAGTACACACCGTTGTAGGAAATCTTCAATTTCTTTGCAATTTCTCGCATGGAATAGCCTTCATTTCTAAGAACAAGAATAGACTGTCGAGTTTCAGATGAAAGTTCTCTTTTTCTGGCCATTTTGAGCGTTTAATTGACCCCACAAATGTGATGCTCCAGAAACTCAATCTGCTCACAGGAAGGTCAGTTTTGTAGCTTCTGGAAGGAGCTAGACTGTTTTTAGATGTGTGAACATGATTGCACAAGGGTTTGCTAATCATCAATTAGCCTTCTGAGCCAATGAGCAAACACATTGTACCATTAGAACACTGGAGTGATAGTTGCTGGAAATGGGCCTCTATACACCTATGTAGATATTGCACCAAAAACTAGACATTTGCAGTTAGAATAGTCATTTACCACATTAGCAATGTATAGAGTATATTTGTTTAAAGTTAGGACTAGTTTAAAGTTAGCTTCATTTAAAAGTACAGTGCTTTTCCTTCAAAAATAAGGACATTTCAATGTGACCCCAAACTTTTGAACGGTAGTGTAAATACTGACTCAAAGGCCAACTTCAGCCCAAAATGTTTCCATTTTTCAAACAGACTAGGAAAAGAACCTTATTTTAAACTTTTACTGAGGTCTGTATACCCACCCACTCTTCCTGTCATGGTGATAGGATTTTTCAGACCACAAAAAAATAAAACTAAAAAGAACCAAATACTTCAATACTGTGGTTGCAAAATTGGTCCACAGCGATGAAGGAAGCTTTATCCCTGGTAGGTCCACCAGAATGAACATCCGTAGACTATTCCACAATCTCCAATATCCTCATGACTGTTCCTATACCCAGGCTATTGCATCTTTAGATATATGCAAGGCCTTGGACAGTGTAGAGTGGCCTTACCTTTTTCGGGTTTTACAGCGTTTTGGCCCCTGAATTATTGCATGGATCAGGCTTCGTTACACATCCCGCTGGCTCGTATACAAATCAACTCTCGTTAACTGGTACCTTTCCCGTTGCTAGGGGGGCTAGGCAGGGGTGCCCGTTGTCGCCCCTCTTATTTGCTCTGGCTATGGAGCCCCTTGCAGTGCGCATTTGTTGCTCCCCGTTAATCAAAAGTCTCCCCTATTGCCGATATGGAGGAGCGAGTCTCGCTATACGCGGATGACACCTTGGTCCATCTGGCCAACACTCGCGACACTCTAAAGGTGCTACGGTCTGAGATCGGCACATCTGGCATCTGTGTCCTCTGGACTTAACCCTGGACCTCATGGGCAGGGCTAACGCTCTTAAAATGATTTACCTAAGCTATTGTATGTTTTATCCAAGTCCCCTTGCAAGATCCTCAAACGAATTGATACCATCTGCACAGCGTTCCTATGGAATGGCGGGCCTCCTAGGGTGGCACTTGAGATGTTGAGACTGCCAACTCATTTGGCAGGCTTGGCGTTTCCCAACATCTATCTGTACAATTTGGCTTCCCAACTGGTCCACATTCATGACTTTCTGCATCTGGCCGCAGCCAACACCTGTACTACCACTGAGGGAGCTATTGCTTCCACTTTTGAAACACTCCATAATACTGTACATAGGGGTTGTATACTGGCTCGTCCGGGCACGTCCATGTTGGCTACCTCCCTTTCCCTATTTCAATCGACTCAAAAATTTCTAAGGGCTCCTGGTTGGCATCCCCTAATAGCCCTCTATGGTTTAATCCCAAGTTGAAGAACTGAACTCCCTGCCTGACCAACGACGTTGGTACACTGGAGGAATTAAATACCTATGCCATCATATAGATGGCATAGGTATTTATGATCTATATGATATATTGACTGACTTGCCCAGCTCCTTCTATTATCAACTCTGTCATGCTGTTCGGGCCCAGTTTAGTTCTCTAGATAACCCTATTGCCATACCTTCGTTAGAGAAATTACTACGACACCCTGACCCTACTAAACTTATTTCCACTTACTATGCTGCCTTGATCACTGACTGTAACCCTAGATTCCGAACAGCCCAGGCCAAATGGAGCTCTATGGACATATCCTTTACGGAAGATGACTGGTCAGAATTCAGTGACACATATAAGTCCTCGGTAATATCCTCCAGGGACCTTATAATAGACATTAAAACATTTCACTTATCTCATCTTACCCCAGCCAGGTTACATAAAACGGGGTTGTCCCCAACAGCTGCCTGTTTTAGAGGATGTGGTCAATCTGCAGACTTCCTACATTGTTTCTGGTTCTGTCCAATAGTCCAGGATTTTTGGGTGGAGATGGGCTCCATCTCATCAGCAATGGGTCTTCCGAATATCCTGCACCCCAAGAACTGCCTTTTGGGCATCTTTGGCGATCTGCGTATATCTTCCCATGCTAAGAGACTTCTCCGCATATTGTAGTTTTAATACAAAAAGTCCATTTGTCTCCCCTGGAACGGATCGCAGGCGCCTTTAAAATCAGTTGGGTTAAAACTGATTAATACTTCCATACTGTTATTTAAGCTCTTGTTTGAGCTCCGGAAAAGAACCAAAACCTTTCATAAAATATTGGGAAGGTGGATTGCCAGCCCTCTTACCCTTCCTCCAGAGTAAATGAGCTGTTAAATACTACATTTAGTCAGGCCCTGCAATACATGAGTTAATATATGTGGCTGCCTTTTTTACCTATACCTTGCATAATGGTTGTCACTTGTACCTTATGCTGCATAAGCCATGTAAATTGACACCTGTTTACTGCATATTTACGTGTATCAAGTGTCTATGCACTATCGTGAATAACCAACGTTTTTCTTTTGTATGTTGATCTCTTTGAAAACTTGACAAAAAGATCTTTAAAAAAAAAAAAAAGTACCAAATACTTTTATTGCTGTCTTTGACTACAAGTGATTATATCTTTTTGCTGGAAAGGTAAACGTTTTCATGTATTACAATGTTAGCCTGCAGTGCCACACTATAGTGTAATATGGCGTATTGGTAATGATTGCCACATCTATTTTTAATAAATGAACCTTCCCCCCCCCATGTCCCACCAACAGTGCACACTTGGTATACATGAATGATGGCATCTGAAAATGTGAAGTTACCCGAAGAACATGCACTACTAGTGGGATGACAGGTCTATCATCTTTGCATTTGTCTTTGCGTAGCAGCAAAACAGGGTTATGATTCCATTTGCTGGGAGGTTGTGTGAGCTTAAAAGTTCTCCATACCATCATTTGGATGGGTTCCACATTTAACTTTACATTTTTCCTAGAGAGCTTTCTGAATTTTAAAATTTACTAGGGTATGTAACAGTTGGTGAAAATTGAATGCAGGACAATACTATATGTACCACCCTGTCACATGTTGTACCTGTACCATGCCTATGTTCTCAAAAGACTACCATTCTGGTCGTTAAATAGAGGACATGCTTTAAAGAGTGCATTTATACTTAAGTAACAGTTTTATTAAATACTAAATTTACACAGTAATTATTTTAAAATGCACTATACAAAATAAAGAAATCACTCTTCACAGTAAAATGTATCCTTGCAATAAAAAGTACACATTGATGTGCACACCTTTAGGAATGGGATGACTTCCTTCATAATTGCCTTGATCTGCCGGTCCAGCTGCTGAGTATCAATACGTGGACAGGGGACTGCAGACCCATCATCACTGCACTGTTTACTGTGTTCTTCTTCATCATTGGAGCCTTCCCCAAATAAAAGTAAAATAAATTACAAGTTTGCAGGATACTTCACAAAGGACATCATACTTCAAAAAAATGTTTGCACAGAGATTTTATTATTATTAGCATAATGGAGAAATTGTGTGAATATTTAGAACATGTATGTAGTCCTTTCTACGACTTTAAATACGAGGTAGAAAACTCCTTTTGTTTTTCTTCAGAAAAAAAAGGGGTTATAACTGTTTTAACAAATCAATGTAAATACAGTGGGGACGGAAAGTATTCAGACCCCCTTAAATTTTTCACTCTTTGTTATATTGCAGCCATTTGCTAAAATCATTTAAGTTCATTTTTTTTCCTCAATGTACACACAGCACCCCATATTGACAGAAAAACACAGAATTGTTGACATTTTTGCAGATTTATTAAAAAAGAAAAAAACTGAAAAATATCACATGGTCCTAAGTATTCAAACCCTTTGCTCAGTATTTAGTAGAAGCACCCTTTTGATCTAATACAGCCATGAGTCTTTTTGGGAAAGATGCAACAAGTTTTTTACACCTGGATTTGGGGATCCTCTGCCATTCCTCCTTGCAGATCCTCTCCAGTTCTGTCAGGTTGGATGGTAAACGTTGGTGGACAGCCATTTTTAGGTCTCTCCAGAGATGCTTCATTGGTTTTAAGTCAAGGCTCTGGCTGGGACATTCAAGAACAGTCACGGAGTTGTTGTGAAGCCACTCCATCGTTATTTTAGCTGTGTGCTTAGGGTCATTGTCTTGTTGGAAGGTAAACCTTCGGCCCAGTCTGAGGTCCTGAGCTCTCTGGAGAAGGTTTTCGTCCAGGATATCCCTGTACTTGGCCGCATTCATCTTTCCCTCGATTGCAACCAGTTCTCCTGTCCCTGAAGCTGAAAAACACCCCCCCACAGCATGATGCTGCCACCACCATGCTTCACTGTTCGGACTGTATTGGACAGGTAATGAGCAGTGCCTGGGTTTTCTCCACACATACTGCTTATAATTAACCACTTCCCTACCCACATATAGTCATATGACGTCCTGGGATGGGATCTCCCATCCTGGGTGGACGTCATATGACGTCCTGGGATTCCCGGCCGTCTAGGGGGCGCGCGCCCGGCGCGTTGCTCGGGACCCGGTGCTTGTGCCCAGCGGCCACGTTGTCCGCCGGGCACACGCGATTGCCTGTTAACCGGGCCGGACCGTGGATCTGTGTGTGTAAACACACAGATCCACAGCCTGTCAGGTGAGAGGAGAGCGATCTGTGTTCCCAGAACGGAGGAACACTGATCGGTCTCCTCCCCTTGTACGTCCCCTCCCCCTACAGTTAGAAGCATTCCCTAGGAAACATATTAACCCCTCCCCGCCCCCTAGTGGTTAACTCCTTCACTGCCTGTCACATTTACACAGTAATCAATGCAATTTTATAGCATTGATCGCTGTATAAATGTGAATGGTCCCAAAAATGTGTCAAAAGTGTCCGATGTGTCCGCCATAATGTCGCAGTCACGAAAAAAAATTGCGATCGCCGCTAAAAATATAAATACATTTTTTTTTTTAAAAATGCCATAAATCTATCCTGTATTTTGTAGACGCTATAACTTTTGCGCAAACCAATCAATATACACTTATTGCAATTTTTTTTTACCAAAAATATGTAGAAGAATACGTATCGGCCGAAACTGAGGAAAAAATTTGTTTTTTTTAAAAAAAATTCGGATATTTATTATAGCAAAAAGTAAAAAATATTGTGTTTTTTCAAAATTGTCGCTCTTCTTTTGTTTATAGCGCAAAAAATAAAAACCGCAGAGGCGATCAAATACCACCAAAAGAAAGCTCTATTTGTGGGGAAAAAAGGACGTCAATTTTTTTTGGGTACAACGTTGCATGACAGCGCAATTGTCGTTTAAAGTGCGACAGCGCTGAAAACTAAAAATTGGCCAGGGAAGGAAGGGGGTGAAAATGCTCTGTATTGAACCGGTTAAGTCCAAAAAGTTCTATCTTAATCTCATCAGACAAAAGAATCTTATTTCTCACCATCTTGGAGTCCTTCAGGTGTTTTTTTAGCAAACTCCATGCGGGCTTTCATGTGTCTTGCACTGAGGAGAGGCTTCCGTCGGGCCACTCTGCCATAAAGCCCCGACTGGTGGAGGGCTGCAGTGATGGTTGACTTTCTACAACTTTCTCCCAACTGTATCTCTGGAGCTCAGCCACAGTGATCTTTGGGTTCTTCTTTACCTCTCTCACCAAGGCTCTTCTCCCCCCATAGCTCAGTTTGGCCAGCTCTAGGAAGGGTTCTGGTCGTCGCAAACGTCTTCCATTTAAGGATTATGGAGGCCACTGTGCTCTTAGGAACCTTAAGTGCAGCAGAATTTTTTTTGTAACCTTGGCCAGATCTGTGCCTTGCCACAATTCTGTCTCTGAGCTCTTCAGGCAGTTCCTCTGACCTCAGGATTCTCATTTGTTCTGACATGCACTGTGAGATGTAAGGTCTTATATAGACAGGTGTGTAGCTTTCCTAATCAAGTTCAATCAGTATAATCAAACACAGCTGGACTCAAATGAAGGTGTAGAACTATCTCATGGATGATCAAAAGAAATGAACAGCACCTGAGTTAAATATATGAGTGTCACAGCAAAAGGTCTGAATACTTAGGACCATGTGATATTTCAGTTTTTCTTTTTTAATAAATCTTCAAAAATGTCAACAATTCTGTGTTTTTCTGTCAATATGGGGTGCTGTGTGAACATTAATGAGGAAAAAAAATGAACTTTAATGATTTTAGCAAATGGCTGCAATATAACAAAGAGTGAAAAATTTAAGGGGGTCTGAATACTTTTCATCCCCACTGTATGTAGGACTTAGGCCAGCCATAGATGATTTGAATCCTGTCCAGTTCAGCAGGAACGGGAAGAGATTCAAACCGTTTGTGGGAAGGCTGAATGTACCAAGTTGAGCGATCAATCAACTTAGGTACAACCAGCCTGCCGGATTTACTTGCAATTATCGCTAGCAGCTGCTATAGTTGGGAGAACACAATGTCTTGGCAGGAGGAATTCCTTTGTCAGCACTGTGTTGATGGGAAAATGGTACAAATAACTTTAATCAAACCGGTCTACATCTAAAGGAGGAAAAAATAAGCTGTGCATGGACACAGTTCAAAGAGGCTCAAGCAGCTGCTAGTTAATGCACATATGTAGCGTTCAGCCTGTCCTGCAAACAGGACAGAAAGGGGGGGATAAGAGTCCAGCAGTTTTTATGGAGAAGACCCACTGCTGCATATATAATGGCAGGCAGGAGCAACATATCAAAATGAAGACCGCTGGTATGTACTACTTATGGGATCTGGAATTGCATAGAGGAATTTGTAAAAAGTTACTAAAGATGAATTTACACTTAGTGATAAAACACTCCATCTGTTACTCGCCGCCCTCCTATCCAGGCGTACAGGGGTTGCCATTGCGACCTGGCCCCATGTTCCAGGGGGCCCGTGAGCCCCCCCCCCCCCGTACGCCTGGATAGGAGGGCGGCGACACGTAGAGGAACCGATCCCTCCATGAAGCCGCTGAATGCCGCTTCTCCTCCTCTCCCTCCTGCAAGCATTCAGCAGCTGCAGGAGGGAAATTGAGGGCAT
Organism: Lithobates clamitans; assembly: GCA_037952925.1. NCBI lineage: Eukaryota > Metazoa > Chordata > Amphibia > Anura > Ranidae > Lithobates > Lithobates clamitans. The sequence goes on along the minus strand of JBBGZY010000031.1, from coordinate 10,519,742 downwards.
TGGTTCCTCCACATGCCACCCCGCCACCTCCCTAGTGCTGTCATGCTACTCCAGGCTCCTGTGTGCGTCCCTGGCCCCTCACAGCACTGCCGGGTTTTCCCCTCCCACCAGCTGTTGCATAGGATCTGTCTTAAAGTGTTTGTTAACCCCCCAAAAAATGGATCCGGCTACTTTAAAGCATGTTATATGACACAGCGCTTGTCCTGTGTCATTTGGCCCTCTAAGACCTAAAAAACCTGGCTGATCCTGGCAGTTTCTCCCCACCCCTCCGTAAACGGACCATGATGTATCATGGCTGCTGAGACCTGACACCGTGTTCAGTTTACGTGCCTCTCTCAGCAGCCTACTATCTGCTCCCCATCCACTCTCTGTCTGTGAGACGCCCCTCCCCCTCCTGCTGCTCTCATAACACTAACCTGTATACACCATCAGCACTGCCTCCTATTGCAGTGTCCTCCTCTGTGAATGATTTATAAATATAAATGCTGTAAATACCTCATTTAAGAGCCGAGATTGCAATCACATGACCAGTCCGCTCTCTCCTCCAGACTGACATCAGCAGAGGAATCTCAGCCCCGCCCACTGCATCTCTCAGAGGAGGAAAGGAGAAAAAGGAGAAAGCTGGCCAGTAATGTGATTGCAATCTCGGCTGCAGCATTTGCAGCGTTTCTTTTTATTAATCACACACAGAGGGGGATACTACAAAAGGAGGCCGTGCTGATGGTGTATACAGGTTAGAGTGGCTTAACAACCACTTTAATGAATAAAGTGGTGATCGATCTCTGACTGTTATTTTTTTTATTAATTCATTCATAGCTGGGGCATAGTAAATGGTTGATGAATGAACAGGAAGCTCTGTACTGATCTATTCCTGTTCATTCAGAGGCTGCAGAGAAAGTGACTGATGGATCTGTTCTCAGTCCCTTTCTGTCTCAAAAGAGGTACATTAGTGGTCTGTTTAGGGGGGCCATTCATAGTCTCTAACACTGGGGCCTTGAAGGTTCTTAGTTATGCCTATGACAACACTTCATAATTTTTTTTTTCATCATTTTTTCAACATAAAATGCTACTACTTAACAGTTAGAGGTCAAACCTTTCTCCTCCCAGCCTTGCCAATACATTTTTTTAAACAAATATCATTAGGTCACTGACATTTTTATTAAAATGTATTATTCATAACAGTTAATGTAAGCTGCTTATCATCTCTCATGTTATAGGTACAAGGTGTTTTTTGTTAATATTTGGGGTTTAACGGTTACCTTCTATATTAGAAGCAGCATTGTTAAGCTTACTGCAGCATTCAGCATCTAAACTATTTTCAGCCTCAATTTTCATGCGCTCGTACTCCCTCATCCTGGCCAGTGCTTGATCTAAATGAATCACAGTGTTACCTGCAAACAAAGGCATAACACATGCATGACATAAACATTTAAATGGGTTAACCAGCATTTTGCAATATTCTCAGAATAAGCCCAAATCACAAACAGTTTGATGAACAAGTGTGCAAATGAAATGCAAGGCAATATATACTGTCAGCTTGGCCAAAGACACTTCATCTGTTACTGGCCAGTAGCAATTGGAATGGCAATAGACTACATATCCTATCAGACCAAACACCACACTTCCCCTTCTTTTGAAAGGCAGGAATGATTCCTCGTGGGAAATGTGGTCAAAATTATAGACAGGAGGTAGATCCACATGAGGAAATCAAAACTGAAGCTGCAATACAGAGACTGCCATATCACAGACCATTCTTACTATATGGAAAGGATGGAAAACTATCAACTGAGCAAACAGATTACAAAGCTTCTTCTTTGTGTACATTGGTTGGAAAAAGGTTTTTTTTAAGCTTGGAAACCCCTTTAAGCCCACAAGTGAACAATAACATGACATGTTCAACTACCTGACAGGATAAATAGGCATTATAAAGAGCAATTCTGTGAATGGTCCATACTCACCCAGGTCATCTGTGGCAAAAGGCTCAAAAAGGGAAGAAGTTGACAAAGTGCTAATGTTATCTGCATCATTTTTCTCACCATCATTGCAAGCTTGGCTGTTAGAGTTTTTTGCATACATTTCCTAAAATAAGGCAATATAAAAAAAGTCACAATACAGCACAAATTGTCATACATTGAAGATTACAGTGGTATTAAACCCAAAAAATGTATTATATATTGCCGCTTGCTAATCCTTAGAAGTGGTGGCTGCATTGGTTTTCTTTTTGTAGGCTTTCTTCCCTCTGTTTTTATTCTGAGATTAAAGGTTTCACATAAATTTATAAAAGCTGATAATTGTAAGCAGCCATTAGTGTTAAATGGTTAAAATGCCAGCGTAAACCTTACAAGCCAATCAAAAAATTCAGAAAGCACCTAGCTTCTTGGATAATTTTCTCTGACTGTGTTTCTTGCTCATGTATGGGCCTGATTGGCTCCTAAATTCTCCATTCTGCAGCTTTTGTACCTAGGATAGATTTCTATTTGATTTAAAGTAATTCTACGTAATCCCACACATTTATCCACCATCTTGTTATGACAAAAGCAAAAAAAAGTAGAATGGTGTTTATGTGGGCAATACTGTGGTAAAAGCTCAGGTCTACACCTAATTTCACAGCTGGGGTAATTACATACATCATCCGTTGTAGCTAGACTTTCACTTGGTGTAAGTTCAGAGTTTGATGCCATCCACCCCGCTGAATCCAGAGGCTTGGAGCAGTCAAGTTTCCTCTCTAAATTTTCAGTCACACGCCTTGTTACAATATCCTAGCAATAGGTATAGAATATGAATTAAGCAGCAATCATATAGAAGCCTAAAACATGTCTATCAGTCTAAAAAGGTTACCTGTAAAGCAAAAAGTGCCTTTTGTCTCAAGTAATCGGTGTTCAGAAGCTGCAGCTCATGGAAGAGCTCAATAAGAAAATGTGGACGGCATTCATTCTGCGAGATGAGCGTAGCTACTTCTGAGTAAATGGTGTCACGCAATGCTTCAAACATAGAGAAGTCACTACCAGCCTCTGGAAAAGGATAAAATGGACAGCTTTACACAACAATAAAATCCTGGCCTGTAGTCATTTGAAGGAAATATAAAGTATTTCTCAGCAGTTATTAAACAAAGGGGGGCATAATTTATCAGTCCAGCACAAAACTGGTCTATTAAAATCAGCATCTTCTCTTACAAAAAAGTAAATCCCCTTCAACTTTCCTTCAACAGAAGACGAAGTTATGGCAAATTAGGCAACTAAATCCATTATGCCAGAATAGAGCAACTCCTCTTCATTTTTTCAAATCAAACAGGAGATACGGTCATCAAACTAGGTCAATTTCCCACACAAATATTCAATAAGAGTCAATGGAATCTGCCAGGTCTGACCTAATAAACTCACTTAACATGGAACTTTACCTACCCTAACAACTTGATTAAAAAAAAAAAAAAAATAGCGTTCTTTAGCAAGAAACATGCATTCCACATTGATAATGCTACCAAAATAAGTTTGCGCTGTAAAATTGCCTCCAGCATTGCTTCTGTTTCTTCATATTAGAGGCTGCAATTTTACTGAAGCCCAGAACCCCAGCAGTAAATATTTAGTTTGTCAGCAGATCAGCCTCTACATTTTTGGCAGTGCTGAAAAAGAGAGAGCAACTGAGCATGTGCAAAGCAGAGTTAGAGTATATTACTGGAAGTATAGGCACTTATTTTTAAAGTTGTACATGGCTATCCCTGCCAAAAGGGCCAGCATGAAGCAATCTAGCAGGACTTGATTTCCTGACAGAAATTCCACTTTAAGCTAAAGCTAGCCATAGACGGGTTAGATTGTTTTGTTCAACCAGCGTGTTGAATGAAAATAATGAACCCAATTCTCCCATCCACACATTCGAGAGGTGCATGGGGGGAATCCTCCGGCTGTGCCATTGTACTCCGACAGCAGAGAGACTTTCCTGCTGTCAGAACACAGGCGGTGATTGAGAGGACATTTTTCAGCAGGACGATTGTACAGACGTTAATAGACTTCTGTTCTGTACAACCACAGTGCCCATACATACAGTACTGTGCAATGGTTTCTGGCAGGTGTGAAGAAATGCTGTAAAGTGACAATGCTTTCAAAAATATATATTTTGTATCTTCTTTGACTAGCTTTCTCTACGCCATGACACCAATCCTTGGACAAGTGGGGTTTCAGCTGGGCCTCTGGGACCAGATCGATTTGCAGGCCCCAAGAGGGCTTTTAGTTCTATTTCATACACATTTATATTACATTCTAATTCATTTTAATCACTATACATCACCAGTGTGGATTATCACCAGCACACTTCATGGGGATTCTTCTGTGCGCTTGGCCTTCCCTCGTTGGGCCCTTCCCTCAGCTCCCGGACTTGACTTATTTGGCAGCCTGCAGCTACTGACCCCATTTAGTTTACACTCCATTGGCATGTGAGTATCCATTGAGGATGAGCGATTCTTTCTCTTCCCCCATATGTATACCCTCCATTTTTATAATGCACACTATACTCCATTGATCGATCTATATATATTATTTTTTGTAGATTTTGGTGCAAACTGCCCCTGAAAACTGTTCGATACACGAAACACGTCAGGCTTACGACATGCACCAAAGTAACAATTTCTCTAATGAGGTCTTTTTTTACTGGTAAAGTTTAATCCAGTTTTGTGATTATGTGCATCTTAGAATGGTTTTATCATCTATTAAGGAGCATTCACCTCTGAAACCCGCGCAATCTCCTGTGGAGTCCCTCAGGGTTCACCCTTGTCACCAGTGCTATTCAACATCTACATCCGCCCACTCCTCAAAATCATCAAAAAAATCGGACCTCTGCTTCCACTCATACGCTGATGACACCCAACTCTACTTTCGCAGCACGGGACAAAAAGACCACCATCAGCAATTAGAGAAATGCCTCACTTTCATAGATGACTGGATGACCATTAGCTCCCTCAAACTCAACGGTTCAAAAACAGAACTTCTTCTACACCACCTCCCACCATCTTTGGACAGACCATGTCTCCAAGCACCAAAGCCAAGAGTCTCGGAGTTATCTTTGACTCAGAAATGACAATGGATGCACAAATAGGATCAGTAGTCAGCGGATCTCACCATGTCCTCCGCCTGCTACGTAGACTCATCCCCTTCATCCCAGAAGAGGACAAAGCAGCAGTAGTTGGAACAATAATCAATTCACAACTCAACTACGCAAACTCGCTCTACATAGGATTACCCCAATATCAGCTTGCACGCCTACAGGTCATCCAAAACGTGGCGGCAAGACTGCTAACAGGAAAAAAACCCTGGGAGTTCATTTCCCCATCCCCGAGTAGCCTACACCGTAAAGAATCGGATCACACAAGACCCTCTGCCTTACCCACAAATGCATACAAGAAAACGCTCAAAACCTTTGAGACAGAATAAAACACTACACACCCAATCGCAATCTTCGATCATCTAACCAAAACCTCCTCCTCATTCCCAAATTCCGCTACAAAGCAAAGGGAGAACGAAGGTTCGCAGTCAAAGGACCTCGGCTATGGAACGCTCTTCCTACTCACATCCGCATGGAAGAAAACCATCTGGCCTTCAGGAAAAAACTCAAGACCTTCCTCTTCTAAGAAGCTGACAACACAAAACGCATTCAGTGCCTTGAGGCGATTCAGTTCGCATTTGCAGAGCTTTACAAATTATTCATTAGTTAAGGATCATTGCCCTGCATCATATATGGATGGTTACCTTGTTTACAATGTATCTATCATTGGGTATACATTATGTAACTGTTATTCAACATTTGGTTTATGTTATTAACTAATGTTTACCAATAAAATGATTTTTTACAACAGTGACTGATCCTTTGGCCCCACCTAATTCAAAGTTCCAAAAACCCTTTTTCAAGAGGGCTTTTACAGGCCTCCCATTTTCTACAGCCAACAGGCTGGACTCCTACTAAGATGATGTTAACTGGACAAGCACCATTTGCACTGGACCCATGGAAAGCTATTCAGCTTTCACACTTCCTTGGTTACAAAAAAAATGCTGCGCTCTTACCACAGCAGCTCCACTCATTTGAAGAGCTCTGCTTGGGTGAAGGCCCGATTCAAAGATCCTGCTCTACATCTTACAAAACCCTGCATAAGGTATGAATCTACACTATTTGTCCCTTTGACTGGCATATATATGCCTATATATTAACTATCTCTTGTATATGAGGAAGCATTTGCCAACATTATCCCCTGATGTTCTCTTTTCATTCTCTAAACTAGACATTCAGGATCCTTGTTTTTGCTCTTGGATGGTGAATAAAGTGTTGCTTTAACAAGGCTCTTTCACACATATAGTAAGGTACCTCTAACCTAGAGCATATTTCATACAAATACGCATTCATATGATGATCATCATATATATTGTTATTTTCTTGATGTTCAGTGATCCCCTTGCGATAGCAACCTTCACGGTTAGGTTCTCCTCGATGCTCCAGCGCCTGCCATGGAAGTTTTGGTGCTAGTGCTTTGGGCTGAGGTGGGTCCCACATAATGAATGCATGACTGCAGTGTATATTGGAGATTTGTAAATATTCAAATACTTTGTAAATTATATGGTCTTTCTTCAGATACAGTTGTGCTCATAAGTTTACATACCCTGGCAGAATTTATGATTTCTTGGGCATTTTTCAGAGAATATGAATGATAACACAAACTTTTTTCACTCATGGTTAGTGTTTGGCTGAAGCCATTTATTATCAAATCAACTGTGTTTACTCTTTTTAAATCATAATGGCAACAGAAACTACCCAAATGACCCTGATCAAAAGTTTACATACCCCAATTCTTAATACCGTGTATTGCCCCCTTTAGCATCAATGAAGTCTTTTGTGGTATTTGTGGAGGAGGCCCTTTATCTTCTCAGAAGGTAAAGCTGCCCATTACTCTTGGCAAAAAGCCTCTAGTTCCTGTAAACTCTTGGGCTGTCTTGCATGAACTGCAGTTTTGAGCTCTCCCCAGACTGGCTCAATGATTACGAGGTCAGGAGACTGAAATGGACACTCCAGAACCTTCACTTTATTCTGCTGTAGCCAATGACAGGTCGACTTGGCCTTGTGTTTTGGATCATTGTCATGTTGGAATGTCCAAGTTGTTGTAATTATAAGGAAAAAACAATACGTGTTATAATATTCTGATGGAGATGTTAAAATTCAAATAGACAAGACAGATGAACTATAAGGTCTTTGTGAGTTCAGATGTTTTACAAGTTTTCAATGGATCAAATATTTGTAGATTCTACAAACTTTGTGTTAAACCAGAATTGCAGGAACAATAAGGTTCCATTTCACAAAACAGAGAAGATGTGTACTTGTCTGTGGTTTGTAAATAAAAGCGACAAACACAGCCATAGAAAAAAAAAGTTACACAAGTACGTGACTAGACTTATCACATAGAAAACAGTCGTGTCCAACAAAACCTACTGTGTGAAATTTTAGTAGTTGTGTATACAGCTAAACCATCTATAAATATCCACGAGTCTGTCCAATATTCACTCCAAATGTGCAGTCAGTATTATATTTTAAAATACATCTGTTATAAAGTAAAAATATAAAGGTTGCGACTTAGGACAAATTATAAAGTAGAATTGTTTAAGATGCCAATCAGTATTATGAAAGACATTTGAATCGTGATTATAACTGTCTAAAAATGTACACATAGCATGTGTCTATAGATAAACAAATACTCATCGGATATACCAGAATTATACATTTATCCATATAATAATTTTAAGATGTATGGATAGATATCTACACACACATAGAACCATTCTGTGTGATAATAATCAAAATTATACGGAGTGTATTTTATATTAAACCGGTTACCAGAATACTTAAAGGTATATATTCTTCTCACCAAGATACAAATACATATTATGAAAATTGAACATTTTATTTAAAAGATCATTCAAAACACATTTTTCTGCTCTCAGACGTGCCTAGTGGTTGAAGGTGATATTACCTGAAATTCACTAAAGTAAATGATATTTTTCCTAACCAATAGGAAAGAAGCCATACGTTTTGGGCTGAGCCGATTATAATTTTATGATCTTATTGTCTGAGATAGTATTTAGAAGCAAGAAAGATGCCATAGAGGGACACTCAAGAACATTAATAAACACCTGATTACCATAAATCATACACGCAGACACATACACCATTCATCTACTCACACTTGTACATTCATGAAGATTCCTGAACACCTTATACTTTGGAACTCGGAGGTCGCAAGAAGTAATTCCTCTTTAAGAGTATCCATCTTGAAAGCCACAGCAGCCATTCTAAAAACTCTGGTAACCAGCAATCCAGACCAGTAGCCGTGGTAATTATGTCGCGTTGATTTTATCTCATATTAATTTGTGTTCTTTTAAATATTGATATTGAGTATTTTACTATTGATAATTTTTCTAACGAATCAATAACCGCCTTGTAGATTTTTCTCTAAAGATTCAATTTTCAATACATATATTTTTCATTTTGCATAGTTTCCATTTTGTGACATAACAAACGTCTAATTTTATTTCAGGCGGTTAACCACTTACTTACCTGTAGTATAGTAAAAGCTAAATTTGTGAAATATAGGCATTCTCTCTAATTGTCATTTTACAAGGTTATTGATTCTACAGGGACGTTTATCACTGTTGTATCACATCAAAGGTATTACACTCCAATTTAGCGGGTGTTTCAATTGACATGCAAGATTTTATGTAACGCATTCGGTATTTAATATTTTATGTAACGTTTTTGTCAACCAATATATGTGACTATTATATGTCTGGTGAATAAATATCATATTTTTAGACTGTGGTCATAATCAATTGAATCTGTATCTTAAAAATATCGTTAAAAATTACTTCATTATAAATACTGTGCAGGAAAACTTTCCTTAATAAGCACAACAAAGTACACAGTAGGAATGGTGTACCTTTAATCATAGGCCTTGTGGACTCCTCTCCAAAAGGTAGCGTTTATGGTTGTGGCCAAACAGCTCAATTCTTGTCTCATCACTCCAAATGACTTTGTGCCAGAAGGTTTGAGGCTCGTCTCTGTGCTGTTTGGCGTATTATAAGCGGGATACTTTGTGGCATTTGCGTACTAATGGCTTTCTTCTGGCGACTTGACTATGCAGCTCATCATTCTTCAAGTGTCTCCTTATTGTGCATCTTGAAACAGCCACACCACATGTTTTAAGAGAGTCCTGTATTTCACCTGAAGTTATTTGTGGGTTTTTCTTTGCATACCCAACAAATTTCCTGGCAGTTGTGGCTGAAATTTTAGTTCGTCTACCTGACCATGGTTTGGTTTCAACAGAACCCCTCATTTTCCACTTCTTGATTAGAGTTTGAATACTGCTGATTGGCATTCTCAACTCTTTGGATATCTTTTTATATCCCTTTCCTGTTTTATACAGTTCAACTACCTTTTCCCGTAGATCCTTTGACAATTCTTTTGCATTCTCCATGACTCAAACTCCAGAAACGTCAGTGCAGCATTGGATGAAAAGGTGCAAAGGTCTGTCAGGAGTCCAGAAACTCATTGACCTTTTAAAACACACATACTAATTACAAGCAAACAGATCACAGGTGCAGATGGTTACCTTTAGTAGCCATTTAAACCCCTTTGTCTCAACTTGTGTGCATGATATCAGACCACAATCACCAGGGTATGTAAACTTTTGATCAGGGTCATTTGGGTAGTTTCTGTTGCCATTACGATTTAAAAGAGTAAACACAGTTGATTAATAAATGGCTTTAGCCAAACACAAACATGAGTGAAAGAAATGTTTTTGTGTTTTTATTCATACTCTCTGAAAAATGGCCAAGAAATCATAAATTCTGCCAGGGTATGTAAACTTATGAGCACAACTGTAAGTGCTGCATGGTTTTCATGAGCCCCGATGAATCACACTTTACAAAACACAGCGGTGCATGAAGACCTACTGCATCAGCATTCAGTCTTTGGTGTACCACTATATACAGTGAACTCTATCAGCAATGCTTTTGTTTTTACTTACCTAGATACATACACATTGTATGATCTTTTTAACAATTAATACTTGTAAAAATATATAGTTTATTAAGTAACAAGTGTTTGCTCCTTGTCTGGCCTGTAAAGTCCGAAATCTATCCACCCTCTTTTTCCTATGTAACTTTTGTGAATGCCCCGAGCTTCAAACCTTTTGGCAATTGGTCCTTTGACTCATTCTCAAATTTACGGACATTTCCCTATGTAATGACACAGCTGCAGTCCTACTTAACCTTACTTACCTATCAAGGAAGCGTTATCACAAATCTTTTCTCAAACACCTTCTTAAAACCATGCGGGTGTGCATACTGAGCCAGTGGAAACAGTTTGTCCCTACGGTGGCCCAATGGCTTGCAAGGGTAAATGATATTGAACAGTTGAAAAACAGATGGGAGACCTGACTGCTGCTATTCGGGATAAATTGGAGTAATATAAGACCAGGTGGTTTTATTGGGACCTTTTCCGCTTCTCAGATGAATACTTCCAATACGCAGACCTTAAGTTCTGTGCCTGACACTCATACCGCATGATATGCACTGAAATTCATAACTCCCTGGGTGGAACGCCCCCTCCCATACAACCTCCCCATCCCTGTACCACCCCCACCTTTCCCCCCCAATCCCTCGCCCCACCCCTCTTGGTATGCCCTGACCCTAGTTGGATGCCTTGCATTAGAGTCCCCCCAAGACAGAGTCGCTTTAATATAAGAAAGAGTAAAGTTCCTAAATGTTTGTTGTAAAGGCAAAAACCATGGGAAAACAGTCTAACTAGCCAGTTTCCAGTTTGATAAATCCACCTCAATAGCCAAACGGCTTAAGTACTCATATTATTGTGATTTTATCTAGCAGTGCAATGCGTTGCAATGCCTTGTCCATCAAAAAACAGGAAGCCAGTTTTTCAGTTAAGTTTGCATGTGATCACTAAGAGATTACAGCAGAATGATCTAAAAACAAAATTTACCTGAAGAAATGTCTGCAGCTTTACTGTCCCTTCTAAGTCTTTGCAAGTGCTCAGAAGTAATGGGTTTACCTGCACCAGTTTCCTCAGTCTGGGCATGCTTGCTGCTGCTCTCCTTAGGTTCAATGATGCTGGAGGCACTGGCACTTTGGAATTCTGTACACAATGACACATAGATTGGACATATTGATCACACAGACTGGACATATTCGTGCACATTGGTTTTAGTATGACTAGTCGCACAAAAAGGAAATAAGTGAATGAGATGAGGTTACAGTCAAATTCACCTTTGTTTTTTTTTTTTCTTTTAAATACCGATGCTTTAAAAGGGTCAGTTCTTACAAAGCTGATATTTCAGTTTTTGGAAGATCATAAGGAGTTTAACCACCTGACAATGGCTGACAATGACAGGGACACTCTTGGTGTGATCCCTGTACACATTTTGTGGCCATCATGAGCATGTCCCTCCCTGTTGAAATTTCTATTTCTGTTATGGATAATGCAGCAGGAGCAGCTGGAACAGGCACATCAGTGGAAACACCCAATACTCCCAAGTGGACAGAAACAGGGTCTGAAAATATAGCCAGAAGACTGTTAAATAAGCAACTAAGCCACTTAACCCACCATGCTTTAAGCTATAGCTAAAATATTGCTGCGCCTTTAAAAATCACAGGACAATCAATGACAAGTTAGATTTACAAAAAAAATAAATAAAATTACCAAGATTCTTTAATCCTCTGTTTCTCTGATGAGAAATCTTTCGTTTCTTATTTTTGTTTTTTGGGGTTTTATCTTTTGAAGCCAGGCTGGCCTGGGCTGACGCTTTTAAAGATTTGAAGGTTTTAGTAACCGTTGTTGGATCCACTGGATCAGGCATGCTGCTTAAACTGTCCATGGATTCTTCATCAAACTGCTTCACTCTGCATGCTGTTTCTGAATGCCTGAAAGAGCATCCTGATGCTGAACGAGGAGCATCCACACTGGAGGGCTTCTTCTCTTCATCCTTACTTTGGCTTTCTGACTGGATACCCCTATTACGTTCCCCCTCAGCTACTTTAGAAGCAGTGCTACAAGTGAAATTACAGTGGCAGTGTCAGTTCCCCTTTACATCACTAAAAACATGTAAAAATCAATCACAGATGCATGATATATACTGATAGACATTGAGGTACATATAGGAAAATGTTCTTATCCTCCAGTATTTTAACATTACACAAGAGCTACACCACTCCTCTGCCACCCCACTCCCTTTTACCTTTGAGCAGTGTCAGAAGCACTGAAATATATTTACTTTTGTGGAAGAAACTACTAGACATTTAAAGGATTTCACCTTTTAAAAAAAAATATATAAATCTTTTTGCAGGTTTTTGGAGCCTGGACAGCATTGTACATATAACATGTTCCCAAAAAGTGAACTGATCCTTTAGGCCGTGTTCATGCTGCTCCGACAAGGAAGCCAGACGACTTTCAATCCAACTTTGCCCTTGGACTTTATGTCGGACTTCCACGTGATTTCAATGAACGCGATCAGACTCGGGACTGAGCACGCGCAGGTTCCCCCAAGGGAAGAGGCTTTTCCAGGAGGCAATCGATGAAGAGGAGCCAGGAGCTCCAGCGGGGGACCCCAGAAGTGGAGGATCAGGGCTGCTTTGTGCAAAACCATTGCACAGAGCAGGTAAATATAGGTATGTTTGTCATTTTTATAAATTTGAACTGTGATCTTCCCCTTCAGCAGAGACCATGTAACCTGCCATGGGAACTCAGATGCATGTTTTCCCCAGCACAGTCAGAAACTCAGGGGTTCTGCAATTGTTTGAAACAGTAAAGCAGGGCAGCTTATATTTGATGTCAGGTTTACTCCCACATTAAAGAAAATAAATGCGGCATCTACCCAACAGATTAAAGCAGCTCATAGATGATTTGATTTCCTCTCCTTCCACCACGGGTGTCTCCCACAGTGCTTTTGTTTTCTTCTAGCAGAACACAATGATTACCGCTAGTGGCTATAGCTGCTGGCAGTAATCGCATGGAAAAAATCCGACAGGCTGGTTGTACCCAAGTAAATCGATGGATCAACTTTGGTACAATCAGCCTGTCCATAGATGGATCGAAATCTCGGTCAGGCCCTGCTGAACTTCGATCCATGTACTGTATGGGCAGCTTAAAGCCCCTTGCACACAAGCCTGTCCAGCTGCAGTACGCTCCTCCTTTTAGAGCTCACAGGAGGAAGAGATGCTGTGTCCAGGCCACTGCAGACAGCCTGTCAAAGTCTCTGTTCCAGACCTTCAAACCTGAAGGTACAGAGCCCTAAACAACTGTAACACTTGGTACAGGATTGAGGCCTGTCCAGCTACAGCCTGCCATAGACCTTAACAGGCTGCCTGCAGTGGGGCTGGATGCTGCAGCTGTCCCTTACAAGTGCACTAAAAGTCTGGGAGGAACACACTGCAGATAGACAGCCCAGTGTGCATAGGCTCTAAAGCTGGACATACATTATACAATTATAAAATACAAAAAAGAAAAAAAAATCTATATTTTTTATTTTGTGCTATAAAAAAAAATCTCCAAAAAAAAATTAGGTTAAAATGTATTCTGCTACATGTTTTTGGTAAAATAAAAATCCCAAGAAGTGTATATTGATTGGTTTGTGCAAAAGTTATAACGTCTACAAACTACGGTATAAATACAGAAATTTACACAGCTATAGACGCGATACTGTAAAGACGTGATAAGCGACTTACAGTGGGGACTGTGATAGGGTGGTGGCCAATCTGGCACAAACAGACACTGGCTAGGAGGGTCACTGACACCGACCACTAGTGACACTAATAGAATGATCAGTGATAATACTGTACTTGGACACTGTACTGGCGGGGAAAAGGTTAAAATCTAGGGGGCAATCAAGTGGTAACTGTGTAATGTGTGCTGCTTTTACTTGCTGATCTGGTTTTCTCCATACTTTTTAGGGATTAGAAACAGCTAGATCTGTGTTTCACGTGCACAGAGTTCTATGTTTTTGTAAACACAGAACTGTGTGAGTAAAGACACAGCCCATCAACAGGTTTCAAACAAAATCATAGGCTGAAATCTGCTGCCAAACTCATGCTGTGTCCAATCACATCACAAGTCAGCGTGGGGGGGGGGTCAAACCCAAAAGGCGGCCTTCGCATATATGTACATACTTGTGCCTGTACCTGCTGCCCGCTCGCAGTATATTTACCATGAGAGGTCGGCAGGTGGTTAAAGAAACTAGTCATAGGGGACCAATTTATAAATCAAAAGTTAGTTGCCTAAAAATAGACATGAGCGAACGGGTGTAAATAGAGGATACCCGTTTACATCAGTTTATGACCACAAAAAGGGAAAAGAACTCAAACCTTTTCTGTTTTCCTCTGTAGACATAAAATGACTGATGTAAATGGACATGTATTCGTTTACATACGCCTGCCCACAGACATACATTGTGGTTCAGTCTGAATCTGTCTGAAAAATGACAGATGGATCCAAATTGAATGCCCATGTAAAAAGTGACATAACTCTGATAGTTAAAAGTATGACCAAAGCTTTATTGGCCAAACATCTCTTCTGGGTCATAGGAGTGCATTTACTTTTGATCTCCTTTGACCCAGAATCAATTATTAGTGGGTTAAAGCCCACTGTTAGCTGACATCTCAGAGCCAATCCAGGCTCTGAAAGGATCTAGATCATATTGTCGGGATCCATCTAGCTGCCAGATTGACAGCTGAATCTTATAAATTACAGCAGTTTCAATGGGACTTTTAGCACAGCTGGTACTAATGAATACTTTTTTTCTTTTTTGAATGAAAATACTGGCTCATGAACACACGAGACACATGTCCTCTTTTGTGAAGGAAATTTTTTTAAAAACTCTTGACAAGTAAAGAAACTTCATTAAAATAATAAATACCCCCCCCCCCCCCCCAAAAAAAATCCCATTCTTTTTAGCCACTGTGAGGCTTCAATCACCTGGTAGCTCTGGGGCACATGTGACACTACCCCCCCCCCCCCCCCAATACCCACAATTTAGCCTAATGCAAATACTTGATAGGCATAAAAGATTTGTCTTGATATAGGTTTTTCACACAGCAGATTAGGATGGTGGGAAAACTACAAAGAAGACAAGTTCAGTCAGCTAATGGAGCCAACTGCAAAATTTACCTGCTAGATTGATATTTTTTTAGCCCAAGTACAAAGGTGCTTTAAATCGAATCTATGGCAAATTACACAACGCCTAAAAAAATTAAATACTTTATTGAAAGATTTGTTAATTTCATCTCCAGTACCTCTGTCTGTCCCCTGCAGTTGATGAATTACTTTCAAATGGCTTTGGAAAAGCCATGTACTCGGTTTTCCCTGAAGTGTTTGGATCTTGAGATTGAAGGGGCATATCAGTATGAGAGTTAGAAGCCCGAGTGAAGTCCCCAATTCCAGGCGGAAAGACTGGATGATTAAAGTTCACACCTGTATCAAAACAAATCACAAGCAAGTTCTCAGAGAAAAGTATGCAAGAGGCGCAACTTAAAGTTGGGTATACAAATAAAAAGAAAAATTGTCTTTGCTGTAAAAAAAAAACTATTTAGAGAGTCATAAAGAGGGGGTTATAGGCCTCCCTTCCAGGAAACACTAAAATGAAAAGTTGCAGTCCTTTCCCATAACCCTCAGGGTTCCTGTAATTTTAATTTAACACTAGGACATATGGCACAACATTAAGTGTATTTAAACCCAAGATCAAACATGTATCACAGCTTAACAGTCCTTAAATGTGGTTCCTGCATTTGTTTTCCATTACAGGCATTTTTCCACCTGGTGATCCTGCCAGTAACACACTTTCTATCCTTTGGTAACAATGCTAACTCTGCTTACCTATGGAAGAATGGCATTCTAACCCTGAGCAAGAAGTGTGTTTCAAATGCATAACATAGGAAGAGATGTTTTATACTTCAAAGTAAGAACAGGGAAGAATACTGCCACATAACTATGCAACAAAAGCAGAAAACACCAGGAAGTTACCAACTCAAATTTCTGTCAGGATCATTTTTTTTTTTTTTTTTTGCCCTCATCGAACAGATAATATATAAATAACATTCAATGGTACATTTAACAGACCAAACGAGAACATATAAGAAATGTTCATTGCTAAGATTTGCGAGGAAGCATCAGAGTTAAGGCAGAGCTGATAAACTCTTACTAAATGTGAGTCCACAAGTTTCCTCAGCTAAAATCACATTGCTCCAGCATCCCAAGTCAACATCTTATGGAATAAAGATTTACTCATCACTGGGGTTGTAGTCATATCTGCAATTAGCATTTAATAAAAGAGACTTTTGGCAATGGACCTAATGGCTGCACATAAATACAGCTAGGATCATAAGTTTACAAACCCCAGACTAAACTTGTAAGATGTGGACCATTTTTCTTTTAATTATACTATTAGGCATCAAAGAATACCACAATGCTTAATCTTTAATTAAAAACCATCACTCACAAAAGGTGCATGTCAAGGGTAGAGAAAGGGAAAGAAAAACCCATATTTACGGTAGTACATATCTGCAATATTTGTCAATTTCCTGCTCAAAGTTTTTCTTTTTAAAAAACACACTGCCAGAACATAAAAATAACTATCGCTTTGACACATCGTCACTTTACAGCCACCCAAATCACTTACACAAGAGTGATTTGGGTGGCTATAAAGCATAAGAGGTACACACATTCCCAGCTATAACAGCAGCCAGGAGTGTGTAAATATCACCACTGACTTAAACCTGTGGCAGCAAACCATAGCAATTACATATATAATAAAATGGTCCACAAAACGTATATACTTTATTCTGAAATTTGCGTATTGCCACATTTAGCATCAATGATAGCTTGCAATCTTTTATCAAAAGCTAGGAGTCCAAACTTTCACAAAAATAAATAAATGCTCACATTTCTTTTTTTTTTTTTGAAAATCAGCCGGCAAAGCATTATGACCAATTGAGAACAGGTGCAATGCCAAGCTCCTGCAGACCCTTCAATCTAGGTCTATATCCATGTTGAGGTCTATTGCTGAATTAGAAGCTGGCTACACAATATACAATTTAGGCTTCATGTACATGGGACGTTTCTCAACCTTTCCTGAACGCTGGAACATCACAGCTAGTAATCCACGTTCAAAAACGTGTGTTTAGCAGCGTTTACAAGCCATGTTTATATTCAGAAGTGTTTACTAAAGATAACCTCAGGAGACCCTCTGAAATGATTAGAAAGCACTAAAAACAAGTATTTATTAACTATTTCAGCCATTCTGTGAGAGAACAGTGTGAGTATCAGCTGAGAAAGCAGTGTGCTTGTAGCTAGTTGTTTTTTGGTTGGTTTGTTAATATGGATCCCATGATGAGCATGTGTGAGGGAATGCTCCTGATGTTGCTTTAGCTGAGGCTCCAAAGATGTAGAAAATTGCTTGAGAGGACCAGAGTTCGTCGCTACTGGACACATCCATTGATGGCTGAACGCATGTTCACAGGATACTTTCTAATATCTATGTTCAGCTGCGGAATTACGTAGAGAATTGTTTTTAATTTTACACGCATGTCAATTGCCACCTCTGACGTTCTCTTGGAAAAGGTTAGACCCCATCTAGTTTGCATGGACACCAACATCAGGAAAATCGAGCCACCAGAGGAATGTCAGTTGGTGACTCAACTTCAGCGTCAAGTAATGCAAGTTGTGTATTATACAGCATAATTGGCTGATGAGGGGAATATCACATGGTATATCAAGCTTGCAGGCAGTGATAATTGTTTTTGGTGTGTTTTTAGCATTTTCCAGGCTCAAAAGTAATAAAATATTTCCCTTTAAAAACGCTTCTAGACGAAAACGCGGGTAGCTGCGTTTGGTGCTTGAAATGCCTCTAAACTCAGCTTCTGAACGCATTTTTTTGGGTTCTAAAAAAAAGCCTCTAAACACAACTGCCTATAAACTACTATAAACAAACCTGTGTACATGTACTGATAAGATAACAAAGGAGAAATCAGGAGCAGTTTAAAAAAAAAAGCCCAACAACTGCTCCTAAATGTCAGTTTACCAGCAGCAGTGTACATGAGGCCTTACCGTTACAATTTCCTTTAGATTTACCAAACTACAGTCAGGTCCATAAATATTGGGACAGACAATTCTAATCTTTTTGGCTCTATACACCACCACAATAGATTTGAAATGAAACAAACAAGATGTGCTTCAACTATAGACCTTCAGCTTTAATTTGAGGGTATTTACATCCAAATCAGGTGAACGGTTTAGGAATAACAGTTTGTATATGCGCCTCCCACTTTTTAAAGGGACCAAAAGTAATGGGACGATTGGCTGCTCAGCTGGTCCATGGCCAGGTGTGTGTTATTCCCTCATTATCCCATTTACAAGGAGCAGATAAAAGGTCCAGAGTTCATTTCAAGTGTGCTATATGCATTTGGAATCTGTTGCGGTCAACTCTCAATATGAGATCCAAAGAGCTGTCACTATCAGTGAAGCAAGCCATCATTAGGCTGAAAAAACAAAACAAACCCATCAGAGAGATAGCAAAAACATTGGGTGTGGCCAAAATCAACTGTTTGGAACATCCTTAAAAAGAAAGAACGCACCGGTGAGCTCCACAATGCCAAAAGACTCGGAAGACCACGGAAAACAACTGTGGTGGATGACTGAAGAATTCTTCCCTGGTGAAGAAAACACCCTTCACAACAGTTGGCCAGATCAAGAACACTCTCCAGGAGGTAGGTGTATGTGTGTCAAAGTCAACAATCAAGAGTAGACTTCACCAGAGTGAATACAGAGGGTTCACCACAAGATGTAAACCATTGGTGAGCCTCAAAAACAGGAAGGCCAGACTAGAGTTTGCCAAACAAATCTAAAAAAGTCTTCACATTTCTGGAACAACATCCTATGGACATATGAGACCAAGATCAACTTGTACCAGAGTGATGGGAAGAGAAGAGTATGGAGAAGGAAAGGAACTGCTCATGATCCAAAGCATACCACCTCATCAGAGAAGCATGGTGGTGGTAGTGTCATGGCGTGGGCATGTATGGCTGCCAATGGAACTGGTTCTCTTGTATTTATTGATTATGTGACTGCTGACAAAAGCAGCAGGATGAATTCTGAAGTGTTTCGGGCAATATTATCTGCTCATATTCAGCAAAATGCTTCAGAACCCATTGGCAGCGCTTCACAGTGCAGATGGACAATGACGTGAAGCATACTGCGAAAGCAACCAAAGAGTTTTTTTAGGGGAAAGAAGTGGAATGTTATGCAATGGCCAAGTCAATCACCTGATCTGAATCCGATTGAGCATGCATTTCACTTTCTGAAGACAAAACTGAAGGGAAAATGCCCCAAGAACAAGCAGGAACTGAAGACAGTTGCAGTAGAGGCCTGGCAGAGCATCACCAGGGATGAAACCCAGCGTCTGGTGATGTCTATGCGTTCCAGACTTCAGGCTGTAATTGACTGCAAAGGATTTGCAACCAAGTATTAAAAAGTGAAAGTTTGATGGATGATTGTTAATCTGTCCCACTTCTTTTGGTACCTTAATAAGTGGGAGGCACATATACAAACTGTTATAATTCCTACACTATTCACCTGATTTGGATGTAGAATACCTTCAAATTAAAGCTGAAAGTCTGCAGTTAAAGCACATCTTGTTTGTTTCATTTCAAATCCATTGTGGTGGTGTATAGAGCCAAAAAGATTAGAATTGTGTCTATGTCCCAATATTTATGGACCTGACTGTATATAATATGAGGTCAAACCTAAACACTTTCAAATTGTATGCAATCTGGCAGGCACTTGCACTACATAGATCAATCTAAAGGAAATTGAACAATAAAAATTGCATAATGTGTAGCCAGCTTAAGAAAGAACTTTTCCTGGGCAGTTTTCAGAATAGGGCATAAGCACCCTAGGTGAAGGGAAGGCTGGGGAACAGACCTTTAAAAACTGATTACCCAACCAAAGCCCTGAAGCATCGGAGTAGTCCTTTGGAAATTTGCAGAAAGTTGAAAGAAACATAGGTCCCCTCTGGGAAAAGAGATGGTTCAAGGCAGGCTGCAAATCTGACTTTCAGAAGATTTTGGTTGGTTTAAGAAAAATGATGAGGGGGTAGAATTTTAAGCTCTATTTTATACCCCTTTGAAATCACAGATCTGGGATGTCTGTGACCCAGGGAAAGGCAAACTGTAACAGACGACCCAATCTTAGGAGTGAGGGGTGCCCCTTCATTGTGAAGAGGGTTTTGTGTTCCCACCTTGGGCTTAAATTTGACTCTTTTTGAGGAGGTAGAAGCACCCGACGAAAGGGGTTTAGGAACCTTCCGTTCTGGAAGAAGTACTTTTCCTCCTGTGATATCTTTAATTTGAGCCTCACCAAACAGATGTCCTCCTTCAAAGGGCATACCTCTCAGGTGATGTATGCAAGCAGCTTCAGGTGGCCAGGCTTTTATCCATGAGATTCTGTGCATATGGCCAGAAATTACAGCAATTATGGAGATTTGTGTCACGGTTTGGTTTTAGGATATTCAACACAAAAGAGTAGGGCAGTGGGCCAGAGTTAGCAAGTGCTCTGCCAAGATTTGATCCTGCAAGATTACAGAGTTAAAAAGTGTCTCAAATTTTCTTTCAGCAGAATCTTTAAATGAAGGAACATATTTTTATAGGCACAATAAGGTGTATGTTTAATACTGAGACTGCAGTAACAGACCACTCTTTTCAGGGTTAAGCCAACCAATCACATAAATTGCCTATTCTTTTGGCTTATGAAAAGGGAATGCTTTCTTGACATAGCAGGTCTCTTAGTACCCAAGGGAGCATGGCAAGAGGGAGGAGAAACGAGTTCAACAATGCCAAGGCTTTTGCGCACAGCAGGAATGAGCATGTCCAAAAAAGCAAGCATATTGCATGAAGCCTTAACATCAGGTGTATGAGAGGCCGAGGGTTAGAAATCTTTCATGGCCTCCTCTAATACTTGAAAAAATAGAGCTAGAATCTGATGCAGAGACAAGCGTTAAAACAGGATGCTGCTCTAGTGCAAGAGAAGCAGCGTTACTCTGAGCAGCTTCAGTGTTTTGAAGGCCTTCAGCAGAGTCAAGGTTTCCCTGAATTTTCGACACAGTTTCCCTGTGCCTGACTACCGACATTGCCATTGTTGAGGGTATTCCTCTATGGGGTATTGGCAGAGTAGAGTGTGTAAATGGCGTAAGCATGAAGTTGAACATGGAGTGGGGTAGGTTTGTAGAGGAACACCCAGGGTATGTGTAAAGAAAAGCTTTGCCAGTGATGATCACCTGAAGATACCAGCCTATAACCCAGGGTCCATGAATATCCAGCCCGTTTTGTGTCCTGTATTGTACGATTACGATATAAAATTTTGAAAAAATAATCTGATATAAGTTAACACAAACCATTCTTTTAATTTTCCCATGTTTTCAGCCTTTTGCCTACTACAAAAATAACAGAACCATGTTACCCTTTACAAACACTACAGAAAAGAAGCCAATAAAAATGAACATTAAAACTATATACCTGGCACCATATTGGGGAAGCTTCCAAAAGGAGGCATGCTAAAAATGTTCATGGGTGGTGGGAGGAAGCCAAACTGATCAAACACATTAGGAGACCCAGGTGGTGCTGCACTGCTCTCTTGAGGCTTCCTCTGCTGGCTCTTCTGCTGCATAGGCTCCTGCTGCATGGGCTCCTGCTGCTGTTGCATTACATCACTCAGCATCTGCTTAAGCCTAGAAAGATAAAAAGCCACTTTATACACAACAGCCCAATTCCAAACTCCTACAAAAACACAAAATTTTGGTGTAAACTGATCAGGACACTAGGGCAAGATAAACAGTGGGCCCTATTTTGCACCCCGAGAAAAAAAAATATTGATATTTGCACAGAAGAGGTTTGTCATTTCATATCATTTAAAAATGATATTTCTGAAAATGTAACAGTTTAGAATGACCAAAGGTTTCCTCCCTGATTTGAAAAGTTATATTAATGGATGTTACCCTAGAGTAATGTATCATTAGCAATAACCTCACTACAGCTCCTTTGCTTTAACCACTTGCCGACCGCCTACCGCATATATACTGCGGCAGAATGGCACGGGCAGGTAGAATCACGTACCCGTACGTGATCTGCCTCCCGCGGGCGGGGGGTCCGATCGGACCCCCCCCCCCCGGTGCCATCGGCGGTCGGCATTTGACTGGGAGCGTCGGGAGGCGAGGGGGAGACCATCCGATCGTGGCCCCCCCCTCGCGATCGCTCCCAGCCAATGGGAATCCTCCTCTGCCTGTGTGTCGTTTCACACAGGCAGAGGATGTGATGTCATCTCTCCTCGGTCTGGCAGTTTCCGTTCCAGCGCCGAGGAGAGAAGACAAGTGAGTGCACAACACACACACACACACAGTAGAACATGCCAGGCATACCTTACACCCCCGATCCCCCCCCGATCGCCTCCCGATCCCCCCCCAATCACCCCCCCCCCCCCCTGTCACAAACTGACATTAGCAGTATTTTTTTTTTTTTTTTTTTTTCTGATTACTGCATAGTGTCAGTTTGTGACAGTTAGTGTTAGGGCAGTGAGTATTACCCCCTTTAGGTCTAGGATACCCCCCTAATAAAGTTTTAACCCCTTGATCACCCCCCCTCACCAGTGTCGCTAAGCGATCATTTTTCTGATCGCTGTATTAGTGTCGCTGGTGACGCTAGTTAGGAACATAAATATTTAGGTTCGCCGTCAGTGTTTTATAGCGTCAGGGACCCCCATATACTACCTAATAAATGTTTTAACCCCTTGATTGCCCCCTAGTTAACCCTTTCACCACTGATCACCGTATAACTGTTACGGGTGACGCTGGTTAGTTCGTTTATTTTTTATAGTGTCAGGGCACCCGCCGTTTATTACCGAATAAAGGTTTAGCCCCCTGATCGCCCGGCGGTGATATGCGTCGCCCCAGGCAGCGTCAGATTAGCGCCAGTACCGCTAACACCCACGCACGCAGCATACGCCTCCCTTAGTGGTATAGTATCTGATCGGATCAATATCTGATCCGATCAAATCTATACTAGCGTCCCCAACAGTTTAGGGTTCCCACAAACGCAGTGTTAGCGGGATCAGCCCAGATACCTGCTAGCACCTGCGTTTTGCCCCTCCGCCCAGCCCAGCCCACCCAAGTGCAGTATCGATCGATCACTGTCACTTACAAAACACTAAACGCATAACTGCAGCGTTCGCAGAGTCAGGCCTGATCCCTGCGATCGCTAACAGTTTTTTTGGTAGCGTTTTGGTGAACTGGCAAACACCAGCCCCAGGCAGCGTCAGGTTAGCGCCAGTACCGCTAACACCCACGCACGCACCGTATACCTCCCTTAGTGGTATAGTATCTGATCGGATCAATATCTGATCCGATCAGATCTATACTAGCGTCCCCAGCAGTTTAGGGTTCCCAAAAACGCAGTGTTAGCGGGATCAGCCCAGATACCTGCTAGCACCTGCGTTTTGCCCCTCCGCCCGGCCCAGCCCACCCAAGTGCAGTATCGATCGATCACTGTCACTTACAAAACACTAAACGCATAACTGCAGCGTTCGCAGAGTCAGGCCTGATCCCTGCGATCGCTAAGTTTTTTTGGTAGCGTTTTGGTGAACTGGCAAGCACCAGCCCCAGGCAGCGTCAGATTAGCGCCAGTACCGCTAACACCCACGCACACACCGTACACCTCCCTTAGTGGTATAGTATCTGATCGGATCAATATCTGATCCGATTAGATCTATACTAGTGTCCCCAGCAGTTTAGGGTTCCCAAAAACGCAGTGTTAGCGGGATCAGCCCAGATACCTGCTAGCACCTGCGTTTTGCCCCTCCGCCCGGCCCAGCCCAGCCCAACCAAGTGCAGTATCGATCGATCACTGTCACTTACAAAACACTTAACGCATAACTGCAGCGTTCGCAGAGTCAGGCCTGATCCCTGCGATCGCTAACAGTTTTTTTTGTAGCGTTTTGGTGAACTGGCAAGCGCCAGCGGCCTAGTACACCCCGGTCGTAGTCAAACCAGCACTGCAGTAACACTTGGTGACGTGGCGAGTCACATAAGTGCAGTTCAAGCTGGTGAGGTGGCAAGCACAAGTAGTGTCCCGCTGCCACCAAAAAGACAAACACAGCCCCGTCATGCCCATAGTGCCCTTCCTGCTGCATTCGCCAATCCTAATTGGGAACCCACCGCTTCTGCAGCGCCCGTACTTCCCCCATTCACATCCCCAACCAAATGCAGTCGGCTGCATGAGAGGCATTTTCTTTATGTCCTCCCGAGTACCCCTACCCAACGAACCCCCCAAAAAAGATGTTGTGTCTGCAGCTAGCGCGGATATAGGCGTGACACCCGCTATTATTGTCCCTCCTGTCCTGACAATCCTGGTCTTTGCATTGGTGAATGTTTTGAACGCTACCATGCACTAGTTGAGTATTAGCGTAGGGTACAGCATTGCACAGACTAGGCACACTTTCACAGGGTCTCCCGAGATGCCATCGCATTTTGAGAGACCCGAACCTGGAACCGGTTACCGTTATAAAAGTTAGTTACAAAAAAAAGTGTAAAAAAAAAAAAAAAAAACACAAACAAAAATATAAAATAAAAATAGTTGTCGTTTTATTGTTCTCTCTCTATTCTCTCTCTATTGTTCTGCTCTTTTTTACTGTATTCTATTCTGCAATGTTTTATTGTTATTATGTTTTATCATGTTTGCTTTTCAGGTATGCAATTTTTTATACCTTACCGTTTACTGTGCTTTATTGTTAACCATTTTTTTGTCTTCAGGTATGCCATTCACGACTTTGAGTGGTTATACCAGAATGATGCCTGCAGGTTTAGGTATCATCTTGGTATCATTCTTTTCAGCCAGCGGTCGGCTTTCATGTAAAAGCAATCCTAGTGGCTAATTAGCCTCTAGACTGCTTTTACAAGCAGTGGGAGGGAATGCCCCCCCCCCCCCAACATCTTCCGTGTTTTTCTCTGGCTCTCCTGTCTCAACAGGGAACCTGAAAATGCAGCCGGTGATTCAGCCAGCTGACCATAGAGCTGATCAGAGACCAGAGTGGCTCCAAACATCTCTATGACCTAAGAAACCGGAAGCTACGAGCATTTTATGACGTAGATTTCGCCGGATGTAAACAGCGCCATTGGGAAATTGGGAAAGCATTTTATCACACCGATCTTGGTGTGATCAGATGCTTTGGGGGCAGAGGAGAAATCTAGGGTCTAATAGACCCCAATTTTTGCAAAAAAGAGTACCTGTCACTACCTATTGCTATCATAGGGGATATTTACATTCCCTGAGATAACAATAAAAATTATTTAAAAAAAAAAAAATGAAAGGAACAGTTTGAAAATAAGATAAAAAAATAATAATAATAAAGAAAAAAAAAAAAAAAAAAAAAAAAAAAAGCACCCCTGTCCCCCCTGCTCTCGCGCTAAGGTGAACGCAAGCGTTGGTCTGGCGTCAAATGTAAACAGCAATTGCACCATGCATGTGAGGTATCGCCGCGAAGGTCAGATCGAGGGCAGTAAGTTTAGCAGTAGACCTCCTCTGTAAATCTAAAGTGGTAACCTGTAAAGGCTTTTAAAGGCTTTTAAAAATGTATTTAGTTTGTCGCCACTGCACGTTTGTGCGCAATTTTAAAGCATGTCATGTTTGGTATCCATGTACTCGGCCTAAGATCATCTTTTTTATCTCATCAAACATTTGGGCAATATAGTGTGTTTTAGTGCATTAAAATGTAAAAAAGTGTGTTTTTTCCCCAAAAAATGCGTTTGAAAAATCGCTGCGCAAATACTGTGTGAAAAAAAAAAAATGAAACACCCACCATTTTAATCTGTAGGGCATTTGCTTTAAAAAAAATATATAATGTTTGGGGGTTCAAAGTAATTTTCTTGCAAAAAAAAATTATTTTTTTATGTAAACAATAAGTGTCAGAAAGGGCTTTGTCTTCAAGTGGTTAGAAGAGTGGGTGATGTGTGACATAAGCTTCTAGATGTTGTGCATAAAATGCCAGGACAGTTCAAACCCCCCCCAAATGACCCCATTTTGGAAAGTAGACACCCCAAGCTATTTGCTGAGAGTCATGTTGAGTCCATGGAATAATTTATATTGTGACACAAGTTGCGGGAAAGAGACAATTTTTTATTTTTTTATTTTTTTTTGCGCAAAGTTGTCACTAAATGATATATTGCTCAAACATGCCATGGGAATATGTGAAATTACACCCCAAAATACATTCTGTTGCTTCTCCTGAGTATGGGGATACCACATGTGTGGGACTTTTTGGGAGCCTAGCCGCGTACGGGACCCCGAAAACCAAGCACCGCCTTCAGGCTTTCTAAGGCCGTAAATTTTTGATTTCACTCTTCACTGCCTATCACAGTTTCGGAGGCCATGGAATGCCCAGGTGGCACAAAACCCCCCCAAATGACCCCATTTTGGAAAGTAGACACCCCAAGCTATTTGATGAGAGGTATAGTGAGTATTTTGCAGACCTCACTTTTTGTCACAAAGTTTTGAAAATTGAAAAAAGAAAAAAAAAAATTTTTTTTCTCGTCTTTCTTTATTTTTAAAAACAAATGAGAGCTGCAAAATACTCACCATGCCTCTCAGCAAATAGCTTGGGGTGTCTACTTTCCAAAATGGGGTCATTTGGGAGGGGTTTGTGCCACCTGGGCATTCCATGGCCTCCGAAACTGTGATAGGCAGTGAGGAGTAAAATCAAAAATGTACGCCCTTAGAAATCCTGAAGGCGGTGCTTGGTTTCGGGGTCCCGTACGCGGCTAGGCTCCTAAAAAGTCCCACACATGTGGTATCCCCGTACTCAGGAGAAGCAGCTAAATGTATTTTGGGGTGCAATTCCACATATGCCCATGGCCTGTGTGAGCAATATATCATTTAGTGACAACTTTGTGCAAAAAAAAAAAAAAAAAAAAAAAATTTGTCACTTTCCCGCAACTTGTGTCAAAATATAAAACATTCCATGGACTCAACATGCCTCAAAGCAAATAGCTTGGGGTGTCTACTTTCCAAAATGGGGTCATTTGGGGGGGTTTTATGTCATCTGGGCATTTTATGGCCTTCAAAACTGTGATAGGTAGTGAGGAGTAAAATCAAAAATGTACGCCCTTAGAAATCCTGAAGGCGGTGCTTGGTTTTCGGGGCCCCGTACGCGGCTAGGCTCCCAAAAAGTCCCACACATGTGGTATCCCCGTACTCAGGAGAAGCAGCTAAATGTATTTTGGGGTGCAATTCCACATATGCCCATGGCCTGTGTGAGCAATATATCATTTAGTGACAACTTTTTGTAATTTTTTTTTTTTTTTTTGTCATTATTCAATCACTTGGGACAAAAAAAATGAATATTCAATGGGCTCAACATGCCTCTCAGCAAATTCCTTGGGGTGTCTACTTTCCAAAATGGGGTCATTTGTGGGGGTTTTGTACTGCCCTGCCATTTTAGCACCTCAAGAAACGACATAGGCAGTCATAAATTAAAGGCTGTGTAAATTCCAGAAAATGTACCCTAGTTTGTAGACGCTATAACTTTTGCGCAAACCAATAAATATACACTTATTGACATTTTTTTTACCAAAGACATGTGGCCGAATACATTTTGGCCTAAATGTATGACTAAAATTGAGTTTATTGGATTTTTTTTAGAACAAAAAGTAGAAAATATCATTTTTTTTCAAAATTTTCGGTCTTTTTCCGTGTATAGCGCAAAAAATAAAAACGGCAGAGGTGATCAAATACCATCAAAAGAAAGCTCTATTTGTGGGAAGAAAAGGACGCAAATTTCGTTTGGGTACAGCATTGCATGACCGCGCAATTAGCAGTTAAAGCGACGCAGTGCCGAATTGTAAAAAGTGCTCTGGTCAGGAAGGGGGTAAAACCTTCCGGGGCTGAAGTGGTTAACTGCTGGTGGCTGCCACAGTCTTCACAGGCAAGGAGGGAGGCCTGAGTTACATAGCTGTATAACAAAAGAAAAAAAAAAAAAAAAGCTTCCCTATGTAAAAATGCCTGATCGGTCTCTGCATCTACTTTTTCTTTTAACTGTATGAATAGTTTACCTTCTAGACACGTTAAATATGTCTGCCAAAATCAGCATTTGTGATTATATATCTATCACTTTTATGACTCAATAAGCATTGTTTTTGCAACTAGCATTTACATTTCTTTTCTATCAGTCATAAACAGTTGTCCTCTTATCAAGTAGGTGGCTGTGGGGGAAAAATAAAAAAACAGTAGTTCCTAGCAAAAATAACCTTCATATAAAAGACCCTTTGTTATTAGCAGTTTCTGCCAGCTGCTGGTAATACAATATGGGAAATTACTAATTATGGTGCAGCTGCAAATCAAAACCAATCAGCCTTTAGCTTTATAATTTCAAAGCAGGGAAAGGCATTCAGGCAAGACAAGTTTCACTACTTCTTCACCCTATCCCCATACCTTAACACCTCTCACGATCCAGCTCTGTCCCCGCTTGCAGCCCCACGCTCCTCTCTTCCTGGATTTACAAGCTTCACAGAGTGCAACAGGAAACAGTGGCTCCTGCCATTGTCAGTCAAATCATGGGAGGAGGGAGCATTGGTGTGGCCAAGCCAAGCTGCCCCCCAATTGCACACAGCTTTCTTTGGGGGCACTCGCAGGGAGTAAGAAAAGACAGCACCAAGGGTGACTACCAGGGAGGAGGTAAGGGACTAGCTCTGTACAATATTTTTGCACAGAGAAGGTAAGTATATTTTGTTAAATAAAAAAAATCTTTGGCTTTAGAATCACTTTAATGGAACAAGCAAAAGCTAAAGATTTGATTGGTTGCTAAGCACAGCTGCTCTAGATTCTGTCTGCTCCAGTTGTAGTAAATTCCCCCAATGTTCCAAAGGTAAATTTATAAAAGGCACTGATGCAGAAACATTTGTTTTTGCGGATTAATACTGAAAGAGCTGCTGACAAACAGCTCTGCAACAGTTTGGACTTTTGACAGTTGATCTAAAAAATAGTCCTGACACACGTGCAGGCATGTGCCCAGTGAAGAACTGCATGACATAAAAAGGTAGAACCTAGATATTTAACTGGTTATATTTTATAGCATAAAGGAAAAGTTTGGGGTTGTTAAAAAAATGAATTTTTAAAACAGCTTACCTGTAAAATCCTTTTCTTGGAGTACATCACGGGACACAGAGCACCATAATAATGACTATGTGGGTTATATGCTTACCTTTAGGTGATTGGACACTGGCAACCAATAGTAAGACGGTTCCTCCCATATAACCCCTCCTACACAGGAAGTGCCTCAATTTTGTAGCAAGCAATGACGATCCCAGAAAAAGAGGGGAGGGACCTCTGTGCCCCGTGATGTACTCCAAGAAAAGGATTTTACAGGTAAGCCATTTTAAAAATCCATTTATCGTACATCACGGGACACAGAGCACCATAATAATGACTATGTGGGATGTCCTAAAGCAATGCATCTGAGGGGGGGAACACATCATCCCTAGACCCAATGGATCTGAGATTATACATGTGGCCAAACAAACTCTCTTTCTGAGACCTCACATCCACCTGTTAAAACCTGGTGAACGTATGAACTGAAGACCAAATGGCTGCTTTGCAAACCTGAGCCATAGACACCTGCTGGCGTACTGCCCATGATGCACCAACCCCTCTAGTGGAGTGTGCTGTTAAATCGCGGGGTGGAACCCTACGCTTTAATCCATATGCCTGGACAATAGTCTGGCGAATCCACCTGGATATAGAAGAACATGTTGCCGGCTGTCCTCTTCTAGGACCCTCAGGCAAGACAAAAAAGCAGTCAGTTTTCCGAAAAGGAGCTGACATTTCCAAGTAAACTTTTATTGCCCTCACCACATCCAGTGAGCGAAGCGACCTTTCCTCCCTAGTTTCAGGGTTTGGAAAAAAGGAA
Source organism: Lithobates clamitans (assembly GCA_037952925.1). Classification (NCBI taxonomy): domain Eukaryota; kingdom Metazoa; phylum Chordata; class Amphibia; order Anura; family Ranidae; genus Lithobates; species Lithobates clamitans. Next base: position 10,489,718 of record JBBGZY010000031.1, on the reverse strand, counting down.
GGTAAAATGATATCCTGATTCAAATGAAATTTGGAAACCACTTTTGGTAGAAAATCTGGACGAGGTCGCATGACCACTTTGTCCTCATGAAGAACCATAAAAGGTTCTTTGCACGAAAGGGCGGCCAATTCTAACACCCTTTCTGGCTGATGTTATAGCCATTAGAAAAACAAATTTCCTGGTCAATAGGACCAAAGGGATATGCCTAATAGGTTCAAAGGGCTGACTCTGTAAGGCTGATCGTACCAAATTTAGGTCCCAAATAAACAAAGGTGGTTTACGCGGTGGCCTCAGGTGCGTTACTCCCTTGACAAAGGTTTGCACCAAAGAATGGGATGCAATTGGCCTTTGGAAAAAAAACGATAAAGCCGAAATCTGTCCCTTGATTGTCCCTAAAGCAAGCTGCAAGTCTACTCCTGTTTGGAGAAAGGCGAACACCCTTCCAATCGTATACCTACGAGGGATCCATTTCCTTTTCTCACACCAAGAAATGTATGACTTCCAGACTCTATAATAGATAGTTCTAGAAACGGACTTTCTAGCGTTTATCAAAGTGGACAAGACTGAACCCATAATACCACGGTCTTTCAGTAGTCTGGTCTCAATAGCCAGGCCATCAAATTCAGCAACCGTAAAAAAGGATGGAATATGGACCCTTGAGACAACAGATCTGGGCGGCAAGGAAGAACCAACGGATCTCCTACTGCCAACTTCACAATCTCCGAGTACCATGATCTCCTGGGCCACGCTGGGGCCACTAAGATCACCGGCTTCCATTCTTCCCATATTCTGCGTAGTAAGTGCGGCAGAATTTGGATCGGAGGGAAAGCATATATCAGAGAATACTGATCCCAAGGAACCACTAACGCGTCTATCCCGACAGCAAGCGGATCCTTGGTCCTGGACACAAACCTGTCCAGTTTGGCATTGAATCTGGATGCCAGCAGATCCACATCTGGGGTCCCCCAGTATTGGCAGATCTGTAGAAAAACCTCGTTATGTAGGGACCATTCCCCTGGTAACAATTTCTGGCAACTCAGGAAATCCGCCTGCCAATTGTCCACCCCCGGGATAAACACTGCCGACAAAAACGGCACATGATTTTCTGCCCATGTTAGTATATGATTTACTTCTTTTTGGGCTGCCCGACTCCTGGTACCCCCCTTGTGGTTGATATACGCCACTACTGTGGAGTTGTTGGACTGAACTCTGATCGGAAAACCCCGCAATCTGGACGTCCAGAATCGCAGGGCCAGACGAGCTGCCCGAATTTCCAGTAGATTGATGGGCAGAGTCTTTTCTGTCTGGTACCATATTCCCTGGACAGACACTTCCTCTAGGACTGCTCCCCAGCTGAGAAGACTGGCGTCCGTGGTCACCACTTAGCAGGCTACTGGTGGGAAAGATTTCCCTCTTTGTAAGTTGCTGGTTCTTAACCACCAAGAGAGGTTCCATAGAACCTGTGGAGATAGAACCATTGGCTGATCCAAGGTTCGAGCAGACTTGTCCCAGGCTTTCAGGATACTGTTCTGGAATACTCTGGAGTCGAACTGCGCCTATGGCACTGCGCTGAAAGATGACACCATCTTGCCCAATAACCTCATGCACAGCCGGACAGAAGGTGTTGGTTCTTTTTTCACCTTCTGTACAAGTTCCACTATGGAGGCGACCTTTAAGGGTGGAAGAAACACCTTTTCTTGGGCGGTGTCCAAAACCAGACCCAGATACACCAAGGTTTGGGTTAAACAAAAAGCTGACTTGTCCAAATTTAGTACTCAACCTAGGCGTTGTAAGAACCGCACTGACACGTTTAGAACTAGTGTAGGGCGAGAGCAATCCCTTAGAAGTAGATCGTCCAGGTATCCTATTATGGAGACTCCTTGAGATCTTAGGGAAGCCAGTACTGGGGCCAGAACCTTTGTGAAGACCCTGGGGGCCGTGGCTAGACCGAACGGTAGTGCCACAAACTGGAAATGACTGCCCTCTACAGCGAAACATAAGAACCTTTGGTGTGGACCGAAGATCGGAACATGAAGGTAAGCATCCTTGATGTCTATGGATGCCAAAAAGTCTCCCTTTCTCAGGGACCTTATTACTGAGCGAACCGACTCCATGCGGAAAGGTCGGACGTCTAAAAAGAAATTGAGAGCCTAAAATGGGCCTTACTTCCCCATTTGGTTCCGCACGGTGAACAGGTTTGAGTAAAACCCCTTGAATCTTTCTTCGTGCGGAACCTTTACAATTACCCCCTGCATCAGCAGACGGTGTAAAGCTAGGAGTAGGCAACTTCTTTTCTCCGGATCCGCCGGGACCCTTGAGTGTAGAAAGCGGTTCGGGGGAACCTCTCGGAACTCTATTCTGTAACCGTTCTTTACAGTGGAAATGACCCATCTGTCTTGAACCAGTTCCTCCCAGGCCTCCCCAAACAGCCGAAGCCTGCCCACCACCCGTGAGAGCGGGGGCGCCCCTTCACAAGGTAGACTTGGAGTTAGGCTTGGGTGGCTTTTGGGTCCAGGGTTTTTTCTGACCCTGTGGTCTTTTAAACCCAGACGGTTGAGGCCGTCGATACCGTTTAGGGGAAGATGCACCCGGCCCTGGGGGATTAGGAATTTTATAAGAGGGCTGCTTCCCCTTCTTTTTAATAGGAAGCAGAGCGCTCTTACCTCCAGAGATCTTTTGGATATATTTATCCAGATTATCGCCAAACAGGCGTTCTCCATGAAATGGAAAGGCAGCAAGTAGACTTTTACATGTCTCAGCGGACCAGTTCTTTAGCCACAATACTCGGCGCATATGAACTGATAATAACACAAAACGAGACATCTGTTGAATTGAGTCCTTTAGAGCATCTACTGCAAAACACAAGGCATGAGGGATGTCTGATAGCTCTTCAGCAGATTCCCCCTAGCAAGGAATGCTCTTTACTATCCTCTTAACCACTTTAAGACCAGCCTCGTTTTGGATTTTAGGTGTTTACAAGTTTAAAATAGGTTTTTTTGCTAGAAAATTACTTAGAACCCCCAAACATTATATATTGTTTTTTTTCTAACATCCTAGAGAATACAATAGCGGTCATTGCAATACTTATTTTTGCACCGTATTTGCGCAGCGGTCTTCTAAGCGCACTTTTTTTGGAAAAAATTCACTTTTTTGAAAAAAAAAATAAGACAACAGTAAAGTTAGCCCAATTTTTTTTTATATTGTGAAATATGTTACGCCAAGTAAATTGATACCCATCATGTCACACTTCAAAATTGCGCCCGCTCGTGGAATAGCGTCAAACTTTTACCCTTAAAAATCTCCATAGGCGACGTTTAAAAAATTCTACAGATTGCATGTTTTGCGTTACAGAGGAGGTCTAGGGCTAGAATTATTGCTCTCACTCTACCGGTCGCGGCGATACCTCACATGTGTGGTTTGACCACCGTTTTCATATGCGGGCGCTACTCACGTATGCGTTCGCTTCTGCGCGCGAGCTCGTCGGGACAGGGCGCTTTAAAAAAATTTTTTTTTTTTTTTATTATTTATTTTATTTTATTTATTTTTTCACTGTTTTAAAAAAAAAAAAAAATTTGGATCACTTTTATTCCTATTACAAGGAATGTAAACATCCCTTGTAATAGAAAAAAGCATGACAGGTCCTCTTAAATATGAGATCTGGGGTCAAAAAGTCCTCAGATCTCATATTTAGACTAAAATGCAAAAAAAAATAAAAAAAAATAAAAAAGTCGTTTAAAAAAAAATGACAAAAAAAATCTGTGCCTTTAAGAGAGTGGGCGGAGCCGTCGTAATGACGTCGCTCCGGCCGTCACATGGTATGGAGACGGGTGAGCGCCATCTTGGCCTCACTTGTCTCCATACCTCAGCAGGGAAAGGACCCGATCGCCTCCGCCGCTACCGACGGCTCCGGTAAGCGGCGGAGGGTGCGGGAGAGCGGCGGGGGGGGGGGGGTGGCACCTCTCCCGCCGCCGATAACGGTGATCTCGCGGCGAACCCGCCGCGGAGACCACCATTATCGTGTACGGAACCGCCCGCTGAAAAGATGGATATCTCGGTTGTGGCAGCAGCTGCTGCCGTTACCGAGATATCCATCTTCAAAAAAATGACGTATATATACAGTGGGCGGTCCGGAAGTGGTTAAAGCGATCCTTTAGGGATTGACAAATCCCAATAGCTGCAATAGCAGGCTGAACTGCTGCACTGGCAACTGAGAAGGAAGCCTTCAATAAGGACTCTTTTTATCAGCCGGATCCTTGAACACCTGGGCATTATCCACTGGACAGGTTAAGTTTTTATTCACGGAAGATATGGCAGCATCTACCAAAGGTGTGCTCCATTTCTTTCTAAACTTCTCCTCCATAGGGTACAAAACAGAAAACCTTTTAGGAGGTAAATATATCCTGTCAGGATACTCCCAGTCCGCATAAATCACCTGCTCCAGTAACAGATGCAAGGGAAAGGCTTGGGAAATTTGCTTATGTCGCAAAGATCCCAGAGTGGAACAAGCGAGTGCAGACTCCTGAACCGGGGGTAACTTAAAGCCAATTCGTACCATCTCCATTAGAGATTGGATAAACAATTGCTGGCAATGGGAGGCTGAAATTGGCTCCTCAGAGCCGGAATCCTCTGCCGAGGAATCGTCAGCCTCTCCTACCTCCTGGTCCTTCATGACCACCTCCTCTGGATCCTCTGCCCATTCTGGTTCCAGGTTACCTGGACCCATATGGCTATAAGAATCCTGGGACTCTAGTGACTCACCACTTGGCCCGGGGGAGGGAGATCTATTACGCTTCCTTCCCCCCTGTGTTACAGAGGCAATCATGCCAGCTATCTTGCCTTCAAGTCCCGCTAAGGCGGATGCCAAATCATCCTTTGTAACATAAGCCAAGGTAGGTACATTGGTAGTGGCTACTATGCCTGACAAGTGCAATGGCTCAGCCAGGTCAGAAGCCGCAGGTCCTTCAGAAGAAACTGAGGCTGCATCAGCATGGGGTTGGTCTCCTGTTATTTGAGGAGGGACTCTTACCCCTGTGCTTGCCTTGTTCCCTGCTCCTCGTTTTTTGGAAGACATTGCTTACACACGAGGAAAAACTTAAACAGGAGTACTCCCCACAAACTATAAGTAGTTAAAACCTGTCACCGCTGTGTCCAAGACCACCAGGCTCGCGTGCCCACCATTCGCTCTGCTTTCTCCATGCGCACGCCAGAGCTCCCTATTTTAAAAGCACTAGCATGAGAGCGAGTGCGCGCATCAGCGATTGGCGACCCGCCTACCGCATGCGCCGTGCTGACGCGCACCTGTGACTTGGATAGCAGAGGCGCACGCGCACATCGGTGGCGTGCACTCGCACGCAAAATTTTAAAAAAATGCGCCAAAACCGGCCTTTGTAATCCTAGCACAGGCTCAAGGTTACACTAGCAGTTTTACAAGGGGAAATACATATATTCACATGTGTGTATATATATATATATATATAGATATATATATATATAGATATATATATATATATAGATATATATATAGATATATATAGATATATATATAGATATATATAGATATATATATAGATATATATAGATATATATATAGATATAGATATATACACATAAATACATATATATACACATATATATATATATATACATATATATATATATATATATATATATATATATATATATATATATATATATATATATATATATATATATATATAAACCCCGAAGGGAGTACTCACCATCCCAAGCAGCAGGGCCTATCTTGCCAGGCCCAATCTTCCCCCATCACGGCGGGTAGCGCCTCTATGGACATATTGGGGTCCACACCCCTGGACCAATAAAGCACCCTTTATGGTTTCCTTGGCCAAGATTGACCAGGAATACCAATTTTAACAAGGGTCCAGCGCCTAAAAAGGACACATTACAAGCAACACCTCGTTCTTGAACCGAGGTTCTGGTACCATCCACTTTAGCTTAGCAAGCCAGCCAAATGGATCCGATTATAAACATCCTCAGTGGGACATTTTCTTTGAAGAAACTTGAAGAGCTTCAACAGCCATGACCATCACCTTCAAGACACTGGCGAAAAAACTGAGGCACTTCCTGTGTAGGAGGGGTTATATGGGAAGAACCGTCTTACTATTGGTTGCCAGTGTCCAATCACCTAAAGGTAAGCGTATAACCCACATAGTCATTATGGTGCTCTGTGTCCCGTGATGTATGATAAAGAAAAAAACAAAACAAACATACATACTTGCCTCCATGCTGCAGCATCAGTCTGATGCCATAGTTGTTCCTTGCTGGACCCAAGTCTGAAAACTAAGTGATTACCTGACTGCTGATTGCTCAGCTCTTAGCAAAGAACTGTGACTTTCAGTCACCACTCTTTGCTCTGCCCCTCCAGTGCTCACTAGAGCATAGGGCTGGGGAGGCAGCAGGTGCAGCTGGCTTCAACTCCCAACAGCATACTGAAGGGCTGAGCCAGCTGCTGATCAGATATCTGGGTGAATCCCAACAATATGGTCAGGATCCTTCCAGAGCCTAGAGCGCCCCTTTGATATCAGCTGACAGCAGGCTTTAGACCACTGCCAACTGATTCTGGGTCACAGGAGAGCACATAAGACACATGTGACCCACAAGAAAAGTATGGCCAAAAAAAGCTTTGGCCATACTTCTCTATTAAGAGAATACTTTACTTGTTGCATTCTATTTTGAGAAATAACAAATATACTGAGTGACCTATGACGAAAATTTACAATACATAATTTGTAGGAAAACTCGCTTTTCTTTTACAAGTAAAATCGGTCCATACCTGAGAACATTGTTTTGCTGCCAGTTAAGCTGAGTATAACATTGGTTCAGCTGGTGCATGATGAGGTGAACTTGTGACGTTCCCAAGTTAGTAGGCATCATGTTGTACGGGTTTGTAAACATGCTTTGTAGGAGGTAGTAAAGAGACTAAAAAAAGAAAGTAAATACCAATTTGGGCAATTAAATAATTGCAGAAGAATCAAAGAATAAAATTAAAAACAGGGTATATGTTATGCATTCTAAAACTATTACCACTAACTGTCAGGCATTTATGAAGAATAAAAAAAAAAGGTACCACCCAATGAGACGTCATAACTAGTTAGCATAGGTTTAATCATTTAGCAGTTTAATATATTCCAGGAAGAAAATGTGAATATATGAATGAGGGAGATATTCTGATTCTTTTTAGCACATAACCACTTTTGGGTAGTATTTTTTTTAAAACACCTTCTGTGTACTCCTATATACTGTAGAAAAAAAAAAGAAGCAGCCCACAGCAACCTATTAGTTTGTATTGCTCCTCTACCCTCAGCCCCCAACTCCCAACAAGGTAGAGGTGTCCAAAGACAGAATACTGTATCTGGAACATTGTCTTATAATCTAAAGCAGGGATCCTCAAACTACGGCCCTCCAGCTGTTGCAGAACTAGACATCCCATGAAGCATTGTAAAACTCTGACATTCACAGATATGACTAGGCATGATGGGAATTGTAGTTCCTGAACACCTGGAGGGCTGCAGTTTGAAGACCCCTGATCTAAAGTGTCCTTAGACATAAGGCATATGTTGCCCAATCCTGCCCAAACAGTGCAACAATATGCCTACCTTATGTTTATTTGTTATAGCGCATTAAATTGTCCTTGGGAAAAGAGAGTTCACGATTTTACTTTTAAGGAATTTGCACATTGATGCAATACACACATATTCATACCACAACTGGATAGAATAGCTGTTAGGAAGTGGTTTAGTGAAGGATCTGGCCACTTACCTTTAATGTAAAATTTTTGTTTACATTTGGGAGTAAGAAACATTAACTCAGAGTTAACGGAATTTTTCATAGGTCATCAGAGAACATACCTGTTGATCCCTCATTAAAGTCTGACACATGTTCGTGCTGAAATCCAGCTGCTTCTTTATCTGGTCTATTTGCTCCTGCCAAAGATGTTTCTCCTCCACCTGAGAAAGCTCAGACACCCAACGTAGGTTTTCTTGCCTCCGCATGCTAATATTTTGCTGCTGTCTTGTTCTGGGAGAGGGCCTATAATTACCATCAACTGTGGATGGGTGCTGGCCTTTCCAACTATGAACAAGAATGATGTAAAACAACTTACATTTCCAAAGCATGTCACACAATTTTCTCTTTTGATAAGTAAATAATTTAATTGCTAGAGTACTCAAATGGGGAAAAAAACAAAACAAAACAGTATTTCATGCTAAAATGTGTCATTAACCTAATTTGTAGCTAGAGGAATTATTTAGGACTTGTACACCTTTGGACCGACTGTGGGATTCATCACAGAGCGGTATCCAGCACAGGTCAGGCATTAGGGTGTGGCAATAAATGAGCATGTGTCCAAAATCCAAGACACGTTTATACAGCAATTTCAATGGGTATATAACATGCTGTTCCTTCCGGGTCCAGAAAAACATTATACCATGTGAATTTCCTTTTAAACTCAAAATGTCCTTTAAAGGTCAGCTATAATTTTAAACTGCCATCCTACATTTGAACAGATAAGAAAGCACACTGATAAAATTATATTTCACAAGCCAGAGACCCCTTTCACACAGATATCATCCATTCAGTCATTTTTTTCATAGGTGCGTGTAGTCACCCGTAACATTACTAGGTGACCCTGCCCCTTTTTTCCTACTTTCGTAGCAGGACAGCTCCGCTTCTCACAGCGCTAAAGTAAACAAATGGGCAGGGTCACAGAGTATATTGTTGCCCATATATTATGCCACATAGGGGGCAGGGTCACCCAAAAACATCACCAGGTGACCCTGCCCCTTTTTTTTGCTTTAGCGGCAGGGAGACCTGGCAATGTAATACAGCGCCAATTCCAATAAATTACCCCCACACCCACCAGGTCAAGATTATGGGGAAGAGGCCCTTGTACTAATCAGTATGTGCCCCACCCCAGCAAAGTACTGCTGCATGCTAAGATAAGGGTATAATATAGACTGGGGGGGGGGGGGGCTTTGCGCCATTTTTTAAAATTTGGCATGAGGACCAAAGACAAAGACCAAAGGACCTGGTATGGATTGATGGTGGGGGAACTCACTTTCTTTTGTTTACATTCTGCTGTCAGTGGGATATCTCCTGCTGACAGCAGGGATGAGTGATATTTGTTAGAACAGGCTCCTAACAACCAATGGAACTGATGCAAATACAGACGCTGTCTGTTTACTTCTGCTGCTGTTTTTTTTAAGAATAACAAAAATAGAGACTTGGTCCACTTAAAAATTAAACGAACCCCAACAGATGTGGATGTAAACTGATATAAAACAGATGATTATCTGTTTGCCCATAGGAGAAACGGACAGACGGAACGCCCATGTGAAAGAGGCCTAAGCCCCCTTTCACACGGGGCTGTCCATTTTGATAGATCCGCATGCTCAGCAGGGATTGCTCCGTTGATCCCTGCTGAGCCGGCGGATGACAGGTCTGTCTCTGCTCACTGTGCAGGGACGGACCTGTCACAGCCCCACTCTCCTCTATGGGTTATCAGATGAAAACGGACTGCCTGTCCGTTTTCATCTGATCCACCAGACGGATGGAAAATAGGGTTTTCGTCTATCTGCATTTAGCGGATTGGATGTCAGCGGACATGTCACCGCTGACATCCGTCGCTCCAGAGGGGTGCATGAGTGTCCATTCAGGTCCGCCTGAAAAACTGACAGGCGGACCTGAACAGTCCGCATGTGTGAAAGAGCCCTAAGGCTTATGCCCCGTACACACGGTCGGATTTTCCGACAGAAAATGTGTGATAGGACCTTGTTGTTGGAAATTCTGACCAAGTGTAGGCTCCATCACACATTTTCCATCGGATTTTCCGACACACAAAGTTTGAGAGCAGGTTATAAAATTTTCCGACAACAAAATCCGTTGTCGGAAATGCCGATCGTGTGTACACAAATCCGACGGACAAAGTGCCACGCATGCTCAGAATAAATAAAGAGATGAAAGCTATTGGCACTGCCCCATTTATAGTCCTGACGCACGTGTTTTACGTCACTGCGTTCAGAACGATCAGATTTTCCGACAACTTTGTGTGACCGTGTGTATGCAAGACAAGTTTGAGCCAACATCCGTCAGAAAAAATCCTAGGATTTTGTTATCGGAAAGTCCGATCAATGTCCGACCGTGTGTACGGGGCATTAGACTGAAAACAAACATTTCATTAAGCACATTCCATTAGGAAGGAAAAACTTGAGGGTACCCCTGTTTACTGTTCTCTCCAGTGCAAGCACTCCGATTGATACTGCTTTTAAGATAAGTGACATTTTCATGGAATGTTTCCTCTTGCTCTTCCTCTTCCTCATCCTCATCTTCCACCTGATTTATATCTGAAATGCAGCCATCATCTTCATCATCCTCATCCAGGGCACACTCGGTGGACCCTCCCCAAGTGGCCATAGTTCTAAATAAAAATAAAAAAATCATATCCAAGAGTGGGTAATACTGAAAAATGTTTTTTGGTGGTAAAATGTACCACTGGCATGTACTAACTGGATAGACTACTGATCTGGTAGGTTTAATTGGCCCTCGTGAGTACATGTATGTGAGAAAGGGACCTTAGATTGTAAGTTCCCTGAAGGCAAAGACTGATGTGATGTAAAGCACTGTGTAAATTGGATGGTGCTATATATTGTTCTTGTAATAAACAAAATGAACAGTTTTTAAATAATAGTATTTTTATAACAGCTTACCTGTAAAATCCTTTTCTTGGAGTACATCGTGGGACACAGAGCCTTAAGTAATAACTTAATGGGTATATAGGCACCTTCAGGTGATGGACACTGGTATACCCAATCCAGGAAGTTCACTCCCTATATAACCCCTCCTCCTATCAGGAGTACCTCAGTTTTTGTAGCAAAGCAATATACTTAAACCCCAAAAAGAGGGGAGGGACCTCTGCGTCCCATGATGTACTCCAAGAAAAGGATTTTACAGGTAAGCGGTTATAAAAATCTTCTTTTCTTTATCGTACATCATGGGACACAGAGCCTTAATAACTTAATGGGACGTACCATAGCAATGCTATTTGAGGGGAAGGAGGCACAACCCGCAGGGTACCCCCAGACATGAGGACCTATACTACTGCCTGCAGCACACAGCGCCCAAAGGCGATATCCTCATACCTCCTTAGATCCACTTGATAAAACTTGGTGAATGTATGCACTGAAGACCAAGTTGCGGCCTTACAGATCTAAACCATGGAGGCCTGGTGTCGCACTGCCTAAGAAGCACTTTTTCGCCCTGGTAGAGTGCACTTTGACATGAAAAAGGGGGTATCTTAACCCTTAAACTATAAGTCTGAATTATAACTTGCCGAATCCACTTAGCGACAGTGAATTTCGACGCTGCCTGTCCTTTCTTAAATAGACTTTCACTGCTCTCACCACATCAAGACAATGTAGTGACTTTTCTTCCCTGGAACATGGTTTTGGAAAAAACGATGGCGGGACAATATCTTGGTTCAGGTGAAAACCTGAGACCACTTTTGGCAAAAAGTCTGGAGGGCGTAACACCACTCTGTCCTCATGAATAATCAAGTATGGCTCTTTACAAGAAAGAGCCGCCAATTCCTAAACCCTCCTTGCTGAGGATATAGCAATCAAAAATACCAACTTCCTTGGACTAAGGAAATGTGTTATATCGGTTAAAATGCCTGTTTTTGTAACACAGGCAAAACTAAGTTCAAGTTCTAAGGGTTCAAAGGAGGTTTGACGGGCAGATTAAGCCGCAACACCCCTTGCATAAAATCCCGGACTAAAGAATACGTAGCAAGCAGTCTTTGAAATAAAATCGATAGGGCTGAGACTTGGCCCTTAATAGTACTCAAGGCCAACTTGATCTCTAAGTCTAATTGTAGAAAGGCAAGAATTCTGCCTATGATATATCTCCGAGGGTGCCAACCCTTGGATTCACACCAAGAAACATTAGCCCTCCAGACTCTATAATATATAGTTCTGGAAGCTGGCTTCCTTGCATTAATCAAAGTAGAGATAACTGACCCAGAAAGCCCATGTTTTTTCAGAATGCGGGTTTCAATAGCCAAGCCATCAAATTTAGAGACCGTAAGGTAAGATGGAATATCTGTCCCTGTAAGAGCAGATCTGGCCATAGTGGGAGAGACCATGGCCCCTCCACTGCCATCTTTACGATTTCTGCATATGACCTTCTGGGCCATGCCAGAATTACCAGCTTTCTTTCCAGCTTGATCCTGCAAAGGATTCCACGGGGTCACCAACACATCCGTTGTCCTGGACACGAAGTTGACTAACTTCATGTTGAATCTGGACGCTAGAAGATCTACGTCCGGAGTCCCCCATCTTTGGCAAATAGCCGGAAAAACGTCGGGGTGAAGAGACCATTCCCTGGGAATAACTGCTGGTGACTCAAGTAGTCCGCCTGCCAATTCTCTACTCCCGGAATGAAGACTGCCGATAGGCACAGAACATTCCTTTCTTTCCAAGTAAGAATATGGTTCACCTCTCTCTGCGCTGAGACTCTTGGTGCCCCTTTGGTGATTGATATGCATTGGGGGCTTTCCCATCAAAGCTTTTGCCAGTGTCCAGTAACCTGAAGATAGCAGCATATAATCAACTGTCTATGACTACAAAGTCCTTTGACCTGTACTGCACAATTTAAATTATTTTATTTTTTTTAATTCAAGGTGCTTTTAATTCCACACTATAACAGTTCTCAGGTGACTCCCAACAGCATTAGCTGATGCTTTAAATGCAAAGACTGTTACATCTTATTAGCAAAATTAATAGAAATGTTTTGTTGGATCAAATTTACTGTTACAAAATTTACTGTTTTTATGTTAGTTCATGAGATATTATTAAAGGTTTAATATTAAAAAATGTTTTACCAACTTTTGCCCAAGTTGGTAAAAAAACAAACAAAAACAGGGTCTCTCCTAGACATCAACACCATAAGATCCTGGCAACTTGGTAGTTCAGTTCAAATACTTTAGGACCCGCTAGGTTCACATTTCAATGCCTTACTTTTCAGTTCTGCTTTGATGATGAAGGCCTTGTGTTTCAGAGTCATCACTTCTTAGGGAGGCAGCAGATGTGATCTCTTGTCCTTGTCTCCGCTGATGTTCAGCCATCAAAGACTCCAGCTGCTTCCTTCTTTGTCTCAAATCTTCCCTTAAAATCTGGTTCCAGCGAATCTCTGACCATACCTTTTAATAAAGGAAAATATGCTGCCGTTTTTCAAGGAAATCATCCAAATCTCTACCCAATATAACGTTTCCCTATTCTTTGGTAAATGTTGGTAGGTAGAGCGATAGGCAGACAGAAAAACAAAATAGTTAGCTCTTGGTATAGGGGGCCTCTGACAACACCAAGAGGCTGCGTATAATATTTTGTAGATGTAACGCTACAGAAAGCCATTAGAGGCTACAGGCATGCAGCAAGAGATAGAGATAGTGAACACCCATAAAAAAAAACAAAACAAAACAAAACAAAACAAGGCAGTAGTAAAATAGCATGAAAGAAATATACCAATAAATAAGCAATTTACCTACTACCAGACTAAAGATTATTTTCCTTTCCTGGTCTGAGTAAAGGTAAAGGAAAACAGACCACTGCCTACAGAATAAGTGCTAAAAGGGCCACAGGTTGGGGACCAGGAAGAGAATAACAGACAAATGTAACCTGAGATTTAGATTTTACAAAATTTATCTAAAGAGCTTTAGATATTAGGAATACCTCATTATCCACCGATGAGGAGTCTTCAGGGTCTGGCATGTTTGGAATGGCTGCAGCATTGCTTACGTTAACTTCTGACGTAGAAGAAGCAGTTGGTATATTCCTGGTTGTTGTGTCTGACTTAAAACTAGATGACAACTAATTGAAAAAAAAAAGAGAATGATATTCTAATGCGAGCACAATCCATTCATCAGTCACTTTTCTAGAACAGCTTAATGCGAGACAGACCTCCCTGATGCTACAATAAACTTTCTATTATTTCAAAAGAACAATCTGTTGTCCAGCATTTAAAGATCAGTTCAGATCTGCTGCTCCTGTGCCTAATGCCTTATTGACCATAAAAACGCAGGCATGTTTGATTAACTGCCTCAGGTTGGGTCACATAGAAAGTTGTCCCAAGGCAGACCATGTCTACTTGTCTAAAGACTGCAGAGTCAGGCCAGCTCTGTTCACAGAAACAGCGGCAAGGGAGGCCACCAACACTGCTTACAGAATGTACACTTGCTAGGCTTTGAGCTTTATCATTTACCATTACAAAGCAGCCCTAGGATATCCAAGTCACAAGCAAGGTTTTCTGCAATAAATACAGGTATGCTTTAACACACAGAAAATAACATACTTTTATCCTATCACTATACTGAGAGAAATAGGTTTATGCCAAGTTACTGTTAAAAATGCTAGATGTCTATGGCTTTATTACATTCTGAATGACAAACCTGGAACAGGTATGCAGTAACTATAGTCAATTACAAATGCATACTTGTTCCTGAATGCCTTAAAGCAACTGGATCAGAAAGACAGACAGACCACTTGCATTGTCAGAAGAAATGTTCAATCTCAATCCCCAAAAAACCGTGGGGAAAAAAAAAAAAAATAATAATAATATATATATATATATATATATACATATACATACTGGTCCCCTTAAAGCAGATTAAAAAGCACAGTGCTTGTGCTATGTAATCTGCCCCCATTTAAACTGTAAAAAAAAACTGCCACTTCCTGTATCCCCCCTCTCTGCGCTGACCACTAAATCAGGCTTCCTGAGCCCTAACCATCGTTGTCTGAGACATCCCTGCGTCATCCACAACCCTGTTCTACTCTCATCTCTTCCCCTCATCCCCTCCTCCTATCCACCTGTCAGCTCCTTGTTGTGTGGCTCCGCGCCCCCCAACCCCCGCTATTAGTACTAATTCAAAACTTTGAAATGGTCACTGGCAGCTCCTCTGTGATACTCAATCATTGTACACGGGTATATGCATTTTCTAAAAAGAGGCTTGTAAATACCTATTTAGAGCCATCTTCAGGTCGGACTCGCGGCCGCTTTACAGCTCCGAGACCAAGCTTCTGCGGGAGGGGTTGAGCAGCAACGTGATCTCCCCGACTGACGTCAGAAGGAGATCTCAGCCCCTCCTACAGAAGCCATATATCTGATCTGATCCAGGGAATCCAAAGAGCTCCAAGAACGAATCCAGGGAATCCTGCAGGTAACCGTGGGGCTGGAACTCAGATGTTAAGCAGCCAGACTGGAAAGCGAAAAACGGATTACAAGATCACATTGTGATAAGTTCTTGGAGTGCCTTGGATTCCCTGGATCGTTTTGGAAATCTGCTGATCGGGCTAGGCTCGCTTGATTGACTAGTCGCTGACATTAAAGTCCATTATTTCTGGTAAGAGTGTACGCCCCTCATCTCGGGTGGACACACTATCCCTGGTGCTCTACATGCCTGCTGTGGCCTTTGTACCCCACTTCTGAGCAACAACTTTTCATGGTGGACTCCATATGTGTTTACCATAGGATTGTTTCACCTTTGGGACTTTCCCACCTGTGTTTCTACTCATTATATACATGTTCTGTTTTATATTCATTATATTTGAGATTGATTTTTATCACAAAGTTTTTATTATTTACACACAATACATAGTTACATAGTAGGTGAGGTTGAAAAAAAAGACACAAGTCCATTAAGTCCAAACTATGTGTGTGATTACATGTCAGTATTATATTGTATATCCCTGTATGTTGTGGTCGTTCAGGTGCTTCTCTAATAGTTTCTTGAAACTATCGATGCCCCCCCACTGAGACCACCGCCTGTGGAAGGGAATTCCACAACCTTGCCGTTCTTACAGTAAAGAGCCCTCTACCTAGTTTAAGGTTAAACCTCTTTTCTTCTAATTTTAATGAGTGGCCACGTGTTAAACCCCCTTCCGCAAAAAAGTTTTATCTCTATTGTGGGGTCACCAGTATGGTAAATTGAAATCATATCCCCTCTCAAGCATCTCTTCTCCAGAGAGAATAAGTTCAGTACTCGAAACCTTTCCTTATAACCAATATCCTCCAGACCCTTTATTAGCTCACTAGGTCTCCAACAAATTTTTTGAGACAAAGCTAACATTTTGCCCAATATTTTAATATTTGTATTAAATCACAATTTGCGTGATCCTTTCCTTGTTTCAATAGGACTATCAGGGCTTCTTTCAATCAATAAGAAAGTATTATGGTATTAAATGCCTCCTCAAAGATGTCCAATAGGGAGGCTGCTAACTATGAATGGAACGTTGCTTACCAGTTGGGAACAGACTGGGTGATTTGAGGAGTGGAAATTCTCCACTGTCAGGGAGGGGGGACTGTTAAGTTGTGTAAAGGCAAGATTAGCGGGGGGCGTGTCTGACTTCCGGTATGTGAGGAGGCTTCTCTCCAGAGCTCCGACCGCGTTATCATCCTGACGAATCCTGACGACCTGTAGGTTGCATCATTTCACCCCAAAATAACCGGAAAGGATAACGGATAGCCTCAGGCACCCAGAGATGGTGAAATACGGGCCGAGTATGGAACCGACGCCCGCAGAGAAGCTGGCGAAATATGCACATGAGGACTCCCAAGATGGCGCCCGGCGGGGGAAAGCGCGGCCTAGTACAGCAGCTCAGCCGGATCGTGAGTGGACCGAGGGGGAGAGTGACTGGCTGGATCCGACAGACCCGCTGGCTCGTCCCCTGCCCTCTCCAGGATCGGAATCGGAGGAGAGTAGCTCCGGCACTCCGGGTGGTGAACCGACACTGTTACAAATTATGGACACCATTAAGAGCTGCCATGCAGCTTTATCCACACAAATTGAAACTATCAGAGTGGACTTTGCACTGCTCAAGGATGATGTGCAGAAGGTACGGCAAAGAGTCACTCAAACAGAACACAGGATCAGTGCAGTGGAGGATGATCTTAACCCCCTACTGATGCAAGTCAGAGATCTGTCGGCGGACAAAAAATCCCAGGAAGCCAAACTGGGAGACATCGAGGACAGGCTGAGAAGGAACAACCTTCGGTTCCTGGGATTCCCGGAAGGCACAGAAGGGAAAAACCCGGAGGAATTCCTGCTGTCTTGGCTTAAACAGGTATTTGGAGCAGAGAATTTCTCCCACTTGTTCGCTATAGAACGTGCACACAGGATCCCATTGAGAGCCCCAGTCCCTGGGAGGTATCCTAGACCTATGTTGGCGCGCTTTCTGTACTTCAGGGACAAGGAAACCATCTTGAGAAAGGCCCGCAATCTACCTGAGCTAATGCATAACAATAACAAAATCTCCATTTTCCCAGATTTTTCTGCTGCCACACAGAAACAAAGGGCAGCATTTCAAAGTGTGAAACAGCGCCTGAGAGAACGCAGCTTACCATACAGCATGATTTACCCAGCTAAACTCCGGGTGGTTCACAAGGGACAGACACAATTCTTTATGTCACCTAAGGAGGCGAATAGATGGCTGGAATCCCTGGGACAGGGGTAAAGATGTGATGATCTAGTCGGCTAGAACTATCAGCAAAAGACACATGGGAGATATCTTGGGAAGAAGCGATAAACAGAATCCTGATATGCTACAATCTGTACGTTATTACCAACGATCATTATACCGGATGGATGCCGGCTTACAAGATTCTGTGAACATTCAACCAGACAGGAACATTAATATGTTTTCTACAAATAACGCGGTTTAGGGGACAAGCTCTGTGAACCTACGCATACCTATTCCTAAAGCTTCCTGACCGGCTGGTACAGGAAGAATACCCCCCCTTTAGGAGACAATTTTCTTGGAGTTAATGTTAGGGGTAAAAGTCTGTGGGAAGTTAGGGGCTACAGGCAGGGTGGGGGGACAGGGAGTTCGGATCAATTATGTTGATCGCAAAGGTGTTTTTTTTTTATTGTGGTTTTTTTTTTTCTCATCGTTCTGGTTCTGGTGTTTTTTTATAAATCTTCAGGGCACCTTGCGGAAACACTGCTGCTTAGGCAATGTGAAGCATGGTTTTGAATCGGGTGCACTGTTCGCAAGAATGGACTTCGCTCTTTTTGTTCACCTTTTTTTATTTTTGGTTCTGCCGTTTGTTTATGTTGCTGCAGGGTACCTTACATATTTAATGTCGCTTGGGCAATGGAAAGAAAGGTATCAGGAGGGGGAAACAAAAAATCTATATCTGTACTTAGGTTTATGGTATCACTTACTGGCACTCATAGATAAGAAGTATATACCTACATATTACTCTATGAAGAAAAATGTAAAGGATAAATGTGTTAAACACCCCCTTGGGGGTGGACCTGATGGGTTACTACTGCTCCACAAACCAAATTTTGATGTTATTATGCCTTGTTCTTACGATGACGCAGTCCCTTAATATCCTCTCGTGGAATGTGAGGGGTCTCAACTCTAAAATTAAGAGAGCTCTAGTATTTAAATACATCCTAAAGCGAAGGCCACATATTATATTCCTCCAAGAATCACATTTAGTGGGGTCCAAGACGCTAGCCCTTCATAGGGCTTATGTGGGAAGAGCATTTCACTCTACCTACTCAAGTTACGCCAGAGGGGTTTCTGTGCTACTGGCCAAGTCCCTTCTTTACACAGTCAAAACGGTTAAATCGGATCCTATGGGTAGATATGTGGCGCTCGCTATAATTATTAATAACCAACCTTATACCTTAGTGGCTGTATATATACCACCCCCATTTACAATTAAGGTATGGGAGGGAATGATGGCTGAGGTACTACAAATGGCGGAAGGTCCAATAATTTTGGCTGGAGATTTAAATGCTGTGTTATCCACGGAAAAGGATAGATTCCAGATGGCTCCGGTAGGAGGCTCACCATTAGAGGCCTGTGTAAGACCATATGACTTAGTAGAAGCATGGAGGTGGAAACACCCTGATGATAAAGAGTACTCATGTTTCTCCCCCACCTTTAATACACTTTCAAGGATAGATTTGTGCTTTGTGTCCAGGGACCTATTACCAAGGGTGCTGGATGTTCAATATCTGCCGAGGGCCATCTCGGATCACTCACCCATGCTTCTGTCCATAGATATGGAGAAGCCAAGGGGCTATGTGGTGTGGAGGTTAGCCCCCTTGTGGCTTGATGAGGAGTGCTTCGAGAGGTCCACTGCGACATCTATTAATAATTTCTGGTTAGAAAACAGGAATGAGGTTCCGATTGGGGTCACGTGGGATGCATTCAAAGCCACACTCCGGGGATCCATATCAGGTGTAGTCAAACAACTGCAGTCAGATAAAGGATGGAAGGTCAGAGAGGCGGAACAGAAGGCCACTGAATCTGAAGTAGAATACATTAAAAATCCCAACTCAGACGCCTATAGGATATGGAGGGAGAACATGAGAAACCTAGATTTGCTGATGATAGAAAAAACTCAGAAAAAACTACTTTACCAAAGTCAAAGGATCTTTGAATTTGGTGATAAAAACAGCAGACTAATGGCATACTTGGCGCACTCTCAACAAGCTCCAACCTCTATCCCAAGAATATGTGACACAGATGGTAAAATCTGTACATCGCATGAGGATGTCGCAGATGCATTTTTGTCATTCTACAAAAATCTTTACGAGTCGAGGGTAGACTATGGGTTGGAGGAGGTTCGGACATATCTAGCCCCAATACCCCTGACAGAGCTCACAAGGGAGGTAGTAGAAGAACTGGATGATCAACTTACAATAGATGAAGTATTGTTAGCTATAAAGTCCCTGAAACCTAACAAGACCCCTGGACTGGATGGTTTTCCAGTCGAGTGGTACGGAGCATATGCGGAAACTTTGGCCCCTAAGCTGGTTGAGATGTACGAAGATGCGTTTGATAGTGGTATTTTACCAGAATCATTGAGAGAAGCACTGATAGTGCTGATTCCCAAGCCGCACAAGGACCATAATTTATGCGAATCATATCGGCCTATATCCCTTATTAATGTCGATGCAAAAATTCTAGCTAAAATTCTAGCGAAACGTTTGAATAAAGTGATAGCATCTATTATTCATCCTGATCAGACAGGATTCATTCCTGAGAGGTCGACTGCCATAAACTTGAGACGCCTTTATACCATACTGCAATCAAAAGGCCCTACTCCCGACACTCGGGTGGTGGTGTCACTAGACACCCATAAGGCGTTTGATTCGATAGAATGGCCGTACCTCATAGCAGTCCTTGAGCGGTTGGGTTTCGGCCCAAGATTTGTGAAATGGGTCAGGCTCCTATATGCGGAGCCTAGGGCTAGATTGAGGGTTAACAACTCTATCACGGGAACCTTTAACATAGCTAGGGGCACACGGCAGGGGTGCCCTTTGTCGCCCCTGCTGTTTGCCCTGGCAATAGAGCCATTGGCGGCACTGCTGAGGGCAGATAAACAGATCAAAGGCTGCAAGATCAACGAATGGGAAGAAAAAACATCATTATATGCAGATGATATGCTTTTATATTTAGAGGAGGTTGAGGGGTCACTACCCATAGCACTAGAAAGAATATCCGACTTTGGAAGATACTCCGGGTTCAAAGTGAACTGGAGTAAATCCGTAATATTTCCCTTTGACTCTGCATATGTCCCGAAGCTCCCCCAGGGGATATCACTGGCTGTGGTCTCCAGGTTTCGTTACCTGGGAGTCGAGATACAGTTACCGATAAAATCGTACGTGTCGATTAACTTGGTGCCGGTATGGAAGCGTCTGAAGGAAAGTGCACAGACCTGGGCTAAATTACCCCTAAGCCTCTTGGGGCGAATCAACATATTTAAAATGATTTACCTGCCCAGGTTTCTGTACCTACTTTGGCATGCACCGGTATATATTCCTAAGAAATGGTTTATAGAAATAAATAAAACATTAGTCACTTTTCTATGGGGACCTAAACCTGCCAGAATATCTATGGAAACACTTCACTTACCCATAAGGTCAGGCGGACTGGCTTTACCGAACCTCAGATATTATTACCTAGCTGCCCAATTAACACATGTGCATTGGTGGCACTTCCCACGGTTGAACATAGCATCGGTGGCCACTCAGGCAGCCCAGGTTCACTCGTACGAAGCACTAATCAATGTCCTATTTAGAAATGGGCCATATCCAAACAAGGGATCTAATATTTTGAAACTCTCATACAAAATATTTCATATATGTAATAAGTTAATAGGAGGATCTAGCTTAGCAGAATCTCCTAATACGCCGCTGTGGCATAACCCGCAGCTCTCAGAAATAGCCAAGATTCCGGATGGAGCGTGTTGGGCCGTTTACGGGATAAAATATGCACATCAACTGTTTAGGTCTGGAATCTTTAGATCCTTTATAGATCTGAAGACTGAATATGACATACCTAATACCTTTTTTTTCAGATATCTACAGTTGAGACATGCCGTTAGGGCGCAATATGGCGGAGTTGAGGTAAATCTCTCCCCATCAGCACTGGAAAAACTCATTGCTGAAGCTGATCATACAAAATTGATCTCCAGATACTACTCAGCCCTGCTGCCATCTTCTTCTTTCGGGTTGGACAGGGTGGCTATACAGTGGAAAGCAGATATTCCATCCCTTACAGAGGAAACATGGCAGGAGGTACTGGACACTACGGTGTCATCAATGATCGCGGCTAAAGACAAAATGCTTCAATTCAATTACCTACATAGGATGTACTACACCCCAAAAAGACTGCACAGAATGGGAGGGAGGGATTCCCCGGATTGCCCCCGTTGCAAAGCGGAGGAGGGAGATTTCTTCCATATGGTGTGGCAATGCCCCCAGATCACGGTTTACTGGGGGAAGATTCTCGCATATATGGAGGAAAAGCTTGAACTCCCTAATATATATTCTCCGGCCAGGTGTCTTCTTGGAGACCTGGAGATGGAGGATCTTTCTGCATCACAGAAAACCCTTCTGCGCATATTATTCTGTTATGCCAAGAAGGCTCTAGCCCTCAAATGGAGGGAGCAGAACCCTCCCTCTCTAGAGGACTGGTTGAAATTAGTTAGCAGTGCCCTTCCAATGTATAAACTCACTTACCAGGCTAGAGGAAGTAATAAAAAGTTCAACAAAATTTGGGGGAAATGGATCACAAATATATCAGGAGAAACTGATGTATAAAAGTTTCTTGGTTAAAAAAAAAAATGTGTATGTGAAGGTAGGATAGTAGTGTGGCATGAACCAAACCTATGCTAAGGATTTAATAATAAAACACACAGAGCTGTTGGAAATGTAAGGGACCAACCAAAGAAATAGTACAATGATACATATGAGCAATGTTTTTTTTTTTTTTTTGTTTCTTTTATTTAATAAAAATGCATTATTATTTGTGAGGCTAACAAATATTGGATATAGACGAATGTTTCCAGTTTACTGCATATTGTAATATAAGCAATTGTACTGTAAAAGTAAAATGTGACATAAAGATGTAAAAACCTGCGAACTTCAATAAAATTTACCCTTTAAAAAAAAAAAAAAAAAGGCAAGATTAGCGAAAAAACTGTTAGGATGAGCAACTAAATAAGTTAGCCATGGAAGTGTGTAACGCAGTATAGGAAGAGACTCAAGTTCTTCCTGTACTGTCTCAAGTTGCTCAAGTAGTAAGCTCCTGACCTGTGTGCAAAAGTATTTTAGGAATAACTGCTGGACTTTATTTAATTATCCTTAGCAAAATAGGCTAATAGCTTACGAACCTTGTTACTCATATTACATATAAAGTAAGCAGTAGCAGTTCATAGGTCCTCTTTTGGTCTATAAGGCAGCCCTGCACGGCCCTGTTTTTTGCAGTGTGTAACAGATCAGGGAGAGTAGATCTCCCGGTGCCTGCCACATCTGGAAGCCAGGGAGGTGCGGGGGGCCGGTGGATTTATAACATGTTACACCCTGAATATGGGTTTAACATGGTACAAAACGTGAACTTATCCTTTAATCAGGGTTAGACGTTCGCCACCCATAGATCTGCTTACCTTAAAGCTGATCTTACCCCTCCTTCAAAGGTCCTTTACCAGGCATCTTCTACCTGGTTTCTTCCCAATGCCAGGATGTGGCAGGCTTCATTGGCCAGCACAGGATGTTGTCACCCCCACCCCACAAATGTGCAGGAGTTCAGGATCTGTACCAAAATGTAAACTGAGCTGCACGTGCAGCTCAGTGTACATTCTAAAGAAGACTGCGTGCATGCAGGTAGATTTTATTGGACAAGATATATTGCATGTCTCTTCTGTTACAGTCCACCTTCTCTCAGTATTTAAGACTTTAGTTCTGCTTTACCGATTAAGGCCAAGCGACCAAAAGCAAGGATGGATGATGCGGACCTAAGCTGAATCTACATACCTCCACACAATGTGTGCAAGGGTTAGCTCTCCTTTGTGACTTTAAAACGAATCTCTGCAGTGGCTACACCCACAATAGATCCCAATCATGTGCAAAGCCATTTTTTTTCTTTTTAACAACTTGCTTACCCGTTCGGTTCAGATATAAACAGTTTCAGGGTCGTTTTTAAAAGATGCAAAGCTGTATTTCCTGCTTTGTCAAAGTGATCTGGCACTGAAAAGTTAAGAGCCTAATGATCGAACAGTGATCTAATTTACAACTAATTTGCAAAAGTAAAATAAATAAGGAGAACTACATTGCTTACAATTCAAAGCGCCACAAATCAGCGTATCGGGAGGACAAATAAGAAATGTCCCAATAAACACTGTCCATTGCTAAAGCTGTGGTTGGCCTACAGATATGCCAATTGAAGCTAGATAAAATAATCTACCCTTCATAATGATTTCTAAGCTACTTAGGCCCCTTGACTTCACTGCAATGTTTTCATTAGAGGTAAACTAACCTTTCAGGCAAATGTGTCAGTTTCCTGAATGTGTGAAAATTGAAGATCCATACTGCTGCCCACAACTGAGGACAAGGAATGCCCAGCGACTCATGCTCCATGCATTTCTCCAATTGTGTAGATCACAGTACAGATAGAAATGTCTCCCCACAAACCCGTTTTGTATTTTACTAACCTGTAGATCAGGGCATGCCTTTCTTAAAGTTTGAATTTTTTCTTGTATTTCAATAAGCTTTTTCCTTTCTTCCTGTAACTGCCTCAGTTCATTCTGCTGCTGCTGTAGCTTAGATTCATAAAATTTCTCCCTGCAAAATATAAATGGTTAGCAAGGAGCATCAGCAAAGTTGACTTTACACAAAATAGGTAAATATAAATTACCTTGCTTGTTCTTTAAGAGCTACATCCTTTTGTGTTTTAGACACATTGGGCCGTGTGTTATTTGGTTGCTGTTTAGGGCTTGCTTCCTCGGGTAAGGAATGACCTCCATTGGCAGATCTCTCAGCTGCCATTGTTTCAGACTCTGTATCACCATCATACTAAGGTAAGACAAAATATAGACAGATACGCTTTAAAGCGGGAGTCCGGCGACCAATTTTTTTTTTTTTTTTTTTTTTTTTTTTTTTTTTAGGTCATTGAGACACTTTGCTAACCCCAAAATACTACTCACAGTTTGGGTGTACTATTTCCGCCTCTGTCGGTTTTCGTACTGAAGAATAACTTTAAAAAATGTGATGCTGGCTGTTTTCATCTTGCTTGTGGTCATGTGAAGCCCACAAGCATTGATTTCCTGAATGCGGTGAATGCTGTTCATTCACAGCTTGTTCACACGCATGATCATTGTTTCCGCACTGAATCTTGGGAAGCCTCACACTAAGCTCCCAGGAGACAGTGCGGCGACGGGGAAAGGCAATAAACACGCCTACTCCCATGGGAGACAGGAAGTGCCACAATAAAGTACAATATAAAGATACAGCGATAAAAAAAATTTTGTGCGGCATTTGAACAGCCATGCAATTAACTGAAGGGGGTAAGATTAAGTTAAAAATTTGAGTGGAACCCTGCTTTAAAGAGATTGTTGCTTTAACCAGTTCCGCTCTAGGGCAAATTTTTTCATTTTTGCACACATTTAAAGATCTTCATATTTGGGAATAACATTACTTATCCCCCAGAACATTATATATATTCTGAAAGCAGAGACCCTGTAGAATAAAAATATGAAAGTTGCACATTTTTTTGTCAGATGATATATGATATTGTTTTTTTAAATGCAATTTTTCAGGAAAAAAATATAATAAAATTAATTTTAGTGCCAACACACATACACATGCAATATAATACCCATTTTTAGTAAAATGTAAAAGATGAGGTTGCATTGAATAATTAGATACCAAACATGCCAAGTCTTGAAATTGCATGCACACGTGATATCGCAAAAAACTATTGTACACAAAAATCTTTAGTTAACAAAAAGCTTTTGTGCTAGAATTAATGCCCCCGCTTTGACGTTCGCAGAGATAAGTCACGCATGTGGTATGACCGCGGTTTACAAATGTGTGGGCATGTGTTAGCGTGGGCATGTGTTTGCGTATGCATGTAATTTGCAGGGCAATGGGGGTTACAGCAATTTAATAAAAAATACATTTTATATTATTTATTTTATTTTTTTACTTGATTGCTATCACAGAGGGTTAATAACCCCCCTGTGATGGGACTGAGCAGGTGACAAGTACTATTTTTGCAGACATTAGGGGTCTAATAGATCCCAATGTCTCTCCTGACCTTCACGCCATTTAACCATGCACAGATCTGCTTGGTTAGATGTGTTCCCTGGCTTTAATAGCCAGGTAATGGTGGGTCTGAAATCGGAGATGAAAAAATGCTTCTGCAGAGAGAGTCCCAGTCTTCAAATGATAGGAGACAGGATTTTCTACTCAGGCTGTGACTGCTTTAGCAAGAAAATTAACTGAACACCTTAAAGTATACAAATGCAGAGACAGTGACAAGCACACTGGCAAGGGGTGTGTCAGCAGGTGGCAGAGAAACCGAATACATTAACTTTCCTGGTGAAGAGCTGTTCAGGGGGGCATATCAGAAGTCGTCTGACCACTGAAATACAGACAGTCTGTGCTCCCAAGTAGATTGCACAGAAGCAAATGGACCACGCTGTAATGGATGTGCTTCCATGCCCTGGTGTGGTCAGTTTGAAACAGGTACTTTTTAATGCAAGTGCATGGTAACACAGACATAGGTCAAAAATACTAAATGTTGGGGTAATACACACTTTAAAGCTCATTTACTGCTAGTTAACAATATGTAAATATATGATTGTCCATTTCCTGGTCAAAGACATACTTTAACAGCTTCACAACGATATATGTCGACAGAATGGCACGGGTGGGCAAAAGGGCATACAGGTACGTCCCCTTTAAGAAGCGGTGCCGCGGGCGCCCGCCGCGTTGTCCGCGAGCGCGGACTCTATGTCAGCCGGGTGACGGCAATCGAGTCACGGAGAGGTAGAACGGGGAGATGTTTTTGTAAACAAGGCATTTCTCCCTTCTGCCTTGTGACATGGCAGAGATCACTGGTCTCTGTCATCGGGAGAAGTGATCGCTGTCACGTGTGTTGAAGCCCATCCCCCCTACAGTTAGAATCACTCCCTAGGACACACTTAACCCCTTTATCGCCCCCTCGAGGTAAACCCCTTAACTGCCAGGGTCGTTTACACAGTAATCAGTGCCTTTTTGTAGCAATGGTCCCAAAATAGTGTCAAAAGTGTCCGATGTGTCCGCCATAATGTCGCAATCACAATAAAAATCGCAGATAGCCACCATTACTAATAAAAAAAAAAAAAAAATTAATAAAAATGCCATAAAACTATCCCCTATTTTGTAGACACTATAAATTTTGTGCAAACCAATCAATATACCACTATAATATATCAATATACTCTTTTTTACCAAAAATATGTAGAAGTATACACATCGGCCTAAATTGAGGGAAAAAATATGTTTTTTTATATATGTTTGGGGGGTATTTATTACAGCAAAAAGTAAAAAATATTGCGTTTTTTTTTTCAAAATTGTCGCTCTTTTTTGTTTATGGTGCAAAAAATAAAAACCGCAGAGGTTATCAAATACCACCAAAAGAAAGCTCTATTTGTGGGTAAAAAAGGACGTCAATTTTGTTTGGGTACAATGTCGCACGACTGTGCAATTGTCAGTTAAAGCGTCGCAGTGCCAAATCGCAAAAAGTGCTCTGGTCAGGAAGGGGGCAAATCCTTCCAGGGCTGAAGTGGTTAAGAAGGTACAATTAAAAAAGAAAATTGCTAGTGCATTTAAAATCATAACAACCACTTAAGGACCGGAAGGATTTGCCCCCTTAATGACCAGGACATTTTTTGCGATACGGCGCTGCGTTACTTTAGCTGACAATTGCGCGGTCATTGAATGCTGTACCTAAATAAAATGTCAATTTTTTCTCACAAAGCTTTTTTTGGTGGTATTTGATCACCTCAGCGGTTTTTATTTTTTGCGCTATAAACAAAAAAAGGCCGTCAATTTTGAAAATAACAAATTTTTATTTTCTGCTATAAAACATACCCAATAAAGTGTAAAAAAAAAAAAAAAAAATCTAATTTCATCAATTTAGGCCAATATGTATTATGCTACATATTTTTGGTAAAAAAAAAAAAAAAAAAATCAATAAGTATATATTGATTGGTTTGTGCAAAAGTTATAGCGTCTACAAAATAGTGGATATATTTATGGCATTTTTTTTTTCTACTAGTAATGGCGTTGATCAGTGATTTTTACCGGGACTGCGACATTGTGGACACCTGACAGTTGACACTTTTTTGGGAACCAGTGAGATTACAGTGATCAGTGCTAAAAATATGCACTGACATGGTACAGACACTGGCAGGGAAGTGGGTTAACATCAGGGGCATTTAAGGGGCTGTGTTCCCTTGGTGTGTTTACTAACTATATGGGGATGGGCTGCCTGGGATAACACAAAGAGCCGTCTTCCTGCACAGCAGAAAGACAAAATCTCAGTGTAATCCTGTCAGAACAGAGATCTGTCTTGTTTACTTCGGCAGATCCCCGTTCTGTCTCTGCGGGAAAAGATCCCAGGTCGCCGGCGGACATAGAGTCAGCCGGACCCACAGATTGGCTCCCCTGCTGGCCAATGGGTGCGCGTCCACAGAAGCTACTGCATGAATCGATGTACAGCTATGACGATTCGCAAAGCCAAGACAGCTTGACGGAGTATAACTGCGGCGGCTAGTCAGCAAGCGGTTAAAGTATCGTTATTTTTGAACAAACATGTTATACTTAGCTGCTCTGTGCAGTGGTTTTGCACAGAGCAGCCCAGATCCTCCTCCTCTCAGGTCCCTCACCAGTGCTCCTGCCCCAAGCCCCCCCCCCCCGCCTGCCGAGTTCCCCCACAGCAAGCAGCTTGCTATGGGGCACCTGAGCCAAGCTGCTGCTGTGTGTTCATTCAGATATGGAGCCGCGGTTAGGCCCCACCCCCTCTCTCTCTCCTCATTGGCTCACTGACTTTGATTGACTGCCATGTCCTAGACAGCCGAGGCTCTCGTGCAGCATCACTGGAACAAGATGGGGCTTAAGTATTAGGGGGGCTGTTGCACACAGAAGGTTTTTTATCTTAAAACCTAGAATGCATTAAAATCAAAAACCTTCTGCCTTTGGAACCACTTTAAACAGAGTGCAGTGCAAAGTTTAACAATGATCCACACTTAACATGCGCATTTCAGTTTACAGGAGTCATAAAAACTGCCTCACTGAGAAATGCTTTTTTGTTTGCTTTTGTTCTGCAACATGCCTACTCTTACCCTCTACAGATATAAGACTTTGTCCTTCCCACATATACAATTATCTGAAATAATGACAAATATAAACATACCATTGCAATAAGATCCTGAAGTTGTTTAAGTTTGTGTTTGGCTGCTACAAGACGGTTGAATTTTTCCTCATATTCAGTAGTTTGGGCCTCTTCAGTGGCACTGCTCCGACTTGATAGAGAAACCAGACTCTCTTGGTCATCATCTGCATCATCATCGGCATCTTCATCTTCATCATCCAGATCAACATTGCGATGTTGCTCTTCATTTCTAGATTCCCTATTGTACAGGCATTCTACAAAAGGAGGAAAAGCCATTAGTCTAGTCTCAACAAAGTAAATTCAGCATTTTTTTCAGTTGGTTTACAATAATGGTAATCATGATAAATGTTCATTATAGACCAGTGTTTCTCAACTCCAGTCCTCAAGGCGCCCCAACAGGTCATGTTTACAGGATTTCCCTCAGATGAAACGGCTATGGTATTTACTAAGGCAATGAAACTGATCAAATCACCTGTGCAAAATAATGGAAAGCATGATCTGTTGGGGCGCCTTGAGGACTGGAGTTGAGAAACACTGTTCTAGACAAATGGATTGAACCTAAGCAATGCTAAAAATGAACATGAAATTAATATTTTTGTGACCACAAACAGAAAGCCAACTATGGAGATTTTTAGCTACCGAAGTTTGTCACCATTCCCCAAGTGTGCACAATTTAAAAAGTGACAAGATTGATATTTACCCAGCATAATATCATTAATATGTTCCCCCCAAAAATGGGTATTTTTTTTGTGTGCACTAAAATTCATTAAAGTGTATTTTTTCCCTACTAATTTGTGTTTTTAAAATGGCTGCACAAATATCATGTAACATAAAAAATTACCACCATAATAATCTCCGCTTTCAAAAATAGATAATGTTTGGGGGTTCTAAGCAATTTTCTAGCAAAAAATGCTGATGTTTACATGTATGCGAGGGTCAAGCAGTAGTTAAAGTCGTTTTAAAGGCAGAGGGCTTTTTATCTTAATGCATTAAGATAAAAACCTTCAGTGTGCAGCAGCCCTTCTCAGCCGCCCTAATACTTAACCAAACCCCATCTCGATCCAAGGATTTTGCACGAGAGCCTCGGCTGTCCAGGACTCTCCCTCCTGATTGGCTGGACACACAGAGCAGTGGCCTGGGTGCCCCATTGCAAGCTGCTTGCTGGGGAGGCACTCGGCAGGAGGAAGAGGCCAGGAAAGCCAGCGGGGGACCCGAGAAGAGGAGGATCTGAGCTGCTCTGTGCAAAACAACTACACAGAGCAGATAAGTAGAACATGTTTTTTTTTTTTTGTTTAAAAATAACAAAGACTTTAAGTGGCAACAATACAAAGCCATACAGTATACTTGACCAGCATTGTCACCAACAGACTCAAGTGTTTTATGACTTTCATTGAGCATGCATATAGTTTATTCTGCATTCATGGCCATGCAGCAGAAGTGTTGGCATAGCGAGGTATAATTAACCAACCATCATTTTTATGTTGAAATTTACATCTGTTTACAAGTTGTAAACATAAACTGAGGACTGGAGACATGCATCTATCTGTTTAACGTTCCAATAGATTGTTGTTATACACTGCTAGTTGTGCATAACTATGCAGATGTGTCTTACTACTGGCCACGATGATTGTGCGGCTTTGAATGCATGAATGCATAATGGTTTTGCTTGGAGTTATATTATTTGCTGCATATATGTTTATACAAGATATGTTTTATGTGATACATTGTAGTTGTTTTCATGCGGTGAAATTGCATTAGGCTAGGGCCTCAGGGGTCAGCGTATACTTTATATAATATTAAAGGTCTTAAATGACAGAATAATATATGATATTATGTGATATATGGGTCTTTCATATAGATTTAAAAATTTGCATAATGGTATACTTTGTTCATTGAGATAATTATTACAGGCCCATTTTGTGGAAAAATCTTCTATAAAAAGGTGTTTTGACCTTTTTCCCTTTTTTCGAATGAGCATAGCTGATTCAACAGAAATTGTCCGACATTCGGTCTGTGTGTACAGCAGCCAGGCCGGCTTCTGTCAAAGGGGCATGACCAAAAAAGGTCTGCTGATCGGCTCCTGATCAGCGCTCTCAGCCAATGGCTGAAAGCTCTGCCCGGAGTGTTCTGGCAGGGGGACCCATACCCCGTCAGAACAATGTAGCACAGCAGGAGTTCGCTGTATTAACATCGCATAGTTGGTGCAACGGCTCCTGGGCTATCAGGTTTTGTTTTTTTCGTTCAGCCCTGCTGGGTTGAATGATAAAAAAAAACTAGTAGCGTGTAGCAGACTTTTAGACTGCTTTGGTTCCCTGGTGCTTGTGTTTTTGTAATTTCAGCTACTGAGGTCTATAAACAGACTTTTCCCCACAAGAAGTTTAAAGCTGGGTAAACACTACAGAATTTCATTCAACATTTTAAAATATTCTTTCACGACATTTTCAGTCACAAGAAAATTCAAAGAAGCAGGATGGAAATTTCTTCTTAAATGCATGAATTTCTAACAGTGTATGTGGTTTTTGTTCAGTAAATCTTCAGTAATCTTTAACTACTTTCAAACGACATTCGAATGTACTGAGAATTTTCATATGGAATTCTACTAACCTATACCCAGAGAAACTGGAAATATAAAAAGGGAGCCTAAAAGCCCATCTGCTGATGAAAATAGGTAAGCATAGTACTATGCCATATTTTAACCACTTTAAAGGAACGAGCCTCTTTTTGAGATTTGTCATTTACAAGTTAAAAACAGGTTTTTTTTACTAGAAAATTACTTAGAACCCCCAAACATTATACATTTTTTTTCTAACACCCTAGAGAATAAAATGGCAGTCGTCACACCGTATTTGCACAGTGGTCTTACAAGCGCACTTTTTTTTTGAAAAAATACACTTTTTTGAATTAAAAAATAAGACAACAGTAAAGTTAACCCAATTTTTTCTTTATATTGTGAAAGATAATGTTTACGCCGAGTAAATTGATACCAAACATGTCACGCTTCAAAATCGCGCCCGCTCGTGGAATGGCGACAAACATTTACCCTTAAAAATCTCCATAGGCGAAGTTTAAAAAATTCTACAGGTTGCATGTTTTGAGTTAGAGGAGTTCTAGGGCTAGAATTATTGTTCTCGCTCTACCGATTGCGGCGATACCTCACATGTGTGGTTTGAACACTGTTTTCATATGCGGGCGCTACTCACGCAAGCGTTCGCTTCTGCACGCGAGCTCTGCGGCATTGGGCGCATTTAAAAAAAATTGTTTTCTTTATTTTACATTTTATTTTTACACTGTTCTTTAAAAAAAAAAAAAAAAAAGTGTCACTTTTATTACTATTAGAAGGAATGTAAGCATCCCTTGTAATAGAAAAAAAAGCATGACAGGACCTCTTGAATATGAGATTTGGGATCAAAAAGACCTCAGATCTCATATTTACACTAAAATGCAATAATAAAAAAAAAAAAATTAAAAAAAAAAGGCCCTTTAAGAGCTATGGGCGGAGGTGACATTTTGAATGTTATGAAGACGGGTGGGGGCCATCTTCCCCTCACTCGTCTCTATACCAAGCAAGGGGCAACATCCGATCGCCTCCGCAGCTGCCGACCGATCCGGTAAGCGGCGGAGGGCACCACCGCAGAGACCACTCTTATCGGAAAGCGGACCACTGCCATAACAATGATATTCCTCTTCAAACTTAGGACGTGTATCAGCGTGCGGCGGTCCGGAAGTGATTAACCACTTCCGGACCACCGCACGCCGATGTACGTCCAAACTTTAGCCGGCGGATATCGCTGTTATGGCTAGCTAACTGCCATAACCCCGGTATCCCCATTTTCGTGCGGCGGTTGGCTTTCTGATAAGTGGTCCCTGCGGCGGATTCGCCGCAAGATCACTTTTATTGGTGGCGGGAAAGGCCCCCCCCACCCCCTCCCGCCGCGATCCGGTGCCCCCACGCGTTTACTGGAGCCGTCGGTAGCAGCGGAGGCAATCGCATCTGTCTCCCTTCTGTGCCTGGAGACGACTGAGGCTAAGATGGCGCCCACTCGTCTCCATGACACTGCTGGGTGGAAGCGACGTCAAAACGTCACTCCCGCCCACGCCTCTTAAAAGGCATATTTTTTTTCAATGTCTTTTTTATTGCCTTTTAGTGTAAATATGAGATCTGAGGTCTTTTTGACCCCAGATCTCATATTTAACCACTTCATTACCCGGCCATAGTCATATGACGGCCTCAGATGGGATCTCCCGTCCTGGGCTTCCCGGCCTTCTCGGGGGCGCGCGCGCTCCCGCCGCGTTGCTCCGGACCCGGTGCGTGTGCCCGGCGGCCGCGATGTCCGCCGGGCAACCGCAATTGCCCGTTAACCAAGAAGGACCGTGGATCTGTGTGTGTAAACACACAGATCCACGTCCTGTCAGGTGAGAGGAGACCGATCTGTGTTCACAGTACAGCGGAACACTGATCGGTCTCCTCCCCTTGTATGTCCCATCCCCCTACAGTTAGAAACACTCCCTTAGGAAACACATTTAACCCCTCGTGTCCCCCTAGTGGTTAACCCCTTCCCTGCCTGTCACATTTATACAGTAATCAATGCAATTTTATAGCACTGATCGCTGTATAAATGTGAATAGTCCCACAAATGTGTCAAAAGTGTCCGATGTGTCCGCCATAATGTCGCAGTCACGAAAAAAAAAAATCGCAGATAACGTCATTACTAGTGAAAAAAAAAAAATTTTTTTTAAAATGCCATAAATCTATCCCGTATTTTGTAGACGCAATAACTTTTGCGCAAACCAATCAATATACGCTTATTGCGATTTTTTTACCAAACCTATGTAGAAGAATACGTATCGGCCGAAACTGAGGAAAAAATTAGTTTTTTTTTTTTAAAAAATTGGGATATTTATTATAGCAAAAAGTATAAAATATTTTGCTTTTTTCAAAATTGTCGCTCTTCTTTTGTTTATAGCGCAAAAAAAAAAAAAAAACGCAGAGGTGATCAAATACCACCAAAAGAAAGCTCTATTTGTGGGGAAAAAAGGACGTCAATTTTGTTTGGGTACAGTGTGGCACGACCGCGCAATTATCGTTTAAAGTGCGACAGCGCTGAAAACAAAAAATTGGTCTGGGAAGGAAGGGGGTGAAAATGCCCTGTATTGAACCGGTTAAGAGGTCCTGTCATGCTTTTTTCTATTACAAGGGATGTTT
The DNA here is from genome assembly GCA_037952925.1 of Lithobates clamitans. Classification (NCBI taxonomy): domain Eukaryota; kingdom Metazoa; phylum Chordata; class Amphibia; order Anura; family Ranidae; genus Lithobates; species Lithobates clamitans. Next base: position 10,455,746 of record JBBGZY010000031.1, on the reverse strand, counting down.
ACATTCCTTGTAATAGGAATAAAAGTGACATAATTTTTTTTTTAAACAGTGTAAAAGTAAATAAAATGTAAAATAAATAATAAAAATTTTTTTTTTTTAAAAACCCCCATCCCGCCGAGCTCGCGCGCAGAAGCGAACACATACGCGAGTAGCGCCCGTATATGAAAACGGTGGTCAAACCACACATGTGAGGTATTGCCGCGACCGGTAGAGCGAGAGCAATAATTCTAGCCCTAGACCTCCTCTGTAACACAAAACATGCAATCTGTAGGTATTTTTAAATGTCGTCTATGGAGATTTTTTGAGGGTAAAAGTTAGACGCCATTCCACGAGCGGGCGCAACTTTGAAGCGTGACATGTTGGGTATCAATTTACTTGGCGTAACATTATATTTCACAATATAAAAAAAATTGGGCTAACTTTACTGTTGTCTTATTTTTTTATTCAAAAAAGTGATTTTTTTCCAAAAAAAGTGCGCTTTTCCAAAAAAAGACTGCTGCGCAAATACGGTGCAAAAAAAAGTATTGCAATGACCGCCATTTTATGCTCTAGGGTGTTCGGGAAAAAAAAAACATATATAATGTTTGGGGGTTTTAAGTAATTTTCTAGCAAAAAAACCCGTTTTAAACTTGTAAACACCTAAAATCCAAAATGAGGCTGGTCCTTAAGTGGTTAATGCTCCTCCAAACCACCCACAAAAAATAAGATAAAGTATTATTATCACAAGGCAGATAGTCTGCAGGGACCTACATACAAAGTTGTATCTAAACTAACTCCCTAACAACCTGGTTGTAAGGTCAGAAATATCAAGTAGCACAGACAATGTCATTGCAGTCTACTGATGCATACCTAATGCAGAGGACACATTGAAGGTTCTTAAATTAACTGAAGATCTGTTGTTTATTTCACAGTCAGTATTGAGTGGCCTTTCATCCCTGTTATTATTTCCACAATGCGAGTTAGAAATGCTATTCACTGGTCCCCAGCTACTCAAACGTTGTGGATTCCTGAATAAATCAAACAGATGGTATTATTAAACATGTAAGCTCAAATTAACAAACCTGGAAAAACTTCTGATAACATTGTTTATGCTAGCATTTGCTTTTTTAATTATTTTCTACTATAAAGCCAAAAAGTCAGCAGCTACAATAAGGACACTTACCTGTCCAGGGAGCCCGTGATGTCGTCCCCCCCCCCCCCCCCCCCAGGCCAATCCGTCCATCGGATTGGGTGCAGGCGCCACCATTCTAATTAAGGGAAACCGGCAGTGGAGTCCTGCGGCTTCACTGCCCATTTACAACTGCACATGTGCGAGTCGGACGGCCATTTGTGAATGGCCAGCTGTCTTCTGGGGGACACACATGTTCCAGAAGACATCGGGGGGCTCGCCGATGAAGAGGATATGACGTCCTGTGCCGCGGACCAGAAGTACAGGCTGTACTTCTTAAAAAGGTAAGTTAGAAAGAAAAAAAAAAAAAAAAACGAACCACAAATGAGGGGTGGAGAGGTGGTGTTTCATTTAAGACCACCTCTCAAAAGTGGGCGGAACTCCGCTTTAATTCGCAAGTATTATGTACACAAGTCCTTAAAGTGTTACTAAACAAACCCACAACAGTAAAATCAGTCTGTATATGCAGCATAGCATGCTTGTTATACTCACGGTGGAACTTAAGGGGTTAATCCTCTGCATTGTGTAAAAAGGCTGTTTTATCCTGTATGCACAAATCCTCCCACTCCTGCACAGTATGGGGAAGGCCAGCTAACACAGGCAGAGTAGCTGACCTGCACATGCTCAGTTGTGGCTTTTATACTGGAGAGAACAGGCAATCTTTATGTACAACCCCCCCAGTGAAGAACAGGCTATGTCTGTGTCTGCTCTGCATAAGCAGAGTGGACACAGACCTGTCATCTGCATGCTCAGCGGGGATCGGCGGACACATCCCCTGCTGAGCAAGCAGATGCCTAGAGAGGTTCCGTCTGGGATGAAAGGGGCCTAAAGAAGATTACAAACAAAAAAAATGCAATCCTTTCTGCAAGAGGTGTTACACTTTAACACATCATCCTAAGGCCCCTAACTTCCACAGATTTCTAGCAAGAAAGAGGAACAAACAGCATGAACGTTATCATGCTGCTGTATAAAGCAAGTCAAAACATGCCATCTGAAATGTTTTGGGCCTATCTGTTAAGTGTTGTGGTGCCCTGGCAGCCCATTTATTTGGATAGCCTGCATGTACATAATACATCGGAATGGTAACGTGTGAATGAGCCTCTAAAGTTCTGACTGAACACAGTATTGCTAGCCAAAAAGTCTCTTCTGTTTCAAATCAGTCTCTACAGCATTACAAAATGTTCTCAATCCAATACTGCAAACAAAAACAGTAACTTAAAGCAGAGTTCCACCCTGAAATGTTTTTTTTTTCCATAATCAGATTCATTTAAACCTATAAACATTTGGAGGAAAAACATTTTTTATACTTACCAGAAATGCCCTGTTGCTATGTAGTCCTCCTAATCTGCCACTTCCTGGTCCGCGGAGCTCTTCGTCACTTCCTCCCTCGCATGTGCTCCTGGGAAATGATGTGTCATCATTTCCCAGGAGTCTGTGGGCAGTACTGTGATCAAAAAATAGGATTTTTTATAACAGCTTACCTGTAAAATCCTTTCGATGGACATCACAGGACACAGAGCCACAGTAATAACTGATGGGTTATGTAGGTACCACTAGGTATTGGACACTGGTCACACCCTAATCAGGAAGTTCAACCCTCTATATAATCCCTCCCTTTCCAGGGATACCTCAGTTTTTTTAGCAAAGCAATATAAGGGTATTAGAAGAGGGGCGGGACCTCTGTGTCCTGTGATGTCCATCGAAAGAAAAGGATTTTACAGGTAAGCTGTTATAAAAAAAACTATTTTCTTTCTCGGACATCACGGGACACAGAGCCACAGTAATAACTGATGGGATGTCCCAAAGCAATGCCAACCGAGGGGTGGGAATCACAACCAAGTAGGGCGCAATCAGACCTGAGGACCCTGTACCGCTGTCTGCAGCACACTACGCCCAAAGGCGATATCCTCATGCCTTCTCACATCCACCTGATAGAATCTGGTGAATGTATGGACTGAAGACCAGGTTGCGGCCTTGCAGATCTGAGCCATAGAGGCCTGGTGATGCACTGCCCAAGAAGCACCAATAGCCCTTGTGGAATGTGCCTTGATCTTAAACGGAGGAATCTTCTGCTTCAAACAGTAAGCTTGAATAATCAATTGTCGAATCCATTTAGAAATGGTCGCTTTTGACGCTGCCTGTCCTCTATTGGGACCCTCTGGCAGCACGAACAAAACATCCGTTTTGCGAATTTGAGCAGTTGCTTCCAGATTTTGACTGCTCTTACTACATCCAAAGAATGTAGCGATCTCTCTTCCGAAGAACAGGGATCTGGAAAAAAGGAAGGCAGAACGATGTCTTGGTTTAGGTGAAAATCTGAAACCACCTTCGGTAAAAAACTAGGATGAGGGCGCAATACCACACTATCCTTGTGTACAATCAAATAAGGCTCTTTACAAGAAAGAGCTGCTAATTCTGATACTCTTCTAGCAGAAGAGATGGCTACCAGAAAAATTAGTTTCCTTGTCAGCAAGACCAAAGGAATCTGATGTATTGGTTCAAAAGGCTGTTTCTGTAACACAGACAGAACCAAGTTCAAGTCCCAGGGTTTTAGGGGCGTCTTAACCGGAGGATTAAGACGCGTCACCCCCTGCATAAAGTTTCGGACCAAAGAATGCGAAGCAAGTGGCCGTTGAAATAATACTGATAAGGCCGAGACCTGGCCCTTGATGGTACTCAAGGCCAGCTTCATCTCTAATCCCAATTGTAGAAAATCAAGAATTCTACCGATCACATTTTCTGGGATGCCAACCCCTGGATTTACACCAGGATATATAAGCTTTCCAGACTCTATGATAAATCATTCTGGAAGCTGGCTTCCTTGCATTGATCAAGGTAGATATCACAGGACCTGAAAGCCCACGACTCTTCAGAACGTGGGTTTCAATAGCCAAACCGTCAAATTTAGCGTTTGTAAGGCAGGATGGAACACTGGACCTTGAGATAACAGGTCTGGGCGTACCGGTAGGGTCCACAGGGAACCCACCGTCATCCTTACTATTTCCGCATACCAAGTCCTTCTGGGCCAAGCAGGGACCACCAGAAGTACCGACTTCCTTTCCTGCCTGATCCTGCGAAGGAGTCGTGGCAGTAGCAGAATAGGCGGGAATGCATAGATCAGTGAGAACCGATGCCACGGAGTCACCAAAGCATGCAGGAGGATCCCTTGTCCTTGCCACAAATCTGTCTATCTTTTTGTTGAATCGGGATGCAAAGAGATCTACATCTGGGACCCCCCATCTTTGGCATATGGCCCAAAAGACGTCGGGATGCAGAGACCATTCCCCTGGGAGTAACTGCTGGCGACTTAGATAGTCTGCCTGCCAGTTCTCTATCCCTGGAATGAAAACTGCCGATATGCATGGCACATGCATCTCTGCCCAGACTAAGATCTGGTTCACCTCCTTTTGAGCCGCTCGGTTCCGGGCGCCTCCCTGATGATTGACATAAGCCACTGCTGTGGCATTGTCAGACTGGATCCTGATCGGTCAACCCTGTAGCCTGATAGTCCAGGCTTTTAGGGCAAGGTATACCGCCCGGATCTCCAGAATGTTGATGGGTAAGGTCCTCTCGGTCTTGGACCATAGCCCCTGAATCACAGACTGTTCCAGAACTGCTCCCTAACCTGACAGACTGGCATCTGTTACCACCGTCCAGGTAACCGGTAGAAAAGGATTTCCTCTGGATTTTTTCTGCAGGTTTTCGGGTATGAGCCACCAATTGAGGCTCTGATGCACCGCATACGACAGGTGCATCGTAAAGTCTAATGCCTGAACCTTCTTGTTCCAGTCCGACAGAATACTGTGTTGCAGTAGTCTTGAATGGAACTGAGCATAGGGAACTGCTTTGAATGAAGACACCATCTTCCCCAGCAGCCTCATACAAAGGCGGACAGAAGGACCCTTCTTGGTCCTGACTCTTGAGGACCACGGTCAAGTATCTGGAACATCTAGGTTGGATCCTCAACCTAGAAAAATCTTTCCTAAAACCAGTAAGAAGACTGGAGTATTTGGGCCTCATCATAGATACAAGCCAGGAGAAGGTATTTCTTTCTCAGAATCAGCTCCCTTAAAGCAGTGATCTTTGCCTGAGGAAGAAATACCTTCTCCTGGCTTGTATCTATGATGAGGCCCAAATACTCCAGTCTTCTTACTGGTTTTAGGAAAGATTTTTCTAGGTTGAGGATCCAACCTAGATGTTCCAGATACTTGACCGTGGTCCTCAAGTTCCCATTTAAGGAAGCTATCGACCAGTCTATCAAGAGCAGGTCGTCTAGGTATGCTATGGAAGTTATACCCTGAGCTCTTAATCTGGCCAGAGGAGGGGCCAAGACCTTTGTGAACACTCGAGGTGTAGTGGCTATCCCAAAAGGCAGAGCCACAAACTGGAAATGGCTCCCTCCTATCTCGATGCGCAGAAACTTCTGATGAGCAGGAAAAATGGGCACATGTAGGTATGCATCTCTGATGACTATTGATGCCAAAAATTCTCCACCCTGCAGGATGGAGACTACTGTCCGAATTGATTCCATGCGGAAGGACTGTATCCTTAGGAATCGATTCAGATCTCTTAAATCCAGAATGGGTCTGACATCCCCATTTGGTTTTTGGACCATAAAAAGGTTGGAATAGAAGCCCAATCCTTGATCCTTTGTGGGAACCACCATAATGACCTCTTGCGACAAAAGTCGCTCTAACGCTAGAAGGAGCGACTGCTTCTTCTCTGGGTCTCTGGGAACACTTGATCTGAGGAAACGAGGAGAGGGAAATTCTTGGAACTCCAGCCTGTACCCTAAGGTTATCGTGGAGATTACCCGTCTGTCCTAGAGGTTCTCCTGCCAGAGCCTTGAGAACTGCAGCAGTCTTCTCCCCATTCAAGCGAGCAGGGGCGCCCCTTCATGAAGAGGCCTTAGTGTCTTGTCTAGAAGACTTCTTCCCCCAGGACTTCTTTTGTCCCTTGGCTTGACTCTTGTTTCTTGCCCCAGACGGAGGAGGCCGTCGTGACTGCCTGGAGGCTGATGCCCCTGGTGCTGGGGAAAGAGTCCGTTTGAAAGAGGAACGCTTACTCTTCTTCTTAACAGGTAAGAGAGTGCTTTTCCCACAAGAGATTCTCTTGATATAGTTATCCAAGTCTTCTCCAAACAACCTTTCACCACGAAAAGGAAACCCAGCCAAGAGCTTCTTACATGGTGCTTCGGCTGACCAATTTTTCAACCATAAGATTCTACGCATATGCACCAACCCAACTGAAAGGCGAGAGGTTTGCATGATAGAATCTCTGATGGCGTCAACAACATACCATAAGGCCGCTGGAAGGTTAGCAAACCCCTGGGCCTGTTGTTCAGGTAATACTTTGATGACCTGCTTAACCTGGTCTCTTAAGTATTGACAGATTCCAATCACTGCTACTGCAGGTTGAGCCACTGATCCTAAGGAAAAAACATCCTTTAATAAGGATTCCATCTTTTTATCCACAGGAACCCTGAGCATCTGAGCGTTGTCTACAGGACAAGTCAGACTACTATTTAAAGAGGAAATGGCCGGCATTCCCCACATCCTAATAAATTTTTCTTCCATAGGATAAACTGTTGAAAACCTTTTCGGCGGAAGAAATCTTTTATCTGTGTGATCCCGCTTAGAATAAAGGAGCTTTTCAAGTAAATTATGAACAGGAAAAGCATGTGCTGTTTGAGAAGGTTTCAGCGACCCCAAAGAAGATGAAGATTCCTTAACAGATTCAGGTACGGGCAACTTAAATGTGGAGCGGACCAATCCAGTAAGGATCTGTACTAAGACTTTCTCCTCTTGGGAAGTTGAAGGGGGTCCCTCTCCACCTGATTCCTCCGAAGAGGAATCACCCGTCCCATCCTGATCCTCCGAAAGGGATTCATCTCCTTTATCCCAGGCTCCTCTGTCTGAGGGTCTTGGGAAACAGAGGAAGGCCTAGTACGTTTTCTTCCACTGAGTGAAGCTGTAATCACGGCCATTAATCTTTCCTCTAACGCAGAAATGGTTGAGGAAAAAACCTCTTGTGTAATGTATACAGGGGCTGAAGTGCCGGAAGCAGGTACAGCCCCTGACCCCAACGGCTCTCCATGGCTAGCCGTCCCTGGCCCCTCAGGGGGGGAGGGTGTAGCAGACAGGGGGTCCTCAGAACCTGACCGAGATCCCCTAGTGTCTCTGGTTCTGGGGTTACTTGAACCTCTTCTACCCATAGTGCAAAGCAACAAGGTGTGAGGTATCCAAAAATGAACACTGACTGCTGAGCGATGTAGTCCGGCAAAGCCCTGCTACTAAATGCCCAGTCTGGTGTTACCTTAGTAAATGCAGCCTAGGAGAATGCCCGTGTCCCACCTTACATGCGACTGTCAGCTGTGTCCCTCCAAGGCTCAGAGCACCTGTAAAGTGTGCTTTAAATAGCCATGCTTTTTGGCACTGTGGGCGTCTGAGCACGCTGACGCTGTGCTGACGCACCCCACCCCCGTTTTCAAAAAACGAGCGCTTTCCGCGCGAGCCGACCCTTCCTGACAAGTATGGAGGAAGGCTGGGGGTGGAGGAAGAAAGAGGAGGCCGGCAGTGATGGGGCCTGCATTGCAATGGGGGCCTGGCAGCGGAGGCTGTGACAGTGCGGTGTAAAACCGCCTTAAAGCACACCTGTAGCCTTCCCCTAGCTTGGGGGGAAAATCCCGGATGAGAAAACCCCCCATCCATCCTACCTGTAGCCGGTCGGAAGAGCCTGTGCAGCGCCGAACGCTGAGACAGAAATCAGCATGAGAAGGTATGTGCTCTTGGCAGCCCCCGGTGGTCACAATAGGCATAGCATGCATTTACCTTAAAGGAAAAAACCCACTAGAATTCAAAAATTCTGTGGAATTTCCTCTTACCTTATCCAGGCGCAGGATTCTGTATACATAGACCCAATCTTCACCTCTCATAGTGGGCTCCGTTTGAAAAAACCGTCAGAGACTGGGGCCCCCTACGAATAGGGGGATACACAGTTCTGGCCCTGTAAAGCACCCAGCCAGAAATTAGGAGGTTAAAGCAATTTTCTGATCTGCTGGGTCCAGCTCTCTAAAAAGAGAAGCGTTACAGGTAAAACCTCGTTTCTTCGGACACGAGGCCTGGGTACCATCCAATTCGGCCGTGAAAGGACACTTCGAATGGATCCGGTTCGCCTAGCTTGCCCTAATATAGGATATCAGGATATTCCCTTTGGAGCTTCAGCACAGGACATCTTTACACGTCCAACACCTAAGACACTGGCGTAAAAACTGAGGTATCCCTGGAAGGGGAGGGATTATATAGGGGGTTGAACTTCCTGATTAGGGTGTGACCAGTGTCCAATACCTAGTGGTACCTACATAACCCATCAGTTATTACTGTGGCTCTGTGTCCCGTGATGTCCGAGAAAGAAATAACGTTATTTCTTGACAGGAAATGAGGCGATTTAGGCAGATCACAGGGTCATTTTTAAAAAGGAAAGAAAGCCCTTTGTTGCCAGAACACATGTGGATGTCCTAGACAGAGCAGCCGAGCTGAAGGAGCTGCGATCTCAGCTGCTTGGAAGGTTAGGGATTCCTTGTTTTACTATGTTGAGATGTGTTTATTTATGTTGTCATAACAACGGGGCAGGACCTTGCTCCATCGCCGCCCGTTATGGCAACTTTAGAAATTGGCTATACGGCTGCCGGTGAATCGCGGATGTGCAAGATCGAGAGGTGCATGCCGGTTACCCAGCATGCACCTCTCAAACGCTTATCCCGGAAGAGTTATCAATTGGGCTTCACATGCCCACAATCATGATGGCAACGGCCACAACAGGAGGGACAAACTTGTGAGTATTACATTTTTATTTTAGCAACATCGACTATTTACCTTGTATAATCGTTTTTATATTTAATAATGCATTATGCTCAGATCAATAAAAAAAAAAAAAGTGGCCGGAACTCCGCTTTAAACACAGCAAAGACCTCCTCATGACAGCACTGGTCACTAAGGATGAGCTCAGGCGTGTTCGCAAACGGCACGTGCAGAGCCCGCCAGGAAGTCAGCACTGCACAACGCTAATCACAGGCAGCAAGACATTTCCCGATCTCTGCAGACGCACATCGGGACAATGTCTCACTGCTTGTGATTAGAGTGCCGAATTCTGGGCAGGCTCTGCATGTGTCGTTTGCGAACACGCCTGAGCTCAACCTTACTGGTCATACACTAGTCTGTCAAATTCTGCAATGGGTCCTTGACTAAGCTTACTGCTAAACTAGAATGAAAAATTCGTTAAAGGAGTTATGCTCACATTACTGACTGAACAGAATTACATATTAAAAAAGGCACTTCAATTGAATGTCCCACTTTCATGCTGGGTTAACATACCTTTTAAAGATTGAAGGAATTGAAACTGCAAGCTCAGTTCTTACGCTTAGGCATGTTTGAGTTACTAATGTGTTAACACAGGTTCGGTACATCACTGATCTGGTGGACAAATTACTGGGAGGGGCTGGGAAAGACCCAGCTGTCATGGTGCACGTTGGCACCAATGACAAAGTCAGAGGCAGATGGAGTGTCCAAAAGAACGATTTTAGGGACTTGGGAGCTAAATTGAGGAAAAGGACCTCCAAGTTAGTATTCTCAAGAATACTACTGGTACATCGAGCCACACCAGAAAGGCAGCGGGAGATTAGGGAAGTAAACAAGTGGCTGAGGATCTGGTATACTAAGGAGGGGTTGGGGTTTCTGGAGGATTGGGCCGACTTCTTAGTCGGTCACCAGTACTATAGAAGGGACAGACTGCACCTAAATGAGGAGGGTGCAGATCTGCTGGGAGTAAAGATGGCCAAAAAGTTGAAGTTTTTAAACTAGGCATCGGGGGGGAGGGTCCAGAGGTAGAGAAAGTCAGCGCTGAACATAGCCCAGAGGGTAGTATTGGGGGCATTAGTGGTAGGTTGACTAAAGCACATAAACCCAAAAGGTAAGTGTAGTAACAAGTCCTAGTTGCATTTTCGGAACACCCAATAAGAGGATAGTATGCAACCGGTCTAAACTACATGGCATGTTCACCAACGCCAGGAGCCTGGCAGAGAAGATGGATGAACTAGAGATACTGTTGTTCGATGAGGATTTGGATTTTGTGGGAATTTCAGAGACTTGGTTCAACAGCTCTCATGATTGGCAGGCAGCCATTCAAGGGTATTCCCTTTATCGCAGGGATAGAGAGGGTATATGCCTGTAAATCAAGAATAATGTACAAGTGAATGTGAGCAATGACATCTCTAAGGGAGCTAGGGAGGAGGTGGAATCCTTATGGGTAGAGCTCCAAAGGGATGAAGCTAAGGGGAAAAAATAATACTGTGAGTATGCTATAGGCCCCCTAACTTGAGGGAGGAAGGGGAGGCGGACCTCCTATCACAGTTCGGATTAGCAGCAAGGATGGGAAGTGTTATCATAATGGTGGATTTTAAATTATCCAGATACAGACTGGGTGGAGGGAACCACGCAATTTTCTAAGGCTCGCCAGTTTCTAAATGTCTTGCAGGAAAATTTCATGGGTCAGATGGTAGACACACCAACTAGAAATAAAGCATTACTGGATCTACCGATTATCAACAGTAAAGACCTGATCACAGATGTGGAAATACGGGGCAATTTAGGAAACAGCGATCGCAGGTCAATTGGCTTTAGTATAAATCACACAAATAGAAAAAATAAGGGAAATAAAAAGACACTGAATTTCAGAAGAGCCAATTTCCCTAAACTACGAACCTGGCTAGAAGATATAAATTGGGATAAAATCTTAGTTACAAAGAACATGGAGGGGATATGGGTTTGCTTTAAGAGTATATTAAATAAGGGCATTAGCCAGTGCATCCCATTGGGTAATAAATTTAAAAGAACGAAGAAAAGTCCTGGACGGCTTAACACCAATGTAAAAATGCATATAAAAACAAAAGAGAAGGCCTTAAAAAATACAAGGTTGAGGGATCATCATCAGCAAACTTTATAAAGAATGCAACAAGAAATGCAAAGGTGCAATTAGGGCAGATAGATAGAACACAAAAGACACAGCAGAGGAGAGCAAAAAAAAAAATCAAGAAATTCTTTACGTATGTAAACAGTAAAAAAGGGAGGGCAGACCATCTTTACGAGGGAATCGGGGGGCTTCAGCAACCAAAACTGCGGTGTCTATCCTCATGATCAATCACAGGAAGCACCTCCATGGTTAACAGAGGACAGAATTAGAATTAGACCTGGGAAACTTAACATTAATGGCTTGCACCCGAGGGTACTTAGGGAACTCGGTCAAGTAATTGCCAGACCATTGTTCCTAATTTTTACTGACAGTCTACTGACTGGAATGGTACCAGCGGTTTGGAGAAAAGCCAATATAACACCAATATTTAAAAAGGGCCCAAAATACATCCCTGGGAATTACAGACCAGTTAGCCTAACACCAATAGTATGCAAGCTCTTGGAGGGGGTGATAAGTGACTATATAGAAGATTTTAGTAATGAAATGGTATCATTAGCAGTAATCAGCATGGATTCATGAAGAATCGTTATTGCCAAACCAATCTATTAACTGAGGGCTCGACAAACCCCGGGCGCCAGGTCGCATTTGCGACTAGAATTAGCGACCTGGCGCCTGGGGCGGCACAGCTGGGGTATCCTGTGTCCGTTCGACACCCCCCTCCCTCCCGGCGGGATCGCGTTGGGCCGCGCCGGTAATTGAGGCCCCGGCTTTGCGGCCTACTGCAGTCCTATGGTTCCTTCTGCAATCGGGCGCCCTCTGGTGGTGGCCGTTGGTATGACAAGACATCCACCAATGCTAATGGAGCTTTTCCTACCTGTTTTCACTGCCTGCTCATCTCCTTCCCTTTACTTAGAACCCCCAAACATTATATATATATTTTTTTCTAACACCCTAGAGAATAAAATGGCGGTCATTAAAATACTTTGTCACACCGTATTTGCGCAGCAGACTTACAAGCGGACTTTTTTGGGAAAAAATACTTTTTTTAATTAAAAAATAATAAAACAGTAAAGTTAGCCCAATTTTTTTTTATATTGTGAAAGATAATGTTACGCCGAGTAAATTGATTCCCAACATGTCACGCTTCAAAATTTCGTCCGCTCGTGGAATGGCGACAAACTTTTACCCTTTAAAATCTCGATAGGCATAGTTTAAAAATTTCTACAGGTTGCATGTTTTGAGTTACAGAGGAGGTCTAAGGCTAGAATTATTGCTCTCGCTCTAACGATCGTGGCGATACCTCACGTGTGGTTTGAACACCGCTTTCATATGCGGGTGCTACTCAAATATGCGTTCGCTTCTGCAAGCGAGCTCGGCGGGACGGGGCGCATTTTAAAAAAATTATTATTTTTTCTTATATATTTTACTTTTTATTTTTACACTGTTTTTAAAAAAAATAAAAATTGTGTCACTTTTATTTCTATTACAAGGGATGGGGCAGATTAATTTTTTTTCTTATTTATTTTAACTTTTATTTTTTCACTGTTCTTTAAAAAAAAAAAAAAAAGTCACTTTTATTCCTACTACAAGGAATGTAAAAATCCCTTGTAATAGAAAAAAAACATGACAGGTCCTCTTAAATATGAGATCTGGGGTCAAAAAGACCTCAGATCTCATATTTACACTAAAATGCATTAAAAAAAAAAAAAAATTGTCATTTGAAAAAAAAATAATAAAATGTCCCTTCAAGAGCTATGGGTGGAAGTGACGATTTGAAGTCGCTTCCGCCCTGCAATGACTTGGAGATGGGCGGGGGGGCCATCTTCCTCTCACTCGTCTCCATGTCAGGCCAGGGACAGATCCAGATCACCTCCGCCGTTACCGACGGCCACGGTAAGCGGTGAAGGGCACCGGAGAGCAGCGGTATGGGGGGGCCCTCTCCTGCCACCAATAAAAGTGATCTCGCTGCGAATCTGCTGCAGAGACCACTTTTATCTGAAAGAGAACTGCCGGCTCTTGAAGAAGATACCGGGGTTATGGTAGCTAGCTGCTACCATAACGGTATTTCTCTTCAAAGACAGGACGTATATAGTTGTCCTGCGGGAAGGAAGTGGTTAATTAAAAAGAATTTATTATTTATCATCTCCCTGCTTGGCCCCTTTCACACGGGCTGTCTGATCAGGTTCGCCTGTCAGTTTTTCAGGCGGACCTGATTGGATCCTTAGCGGGAATATGGTGGTCTTGTGTCCCTGCATGGCAGGAAATAAAAGCAGTCACATTCGTTCTAGTTGTCTCTGTGTAAATTTAAGATTGGTTAATTTTTATATTGAAAACAAAGCTTTGTCGGTCGTTTAAAAAAAAAAAAAAACCTGGCTCCTAACTTTTTTAGCTGGCTCCTAGATTCCAAGCAAATTTGTCAAGCCCTGTATTAACCTTCTATGAGGAAGTGAGTGGCCATCTAGCTAAAGGCAGGCCCGTAGACGTGGTATATCTGGATTTTAGAAAAGCATTTGACACAGTTCCCCATAAACGTTAACTGTACAAAATAAGGTCCATTGGCATGGACCATAGGGTGAGTACATGGATTGAAAACTGGCTACAAGGGTGAGTTCAGAGGGTGGTGATAAATGAGGAATAATCGGAATGGCCAGGGGTGGGTAGTGGGGTCCCACGGGGTTCTGTGCTGAGACCAATCCTATTTCATTTGCTCATCAACGGCATGGAGGATGGGGTAAACAAAGCTAATAATGGGTCTGGAAGACATTAGTTATGAAAAAAGGTTACGAGCACTGAACTTATTTTCTCTGGAGAAGAGATGCTTGAGAGGGTATACAATTTCAATTTACAAATACTGTACTGGTGACCCCACAATAGGGATAAAACTTTTTCACGGAAGGGAGTTTAACAAGACACGTGGCCACTCATTAAATTTAGAAGAAAAGAGGTTTAACCTTGAACTACGTAGAGCGGCAAGGATGTGGAATTCCCTTCCACAGATGGTGGTCTCAGTGGGGGGCATCCATAGTTTCAAAAAGGTATTAGATAAGCACCTGAACGACCACAACATACAGGGATATACAATGTAAGACTGACATTTAAATCACACACATAGGTTGGACTTGATGGACTTGTGTCTTTTTTCAACCTCACCTACTATGTAACCAGTCCTTGTAGCACTGCATAGGTCTCACTATATAGAGTCAAATTATCATTTCAATCAGTGGTGTAGGATACTCTTTACAAAATGGCAATGATGAAAATTGACAGATAATTCTAGCTTATATATTCAACTTGTACTAAACCTGATGTTTATAACTGGTTGGTTCACTTCCTGGTCTGATTCAATCCAGGAGTCTTCAGTTTCCTCCTCATCCTCATCTTTAGTGTTTTCATTTATAGCGTCTGTCATCATATCAGATGTTTGCTCATAATAGCGGACAAGGTCACGCAGCTCATTAAGCCTTTTCCGAACTTCTTTTAGTTTTCTAAAGAGACCAAAATAAAACCGCAGGGCTTTTTCAATAATTAATTTCTCTCAGATGTGCAGGAGATTGCATTAGCCTATAATGCTCAGAGGCTTAGGGTCTTCAAAAAAAAAAAAATGCCATAATACCAGTCAACTGGATTCACAATACAATGTCAACGATAACAGCCGCAAGTGAATTGGGTAAGTTAATGTGCATCACAGATCTCCACGCTGGATTAGAACATGGGGTCTTTCAGAAACAAGTTTGTGAGCAGAAACATTTATAAAACATTAACGCATAACTATAACCTGGAACATCTGAACTCTGGGCAGGACTATTCTAACATAGAATAAAAAGTTCTTAATAAGGGTCCTTTCACACGGGACGGATCCCTGAACATCCGCTTGCTCAGCGGGGATCGCTCCGTTGATCCCCGCTGAGCCGGCAGATGACAGGGCGGTCCCTGCACACTGTGCAGGGACCGCCCTGTCAGATCTCCACTCTCCCCTATGGGATCGGATGAACACGTCTGTCCGCGTTCATCCGATCCGCTCTGCAGACGGATAGAAAATTAGGAATTTCCTCCATCTGCAGAATCGGACCAAAGTCTGGATCCACCAGGTGCCTGGACAGATTCCCACCTCAGCGAGCCTCAGAGCCTGAGATAGCAGCTTCCCGTTCCTCCACAGCTCAGCGCTCCAGTGAACGTGGACGAGTAAAGCAGAGAGCTGTTGATCGATAGTCAGCAGCCCTCTGCTCGGGGAGCTGTGAGAACCGAGCCATCGGCGATGTTCAATCGTTTGGTTCTCAGTGTAGAGGTTTCGGGGGACTGATGCTGCATTCACCCAAATATGATGAAGGAAAAACCTCCAAACCCATACTTCTCTTTTAAGCTCTTTTCATACAAGCGCGCTGCTGCTTCTAAATCTTCCACTGAATCAATATTCAGTCATGCTGTGCCACCAGAATTTCCTTTTTACAAGATCGGTGGCTGAGATCCTTGCTACTCCCCTGGCTATTAGTCTTGTAACTCCCGGTCAGTAGTTCTGTGTTAGTGCAGGACCCTGGCATCAGACTCCCAGCCTGAACTATTCACTCTAATTGTGCTTTCTGAGGGACAGCCAAGGAGACTTCTGGTCTGTCTCACCCACCACGACCTAATATTGTAAACTCGCCCATTCACAGAATACAGCCCCAGGCAGGGCTGTTCAGGGAGGATGTGCCATACCTGCATCTCTGAATACCTCTTCCGGCGGTAAACACCCAGTGCTGTTTAAAAGATGCAGGAATGACGACATCACAAATTTTTTAAAGAGATATTTCTACCTAACTGGGCTTTTTTTCTTTTAGCAACAACAAGCTCTCTCACATGCATAAGGAACAGCTGCAAAGGTGAAATTTTGCAGGTTTCCCAGAGTGCAGCTTTAAATAAATATACAAATTGTGTAAATACTGCTTGATTTCAAGCTTATAAAAACTACAATGTAGCAGGTGTTTAAATCCTCTAACAATGTATGCATTTACATTTCACAATAGATAAAATACAAAATGCATGGACTACACAGGCCAAGATAGAGGCAGCACATTCTGGGCCTCTAATGCATAATATGTCCCCAATTCAAAGATATTAAGAAATTAAACATCCCCAGTGGGGAGACTGATCCTCTTTCTATGGGACTATAACAGAAAGTGAAGGGAATTAAAACAAACATTCGTAGCTGCCACTAGAACAGGAGCAGTGGGGAAAACTTCCAATAGGTACACTTGTTTAGGCGGAAACTATCGACTCAAGAAGCAATTCCTTTCACTACAGGACAGTAAGTGAAGGAAAATCTCCCTAGCAGGACAAAGATGGCATAAGGCAAAAAAAAAAATCCTAAGGCCTCATGCACACAGGCTGTTAAAATAACGTTATGAAAATGCCAGTATCTTTGCAGTGATTTTTTTTAAACTTTTTTCAATGTTTTTGCAATAGCGTTTTTCCGCGTTAGCGTTTTTTTTTTTTTTTTCAAATTTTTAATTTTTTTTTCAATGGATTAAAAACGTCAAAAAACGTTGGTGAATGACGTTTTTGAGCATTTATCAGCGTTAGAGCGTTTTTACAGCTGAAAAAAAGTCTCTCAGAACCCACTGGTCCTGGGTTTTTTTTTACAGCTTAAAAACGCCTATGCCATTTGCAGCTCAAAAACGCCTAGGTGGGCATGAAGCCATAGACTAACATAGGCAGGCCTTTTTAAGCTGCAAAAAAAGCTCAAAAAAAGCAGCTGTAAAAACGTCCGTGTGCATGAGGCCTTATAGGGTTTTTACCAACTCTTTTTTTTTGGCTTTAGATATACTTTACAGCAACAGCGTACATAATGTAGTCTGGGTCTCACTGATATTGTTATTCAATAATGTAAACACTGCATTAAATGAGCTGTTTTAAACATTCAAGTGTATTTTTAGTAAGCTATACATGTATAGCTGCAAAAATTATAATAACTGACATTATGCAATCAAGAAAAAGAAAGACTTACTTCAGCTTTTCTGCTGGATTTTGATTTTCTTCATCTTCACTATCATTCATAGAGTTAGCAGAAGGGAAAGCAGCAAATGCTGCAGGGCTGTTTGCTGCTCTATTGTCAGAGGTCTGTGGACCAGAAGCAGTTGAACTTACGCTCCTTTGATCCACACCCCTTTGAGGGGAGCCTATTAAAAGAACAAAGAGGGAGAAAAACAAAAAACAAATGAAATGAAGAAAAACAAAAACTGCAGCACAGCAGAGGGCACACGTTAACGGTGATACAGATAAGAAGAGTTTTAGAACAACCTGAAAAATCTTAAATATATAAATGGAGAAATAAAACTAAAAACTTGAACTTAAACAGTCTACTACAACCCATCTCCTAGAGAAAAGAGACAGAGGCTAGGACAAGAGGTATAGCTAGTAGGGGAGACAGAATTTCCTGCAGGCAAGGCATACGTACTTATGGCCTAGAGAAAAGTAGTGTCACCTAATAAATGAGTGAAGACAAAATTGCAGAGCAGCAGAGAACTAATTAAAGACAGCATTTTTTTAAACAAGCGTTTTTGTACCAAGCGGTCCATAAGTCTATGTGCAAACTACAGGCATCTTATAAGCTTTAATAAAGCGCACTAGATTTGCACCTCTACTATAGGCAGCACAAAGCTACAGCTGAAATATGAAAGAAAACTCATGTTGTTTAACAAGAGATCTGGGAACAGGAAAGTCTTGGCCCAAAGGCCAATATCGAAATATTCCCTTGCAAGAAAATTTGACACAAAGGTTTGATATGCCCAACTTGCAAACATAAATGTTGAAAAATTTAAAAACTTTAAAAAAATTTAAGACAACCTTGGACTGTGCCACTGTTTTATTATGTCCCATTTTTTGTTTTTGCCTGACCACATAAGAAATATAACATTCATTGTGAATTTCTATACTTACATGCAGTGTTATTTAAATGGTGATCCTGTAGTGTGTGGAGTTCTCCCAAAATAGAGTCCATTTTCTGTTTCTTTTCCAACAGTACTCCAACTTTACTAAAGAGTGGAGTTCTGTCCTCTAAAACTGGTTCAGAAATGGACGAGTTTAAACTTCGAGAAACCTCTCTTGTAAGGGAGAGGCTCTCTGCTTGTCTTCTATTATCTGGTACTGGAGGACTCTAAAAGTAAAATAAAATACACACATAATCTCTATCTTTTTTTTTTTTTTTTTTTTAAAAAGCTTGTATTAACAGAACAAAATTTGGAAACCTGAAGTCCTAACAAATTAGCAAGGACAATTTTTTTTTTTTAGACAGTATTCAGACAACACATCCATCTTACCTGAACATCATGCAGCTGGTTATGGAAACGCTGGATAAGGTCGTTCAATTCTTCATTTAGCTCGGATGTTAAGCTCAGTCCAGACACACTGCCAGTTGTCTCTGTAACAACTTCCAAAACTACAAAGAAAAAAAAATTATATACTTACGCACACATGTTTTAAATATAAAACCAAACACAGCCATGCAGCATACATACATGCACACACGCTAATTCCACTAAGCACGATTTGTATCTCAAAGAAAACCTTTTAGAATGATTTTTGAATTCTTCAGGTCAATGGCTGAGAAAATGAGTTAGTTTAAAGTGGTTGTAAACCCACTTTTTGGACTTTTACCTATAGGTAAGCCTATAATAAGGCTTACCTATAGGTAGTGGAAATATCTCCCAAACGTGCGCCGTTTAGGAGATATTTCACTTGTAGTCTGCCGGAAATTCCAATAGCGCATGCGCGGGGAAGAAACGAAACTAAGTGCCGTTTCTTCCTTAGCCTATGCCATTAGTCGCGGCTCCCGTGTGCATGCGCGGGAGTGACGTCACGCGGCTCCGGCGAATTACAGAGCCGGAGTCCGCAACCCTGAAGGAAGAGGGCCAAAAGATGGACGCTGCCCACACAGGATTTTTTTGCAGGTAAGTGGCACATAATGGGCTAGTATGCAATGCATACTAGCCCATTATGCTTTTTATTTGCAGGCTGCAGCAGTGAGAAAAAGCGGAAGTAAAACCCATCGGGGTTTACTTCCTCTTTAACAACCAGAAAACTCAGGATTTCTGGAATGGACGCCCATTATTTCTGTCAAAGGTTTACTTTAAAAGGAAATCGGTCATAGAGAAACACAGAGGCTGCTATTGTTGACTTTACATTCTGAAAATACTGCCTACCTGGTTAATATGCTGACCCCCTGATACACAGCACAAGAGATATATATATATATATATATATATATATATATATATATATATATATATATATATATATATATACATATATATATATATATATATATATATATATATATATATATATATATATATATATATATATATATATACACACACACACACACATACATACACACACAGTTGTGCTCATAGGTTTACATACCCTGGCAGAATTGAAGCTTTCGTGGACATTTTTCAGAGAATATGAACAACACAAAACAATTTTTCACTCACGGTAAGTGTTTGGCTGAAGCCATTTATTATCAACGGTGTTTACTCTTTTTAGATCATAACAACAGAAACTACCCAAATGACCCTGATCAAAAGTTTACATACCCTGGTGATTTTGGCCTGATAGCGTGCACACAAGTTGACACAAAGGGGTTTGAATGGCAATTAAAAGGTAACCATACTCGCCTGTGACCTGTTTGCTTGTAATTAGTGTGTGTGTATATAAAAAGGTCAATGAGTTTCTGGACTCCCGACAGATCCTTGCATCTTTAATCCAGTGCTGCACTGACATTTATGGATTCTGAGCCATGGGGAAAGCAAAAGAATTGTCAAAGGATCTGCCGGAAAAGGTAGTTGAACCTTATAAAACAGGAAAGGGATATAAAAAGATATGCAAGGAATTGAGAATGCCAATCAGCAGTGTTCAAACTCTAATCAAGAAGTGGAAAATGAGGGGTTCTGTTGAAACCAAACCACGGTCAGGTAGAACAACTAAAATTTCAGCCACAACTGGCAGGAAAATAGCTTGGGATGCAAAGTAAAACCCACAAATAACTTCAGATAAAATACAGGACTCTCTGAAAATATGTGGTGTGGCAATTTCAAGATGCACAATAAGGAGGCACTTGCAGAAAGATGGGCTGCATGGAGTCGCCAGAAGAAAGCCATTACTATGCAAATGTCACAAAGTATCCAGCTTACAATATGACAAACAGCACAGAGACAAGCCTCAAACCTTCTGACACAGTCATTTAGAGCGATGAGACCAAAATTTAGCTTTTTGGCCACAACCATAAACTCTACATTTGGAGAGGAGTCAACAAGGCCTATAATAAAAAGGTACACCATTCCTACTGTGAAACTTGGAGGTGGATTGCCGATGTTTTGAGGATGTGTGAGCTACAAAAGGAACAGGAAGTTTGGTCAAAATTGATGGCAAGATGAATGCAGTTTGTTATCAATAAATACTGGAGGAACATTTGCATTCATCAGCCAGGAAGCTGCGCATGGGACGTACTTGAACATTTCAACATGACAATGATCAAAAACACATCCTGTCATTGGCTACAGCAGAATAAAGTGAAGGTTGTGGAGTGGCCATCTCAGTCTCCTGACCTCAATATCATTGAGCCACTCTGGGGAGATCTCAAATGTGCAGTTCATGCAAGACAGCCCAAGAATTTACAGGAAGTGGAGGCTTTTTGCCAAGTGGAATGGGCAGCTTTACCATCTGAGAAGATAAAGAGCCTCATCCACAAATACCACAAAAGACTTCAAGCTGTCATTGATGTTAAAGGGGGTAATACAAGGTATTAAGAATTGGGGTAGGTAAACTTTTGATCAGGGTCATTTGGTTAGCTTCTGTTGTCATTATGAGTTAAAGAGAGTAAACACAGTCGATTGATAAAAAATGGCTTCAGCCAAACACTAACCATGAGTGAAAAATGTTTTTGCGTTACTATTCATATTTTCTGTAAGAAATAAAATTTTGCCAGGTTATGTAAACTTATGAGCACAACTATAATATAAAAAATATATAAAAAAAAAAAAAAAAAAATTAGGAAAATAATTAACCTTAATGATTTTAGCAAACGGCAGTGAAAAATTTAAGGGGGTCTAAATACTTATATATATACACACACACACACACACACACACACACACACACATACAGTGGGGACAGAAAGTATTTAGACCCCCTTAAATTTTTCACTGTTATATTGCAGCCGTTTGCTAAAATCATTAAGGTTAATTATTTTCCTCATTAATGTACACACAGCAACTCATATTGACAGAAAAACACAGAATTGTTGACATTTTTGCAGATTTATTAAAAAAGAAAAACTGAAATATCACATGGTCCTAAGCATTCAGACCCTTTGCTGTGACACTCATATATTTAACTCAGGTGCTGTTCATTTCTTCTAATCATCCTTGAGATGGTTCTACACCTTCATTTGAGTCCAGCTGTGTTTGATTATACTGATTGGACTTGATTACGAAAGCCATACACCTGTCTATATAAGACCTTACAGCTCACAGTGCATGTCAGAGCAAATGAGAATTTGCTGAGGTCTTAAATGGAGCTTTGCCCACTGAACTGCCGGTTGGAAGAGGTCAGGGTTCCCAGCACTGACATGATCTTCCTGATGGACAGAAGCTGACTGGACTGTAACAGTGACACCACTTCTACCAACTTTTTCTGGGTTTTTTTCTGGGAGAAAATTTTTTTGCTCCAAAGAGTTGATACGGAAACCCAGGAATAATACTTCCTGTGAGGGAATCAGATTTGACTTTTGGAGGTTTAAGATCCACCCTTTGGATTCTAGGTTAACACTGGCTCTCACCAAGTTTTCCTGAAGTCCTTCTCTGGTTTGAGCAAAAAAAAGCAGGTCGTCCAGATAATGAATCACTGAGATTCCTTCTAGATGCAGAGGCTACAATGCTAAGGCCATTATTTTCGTGAACACCCTTGGGGTGATGACAGGCCGAATGGGAGTGCTCTGAATTGCAGGTGTACCACCTTCCTCCGTTCTTTCAGTGCTAACCTCAGATATTTCTGGGACCTGGCGGCAATAGGAATGTGGAGGTAGGCATCTTGTAAATCTATTGATGCCATGTAGCACCCTTGATTCAGGAGGTTTTTTACTGAGAAAATGGAATCCATCCAAAATCTTCTGTACTCTACTGATTGATTTAGCATTTTGAGATTTAGGATGAGACAGAACTTTCCTGAAGGTTTCTGAACAAGGAATACATGCGAGTAGAAACCCTGCAAGAACTCCCCTGTAGGGACCGGAACAATGACTCTGGGATTTCAGTTCCGGAATAGGGAATTCATGGCGAAAGCCTTGACCGGATCCCTTGGGACATTTGTCACCAAAAATCTTTTTGGAGGTTCTTCCATGAATTCTATCACGTATCCCTGGGAGAACATATTCACAATAAACTGGTTTGAAGTAATGGCTCTCCACTAAGAAAAACTCCTGGAGTCTTCCCCCGACCTGGGGGGGGGGGGGGGGATGGGCATTGCAGTTTTCCCAGAGGTCGCAGGAGGATTGAAGAGCGCTCCACTCCTACCCTTGGGCTTCTGGAAAGACCATGGCTTCCTTTTGCTCTGTATTTTTCCTTCTTGCTGCCCTTTTTGAGGCCTAAAAAAAATGCCTACGTGTCTGCACCTGTTTCTTCTTGACTGGAAAGGACTTCTTTTTAATCAGCCGTACAGTCAAGAATGAACTCCAACTCCAAACCGAACAGCAAATCTCCTGAAAAGGGAATGCTACACAGCCTGGTTTTAGATGCATCATGCCCTGGCCAAGTTTTCAGCCACGAGGCCTCCTAGCAGAGTTCGTTAAAGCTGCTGACCTGGCTGACATGTGAATAGATTGCACTGAAGCATCTGCAATGTATGATATTGCTGCAGACAAAGTTGAAAAGGAGTCCAGAATCTCCCGTTTTGGAAAATCCGCCGTAACATGGACCTTCAGCTGGTTAACCCAGTGTTTCAAGTTCCTAGCAACACATGTTGCCATTGCTGGTTTCAGATTGTTCGTCACCGATTGCCAGGTTCTTTTAAGAAGCAAGTCCATCCTTTTATCCATGGGCTCCTTTAGTGTGCCCATATCCTCAAAAGCGAGGTCAGTAGACTTCGAGACCTGTGAAAAGGTGGAATCTAGTTTTGAAACTTTGTCTCAGAGAGTCAGGACTTTCTTCAAATGGAAATCTCCTCTTGTGAGCCTGGGAAAAGACTGTCTTTTTCCCAGGTTCCAGCCACTGTTTTTTAATCAGATCTGTGATTATGGAATGG
The DNA here is from genome assembly GCA_037952925.1 of Lithobates clamitans. Lineage (NCBI taxonomy): Eukaryota > Metazoa > Chordata > Amphibia > Anura > Ranidae > Lithobates > Lithobates clamitans. The sequence continues at coordinate 10,432,336 of JBBGZY010000031.1, read as the reverse complement.
ACTGGAAAAGAATGGCCTTTTAAATCTCCTAAATCAGCATAAATGCGGTCATGCAGGGAAAGTTCCTTCTTTTCCTCTTCTATTCCCAAAGTAACATGGATTACTTTCAAGAGTACCAACCTCTTCTAGCAACATTTTGTACTTAGAAGCAGCATCTGCTTCACTTTCCTCCTCAGAATCTGTTCCATCTGGACGAGGGAAGCGGATTCTTGTTTAGTCTCCTGGGAGATCGGACCCCCATTAGTATTTGAGAGCCGCCTTAGGGTTCTGAAGATGGCTGCGGAACCCTGGGTTCCTCTGAGAGACCTGGTTCCTCTCTTAGGCTTGACCTAAAAGCTTGAAAGGTGGCACGGAGCTAATCCTAATAGTTGTAACCAAATCGCCACAAATGGATGGAGACTCCTCCCTGACTAGATTTGCAATGCCATCTGCACAAAGCGTTTTGGTCCAAACTTCGCTTAATTTCTCTTTGCAGACAGGGCACCTTCTCTTGAACGGTTGGACAGAACCTTTGGCCTGGACTAACAGAAGAAAAAGACAAAGAACCATGCTGAAAAGGCTGCTACACAGCACAGATAAGACACCCAGGTGGACTAGGAAAGACAACTTCTTACTTCCCTGTGCCCAGCAAGCCACCACCACCACCCAAGGTCCTCTGTTGCTAGGCAGACATGCTAACCACTACTAGCCACTGCAACAAACATTCCCAGGGAGATGGGGGTGGGGGGGCGAGCAACCCCCTCCAAGAGAAAACGGCCAAGAGTAACAGAAGACACCGTCCATTACCTTGACGGTGCCTTGGCTTGCACCCTTATTCGCTGCATCGCTCTCCATAGTTGCACTGCGGACGCATTGTGAAGAAACGCCGGTTCCGGATTCAAAACCGCCGCCGCGCCAACCCGGAACTTTAAGGCACTAGGTGACCCTGCCCTCTTCCCCTGCGCTTGCGGCCGGAAATGACGCTGCGCGCCGACTCTGAAGTACTGCCTCTTAATATACAGGACGCGCCAAGGCTTTCCTCGGCCACCAGAACAATGGCGGCTGCTCCGTTTTCCTCGCTTATCCTGCGATGCAGGCGTCAGCAGAAAACACAAAAATAAACCGCCCGTCTAAAGAAAAAAGGGGGGGGGGCAGCGCTGTCAGTCCGTACAGGCTCTCCCCGAGCACAGAAAGGGGAGAGGGAGCCAACAGTACCGTCCAACAGGAGGCAAGCGGGAGGATTACGCTCTCAGAAAAAAAAAGTTGACATGTGAGAACCTCTTGTCTCCCAGGAAAGCCCTAAGAGCTCATGGCTCCCACCAGAGGGGTTCCTCCAGCTGGAAACACAAAAAACTGATGGAAGCAACGTGGAGGCCTCCTATTAAAAGACTTAATTGATGAGGTGTTTCCTGTGGGAGGAAGAGCCATGATCTCTCGGCTGCTGTCCTGAAAGACGTTTTGGAAAGTATATTTTAATGTACTTTAATGTCAGCGCAACACAACCCCAAAGTGTCAGAAAAAGTAACTAGATGTTTTTTTTCACGAGTACAAAAAAGAAAAATAACAAAAAAAAACAAAACTTTTCTTTCACCTTCAAGTTAAACTGCTGCCTACAGGAGGATTGGACACTTAAAAAAAAACAAAAAAAAAAACAAAACAACTTTAGTCCAGCCCTGGATTGCCCCTCCTACTGTGAGGAGTACAATAAAAACTAAAATTTCCTTTTTTCTCATTCTTTCGTGTTAGGGACATCCATAAGCAGCCCTTCAGTGGAGTGGGCAATGCAGCAAACAACCACTAACAAGTAAAATATGAACCATACAAAAACTGGTAACTGCCTGAAAGCCCAAATGCCAAAAAGCTGGCAACAGCCACATACCCTACTTGGTAAAAAAAAATGTGACAGAGAGCTAGCTGGTTGCCTAGTACAAGGAACCAATGACTGATGCCAAAACAACAAGAAACACATATATACCCAGTGAAATGTATCCTTGACAGAGAAATTAGAAAAACAATCCATAAAGACAATAAACTCAGAAGCTAGTCTACCTGGTTCAACAGGAAGGGCGGAATCAAAACTATCAACCTACAGGAACTATAACAAGGGATGTCACTAACCAAGGAGACACTGAACTATAGTCAAAAGGAAAAGAAGCTCCTCATCAAGAGTGAGGCTGAGAAGAGGGACCAAAGAACAACCTCTTGTTTGAGGAAGGCTGTCAGGTCAGATGCTCACCTCACAAAGGCAATAGCGACAAGAAAAGTGCCTTAAACTACATTCACACTGGTAGGTGTGAATTGTAGCAGCAGTTCCTTCTGTGGATGTCAGCTGACCAATGCAGCCGCCAATTCCATACACTATAATGATAGGTCTTCAGTGACCGCAGCTATTCGCAGTTCTCTGCACAGCCAGCGATTACCTTCAGTGCTTGCTGCTGGACGCCCCTGGAGCAAAGCTCCACGATAAACCTTGCTAAAATACCCTACTACCTATCCTTGAACATAGCAAAAGTCACAGGCTTACAGATTTCCCGTGAAGCAACAGTCAAGAGCAACAACTGGTTGATTAAGAACATTTGCCCAGGTCAATCCAGAACAAGAAAGAGTGCCCGAAAACCCTCTTTCTCTCAAGTATGCCAAGCGTTTAGAGTCACAAAAGCATTCCCTGGTACTGCCAGAGAACTTCTACACCTGAAAATGAACCTGTCCACCATGTAGCTGAACCAGGATATCAGGGGGGCCCACATCCAGTGTCCACCACACAGGTTCTGGAATGCATTTAAGCAAGTGAACCGCTCCAGCACATCCAGAAATAAGCAATCGAAGGAAGCATGACCTTCAATTGACCGTACACGAGATGGACACATTAAACAGGACTAGAATGTGAAATTCAGTCTAGGTTAGGTCAAACAACTGTCTTGTTGCAGAAAGAGCTACTGTTCCACCTTAACCACTTCCATACCAAAGTACTGGATGCCACAATGGGGATGCCATGAGACCGGGTATATTTAATTAAAATATTCCAGCTGACCACAAAGTCCCTCAGGGGAAAAGAATGGTAGATCTGATGGATAGCAATAAAACTTTTGGACTTACAAGTCCCAAAAGAGGCAAGTATTCTCTATGGGGGAGAGAACAGTGACTATTCCATAGTACACACTGGCCAAATGTCAGATGGCTGTCAAAGGGGTATGATCAAAAAAGGTCTGCCAATCGGCTTCTGATCAGCACGCTCAGCCATTGGCTGAGCGCGCTGACTGGAGTGTTCTGGCAGGGGGGCAGTCCCACCTATCAAAACACAATAGAACAGCAGGGGAGATAACTGTACTAACATTGTATAGTTAGTACAGCGATTCCTTCTGAGCTGTCTGTTCTTTTTTACCTTAAGCCCTGCGGGTAGAAGGAAAAAAAAAAAAAGTAGTACTGTGTAACATGCTTAAGATGTACCAACTCCCCAAACCGATTTGGCAAAAGAGCTGGGACAATTGGTACAAGGTACAGAAGACCCCAAAGTGGCAGAGGTAGGTTTGCTGCTTTGTGGCGTGACACAGGAAGGAAAGTCGAAGAGGCGGAGCCAAAAGAGGAAGCTGGAAGAAGTCGTCAAGTCTATATTCTGAGAATGTCAACACTTTAGAAAGCGTGCTTCTTTATGTTAGTAGAGCGATCTCTTCTGCTATGCTACTTTTTTCTGACAGGCGATCTTCTCGCCGCCATGACACACTGATCAGCCATTGCCTGCGAGTGCTGATCAGATGCCGGTCGGCTGCCATTTTCAGCATGCCCGTTTGGCAGAAGCCGAACATCGGGCCGGCTTCTGTCAGACAGTCTGCTGTACACACTGAACGAATGTCAGCGGGTTTCTGTTCAACTGGCAGATACCTGCTGATATTCGGCCCATGTGTACCAGCCTTAAGTTTCGTTGGCCTCATACTTCATAAGTAAAGAAACAAAAAGCCCAGTAAGCATGTGCATCAAAAGCATCTCCATGCCCCATAGAGAAGAGCCTCAAAGAGAGTGAAATGGAAAGGTCTTTGCAGCTGTAGGGGCTCTAAGACTGAGCATAGATTGGAGATAGCAGGCTGATCCTCGAGTTTCAGAGTAATGCACACCACATCAATAAGAGACAAATTTTGTAGTAATGGCAGACTGACTGCTCAAGGATAATTTCATCTGGAAAAGAATGGAGCGACTCATGATGGCTCAGCGGGCAGACCAGGCACAGAACCAAAACAGCAAGATACAGAAGCGAGCTTAAAGTGGAACTTTAGTCAGAAAATGTAGTCCTGCTAGATGACTTCAGGCTGGCCCTTTAATATAATATGAAAAATAAAAGGGCCTATATGGTTTAAAATCCAGTAATACATTGCCTCACCCTGCTCTGCACATGCTTAGTTGATCTCTATTTTTGGCACTGCGCTGAATTTGTAGAAGCCGATCTGCTGACACCCTAAAGATTTACTGCTGTTTAGGAGCTTTGGGCTTTAGCAAAATGGTAGCCTCCGGAAAGAAGAAAACAGCAACAATGCTGGAAGCAATTTACAGCACACACTAATTTTGGTAGTATAATTATTACAGTGGAATGTATGTTCCTTGCTACAGAACATTGTCAGTAGTGGTAACAGTAGTAGGGGCTATACTGGGCTGGCTTTCAGTTCGCCAGTGTCCAATCCTCCTGTAGAATGCAGTACAACACAAAGGTGAAACTCTTCCTGTGACCCTGAGGCTGCGTTCACAACTGAGCATAGCAAGAACTCTGATATATTTTTTTGCCCGCATGGGTGAGTTTGCCATGCTTTTATCTGTACGCTTTGCCACACGTGGAAACACCTATGTTTATTTACTAAAACTGGAGCGTGAAAAATATGGTGCCGTTGTGCATAGTAGCCAATCAGCTTCTAACTTCAGCTGGTTCCATTAAAAGAGAAGTATGGGAATTTTTAAATTTTTGGGGGGAATACTAATCTAGGTGGAGAACCGAGCGATCAAACACAGCCAATCACTCGGTTTTTAGAGATTCTGGAGCAGAAAGCTGGTCACTGTCAGTCACGGGGCTCTCTGCGCTTCCCCCCTGCATTTACTGGAGCGCAGGGATGTGGAGGGGATAGAGGGGCCAGCTCAGGCTTTTAGAGGCTCACTGAGAGGCTGAGCCAGGTGCCAGTCCAGGCATGTGGGTGAACCCCAACTACACAGTCGCAATCTTTCCTAAGCCTGGACCAGCTCTAACGACAGCTGACAATGGGTCACAGGAGTGCAGAACAAACTGCACTCCTGTGATCCACAGGGGAAGTACAGCCAAACAAGCTTTGGCTGTACTTATCCTTTCAGCTTTGACAGAAAAAACTGGAAGCGGATTGATTTCCATGCAGAGCTGCACCAGATTTTGCACTCTCCAGTTTTAGTAAATCAACCCCCAAGTGTGAATGGAGGATCAATGAAGGAGAAAGAAGTATTAATTCTTCTGTGCAGTGCATGGAGTAAGTCAATCCACTGACAGTAAATGTGAAAGCAAAGGCTGTATTAGCCTGTAAGGGGATAGGGGAAAAAAGAAAAGAAATATTCCCTTTTCCCCTGGGACTTTTAAGGTGCTTCTTAACTTAACGATTTAAACAGTAAATTCCGTACCAGTTATAAAATTATTAATTTTTATTAGATAAAGATTAAAAACATCTGTGTCTCACATGATAGAGAAGAGACAAAATTCTAAAAATGCTTAAACATAGGTGATTTGAACTAAATTCATTAACATTTATACAGTGCTACATAAAGCAACTACTTAAAGGTGCCATGATAATCTGCCGCTCGCTCGACATGTTTCGCTCAAATGTGAGCTTCTTCAGGAGTATTTAAAGGCAAATGATTGTAGTGGACTCAAGCTGTAGTACAACCATGTAGCGTAAATGCCCGCATAGAATAGAGCTGATGCCAACTTAGAAATGGGGGACTCTCATTGAGGTGGAACCTCGCTGTCATCGGGTGACCACAGGGGTATATAAAGTGTTTAAACAGGCCCTTAAATAGAACCAATGGTTAATCCTGACCATGAACATAAAAGTCTCCCAGCCAGTGTGGATTCTACAAATGGAGATAGACACCAAAATCTAGTAATCTGGTCCCTGGTAAAGGCACAGTTAAACTGTCCTGAGGGAGCGATTCCCTTCACAGCAATTTTCTAAGTAAAGAGGAAAAGAAAAAGAAATTTGAAAGCATAGGCATGGCACATGGGCTTGAGGGGGCTTGAAGCGTCCTCCGTAGATGAGCACCGGTATCATTTACAGTTTAAATCGTTGAGTTAAGAAGCACCTTAAAAGTCCCAGGGGAAAAGGGAATATTTCTTTTCTTTTTTCCCCTATCCCCTTACAGGCTAATACAGCCTTTGCTTTCACTTTACAGTCAATTATGGGATGTGGTGCGGTCAGTTGACTATCTTTGTCCTTCCTAAAGTCTGACAGTAAATGTGAATGTACATTGTGTTAAGATTTTACTATTTTTTTTTTTTTTAATGCCTTAGATGCTGTAAGGGAACTGGGAAGGAAATACATCACTTGTTTATATTGTTAAGAAAGAAATGGCTCTTACCAGAGTCATCCATCACAGCGATTGCTTGTTCGGTCTTGTGTTGTAAGGCAAGAAGAGCTGCCTGCCTTCCCTTTAAGGCCCTGAGCTGCTCCTGCTGTTGAAGGATCCTTGTCAGCAATGCATGTTGTTTTTTCATATTTTTTAATTCTTCTTTGGCCTCTTGTTGAGGATCTAATGCCTGCAAATGAAACAGTAATTTACTATAAAATTCAAGTGACTCACATAACACTTTGCAAGTATTACATAAAGATCTAGCCCTTGTATGAAAAATGTCTAGGAGAAATGTACTTCTATGAATTAGACCACACATTGGTATGTTACTATGTACAGTACCTCACAATCACAAAAACTATAAACTGAGATCGGACTTGACGGTATAAAATTACTCATACAGGCAAAAGCATACAGAATATGCAGTGCTGAGTGTTATTTGCATTAAATTATGTAATCAAAAGACACTTTAGTTATTGCTTCACTTCTACACTGTACATCATAAAAAAAGGATTTTTGACTTGCCAGTGAAATTACTTTTTTTTAGAGAACAGTACAGGACACAGGCTCCTCCCAATCCCAGCTAGCCACAATTTGGTAGAAAGCCAACTGGACCATGTATCGAACAGATCAAGAAAAGCTTGACTTAGAGAATCTTATAGCACCTTACACCTAAAACTGTCATCAGATGAGGTGGAGCTCTGAGAAATAGATGCCCAATGTGGAAAAGCCCATGAAGAACTAAAAAGGTCTGTTGGAGTGCACTTCAACAGGGAAGAGAGGAACCCAATCCTTTATGCCAGAAGTTCTATTGATGACATATCTATTCCACCTAGCAATGGTGGAGTGAGAAGCAGAGAGTCCCTTTGGAACCTTTATATTAGCACAAAGAGAATCAGATTACCTAACAGGAAGCTGTAGCAGGGAGCTAGAGCTTCCCTGTGCATTTCATCAACACAGTGGATGTCCTTCGGATGTTTCAAAGCAGAATATAAGGAGGAAAGGACGATGTCCTGGTTGAGGTGTAAAGAAGAAAACCACCTTCGGGGGGCGGGGGTAAAGGTCTTAGGCCTCAAGACAACCTTGTCATTGCCCCAAACTAGGAAGGACTCTTAGAGGATAATGTCAGTACTCAGAGACCCTCTGCACAATGGTGACAGCAACAAGAAATGTGACCTTCCATGTAAGGCCAGAATAGTTTTTCAGGTGTAATGGCAGACTTTTTGAGAAATCAATTTAGGCCCCTGTCCCTCAGAACCTGGGCAATGCTGTTAAAGCCGGCAAATTAGAACAAGGATGGTGGACTGGGCCCACAGAGAGTACAAGTTTTTCCAAGTACCACATCATCTGGGCCAATTCACTACGATGAGAATCACTGGACAATCCTTTCTTTATCCTGTGAGTAAGTGGGAGAAGCTGAAAAATGAGCAAAGTGTAGATCAGGTAAATTAATCCTATAGTGTCCCTAGAGTGTTCACTGCGAAACCCAAGGATCCATGGCCCTAGCAACAAATTTGTCGACTAGGACCTTTTGTCCCAGCTGCTTGCGGCAGTGATCCGCTATGGTTAGTGAGCGGATCTCCAGCAGGTATTAGCGTTTAGGAAATCTCAAAGTATGGGGTTTTGCATATCCGGTGAAGAAGCCTCTATTATAACCCAGGTGCTTACCAATTTTCGGTGGCTGTATCTGAAAAAGAAGGCAGCAGGAATGCAGAAACATACTGCATGCATTCTCAGCAGAAGAGGTGGGTGGAAACAAGTCATCTGGGAGGCCTGAGGCAGTTACCTCATCCATCTGAGAATACAGTAGTTCCAGACAGAAGCAAAAAAATTGCTCAATTGAACATCGTTCACTAAAAATCGTTAAGAAAAAAAAAATGGCATGGGGTGCCACAATAAAATTATTAACAGCCAAATCCTCTGCCTACTAAACTGCACAGTGTCCCATGACTGGAAGATAGTGTTGATTAAAGCCAGGAAACAGATCCAAAATACAGGGAAACTATCTCACCTTATCCATAACACAAGACCTATTAAGATCCAGAATTTGCTTGTCATGATAAGCATAACCCAAAGGGGCTTTCAGGGTTGGAAAACCATATAATTGGACAAGTATAGCACTCTGAAGTTAACATCAAAAGTTACACTATCTGCCCAGTAAATGTCCAGTGTACACAAATATAATCACACACAAAGTACAAACTCAGGGATCTGTTATAAGCCAACTACATCATGCCCATGGCAATGTTTGATTTTTAACAGTCTTCTAGTGGAAAGCTTTCAAATCTATAAAAACACTCATGCAACAGTAATAAAAGCCAAGCTGAGACAAGCCTCGCCAATTCTGGTGATCCATACAAGAATGACTACAGTTACTATCTTTCAAACACATACATACATATATATATATATATATATATATATATATATATATATATATATATATATATATATATATATATATCTCCTTAGTATAATAGCTGGATACAGGTCTTTAAATGCCTTATATCGGTATCCACAATGAAAAGGAAATAATACTTTGTCGTAGTTCATCTATACAGATATACTGAAATGAACTCAAGGACCATCACATCTGAACTGAGAAACTATAATCAAAGTTTTTCATCTGCAGCATTCACAGTAGCAGCCAACAAATAAAAAGGTAGCAGTAACAGAGCATTCTTAAGCGAGGAGATCAGGGTTAGATTGTTCTATGAGAATGTAAACCCTTTTCAACTTGCAGGAAAAATTATTTTGCACATTTACAAAGGAATATTTTGCTAGATGCGATTGGACTAATGAACTTTTCATTTGCCCATTCCACATTCAGAAATGCAGCAACAAGCCACAAAGAATTGCAGAAAGCAAGGGAATATGCACCGAGAGTGAAAAAGTAGTAACGTGGTTGAATTATTTTACATTGTCGGTTAAATATATACCTTTGACTGTAATCTGTACTGCAGAAGGTGAATGCTATGTGGCCGCAGTTCCCTGTCACTGACAGCTGGGCTTCCACCCTTACTTTGAGAAGAGGTAGAGATGCTGAATTCTGAAACTTTCATTTGTAAGCTGTCTAGATTGTCTTCAATGCAGGGCCGACTATGAGATATCTCCTTTGTTAAACAGTTAAATTTGTTAGAATTTGCCACACAAAAGCAAATGAAAACTGCATTTTTAAAACCTACAAAAAATAACTAATCGGGAGTAGTGCTTTAATCTCTTTTCACCACTTTTGCGGTTTCCTGCTAATCATATCACACAGCAAGCGCTTGCCTCACATGTAAAAAAATATAGCGATTTCAACTAATACAAGTCAAGGTAATATGGTCTTAACGAGAAAAAAATTAGACGGAAAGTATAGAGTATAACTTCTGGCCTTTCCTTCTAAAAATGCTAGTTGCCTTACTGTCATGCTGACCGTCTTGCCTGATTATCTTCAAGGCGGTATTAAATCCAAAGGCAAACATTATTTTGCAGCTTACCAGTTATTAGCCATGATGGCTGTATTCGTTTTCTTTTTTAGGCTCGCTTTCTTCTATTTTCATCTAGTGTTCAAGCCAGTATGCGTGTTTTTCAAAAGAACAAAGTCTCTTGCAGAAGTATCAGTTACAGGGATGAGACAAACCATTTACCACTGCCAGGGGTGCTTACAATGATCAGCTTTTATATAAAACCTTTATCCCACAAGGAAAAAAAAGCCCTTTGCTTATAAAACCTTATCTGGAGTTTGGTTTTGTTAGTGTGCCCACTGACTGGGAACAATTATACAGATAATGACACATTGTACAGAGTCAGTTGTTCCGCCAAGCGCCTTTTCGATCCTCAGAAACCTCCAGCTGCAGTCTTCTGCAGGAATTGACACTGAGATTTTCTCTTCTGGGTCACTGACCTTCCTGTAACACAGGACGTGGTAATAGAGGTCTGCAGGAGGAACCAACAAGCTCTTGTGAGGACAAGGAGATCAAGACTCCCTAAAGGGTGTCCGTTTCTGCAGAAGACTTCAGTCATAAATTTCTGTGGATCAGAGTGGCGCTTGGCTGTGCAGATAGGCAAGCAACTCCTTTTCTTTTTATAGGTGCAGAACTCAGACTTTTTGCTATATCTTCTGGTCCACTAAAATGTGCCATTATGTGGTTAGTTGAAAGAAAGAATGAGCAAAGGAGTGCAGCTGGTTACCAGGAAACAAAAGCTGGCCATACATTGATCAAAAGTCAGCTGGTTTAGCAGGGACAGTCTGAATTTCGATCAGTGTGGGGCTGTACCTGCTCGATCGAAGTTGATCGTTTGAAAACAAAGTTGGAAGCCTTTAATCAATCAGCTGCTGTTGAGTGTATTCTGAGAGAGCTGGGTGCTGCAGTCAGAATACAATGTCTGGGGTCGAGGATTCCACCTGTGTGGATGGAGGAATCTATTAGCAGGCTGAATGAAAAGAAAGAAAAATACTAAGTTTAGGTTCCTTCAAAAGGACTTCAGCTAGGAATTCCTGAAATGAAGTGGTGTTTGGTGGAGCCAAAAGCAGGAGAGGTCAGTATTCTCCTTTACAGGTACAGAATTTCTGGCCATTATTAATTCATTTCAAAACAGAAAGATAAGCAATGGGAGCGCCTTCATTTCCCTTAATCACAGGTGTAGTTTTTAAAAAGAGGTAAAGACTCCAGGTTTTTCACCTGAATGCATTCAGGTGAAAAACCTTCTGTGCTGCAGCTGCCCCCAGAGCCCCCCCACCCTTTTTCTTACCTGAGCCCATCCGTTCCAGCGATGTGCACAAGCTTAACTAATCCAGTCACTGTCTCCATCCTCATTGGATAGATTGATAGCAGCAGGAGGCATGGGCTTGCGCTGCCGTCAATCAAATCCAGTGACACAAGAGCGGGGGGTGGGGCCAAGTCCTGCTGTCTCTGTCAAAAAACGCAGCAGCGAGACTCGTAAGTGCGCCTGCATGGGTGCCCCCAGGGAAATCAGCTCTCCGTAGGCACATCCGTTGAGGAGCCAGGACCACTATCGGGGCACCCCAGAAGAAGAGTATCGGGGATGCTCTTTGCAAAACCATTGCATAGAGCAGGTTAGTGTAACATGTTTATTTGAAAAGAAAAAAAAAAATGAACCTTTACAGTCACTTTAAGGACATTTCTAAAAGCTGACCATTTCAATTAAAAGAAAAGGGACATACAAATTTTCTGCCAGTGGCACGCCATATTATACCAGCATTAATGGGGAATGCTACCAGTTTTATTTTCTAGCACAAAAATTCCTGTGTAATGATTAGTAATAACTTGTGTAAAACTGCCCCCCTCCCCCCAAATACCTGCATCTGTCATATGTGTATACTCATGTCCTCAGACAGATTTTTAGATTTTGTGTTACAGATCTGAACACATAGCATGTTTATGCACTTGTGTGAATGTTTTTATTAAACAATACAGCTGCTTTCAGATCTGTAAAATAAAAAAACGCTTGTAAACTCTGTATGAATGAAGCCTTGCACGCAGTACTGATTTGTAATCCAGGCAGAAATGTGTTGCGTTTATTTTGAGCGTATTAGAACACACAGTAAATTCTAGCCCAGAGAATGCAATCCGAAATTAACATGTCTGGTATCTAGCCACTTGAGCCCCGGACCATTATGCTGCCTAAGGACCAGAGGTCTTTTTCCAATTTGGCACTGCGTCGCTTTAACTGCTAATTGCGCGGTCATGCAATGCTGTATCCAAACGAAATTTGCGTCCTTTTCTTCCCACAAATAGAGCTTTCTTTTGATGGTATTTGATCACCTCTGCGGTTTTTATTTTTTGCGCTATAAACGGAAAAAGACCGAAAATTTTGAAAAAAAATGATATTTTCTACTTTTTGTTATAAAAAAAATCCAATAAACTAAATTTTAGTCATACATTTAGGCCAAAATGTATTCGGCCACATGTCTTTGGTAAAAAAAATGTCAATAAGTGTATATTTATTGGTTTGCGCAAAAGTTATAGCGTCTACAAACTAGGGTACATTTTCTGGAATTTACACAGCCTTTAATTTATGACTGCCCATGTCATTTCTTGAGGTGCTAAAATGGCAGGGCAGTACAAAACCCCCCAAATGACCCCATTTTGGAAAGTAGACACCCCAAGGAAATTGCTGAGAGGCATGTTGAACCCATTGAATATTTATTTTTTTTGTCCCAAGTGATTGAAAAATGACAAAAAAAAAAAAAAAATATTTACAAAAAGTCGTCACTAAATGATATATTGCTCACACAGGCCATGGGCCTATGTGGAATTGCACCCCAAAATACATTTAGCTGCTTCTCCTGAGTATGGGGATACCACATGTGTGGGACTTTTTGGGAGCCTAGCCGCGTACGGGGCCCCGAAAACCAATCACCGCCTTCAGGATTTCTAAGGGTGTAAATTTTTGCTTTCACTCTTCACTGCCTATCACAGTTTCGGAGGCCATGGAATGCCCAGGTGGCACAAAACCCCCCAAAATGACCCCATTTTGGAAAGTAGACACCCCAAGCTATTTGCTGAGAGGCATATTGAGTCCATGGAATATTTTATATTTTGACACAAGTTGTGGGAAAGTGACACTTTTTTTTTTTTTTTTTTTCATAAAGTTGTCACTAAATGATATATTGCTCACACAGGCCATGGGCATATGTGGAATTGCACCCCAAAATACATTTAGCTGCTTCTCCTGAGTATGGGGATACCACATGTGTGGGACTTTTTGGGAGCCTAGCCGCGTACTGGACCCCAAAAACCAATCACTGCCTTCAGGATTTCTAAGGGTGAAAATTTTTGATTTCACTCTTTACTGCCTATCACAGTTTCGGAGGCCATGGAATGCCCAGGTGGCACAAAACCCCCCCAAATGACCCCATTTTGGAAAGTAGACACCCCAAGCTATTTGCTGAAAGGCATGGTGAGTATTTTGCAGCTCTCATTTGTTTTTGAAAATGAAGAAAGACAAGAAAAAACATTTTTTTTTTTCTTTTTTCAATTTTCAAAACTTTGTGACAAAAAGTGAGGTCTGCAAAATACTCACTATACCTCTCAGCAAATAGCTTGGGGTGTCTACTTTCCAAAATGGGGTCATTTGGGGGGGTTTTGTGCCACCTGGGCATTCCATGGCCTCCGAAACTGTGATAGGCAGTGAAGAGTGAAATCAAAAATTCACGCCCTTAGAAAGCCTGAAGGCGGTGCTTGGTTTTCGGGGTCCCGTACGCGGCTAGGCTCCCAAAAAGTCTCACACATGTGGTATCCCCGTACTCAGGAGAAGCAGCAGAATGTATTTTGGGGTGTAATTTCATATATTTCCATGGCATGTTTGAGCAATATATCATTTAGTGACAACTTTGTGCAAAAAAAAAAAAAAAAATTTGTCTCTTTCCCGCAACTTGTGTCGCAATATAAAATATTCCATGGACTCGACATGCCTCTCAGCAAATAGCTTGGGTTGTCTACTTTCCAAAATGGGGTCATTTGGGGGGGTTTTGAACTGTCCTGGCATTTTATGCACAACATCTAGAGGCTTATGTCACACATCACCCACTCTTCTAACCACTTGAAGACAAAGCCCTTTCTGACACTTATTGTTTACATGAAAAAGTTTTTTTTTTTTGCAAAAAAATTACTTTGAACCCCCAAACATTATATATTTTTTTAAAGCAAATGCCCTACAGATTAAAATGGTGGGTGTTTCATTTTTTTTTTTCACACAGTAATTGCGCAGCGATTTTTCAAACGCATTTTTTGGGGAAAAAACACACTTTTTTTAATTTTAATGCACTAAAACACGCTATATTGCCCAAATGTTTGATGAAATAAAAAAGATGATCTCAGGCCGAGTACATGGATACCAAACATGACATGCTTTAAAATTGCGCACAAACGTGCAGTGGCAACAAAATAAATACATGTTTAAAAGCCTTCAAAAGCCTTTACAGGTTACCACTTTAGATTTACAGAGGAGGTCTACTGGAAAAATTACTGCACTCGATCTGGCCTTCGCGGTGATACCTCACATGCATGGTGCAATTGCTGTTTACGTTTGACGACAGACCGCCGCTTGCGTTCGCCTTAGCGCGAGAGCAGGGGGCGACAGGGGTGTTTTTTTTTTTTTTTTTTTTTCTTTATTATTTTTTTGCTTTTTTAATCTTACTTTTAAACTGTTCCTTTCATATTTTTTTTTTTAATCATTTTTATTGTTATCTCGGGGAATGTAAATATCCCCTATGATAGCAATAGGTAGTGACAGGTACTCTTTTTTGAAAAAATTGTGGTCTATTAGACCCTAGATCTCTCCTCTGCCCTCAAAGCAAATGACCACACCAAGATCGGTGTGATAAAATGCTTCCCCAATTTCCCAATGGCGCTATTTACATCCGGCGAAATCTAAGTCATGAAATACTCGTAGCTTCCGGTTTCTTAGGCCATAGAGATGTTTGGAGCCACTCTGGTCTCTGATCAGCTCTATGGTCAGCTGGCTGAATCACCGGCTGCATTCTCAGGTTCCCTGTTGAGACAGGAGAGCCAGAGAAAAACACGGAAGACGGTGGGGGGGGGGGGGCATTCCCTCCCACGGCTTGTAAAAGCAGTCTAGAGGCTAATTAGCCGCTAGGATTGCTTTTACATGAAAGCCGACCGCTGGCTGAAAAGAATGATACCAAGATGATACCTAAACCTGCAGGCATCATTCTGGTATAACCACTCAAAGTCGTGAATGGCGTACCTGAAGACAAAAAAATGGTTAACAATGGTTAACAATAAAGCACAGTAAAGTGTAAATAATTACACACCTGAAAAACAAACATGATAAAACATAATAACAATAACAATAACAATCAATAACAATAACAATAACAATAAAACATTGCAGAATAGAATACAGTAAAAAAGAGCAGAACAATAGAGAGAGAGAATAGAGAGAGAGAGAACAATAAAACAACAACTATTTTTTTTTATTTCATATTTTTTTTTTTTTTTACACTTTTTTTGTAACTAACTTTTATAACGGTAACCGGTTCCAGGTTCGGGTCTCTCAAAATGCGATGGCATCTTGGGAGACCCTGTGAAAGTGTGCCTAGTCTGTGCAGTGCTGTACCCTTCGCTAATACTCAACTAGTGTATGGTAGCGTTCAAAACATTCACCAATGCAAAGACCAGGATTGTCAGGACAGGAGGGACAATAATAGCGGGTGTCACGCCTATATCCTCGCTTGCTGCAGACACGACATCTTTTTTGGGGGGTTCGTTGGGTAGGGGTACTCGGGAGGACATAAAAATGCCTCTCATGCAGCCGCCTGCATTTGGTTGGGGATGTGAATGGGGGAAGTACGGGCGCTGCAGAAGCGGTGGGTTCCCAATTAGGATTGGCGAATGCAGCAGGAAGGGCATTATGGGCACGACGGGCCTGTGTTTGTCTTTTTGGTGGCAGCGGGACACTACTTGTGCTTGCCACCTCACCAGCTTGAACTGCACTTATGGGACTCGCCACGTCACCAAGTGTTACTGCAGTGCTGGTTTGACTACGACCGGGGTGTACTAGGCCGCTGGCGCTTGCCAGTTCACCAAAACACTACCAAAAAACTGTTAGCGATCGCAGGGATCAGGCCTGACTCTGCGAACGCTGCAGTTATGCGTTTAGTGTTTTGTAAGTGACAGTGATCGATCGATACCGCACTTGGGTGGGCTGGGCTGGGCCGGGCGGAGGGGCAAAACGCAGGTGCTAGCAGGTATCTGGGCTGATCCCGCTAACACTGCGTTTTTGGGAACCCTAAACTGCTGGTGACGCTAGTATAGATCTGATCGGATCAGATATTGATGCGATCAGATACTATACCACTAAGGGAGGTGTACAGTGCGTGCGTGGGTGTTAGCGGTACTGGCGCTAATCTGACGCTGCCTGGGGCTGGTGCTTGCCAGTTCACCAAAACGCTACAAAAAAAACTGTTAGCGATCGCAGGGATCAGGCCTGACTCTGCGAACGCTGCAGTTATGCGTTTAGTGCCTTGTAAGTGACAGTGATCGATCGATACTGCACTTGGGTGGGCCGGGCGGAGGGACAAAACGCAGGTGCTAGCGGGTATCTGGGCTGATCCCGCTAACACTGCGTTTTTGGGAACCCTAAACTGCTGGGGACGCTAGTATAGATCTGATCGGATCAGATATTGATCCGTTCAGATACTATACCACTAAGGGAGGCGCATGCTGCGTGCGTGGGGGTTAGCGGTACTGGCGCTAATTTGACGCTGCCTGGGGCGACGCATATCACCGCCGGGCGATCGGGGGGCTAAACCTTTATTCGGTAATAAACGGCGGGTGCCCTGACACTATAAAAAATAAACGAACTAACCAGCGTCAACCGTAACGGTTATACGGTGATCAGTGGTGAAAGGGTTAACTAGGGGGCAATCAAGGGGTTAAAACATTTATTAGGTAGTATAGGGGGGTCCCTGACGCTATAAAACGCTGACGGCGAACCTAAATATTTACCTCACTAACTAGCGTCACCAGCGACACTAATACAGCGATCAGAAAAATGATCGCTTAGCGACACTGGTGACAGGGGGTGATCAAGGGGTTAAAACTTTATTAGGGGGGGTTAGGGGGGTACCCTAGACCTAAAGGGGGGTAATATACACTGTCCCAACACAGTAACTGTCACAAACTGACACTATGCAGTAATCAGAAAAAAAAAAAAAACTGCTGGTGTCAGTTTGTGACAGGGGGGGGGGGGTGATTGGGGGGGGATCGGGGGGGGGATCGGGGTGATTTGTGTGCCTGGCATGTTCTACTGTGTGTGTAGTGTTTGTGCACTCACATACTTGTCGTCTCTCCTCGGGCCGGAACGGAAAATACCGACCCGAGGGGAGATGACATCACTTCCTTTGCTGCTGTTTAGCATACAGCAGCAAAGGAGTGTTCTCATTGGCCGGCGGCGATCGCGAGGGGGGGGCCACGAACGGATGGTCTCCCCCTCATCACCGATCGCCGCTGGACAAACGACGACCGCCTCGGGCACCGGGGGGGGGTCCGATCGGACCCCCCACCCGCGGAAGGCAAATCACGTACCCTGTACGTGATTTTGCCTGTCCGTGCCACTTTGCCGACGTACATCGGCGTGAGGCGGTCGTCAAGTGGCTAGAGATCTTTTTTTTTGCCACCTCAGCGAAATTTTCCGAGAGACTCATTTCAACTTAACAGTTCATACTCGTCTTCACATAATTGTGGCATTTTATAAAGGCTTTTTCGAAGTTTTTTTTTTTTTTTTTCTAGATCTTTCATATTGTATTAAATAGACCCCACTACAATAAGTTACTACCATTGAAAACACGTATAAAAATTGTAACCTCATACACTCCCCACGCTCCTCCTCTACCCCCCCCCCTCCCGAAACACTCCTCCCTCCTTCTCGCATCATTACCCGACTCCTTCTCGATCTAGTCTCCGCTTTTCTCTCCTTCTTGAATGCTGTCAGACAGTCTAGCTACTTTGGGGCCTCATCTCGTTTTTAATCTATATACCCATCACCTCGGCACACCTCATTGAGCACTTATACTCTGCCCAATAACTCCATTTCTCTTCAAAGTCTTCCATTCCCATCCCCTCACTGAACCTTAAGTATTCTAGGCTTTGGATTTCGTTTATTTTATTAAACCAGTTCCGTAACGTGGGTCTTCCTTTTCTTGGCAATATCTAGCTATAAGGCTTCATGAGCTGTGGTATTAACGTTCTTAAATATTTCTTCGTGGGCATTCTAATCCCATGGAATAAACACCCCCATGGGTCGTCTGGTATTTCAATGTTAGTTATCTCGCTGGTAATTTGCTTAATCTCCCCCCAATATTTTTAAATTTCCGGGCACTGCCACCATATATGCGCCATCGTCCCAATCTCTTTACATTCCCACCAACAAAGTTGCGATGTTTCACTCAGATATTTATGTGCTCTGTCAGGAGTAATATACCATCTCGCCAAGCACTTTTAGTTTAACTTGAGAATCTTGCAATTGACCGACGTGGTGTTAACCCTCTTCAATATTTGCCAAATGTCTGGCACTTTAAGCTGTATATCTAATTCCTTCTCCCACTACTTAATAAATGGTGGGATCTCCGACCCTTTCATTTCTCTCAACACTCTATAGATCTTACAGATCCCCCTCCTCCCTGTTTTCTCCATGCAAATTTTCTCCAAGGGCCGTAAGTTTTTGGCTGATCTAATGGGCTGCGGGAGTGTATTAATAAAGTAGTTCAATTGGCTATACCGCCATGGATCTATAACCAGCAATTCGCCTTTATTTTTTAATTCCTGATATGTGCATATTTTACCTTGTTCCATGACGTCCTTTAGTTGTGCATCCTCCTCTAATATCCACTTCCTAAACAAGTACTCTATCCCCGGTTTAAACTAATCTGTATCCTTCAATGGGATTAAGGGTGAATTAAACTCCCAATGCTCCTTTTTGTTCAAAGTATCCCAAGTATTTAGTGTATGTCTGGTGATATCCTGTGTGTCCGTGCTTAATTTTCTAAGTTGTGGTGGGATCTATATTATCTTACCCATTGTGACTTTACAAATTGTGCTTTCCATTTTAACCCATCGCTTTTCCTTATTATTTTTAGCCCATTCTATCATTCATGATAGAATAATTGCCTCGTAATAATTTCTAATATCAGGTGCCCCCCACCCCCCCTTTGCCTTATCTTTACTCAACTGTGTAAAACTTATACAAGGTTTTTTCCCTCTCCAAATGAACCTTAAGAACATAGTGTGCAATGTTTTAAGGTAGACTTGTGGAAGTGAAATCGGGAGCATTTGCATTGTATATGTAATTTTGGGTAGGATTACCATCTTGTATATGTTGATTCTTCTGCCCCACGATAGCTGTCCTTAAACGGTTACAAAATTTTGGTGTATCTTCCGGGAATCTTAATGTTGCCGGACGACCTTCTTTGCGTCTGTTTAGGCAGGCTGGGAAGCCCCATGAGTATTGAACCTTATGCGATTTGAGCTAGTCAAGCAGGGGTTTCAGGATTCTTCTCCTGGCCAGAGTCTCAGCTGCCAGGTCTGGAAAAATCTGCAGGGTTGTCTCTCCATATTTCACTGGTTGACTGTTTTTCAGGCATGCCTTTATCTGTTCTTTATCTTGATAATTGTGAAATCTTGCGATAACATCTCTTGGGACATCCCCTGCTATTTCTGCCGGCTTTCTGATCCTGTGGATTCTTTCAAACTTTATTTTACTGCTTGCACGAGATGTACTTATTATATGACCAAAGATTTTGTCCATTTTTTCTTGCAATTCCTCCTTTTCTCCTTGTATCTCCGGTAGGCCTCTAATCCAGAGGTTTTTCCTTCTGTTCCGGTTCTCTTGGTCCTCG
This sequence comes from Lithobates clamitans, assembly GCA_037952925.1. Classification (NCBI taxonomy): domain Eukaryota; kingdom Metazoa; phylum Chordata; class Amphibia; order Anura; family Ranidae; genus Lithobates; species Lithobates clamitans. The sequence goes on along the minus strand of JBBGZY010000031.1, from coordinate 10,412,421 downwards.
ATTTTGTAGAAAATATTCCTCTGATCTTTCTGCATTTCATTCATCTGTGCCTTGAGCTTTTTTATCTCGTCCCCTGCATGTCCAGCCTTACATCTGTATATTTCACCCTTTTTAATATATGATTCATATCTTGATGAAGGGTTGCTATTTCTCCTTTTATAAATGTTTCCAATCTCGTGAACATTTCCGCCATTTCACTCTTGGTTGGTAACTGTTTTTTTTGTTTGGGTTCCGCAATAACTTCTTCCTCTGATGCCATGAGTACCTCACTGCTTACTGTGGGGGTTTCTGCATCTTCTAACTTTTTTCTCAGTCCGGTCTTTTAACTGCCCTCTGGGGGTTTACTTTTGGCCCCCATTTGTTTATCCGGGCTCTCTTTACCATCTTCTTGTACCATATACTTTTTGATGGTTCCTGGGCTAGCACTTAACCTGGGTGGTATAGCTGCGGCCCCTTTCACTGGTTTACCCCTCATTTCTTGTTTTCAGCAACGTTTTCAAATGGGAAGGCAGCCTCCTCCCCTTTTTTTTTTTCCTCAACTCTCCGTGTTTCTGTCCCCAGGTAAAGGTGGGGCTAATTTTTCTCGCTAACCCGGTCAGTAAGCTAATCCGTCTGTGCACTTTACTTTAAATCCAGGGAAAGTTTTGCGCAGCCCAAATGCACCTGCCTGTGCAGTCAAGTCTATGCAATTATCAGTACATCGGATCTCAGCTCTCCCCTGCGTGCAGACTGTTTTTCATATGCAGGCGAGCCTCTGCATTCCTTTATGTGCCCATTAGCCCTTTCTCTGCTTTTTCACCGCTCGGCTTATTTCCACATCAATTTGTGGCAATTATAACCAATAAATAATCCGTGTGCATTCTTAGCAATCAATGTGACAGTATCAATCTATAAACATGTCCACCTACAAAAGTAGTGCTCTTTGGATAGTTTGTTTAACTTATTTCATCAAACATCAATCCCCATATGGTATAGACTGTTAAACAGTTTACTTGCCGTCTGAGGATCTGATGTGGAGGGGGGTCACTGTGTGAAGCCTGTCACCGAGGATACTTTCGCTTGCTGTCTGTTCCCCGTCTCGAGCGCCGATCGCCCTCTATGTCGCTGTGCTTGAGCGGGTTCCTGGCAACGAATACCGTATCCCAACGATTGGTACAGCGACTCGACTTAGCTCTTTCCGTGAGCTCTCCAGGTGCGCTGGTTGCCAGGGACGCGCCCAACGCTCTAGGTGGACAGGGATCCTCCGCTCGTCTCTACTGCAGCAGCGGCAATGGTGCCTGTCCTCAGCGGAAAAAGGCACGGGGGGGGGGGGGGGGTTTGAGCAGGGTCGGGAGAAAGCCTCTCCTTAGGCCAGCATCTCGGGGAGGGAGTCTCGCGGGATTCACGGGCTCAGCATCGGCTCCAGCTCAGTGCCCACATCCAGCCCCTCCCTCCTCACCTGCTGCGATCTAGGAATCATTTATACAGAGGGGGCCACCACCCAGTGGGATAGGTTTTTCAGAGGATTTCCTGACATGGATTAGGCTACTGCATTCGCCCAATGTGGCTATAAGGTGCAGAGCCTTCCACTCAGGTATCTAGGAAATTACATTTTTGGAGATACCGGGGTAGAGCTTGTATTCAGGTGTAGTTATCAGGGTTACCATCCTAGGGGGGCTTTCCACACAGTTTCCTAGCTCCAGCACTGGAATAATTAGGGGGGGGTTCATAGCGGTCCCATACATGTGCGGGGGGGAAAAAGGGGATGGAAATGGGATTATTTTTGTGCATGCGTTTTGGTGGGTGGGAAGGTTGATTTTTTTTCCATGGCGGACTGTGGGATTTTGTGGGGGAGGCGAGTATTTGAGAACTGTTTTTGTGGTGCTAACTTTTTATTCAATAAATCTTGAGGAGAAAACCCATGGGTGTGCATATTCTTTTATTTTTATGACAAGCACACATATGCCAAAAAATGCGGCGGTTTTAGGCATCAGTGTGCAAGAGGCCTAAATAAAGTGGTAGTAAACTTCTGAATGTGATTTTTACCTAGGAGGGAAGCTTATAATAAAAGCTTACTTGTAGATAAAAGAAAATATCTCCTAAACGTTCACTGTTTAGGGGATACTTTAGCGAGCAGGTATCAGTGATGTCACCAGTGCATGCGACCTGAAGGAACAACATACCTGTGTCGAGGCTGACTCCTGCACGCATGTGCGGGAGTGACACAATCGCAGGTCGTCCATTCAAGCTGCCAAAGCCCGCAAACCCGAAAGGAAGACTGGGTTAGGATGGAAGCCCTGTCAGCACTGGAGGAAGTTATTTAAAGGCAAGTCTTTCATAAATGTGCTGGTATGTGATGCATACTAGCACATTATGCAATTGCCTTACAGGGGATTTTCTTCTTCCAAATGCCACGGTTTACTACAGCATTAAGCATTGAATGGTATGCGTAATTGATCAAAAACTCAAGCTATATTTTATCAATATTTGGGATTTGAAACCAAATGCATCCTGCGAATCATCAGAATCTCTCCCATTCACAGATCTTGTTACAGGCAGTGAAAACAATGCAAGAATGTTCCACAGTAGGGGGAAGAAGAGTAGGGGGCTGGTCCTGGTTGGGAACCTTTTCACAGACAAGAAAAGGACAGGAGTCCCTGCAGTGACGATTTCTACAGAATCCAGCTGCCAGCACAATGGGTGACATGCTACATTACAGGCAGGTTAGCTCATTAACCAATACCAGCTAAAACCAATTCTGGCATTTCTCTCTTACATGTAAAATTCATCATATTTTTGCTAGAAAATTACTACCCCAAACATATATATTTTTAGCAGAGACCCTAGGGAATAAAATGGCAGACGTTGCAATTCTTTTATGTCACACGGTATTTGCACAGCATTTTTTTCAAATGTGATATTTGGGGGGGGGGGGGGGGCACAGTATTTACCCCAATTCTTTTGTATAATGTGAAAATGTTACGCCAAGTAAATGGATACCCAACATGCCACTCTTTAAAAAACTGTGCCAAACTTCAGTACTTAAAATCTCCATAGGCTACGCTTAACATTTTTTTTGCAGGTTATCAGTTTAGCTTTACAGAGGAGGTCTTGAGCTAGAATTATCACTCTGACGTTTGCGGCGATATCTCACATGGTTTGGTTTGAACGCAGTTTACATATGTGGGCACAACTTACATATGCATGCGAGCATGAGCGGATGGGTGTGCTTAAAAAAAAAAATAATAATAATAATTGTTTATTTTAAATTTTTTTTTTTTACACTTTCCCTTTAATTTTGTAATTGCATCCCTTGTAATAGGAATAGGGCATGAGGGGTCCTCTTTACGGAGAGATCTGGGGTCTCCAAGTCCCCACATCTCTCCTCTGTGCTGGAAAGCCGCAGATGTAAAAATTTTTTTAAAAAATTTAAAAAACCCAGGCTTACCAGCATAAAAAAAAAAATTGCTGTGTTTACATCTGCCAGAGGCGGAAGTGACGTCATGACGTCGCTTAGGGCCTCCGAGGGTCAGTTAGATGGCCGGGGACCAACCGATCCCCAGCCAGCTCTATGGTAAGCCGCTGCCAGATTTCTTCTCCGGCTCCCTGATCACACGGGAGAAACCAGAGAAGCAAAGGAGGGCGGCGGGAGGGGGAACATCCCCACCCACCACCTGTAAAAGCAATCAAGCAGCTAAAGATGGCTTTTACGTGTGAGGGAATCACCGGCTGAAAACAAAATAAAAAATTATCATTATAACAATAAAAAAAAAAAAAAAAAAAAACCTATCAATAAATACTGTATTAACATGCTGTTCATACTCAGTCACTATGAGCTTTGTTTTCTGTAGTCTGAAAAAAAGCTGGTTCATCCTGCTGTTCTCCATCAACCCCTCCTGTTCATGTCCTCAATGCAGCTAGGGATTTTGCAGCTGTGGTAGCAACTCTGCACATGCTCAGTTTTCAGTGAGTTTCTATGCTGAGCAATTCCTCCCCATCACATCTGAGCAGCCCATGTGACTAAAGAGTCACATATGTGGGTGTGTAAACAGTGGTAAATGACAGCCCACTCCCTCCCTCCTCCATCATGCCCACTAACCAGCTAAACACAATAGGGGTCGGATATTACATGTAGATTAATAGAAGCTTAACCTCCCTCATATCCTAAGACACATGCTGGAGGGGCGTGACACCACCTGTAACTGGCAGATATTCGCCCACACCAGGTTATTGCCAAAAAACAAACATCTGATTTCAAATATATATTTGTATGACAATTTAAAACAGTTTGATATTAATTATCTATTTTTACCCTGTATTCCAAAGGCTGTTTTTTTATTGTGACCAGCAGCAGAGGACTAGAAGCTTCTCCTGCTTATGTTTCCCTGCAATCAGGCTAGGAAAGGGCTGGGTCACATGACAGCTATAGATCAGTTAGGAAAAAGGTGCTTCATTTTTTTAGTTAAAATAATTACAGTGCCACTTTTTTTAGTTAAAATAATTACAGTGCCACCATCCATATACAGAAATAGAAGGGATAATGTAAATTAATTAATTCAATACAGGGCACTTTCACCCCCTTCATGCCCAGGCCATTTTTCAGCTTTCCGCACTGTCGCCCTTTAAAATGACAATTGTAACACTGTAACCAAATTAATATTTAATCATTTTCTTCACACTTTTCTTTTGGTAGTATTTAATCACTGCGGAGTTTGTTTTATTTATTACTAAAAAAATAATAAATAAAAAAGAGCAAAAATTTTGAACAATAAAAAAAATTAAGTAGTTTGTTTCCATTATAAAATTTAGCAAATAAGCTTTCTTCATAAATTTAGGCCAAAAAGTATTTTTTTCTTTTTTACGATTTTTTTTTAACACACTGTGACCACACCAAGACAGTGTTACCATAGTAACATTGTACTACTCTGGAGAAGTGAACAGGATTTTTCCTGCGGATACAGCAGGTGACAGATCGCAGTAGCACAGGAGGCAAGTTCCGGGAGGACGTTATATCAAAGTCCTGCCCGGGCGGGAAGTGGTTCAACGAAATCTTTATGAAAATCTTAGATTAGCATGTATGTTTTTGATCACATGTGTGGTTTCATCAATGGTTATAATAGTAAATATGTGCCACGTTCTACATCTTGGGCAAGGTTTCTGAACTCCTGTGTAATGTAAAATTAGTTTTACCAACAAATTCAAAGTGCATTATATGCTGTATAGTAATACTAATTGTTTTCTAAAAAATGCTATGGAGTATGACAAACCTTCCACTTGAACACACATCTAAACTGAAGGGGCTTACATACTTAAAAGGAACCAGGTGGTTGAAAAAGGTGCTTACCGTGGCATCTGAAGCCTCAGACTGCACATCAATGTTTAGTGATGTGCTCTCAGCTACAGAACCTGATCCCACTGCTGAATCTATAGTGCGGGTATCCTCCTCATTTTCACTAGCCTGAAATATGGTATTAGTATAAAAGATCGTAAAAGATTGAAGAAAACAGACAAAGTACACTTTTTTTTAAACTTCTTTAGACATGTAACATGCAGTCAGTAAAAGTCAGACTTACAAGCATTTTTTGAAGAAATGTAAGGTAACACTTTTCCTGGGCTTTTAGATGGCCAATTAAGTTTGACAAGCGTTCCACATTTGTAGACCTTTCTTTTTTCTCAACAAGGTCATCTCTCATAAAACTAGCCTTAGAAATATAGTTGCGAATCTGTACAAGTCTACTCACAACCTAAAGAAAAGGGCATGAACGGTAACTACCAGATGAGGATTTTCTGAATGGCTTCTATTTTATTTGTGTCAGCTAGGCACATTATAAGAAAATAAAAGAACAAATTGATTTTTAGAGTAATCCTAATTTGGGATAAATAAAAGTAGTAGATGGTAGAATTAGTCTATTTACAGTCTTGTAATTACAGATTTCCCCGAATCACATGCACACAGTAAAGCTTAGTACACAAGGGCCGAATGTAGGGCAACATCGGCCGGTTTAATAGAAACCGGCCAACATTTGGCCCGTGTGTATGGAAGCCGGCGGTTCATGACCAAAAATTAGTGTGTGTATTCGGATTTAGACCACACTTAACCTCCCACCTTATTAGGTACACCTGTTAAATTGCTTGGTAACACAAATTGCTAGACATCTAGATGTAATGAAGACAACTTGCTAAAGTGCAAATTGTGCATCAGAATGGGGAAGAAAGGGGGGTTTTAGTGACTTTGAATGGGGCATGGTTGTTGGTGCTGGACGGGCTGGTCTGAGTATTTCAAAAACTGCTGATCTACTGGGATTTTCACAAACGACCATCTCTAGGGTTTACAGAGAATGGTCAGAAAAAGAGAAAATATCCAGTGAGCAGCAGTTGCGTGGACAACAAGGCCTTGCCAATGTCAGAGGAGAACGGGCAGACTGGTTTGAGATGATTAGGGCTGCAACTAACGATTATTTTCATAATCGATTAGTTTGCCGATTATTGTTTTGATTAATCGATTATTCGGTTAATAACCTTAAAAAAAAAAAAGTGTGGTGTATAATTTAGTTAATGTATAAATTTTTTAAAAAAGGTAAATTTATTCTTAAATATCTCTATGCAGTGGTAAATATAAATAACCAACTATATGGTTAGGGAGCAAAATATCGAATCCAGTTTGCTTTTGATCTGTTTCTGCAGTGCTTTTTGCTGTGCGTTTTGTTTTTTGCGCACGTGATTGTGCTGCCATTTGCATTTTTGCATTTTTTTGGCCAATTTGTTGTTGGGCAGATTAAAAAACACAAATTGCTGCAAAAAACGCATTACATGCTTTTCTGCAGCTTTTCAATTGAAGTATATTAAACAAAAAAAGCACCGTTTTGCGTGAACGTGTCCCATAGGAAAACATGTAAATGAACTGTAGTGCGTTTCTGCAAAAAGCACAAAAAACACATAGATGTGAACCAGGTCTAAGACGTTTAGTAAAATAATGGGGTTAAAAAAATTAAAATGAGCCCTTTATAGTACAAAAAAAGCAGATAATCACTATTGTAAGGGGTTAATTTTTTTTTTAGTGTAGAACTGTGAAAGTAATATTTGCAGTAGTGATTATTTGCTCTTCTATAAAGGGCTCATTTTAGTTTTTTTTTTTAACCCCATTATGTTACTGGCCGATTAATCGATTATGAAAAATTTCATAATCGATTAGTTGTTGATTAATTGATTAGTTGTTTCGGCCCTAGAGATGATAGAAAGGCAACTAACTCATATAACCATTCGTTACAACCAAGGCTACAAATCGCACAGGCTCACCAAAATTGGACAATAGAAGATTGCAAAAATATTGCCTAGTCTGATGAGTCGATTTCAGCTGCAATATTCAAATGGTAGGGTCAGAATTTGGGGTAAACATAAAAGCATGGATCCATCCTGCCTTGTATCAACAATTCAGGCTGGTAGTGGTGGTGTAATGGTGTGGGGGTTATTTCTTGGCACACTTTGGCACCCTTAGTACCAATTAACCATCTTTTAAACGCCATGGCCTACCCGAGTATTGTTGCTGACAATGTCCATCCCTTTATGACCACAGTGTACCCATCTTCTGATGGCTACTTCCATCAGGATAATGCACCATGTCACAAAGCTCACAATGGGGTATGGAAGGGAATTGGGACTATACGATACCCAGGGCATAATATAAAGAATGAAAATTATGTAAAAGGTAAAAAGTTACAAAATGTATTATGACAATATATAAAAAACCTCAAAAAAGGAGGAAAAATATTTTAACAAGACTGTTAGAATAAAAAGTCACACAGTAGTTTCAACATAATAAGTACAAAAGGGGTAAACCCCATATATGTAAAGTACAACTGAACTGAGCGGACATAGAAATCCCAACAAGTTTCCGCAAATTGACTTCTTCAGGGTAAAGAGGTCACACGATCAGGTGCAGGCATTAGCGGCTCTTCTGGTCCGGGAAGGGACACCCATGCCTGCATCTAGACGCCTTTCTGACGCAGCTGTGTGCTCCCCCACGCACCGGAAGCGATGTCATTCGCGAACCAGAGCGGCATATGGAGATCCTGTCAGGGATACTGGTAGCCCAATTTGTCTCCTTTGGCAGAGTAGGACTCATTGACCTCCCCACACCACACATGCAGTCAATTACTTAGCTAGCCCGATTGGCTGTTCCTGGTCACATGACTATGCAGCCATATAAACCTGCCATCAGATACCAGCATCATTCCTCTTAAGGAGGTTTCACATCTGCTCAATTAGAGGTAAAGGAAAACTTGTTAGATGTGATTCATGCAGACAGCAGAGGAACAAAGCAGCAGACACAAATGACAGGCCCCTTTTACATGGGACGAAATCTGCTTTGCTCAGCAGGGGATTTGTCCACTGATCCCCGGTTGAGCAGATTAAAGCTGGCGAATGACAGGTCTGTGTCCGCTTAGTTTATGCAAAGAAGACAGGAACAAAGCCCGCTCTGCTCTATGGACGGCCAGGTGTAAAACGGACCGTCTGTCCATTTACATCCCATTGCCCTCCAATCTGTCTGGACAGAGGGGAACATATCCCCTTGGGTCTCCTGAGCGGCTTGGAGGTAGTGGGTATAAATGGACACAAGTCCATTTACACCCGCCGGTCCATAGGATACATAGACCAGCCGAACAGGTCGACCTGATCAGATCGCCAGTGTGTAAGGGGCCTTAAAGCAAGCAATACATGGACGGAAATTCAGCCAGTTCAGCAGGGACCAGCCAAAATTTGATCCATTTATGGGCAGGCTGATTGTACTCAAGTCGATCCATCAATCTACTTTGGTACAATCAGTCTGCCAGATTTTTTTTTTTACATGCAATTACTGCTGGTTGCTATCACCACTACCAGTAATCATTATGTTCTGCTGACTGGGAAGGCTCCCTCCACCCCGCCGCTAGAACACACTAGCGCTGCGGGAGGCATTCCCCAATAAACACTGTGTTGATGAGGGAGTCAAACGATTTTCTTTTCTTCCATCCGTAGTGGAAGTTAAGAAAATCAAATCTTGGGCTGCTTTACTGCTTTTAACTGACACACCTACACACTATAGAGGGATATGCTTTGCTCATATTTCGTCTGAGGTTTAAAACCACTTTACACCCTATATTCAAATCAGATGCAGCTGCTGTTCAGGTATTCTCACCGTCACCTGTAGTAGATGTCGGAATATAATAGGCACATTAAAAGATTCCTCCTTCCACACTGTATAGTGGGGATGGAGAAATCTGAGTTTTTTTTTTTGTTTTTTTTTTGCACAGCCTGCAGACTAAATGAAGAAAAAAAAAAACACAACACACCCTAAAAATAGTGTATGACCAGCTTATATTTACTCAAATTTGTTACGCAAACAAACAGAGCAACATTAAAATGATTTTAAACCTTCATTTTTTTTCCTCTTTTTTAATAACAAACATGTTAGACTTGCCTGCTCTGTGCAATGGTTTTGCACAGAGCAGCCCAATCCTCCTCTTCTGGGGTCCCCCACTGGCACTCCTGGCTTCTCCCACCTTCCAGGTCGCCCCCCCCCCCCCCGCCCCCCAGCAAGCCGCTTTCTAGAGCATGTACTCGTTTGGGCTCATTCCCAAGCCCCGCTGCCTGCGTCCATTGACAGACAGCGTGGCTCTGTCCCACCCTGCATGCTCCCTCGTCAAAGGATTAGATTATCCTGCTGCTATCAATCTGCCCTGTGAGCAGGGAGAGAGTGGATCTGCTGCTCTTGTGCACAGTGCTGGATCAAGATTTGGCTTAGGTAAGTTTAAGAGGGAGATCCTGGACACAGAAGGGTTTTTACCGTAATGCAGAGAATGCATGAAGTTAAAAAGAAAAACCTTAGAAGGGGTTGTAAACCCTGTTATTAAATTTTAAAAAAACACGTCATACTTACCTCCACTGTGCAGTTTTGCACAGAGTCCTCGACCTCCGGGGTCCCCCGGCGGCGCTGGCAGCTCCTCCCCGCATCGAGTGCCCATGTTGGAGAAGGCCCTCCTAAGGTGGACACCCATGCGGGCGCACTCCTGAGTCCTGCATCTGTGTACACCGGCGCCGAGTCATTGGGTTTGATTGACAGCAGCAGGAGCCAATGGCTGCGCTTCTATCAAATCTATCCAATCAAGAGCCGAGACAATGGGCAGAGAGGAAGAGCATGTCTCCGCCAAGGGAACAGACGGGCTCAGGTGAGTACAGGCTAAGGGGGCTAGGGGGCCGGTCAGTGTCAGAAGTTTTTTCACCTTTATGCAGAAAAACATGAGGGTTTACAACCCCTTTAAGGCTTTAGAAAATATGTAGGGCAATTTTTAGGCAACTGGAAACCACTTTTAATTACAACACCAACCAAACAGATCAATGCAGCCTATCACTTATACCTAACATAAGCCATTTTCAAACAGGGTTCCTGCAGATGTTGTCAGGGTTTTCATAAAAAAAAAAAAAAAAAAGGAATTTCTGACTCTGAGGTAAATTAGTATAAGAAGTATAATAATTAAGTTTTTAGCTATTTTTAAGACCACTAATGAAAGGGGCCTTCTTCCCTCAAGTCACAACTTTCAAGAGGCCATTCTACCACTGACCACCAAAGTAAGGGGGAACTTTTCCACAGACAAAAAAATGTTAGAAAACTACAATTTTCACTGTCTATGTATTCTGGCCATTCCGGTTGTTTTCCTTTCACTTTTATTTCTAAAAATAATTTTCTTGTATAGAGCAGCCCTAGGTGTTAAATATGCCAAGCACACCACATTCCTTATTCTTCCTTATTTCTATTCAGGCAAATGTCCAGTGAGTAGTAGATATAGCAATTGGGAGGGGGCTTTCTAAATCTAAAAAACATTAAGGGTTCAACATTGTTAAAAAGCTTGAAAAAGGATGCTTTAGATATTATCAAGGGGTCAACAAACACTGTTTATTGTGGGTTGCATTTGCAAACGCAATCATCCATCCATATCTCCATGCACCCCTCAGCATTTCTATCCGTTGCCATATTGAGTAAGGGCAGATGATCGATGTAGCATTTAGTTCCTGCAATCAATGTGCCCTTAGCTCAGGCATGCGAGCAGGAGGGTGTGCTTAGCTGAGAAAATGTCCATGAAGATTCAAGGGATGTTTGAGATCATTTTGGCCTAGGCCAGAAACCAACTGCAAAAATGTTTTAACTTTTTTTTTTTAAACATGTAAATAGAATAAACCTTCCTATGTATTTACTAATGCTATCAGCGTAGGAATTAAAAATAGTGTTGACTGAGAGTTTACTTCCACTTCAACACACATTACACATGTTAGCACAATGTGGTTTTTTAGAAGCCCGGTCATTTATATGGGCTGCCTTAGAGTACATGAAGCAATGCAGTAGAATAGCGACTGGAGAACAGAAACACAAGGATTGAAGTGTAATACAGGTACTTGTACAATGTGTTTTCACTTTAGTATTAAAGCGTCATTTTTTTCAACTTTCCATCTATTAAATCTTCTGCCCTTGTTGTTTTAACTTTGGATAGTAAAACATTTTTTTCTGCCAGTAAATACCTTATACAGAACACTTCCCGTTTCTTGTCTGGTAAAAAAGCCTAGGCTTAGGACATCATGCACAGCTCTCTCACTCTGAGAGTTTGCCAGGAAGGGAGAGGGGGATGAGTAATAAGAGGGCCAATGAGAGCTGCAGAGATGCACAGCTGGGAGGTGTGCATGTGTGTCTGTGTAAATCCAGGAAGTGAACAGGCAGCAGCTTCAGCTGCCTACAGTTAAAATGGTTGCAGCCAGACTCAGTGGATGAATATTTCTGCAGCATATTTGGCAAGTACAGAATCACAGTATATATAAAATAATATGCAAAGTGGTTGGAGGGAAGCTTTAAAATGGCAAAGATGTTTCAATTACAAAATTTTGTGAGCAGACTGCAGTTCCTCTAAGTACTTATAATTAGGTCAGGCAGAGTTCATTTTAAAGGTGGAATTAAAAAACAAAAACTAAAATATATAGTTACATACCAATCTTTACATAAGGTGGCAACATAATTCCCCCCCACACACACACTTTATTTTCACCTTGTGATCTGTCCAGTAGCACCATTTCTGTCTAAAGGACCATACACACGATCGGACTTTTTGACAACATTGCAAATGACCCGTTTTAAAGGCAACATCCGACCGTGTTTACGCTCCATTGGACAAACTTTTTCGGTTGTCATCAGACAAATGTTGGCTGTGCAAACAGACAAACTTTCCGGCAACAAAAGTCCTATGGTGCAAAATCCTATCGTGTGCCCACAAGTCCATAGGACTTTAGTCCAAAGTACAAACATGCATGCTCAGAACCAATGCAAAAGATCAGACAATACAGAAGTTGACCAAAGGGTGGCAGTAAATAGCTGAAAAACCACATGATTTAGTGAAAATTGGCTGAAAAAGTCCTGCCATGTGTATGCATAAGACATAACAAGAGAAAAGGGCGCACCAGCCATGTGCATTATCTTTTGTAAAACATTTATTAAGTAAAATGATAAAGGAAATTACTCACAAGCAGTAAAGAATCATGTGCCATAAACCTTGGACATCAACTTGCAACAAGTGGTGTAGAAGATGAACAAAGCCTTCCAAAGATGTTTCCGAGGAATAAAAAACACTGCTCGCTTACGCGTTTCGAAGGGCTCACCTTCTTCATCAGAGCTCAGCAGTGAACACTCCTTCAGTAGGCCCTGTATATATAGTGTGAATGCCAAACAGGCACAATCAGTGGAAGGGGCAGGGCACATAGAGCTCCTCCCTAACTGGGAGTGCCTCCCTCCTACATTCTTTGCCTGTACAATTGGATTGCCCATCATGATTTAGTTGGTTAAAAAATATATATGTATGTAAAAATAAATGAGTAGTTGAATCAATTGATGAATAGATTCATAGGTGGAAACAATACAGTGAAAAAACTGATAAGTGTCGCTGTATTGAAATACAGTTACAAACCCAGCAGGGGCTACCCATAGGGGTGCATGGTCAGCAATAATAGATGTGTGCATGTGTACACACACATGTATGTATATATAGCGCAAGAGAGATGTGAGCGCAGAAGGGTGCAGAGTGGCATATGATGGATGCATATGTTTTGCAAGAAAGGAGATGTCATGTTAATAGAGTTGTGAATAAAGAGATGGACACTGTACCTTAAATGCATCTTGATCGCTTTGTAGCTACAGTGTGTGTAGAGAGGGGAGCGGCTCGCCGGTCTTATCTGAATGTTTATTCAGTGTTGGAACGCACGCCATTGCGTTTGCGTTCCAAACAAGAGGCGGTGCGCGTCATTTCCTCTGTGCCCTCCGCCGCCTACCGATGACGTAAGCGGCAGGGGATAGCGCGGCGCCATACTGGTGGAGGCAGACATTCGAGGGGGCGAGGCCAGCACAGTGCAAACCACGGGCCCGCCCCGCAAGTGACACACGGGAGCATTGCAAAGACCAAGCGGCCGTCACACACTGAATCACAAGGGCAGCGCTACACTGACAAGCAGTGAACAAACACATATATATATATCTCTATGTCACACATGTATGCCGGAAGTCAATGGTGACCAGTGGGTGGTAAACAGCATGTAAAGTGTTATGCTGAAATTGCAATTAGGACTGTCAGCGGTACTATTGGTACATATATATGTGTCACTAAATCATGATTATTAAGTGGATGAAGGACTAATCCAGGCCAGACCAGAATGCATGAATATTTTAAAAATAATAATAAAAAATATTTAAAAAATTATTAAAAAAATACTGTTATAAGACACATTGTATAACAAGTAAGAATTGAAAAATTCTTAATGAAAAAATAATAAAAAGGAGAGATGATTGGATACACCAGGGTGGTACTGAAGGAGTGGTCACATGTGGCACGACCAGTAACTGACATGGTGACTACTAAGTGCTAGTGTGCCCATTGTAGTCATCATGTACCCCATAACGGGGGGTGGGGGGATAGAAAGGGATGTATAGTGAATATACATATATATGTTTTTTTAAAAAATATATATAATATGACATTTTCCAGGCAAAAGCCGGATGATCCCCTCCTCATGTGTATGCATACCAAGTTCATGGCCAACGCCCTTTGGACAGAAATCCATGGAAAAGTTTGATTGAAGTCCGATTGTGTGTATGAGGCTTTAGAGTATCTCGACTCTGGATGGATGAGTAATGGAGCCAACCTTGGACAGGAGCATTGTCAATATGGGAGAGGGTAGTGTTAGATAAACTAGAAAATTAAGATGGACTTGATTACCAAAAAATTAAGCCATTCCCCATTTAACGTTCCTCCCAGGCATAACTCCTCCAAGCTAGGCATAGCTGCAATTTTTTTTTTTTTTAGCAAGTCATGAAACATTGGAAGAGGCATGGGATCCCTGTGTCCTGTGCTACACTCCAAGAAAAAGGATTTTAAGAGATAAATCAAAAACCTGGTTTTCCTTATGGTACATCTCTGGACACAAGGTACCTTCATATCTATTATGATAGGGATGTCCCAAAGCACTTAATATTTAGGGAGGGCAACAATCCCCATACAAATAAACCAGGTTAGGTTAAAACATCACGCAGCAGCTTGCAAAGACCCGTCGGCCAAAGGCCACATTTTAAGAGGCTCAAACATCCACTTTGCAAAACTTCATAAAAGTATGAATCAAAGACCAGGTAGCAGACTTACAAACCTGAGTTACTGAAGCCTGATGTTGAATATCCCCCAGTTGACACCAACAATCCTGGTAGAATGAGCTACCAACAAGAACGGTAGAACTTTCACCTTTGGACTATAAGCTTGAGAAATAAGCTGACAGGTCCATCGAGAAAAGATAGATTTGAAAGCTGTGTGACCCTTTCTTAATCAATCTGCATGGACTTCCAGAGGAATAATTTTGCACTATTGTCTCACACAGAAATTAATGAAGCAAGGAACCGATGCATAACAAAATATTGCATAGTGTAATATGTACAGTATAACAACAACTTGAGAAAAAGTACTCACACACAAGTGAATAAACTGTTGTGATAATAAACACCAACACACTAGCAATGTGACACTGCAATAGGTGCCTCTTACCAGAATATATGACCATCCATACATAAAAGTTCAACAATTCAGCCTTCGAATGGGTGAATGAATGGACTGATGGATAAATGAATGAATAAATAAATGAATGAATGCCACTCCGCTGAGCCAGGTCACAGAGCAGACAAGAAAATAATGGAGAGAGATAGCCCCCATCATATGGCAAAATGCCATTTTATTAAAAGAATAAGTCAAATGAACTCACAGAGTATACAGTACCGCCAAGGTGTGCTGTACACTTATTACGGGAAATAATGTGCCTTGAAAAAGTATTCATACCCCTAAAATTTTCCATATTTTGTTATGTTACAAACAAAAATGTAAATGTATTTTATTGGGATTATATGTGATAAACCAGGGGTTCTCAACTGGGGTTTCACAGCGATCTGACTGGTCAGTCGCAGGCAGCTGACAGGAGGATCACACAGACGACACAGGAAGAGACAGAAAGGGAAGCGGCTGCCATCCTATTGGCTGTAGCGTGCTGTTCCCACGCCGGCCCCTCCTGTCCTTCCTGAGTGGTTGTATGCGACATCATCTGGGGTGGATAGGAGGAGGAGGGGCTGGCGGGGAACAGCGCGCCACTGGAAGAGATATGAAATCTGGAGGAGTTCTGAAGCCAGAAGAAGAAAGCCTATACTGAAGTGTGCCCAGCTGTGTCCCCCCACAATGTGCCCAACAACAGGCTGTCCTATGTATTGTGCCCTGCCCCATGTATTGTCTCCTGTCATGTGCCCTGTCCCATGTATTCCTGTCATGTGTCCTGCCCCTCAGTCAAGTATCCTGTCATGTGCCCTGCTCCCAGGCAATGTGCCCTGCTTCCCCCTCATGTAGTGTGCCCCCCTGAGCCCCTGTACTCTGCCCTGCTGCCCCCCCCCCCCCACACACACACACACATACACACACAGTTTATCGCAAGTTGGACACAGAATGGATCAGCTCTGCAGAAAAAGAAGGCACAAGTTCCACATTAAATAGGTACGTTTTAATATTTATTCTTTTATTTAAAGTGGATGTAAACCCAAAAACATTTTTTTTTATACCATACTGTAGAGTATAAGATTTGCTATCATTTGAGCCCAGTCTTGCCACACAGAGTTAATCCATCTCTGAGCAATCCCCTTTTATTGTTCAGTGAGACAATTCTTGACAAACTGAGAAAAACTTTGTCAAATACTCCCCCTTGCCGTGAGTGACAGGTGATTTACATCTTGTGCATTAGCCTAAGAGACATGCAGTATTTTTAAATTCCCTCCCCCACTCCTTTCTTCAGCAGCTCTGCAAGGAATGGCTGTTCCACACCTCACCATGATTTGGCATGCTGAAGTCATGTGGTTACTTTCCTGTCTTTTTCAGTGGATGTTAGAGATCATAGCAGACGTTCAGTGTTAGAAATACACAGGGGAGTGTAGAGGTGGGCAGGGAGACTACTGACATCACGACTCCACCCACCGAGCTCCAGACAGACCCACCCACAGAATATGCAGTTTTTTGGGTCTAATAACAGACAAAGGAGGGACATTTGACAGGTAAAGATACATGCAGGAGGCATGTATATCCTTATAGATAACCCCTATGGCAGTAGTTTAGAAAGGATGACATTGGGTTTACATCCACTTTAATGCTATTTCTATAAATAATTTTTGTGATCAACAGCTTGCTGATCATAAAAATGTTCCGTGAGCTGTAGGTTCTTTGAAGGTAAAAAAGTTGGGAAACACTGTAACAGACCAACACAAAGTTGAACATAATTGTGAAGTGTAAGGAAAATCATAAATGGTTTTCAACATTTTTTACAAATAAATATGTGAAAAGTGTGGCATGCATTTGTATTTAGCCCCCTTTTCTCTGATAACGCTTACTAAAATCTAGTGGAACCAATTTCCTTCTGAAGTCACCTAATTAGTCAATAGAGTCCATCTGTGTGTAATTTAATCTCAGTATAAATACAGCTGTTCTGTGAAGCCCTCAGAACTCAGAAGTCTGTTAGAGAACCTTAATGAACAAACCGCACCATGAAGGCCAAGGGACACACCAGACAGGGGATACAGCTGTGAAGAAGTTTACAGCATGGTTAGGTTGTAAAAAAAATCCCAAGCTTTGAACATCTCACAGAGCACTGTTCAAATCATAATCCGAAAATGGAAAGAGAATGGCTCAACTGCAAACCAACTGCTTACCAAGACATGGCCGTCCACCTAAACTGACAGGCCGGGCAAGGAGAGCAGTAATCATAGAAGGAGCCAAGAGGCCCATGGTAACTCTGGAGGAGCTGCAGAGATCCACAGCTCAGGTGAGAGAATCTCTCCACTGGACATCTATTAGTCATGCACTCAACAAATCTGGCCTTTATGGAAAAGTGGTAAGAAGAAAGCCATTGTTTAAAGAAAGCGATTAGAAGTTCCATTTGCAGTTTTCGAGAAGCCATGTTGGGGACACAGCAAACATGTGGAAGAAGGTGCTCTGGTCAGATGAAGCCAAAATTGAACTTTTTGGCCTAAAAGAAAAACGCTATGTGTGGTGGAAATTTAACACTGCACATCACCCTGAACACACCATCCCCACCGTGAAACATGGTGGTGGCAGCATCATGTTGTGAAAATGCTTTTCTTCAGCAGGGACGGGGAATCTGGTCAGAGTTGATGGGAAGATGAATGGAGCCACGGCAGGGAATACAGGGCATACTTAGAAGAAAAGCTGTTAGAGTCTGCAAAAGACTTAACTGGGGCAGAAATTCACATTCCAGCAGGACAACAAACCTAAACATACAGCCAGAGCTACAATGGAATGGTTTAGATCAAAACAATATTCATGTGTTAGAATGGCCCAGTGAAGGTCCAGACCTAAATCCAATTGAGAATCTGTGGAAGACTTGAAAATTGCTGTTCACAGACGCTCTCCATCCAATCTGACAGAGCTTGAGCTATTTTGTAAATAATGAGCAAAAATGTCATTCTCTAGATGTACAAAGCTGGTAGAGACATACCCAAAAAGACTTGCAGCTGTAATTGCAACGGAAGGTGGTTCTACAAAGTATTGACTCAGGGGGGCTGAATACAAATGCATGCTAGGCTTTTCACATTTTTGTAAAAAAAAAAAAAAAGTTGAAAAGCATTTATCATTTTCCTTCCATTTCACAATAATGTGCTACTTTGTGTCGGTCTATCACAAAAATCCAAATAAAATACATTTGCAACATGACAAAATGTGGAAAATTTCAAGGGGTATGAATACTTTTTCAAGGCACTGTACCTATGCCCCAAAAAAAAATAAAAAAAAATAAAAAAAGGCCCTTCTGTCTTTTGTTTCAGTGATCATCCGAATCCCTAGCTGTAGTATATTGCAGCAAAAATAGGATTTTTATAACAGCTTGCCTGTAAAAATCCTTTTCTTTTTAAGTACATCACGGGACACAGAGCCATAGTAATTACTATGTGGGTTATAAGCCACCTTCAGGTGCTGGACACTGGCACACCCTAAATAGGAAGTTGCCTCCCTATATAGCCCCTCCCATACTGGGACAATCTCAGTTTTGTAGTAAAGCAATATACGTGTATACTAGAAAGAGGGGCGGGACCTCTGTGTCCCGTGATGTACTTCAAAAGAAAAGGATTTTACAGGTAAGCTGTTAGAAAAACCCAATTTTCTTTAATCGTACATCATGGGACACAGAGCCATAGTAATTACTACGTGGGATGTCCCAGAGCAATGCCAACTGAGGGGAGGGGGACAACAAAAAGTAGGGCACTATGAGATCAGAGGACTTATAACGCTGCCTGCAGTACACTGCGCCCAAAGGCGACATCCTCATGTCTTTTTACATCCACCTGATAGACTCTGGTAAATGTATGGATTGAAGACCAAGTTTCGGCCTTGCAGATTTGAGCCACGGAGGCTTGGTGATGCACTGCCCATGAAGCACGAACAGCCCTAGAGGAGTACGTTTTAATTTGAGAGGGTAGAAACTACCTCTTTAAACCATAAGCTAGAACGATTACTTGTCTAATTAATTTAAAATAGTAGATTTCCATGCTGCAGGCAATACGAACAAGACATCAGTTTTACGAATCTGAGCAGCCGTCTTCAAGTAGATATTGACTGCTCTCACCACATCGAGAATGTAGTGATTTGACTGCTCTCACCACATCGAGAATGTAGTGATTTTTCTTCCATAGAACAGATTTCTGGAAAAAATGGATATAGAACAATATCCTGGTTTAGATAAAAACCTGATACTACTTTCAGTAAAAAGTTAGGATGACGCCATACTACCTTATCCTTGTGAACAATAATAACAATATGCCTCTTTACAAGAAAAAGCAGCGAAAAGCAGGAAAACCCTTCTTGCAGCATATATGGTTACCAGAAAAAAATTGTTTCCTTGCCAAAAAAGGACCAAGGGAATATGTCGTATCGGTTCAAAAAAAGGCTTTTTTGTAATGCCGCCAAACTAAATTCAAGTCCTAAGGGTTCAGGGGTTACCTAACTGGGGATTAAGGCGTGTTACCCCCTGAATAAAGTTACGAACCAAAGAAAGTGAAGCAAGTGGTCGTTGAAATAATACTGTTAAGGCCGAGACCTGTCCTTAGAAAGCACTCAAGGCCAGCTTTATTTCTCACCTCATCTGCAGAAAGTCAAAGATTCTACCTTTGACCAATTTCCTGGGGTGCAACCCCTGGTTTCACACCAGGAGACAAATGCTTCCCAGACTCAATAACATAATTATGGAGGCCGGCTCCCTCGCATTAACCAAGGTAGAAAACACTGAACCTGACAGCCCACGTTCTTCAGTGTGTGGGTCTCAATAGCCAAACCATTAAATTTAGCATTTGTAAAGTAGGATGGAATACCGGACCTTGCGAAAGGTCTGGCCGTGGCGGTAGGGTCCATGGGTCCCCTACTGTCATCTTTACGATCCTTGCATACCAAGATTTCCTGGGCCCCGCTGGAGGCCACAAGAATCACTGACTTCCCTTCCTGCTTGATCCTGCGAAGAAGTCAGGGACACAGGCAGAATAGGAGGGAATGCATAAATCAATGAGAATCAATTCCACGGGAATAGCAAGGAATCTGTTCTGCATGCTAGCGGATCCTTTGTTTTTGACACAAAGTTGTCGATCTCCTTATTGAACCTGGACGTAAACAGATCTATGTAAGGGATCCCCCATCTTTGACATATTGACAGGAAGATATCGGGGTGAAGGAACCATTTTCCCGGGAACAACTGCTGGGGACTCAAATAGTCCGCCTGCCAATTTTCTATTCGTAGAATGAAGACCACCGATGGGCAAAGTACATTGTTTTCTGCCCAAGATAGGATATGATTCACCTTTCTCTGGGCGGCACAACTTCTTGTGCCCCCTTGGTGATTAATATAGGCCATTGCTGTGGCATAGTCGGATTGAATCCTGGCAGGACAATACCGTAAACTGAACGTTCAGGCCCTCAGAACCAAATGCTCTGCCTGAATTTCTAGAATGATAATGGGCAAGGTCATTTCTGATCTGGGCCACTTCTGTGGTAACTGAAGGAAGGATTTTCCCCTTTGCAGATTTTTGGATATCAATCATTAACTGGGGCTCCGGCGTACCCAGCCTACAGTACCTGGTATTTCCAGGTGGTCCACCCGGGTGCTAACCAGGCCCGACCCTGCTTAGATCAGATGAGATCGGGCGCTTTCAGGGTGATGTGGTCGTAGGCTTTGGAGTCAGACACATTGGGAATCTAGAGCTTGAACCCTTTGTTCCAAGCCGATAGGTGAATGTTTTGCAGCAGTCTCGAACATAACTGAGCATAAGGAACGGCCTCGAATGAAGCCACCATCTTTCCCAACAACCTCATGCAAAGCTGAATAGAATTCATCTTGCTTCGACCACCTAAATCAGTTCCTTTATGGTGCTGATCTTTGCCTGGGGCAAGAATACCCTTTTCTGGGTGTACCTTCAGACCCAAGTATCTTAGCCCTTTTCATGGTTTTAAAGAAGATTTCTCCTAGGCTGAGAAACCGACCTAAATATTCCAGGTAGTTGAATGTGGTGACCATACTTTGGTCTAAGGAGGCTACCGACTGGACTATCAAGAACAGATGGTCCAGGTAAACCATAATCGTTATACCTTGGGCCCCTAATCTGACTATAAGAGAGGCCATAACCTTTGTAAACACTCAAGGTGCAGTAGCTAGACTGGAAAGCAGAGCTACACACTGAAAATGAAGATTTTCCACCTTGAAAAGTAGATATTACGAGTGAGGAAATAAGCATATGGGAGGTATGCATCCTTGACGTCAGAAGTTCTCCTCCTTGTAGGATGGAGATAACTGATTGGATTGACTCCATGCGAAAAAAGAGTGGTTATATTCAGGAACTGAATTTAGATTTTTGAGATCCAGAATGTCCATTTGGATTTAACCAAACCCCAACCTCTGCTCTTACATGGGGGCCACCATGATCACTTTTTGCCAAAAGATGGTCCAATCCTTGAGAGAAAGACTTTTTTTCTCTGGATCCTTAGGAACATTTGATCTGAGAAACCGAGGAGACAGGAACTCTTGGAACTCCAGTTTGTACCTTGGACCTATTGAGGAAGTCCCCCATTCGTCTTGACAATCTTCCTGACAAATCTTTGAGAACTCCAGAAGAATTTCCCCTATTGAGCAAGCGGGGGCACCTCCTCATAAGGAGGCTTCAGTATCTTGTAGGTTTCCTCCCCCCAAGACCTCTTTTGTCCCTGCGGTTAACCCTGACGATTACCTTTTGAACCTGACGGCGGAAGCCGTCTTGACTTCCTGGAGGCTGATGCCCCTGGCACAGAAGAAGGATCTTTAAAAACGAAAATACATTTACTCCTTTTCTTAAATGGCAAAAGGGGTACTTTTTCCACTAGAATTTCTTTGCATGTATTATCCAAAACATCCCCAAAAAGCTGTTTCACCGCAAAAGGAAGACTAGCCAGCAGCTTCTGCATGGTGCTTAGCGAAGGGTGCACGGCCTGAAGGATAGAATCTCTCAAAGCAACTATTGCAAACATAAAGCTGCCAGATCCTGGGTCTCATCCTGGACCTTGAATACCTGTTTAAACTAGTCTCTCAACGATTAAGCAATTACTGTCAGGCAAGCTAAGACATTCAATCTGCCAGAGAAAAAAGTGTTTTTTTGTTTTTTTTAATAGGATTTCCAACTTTTTATCCTTTGGATCCCTAAGCATTTGAGCATTGCCTGCCGGACAAGTCAAACTCTTATTCACAGAGGATACAGCAGCATTAATTGCTGGTATACCCTACTTAGTGAATTCCCTCCACCATAGGAGAAAGTGTGAAAACTTTTTAGGTGGAAAAATAATGCTTATCTGGGTGGTCCTCTCAGATACAAAAAAGCTTTTCCAACAATGAATGGACAGGAAAAGACATGCACAGCTTGAGGAAGCTTTAGCAAACCCAAACACCTAGTTAAGGGTACATAAATGTGCAGCGGACCATTCAGCAAGAAATTGCACCACCAATCTTAAGATTTGAACAGCTGATTCTCCATCATTTGACATCTCAGAAGAGGAGTCATCAGCCTCACCACAGTCCCCTGAGGGAATTAGTCTTCTCCAGCCCCAAGTTCCTCAGTTTGAGGGTCTTGGGCAATGGAAGAGAACCTGTCGCATTTTAACACATACTGGGATGCAATTAAAGTCGCTAAACTTTTTTTTTTTTTTAAACCTATCATGGCCGAGGAAAGAAGATCTTTTTAGAAAAATAAACAGGGGCTGCAGTGTTGAAAACAGTTGCAAACATTTCACGGCCCCGATGCTCACTCTGACCAGCCACCCTCTACCAGGGGAGGATGTCATTTGTAGAAATGAGTAGGCTTTCCAGAGCTTGAGGGAGACCCTTTTAGCTCTTTTTTGGGGGAGTTCTGGTTTGCAAGGCAATTAATCATTTAACAGGGTCTCGTTATGCAGAGTCCATTGCCGAACGCCAACGTTACAAGCGCATCCCGTACATGGTCTGGTCATCATTCCTTTTACCAGATAGCCGTAGGCAACAGATCTGGATAAGCCCAGATGGAAATCTTTAAAAAACTAGCTAAAAAAAGCCATTTTGTGCAGATTGCACATAAGTAATGATCACCTTAATTTGCCAGCAAAAAATTAATCTAACTGGGAGGGGGTTTCTGGTCTTTTTTGCCAGTGTCCAATCACCTGAAAGTGGCAGCATAATCCTATCATAAATGATAAAGAAATGTTTTTTGTTTTTGGGTTTAATGCTGCTTTAAATATAAAAGCATTAGAAAAATGCTGGTTAAACTTGATTTTTAAGCAGAAGTTTAAAATTAACATGCAGCAGACAAGGACTAAAAGACACACTTTGGGGGTTTTAACTAAATGTAAAAGCAAATCCGTCACAAGTTTAAAGAAGACAAGGAGCCTGTGATGTTTCTCAGAAAGCTACAGGTCTAGACGTGGGGGGACGAGCTTCCACTCAGATCGCAGATGCAAACCAGGCGGAAGTGGGTACCTGTCGAAACTAGGGGGGGGGGGGTTGGGGAGTTAGGCCCCTTTCACACGATCGGACCGTTCAGGTCCGCCTATCAGTTTTGATGGCGGACCTTAATGGGCGTTCCACGTTAGCCTATGGAGCGACGGATGTCAGCGGAGACATGTCCGCTGACATCCGTCCAGGTCCGATCCGCTAAAAGCAGACGGCTGGCCCTAAGTCCAGGTCCATCGCTGCCGGATCGGATCAGATCTGACGAAAACGGACATGCTGCCCGTTTTCGTCCGATCCCTCCATAGGCGGCAAGGGCGCCTGACAAGCCCCTCCCCGCTCAGTGAGTAGAGAGGTACCTGTCATCCGCCGGCTCAGCAGAGATCAATGGACCGAGGCGGGCTCCGTGGAAACGGAGTCCGCCTCGTGTGAAAGGGGCCTTAAGCTTTTGGGTGAAGTTCCGCTTTAAAGTCCAGTGTAACTAGTGATCGATAGTCTCTTCGGACAAAGGTGGCCCAAACAATGTAAAGTTAAGGTGTTTAATAAGCCATAGAGCTCCATTACAATATGTTGGTAAAACGAAAGCAATTACAAAGTCAATACAGAGAAAAACATGCAATTTTAACATAATCTAAAAATGTCATACTTTAAATGGGACAATTCCCTTCATAATTCAAGGGAAAAGTCTCTCTTTAGTTATTCATTTAGAAAGTTGAGGAGTGAATATGGACAACAAGAGCTGACAAGTAGATAAATGTAGCAACAACACAGATAGGAACTGGTATAGGAATTGCAAACAGTAAACCTAAAAATTACAGCGTAGGATGTAAAGCCTGGTACACACGATGATATTATCGGACGAATGATTGTCTGTTTTTTTGCACGCTAGTCTCCAGATGGAAAATAAAGGAGTAACTAATGCTCCATTCATACCTAAGCGCATCGATTTACTGGCTTTTTTTAAGCGTTTTTGCAGCTTGTAATTACAAACGTTTTACAGCTTTGAGTGTTTTTTTTTAGCCACTAGTGGGAAGAGAGGGAGAGGAAATTAGGGGCGGAGAGCTGTTTGAACAGAAAACAAGAAACAAAACACTAATAAAACGCTCAAGTCAGGCGTTTCTGTTGAAGTCTTTGGGGCCAAAACCCCTTGTAATCTGCCCAAAAGAAGCTCATGTACTTTTTTGAGCTTCAGGCGACAGAACGCTCAGATGTGAACAGGGGCCATTGAAATGAATGAGATTTGGCTTGTTGAGCGTTTTAGAGCTACAAGCTTCAAGCAGAAAATGGCTCAGGTGTGAACGGGGCCTAAAGTGCGGAAATTCCCGTATGACAGAATAAAAATTCTGAAGTGGTGTCATGTGTTGTAGTGCATTTGCATTGTATTTTTGGACAAAAACTGTACAGGGGGTCCCCGGGTTACAAACAAGTTAGGGACTGTAGGTTTGTTCTTAAGTCGAATCTGTTTGTAAGTCAGAACAGGTACATTTTTTAAGTGTAGCTCCAGCCAAAAAAACTATTTTTAAGCTTTTTGGATAGCATAGGGCAGGGTTAACACCGCTGTAACATTTGTTTTGCTGTCTGTGCCCCTGTTCAGAAGATTTCACCTCACTTTCTGTCCCAATGACAATTGGATTTTGAAAATTTTGGGTTGTTGTGGAAACAAGCCTTGGTGATAAAGCATCAGTGGAGGTACCTTTTCCCCAAAATAGCTCTTACAGGAGAGAATTTCCCTTCCTAGGGGTAGATTTCCTCTCACTTCCTGTTGTCTGCCTCCGTTTTTAAGTAGGAGTCTTTTGTAAGTCGGATGTTTGTAACTAGGGGACCCCCTGTACTGATTAAAGGCCAGTTCACAACATAGGAACACAGTCCGGATGCGTTTCAGAAGCTTTTCTGCATGCACGTTTTTCATTCGTTCCAGTGCGTTTTCCCCCCTCCTTTTTCTTAACCTAAAATAAGGACATGTGTGTTCCAGTGCGTTCTATTGCTTTTTTGATGCGTTTTACAGTGTTCCAGTACAGTGCAGAAAAAATGCAGCATGTTCTACTTTATTTCCTGAAACTGGAACGCACTGGAACTACAAGCACTGGTATGAACTATGCCATTGAAAACCTTATATCAGTGGTTCTCAACCTTCCTAGTGCCGTGACCCCATGATAAAATGTCCCAAGTTGTGGGGACCCCTAACAAAATGATTTTCGTAGCGTGGGTTGTCAGCACCCAAGGCAAGGCAAGACAAGTAATTTGCATCCCTAACCCACAGACATTTACCGCTCCTTGAGCCCCTTCCACTTGTACAGTATTAAAACCCCATATGGTACATTTTAGTATGTACCACTCATTTTGTTCTCCTTTCTTTCCCTTTTATCCCAATTTCTTGTCCCCCCCCCCCCCCCCCATCCCTCTCTCTAAACGTCTTTCTTGTTCTTGCTCTTATTCCTTCTATCCCTTTTTCTTTGTTCCTCCCCCTCTTTTCCTCTCCCTTCCATGTATTCTCTATTTTTATTCCTTCTCTTACTCCTTGGTTAATGGGATGAGTGGCAGTGCTGGTGGGGGGTGGGATCAGTGGCAGTGCTGGGGGGAGTTCTGATCAGCCAACTTAAGTGCTCTTGATCAAGGTCATCTGCTGATCTAAGAACTGTAGTGGGGTTCTTTTAATGGCAACTATAATCACAGGTAGTGTTACTCACTATGTCACCGGTTTTACTGAGTCTCTGACTTTGTGGTGTCTCACAGCAGTGACACCTATGCTGAAATCAGGGGATGGGGTCTTCTCCAGCCCCTCCCACTTCACATTCCTCACCAGTCAGCTGACCTCTAGTCTCTGACCCCCAGCCATGCCGTGAATTAAATGGACAGCTGCGAAGAGGATGAGTAAGCAGCCGCAGGCTCCAGGGACAGCCCCGCTTGGCGGCCACAGGCTCCAGGGACAGCCCCGCTTGGCGGCCACAGGCTCCAGGGACAGCCCTGCTTGGCGGCCACAGGCTCCAGGGACAGCCCTGCTTGGCGGCCACGAAAAGGCTGAGAGAGCCATGCTGGCTTCAGGAACAGCCCAGGATTCGGTGACCGCTGGCAAATCGTCATTCGACCCCCAGGTTGAGAACCACTGACTTATATCCTACTTTCCATGCATATTTGATGCAGAAAAAAAAAAAAAAAAAAAAAAACGCACTGGACTGCATGAGGTGTGAACTGGCCCTAAACAAAAATCGTACGATCTGGTATCGTACGAGAAACATTTTTGTGTTTGTCTCTTTTAGACGAAAGCTATGTACTAGCAATCAGATTATCATACGATCAATTCGAAAGTGGAATTTTTTTGTATGATTTTCTCAACATGTGCACGGACCTTAACCACTTGCCTACGAGGCACTTTAACCCCCTTACTGCCCAGGCCAATTTTCAGCACTGTCACACTTGAAATGACAATTGCGCAGTCATGCAACACTGTACCCATATGACATTTTTATCACTGTTTTTTCACACAAATTGAGCTTTCTTTTGGTGGTATTTAAGCACCACTGTTTTTTTTTATCTTTTGCTAAACAAACAAAAAGACAGAAAACGAAAAAACAACAAATAAAAACATTTCTCATAGTTTGTTATAAAATTTTGCAAACAGGTAATTTTTCTACTTTATTGATGTGCGCTGATTGGCAGCACTAGCGGGCCTGCACTGATAATCCATGCCCTGATTATCAGTGCCGATGTCCCTTTAACACAAGCCGGTTATCTGCTTTCTTCTTCTCTCCTCACCCTGTCAGCGTGAGGAAATAAAAGCCGGTAACCGGTTATGTTTACATATTGTGAACAGCTGATCAAGTGGTAAAGGGCCACCATGATTAGCCCTTTACCCCGATCTGTGATCAGCTGAGCCTGAAGGACTCAGTGATCACAAAGCGCGTCCATGGACACCCTTCCAGCAAACTAAGCCTCCGCTGTAGCCGTCTCTTGGCTATAGCGCAGGCAGGAAGTGGTTAATAAAAAGGTCCTAGTGTATGCACTTCAACACGCAGATTTCCTCCTACACTGACAAAATACCAGGATAATCACTTTTGCCAAAGTGTCAAACAACCTCACCAGTGTAATCCAGTATGTATAGCCTTATTGCCTGGTGTGCTAGCCGCAAAAAAAAAAAAAATTTAAAGTCAGCAGCTACAAAACACTGTAGCTGCTGATTTTTAATAAGGACACTTACCTGTCCAGGGACCCCGCAATGTCGGCCCCCCCGACGCTGTTTCGTCAATCGGATCGGGTGCAGCCGCTGCCATTCTAACTATGGGAAACCGGCAGTGGAGCCTCCAGGCTTCACCGCTGGTTTCCTACTGTGCATGCGCAAGTCACGAGGCGCTTTCTGAATGGCTCCGTCGTGTTCTGGGGGACACACAAGTCCCAAAAGGCAATGGGCGAGCAGCAAGAAATAACGCCCTTGGCCGCAGCGAGGCTGGGACGGAAGTACACAAGGTACTTCATTAAAAGGTAGAAAAGAGAAAAATAAATAAATAAAACACAACAGCCAAAAACGGGTGGTGGAAGGGTAGTCTTTCCTTTAAGATTTAGTTAAAAAATGGGTGGAACTCCGCTTTAAATCCCTAATTGGTGACATTTTCCCAGCATAAATGCATAAAATGTGAATATATTTCTGAAACAGATATAGTAAAGTGTGATCTCACACACAGCACTTTCAACTAATGTCCTGCAAGACTAGAACTATATTACTTGAAAATACCATATAAATAAGTGTGAGAAAATTAAAATGGTTCTAAAAGGCAGAATGTTTTCTTTTTCTTAATTCATTCTATATTCATTCTATATTTCATTAAAGCGTTTGTAAACCAAAGAAAATAAAATAGACCCTGTTCCTTTAAAAGCATGTTATACAGCACAGAGCTTGTTCTGTGTAATTTGGCCCCCTGTATCACCTAAAATACCTGGCTGATCCTGCCCTCCTCTCTGTAAATCGACCACGTTTTATCATGGCTGCTGAGCCCTGACACCGTGGTCAGTTTACGTGCCTCCATCATCTGCAGCTCTCCTCTGTTCTCCTTCCCCACTCCCTCCCTGCCCGTCAGCTCTGATTGCTCCCCGGCCCTCCCCTCCTGCTGGTGAAATAACTTAGCGTGTGTGCTACAATCCCCACTTATGGTAACAGATGTGCCACAGTGTATGGTATTTTGAACAAATAAGCCACTATATACCTTATTTTATGGTGCTGCTCGGCGCTCACATAACCGTCAGCTTCTCTCCATCTCTCGACTGACGTTAGCAAGGGATTCTCAGCCCCATGCTGTAGCTGTCAGACCTGGAGATGAGAGAGGCGGCCAGTCACATGATCGGCGAGCGGCACTATAAAATGAGATATATAGCACCTTATTATTTAAAAAAATATATACACTGGGGCACATCAGTTTCATATAATAGAGGAGATTGTAGCACACACACTCAGTGGCTTAAAAAAACACTTTAGGATAAAAAAAAAAACCTGTTTACAGCCGCCCCCCTTATACTTATCTGAGCCCAGTCTCAATCCAGCGACATTGCACGAGAGACTCAGCTATCCGGGACTCTCCCTCCTTACTGGCTGAGACAGCAGTGGGCGTCACTGTCTCCCGCTGCTGTCAAAGTCAGTGAGAAAATGAGGTGATAGAGTGGGACGAGGGCGAGCTGCGGATTTGTCTGAATGAACACAGAGCAGCGGCCCGGCTCAGGTGCCCCCCATAGCAAGCTGCTTGCTGTGGGGGCACTAGGCAGCGGAGTGGGGGCCAGGAGCGCCAGTGAGGGACCCGAGAAGAGTAAGATCTGGGTTGCTCTGTGCAAAATCACTGCACAGAGCAGGGAAGTATAAACATGTTTTTTTTTTGTTTGTTTTTTTTAAAATAACAAAGACTTTAAATTACACTTTAAACTATACCTGGCTACTGTCAACGGCAGCCTCTTCTCTCACATCATCTGACAAAGATGCCTGAAAATTGTGCCCCAAATCTTTAGCGTAAGCAGATGTTAGGAAGTCTTTGGGCAATGACGACAAACTGGTTTCTCTTTTTGGAGGGCTCGGTGTAGTAGCCTTGTCTTTATTAGTATTCAGCTGAAGTGGTAGAAAGTTGAAAGGCTTTTGGTTCTCAGAAAGCTGCCGTTTATTATTTGCTGCCGTTGCTCTGCCTTGGGAATCACTCCCAATGCTCCTCTGCAAAGAGAATTATAAGTAAAATACACATTTGTGAAGAACACAGATGAGTGAAAAAAGGTTTAGCGGATTCTGTATAATACCTACTCATTTTCATGACTACTGAATATGTTCAAGCATTCTGCAGAATCTCTGTTACAGCATGCAAACAGCTACAAACAGTTGAAATACATATATGTGAAATGGATGATCAGTTTTTGGGATTATCTATCTAAACTCAAGAACAAAAAAAATATAATATATGGCAGCTTACTAGTCCTTAGATGGGGTGACTGAATCGCTTTTTTTTTCGGGCCATGTAAATTTGTATCAAGTACAGAAAAACACACGTTGATCCTGTGAGAAATCTTATGATATATCCCTGTAACTTCCTGTGTAGTGTATATCCAAAAAAATTTCCGCTATCTTCTGTGAGGCAAAGCCTCTCTAAGTAATGGGGATGAGGAAAGGGAGAAGTATTTGTAGTCTCAATCAGGAGAGCAACCTAAGATAACAATTCTCCTCTATATATATATATATATATATATATACAGTGGGGATGGAAAGTATTCAGACCCCCTTAAATTGTTCACTCTTTGTTATATTGCAGCCATTTGCTAAAATCATTTAAGTTCATCTTTTTCCCTCATTAATGTACACACAGCACCCCATATTGACAGAAAAACATAAAATTGTTGACATTTTTGCAGATTTATTAAAAAAGAAAAAAACTGAAAAATATCACATGGTCCTAAGTATTCAGACCCTTTGCTCAGTATTTAGTAGAAGCACCCTTTTGATCTAATACAGCCATGAGTCTTTTTGGGAAAGATGCAACAAGTTTTTCACACCTGGATTTGGGGATCCTCTGCCATTCCTCCTTGCAGGTCCTCTCCAATTCTGTCAGGTTGGGTGGTAAACGTTGGTGGACAGCCATTTTTAGGTCTCTCCAGAGACGCTACTTTGGGTTTAAGTCAGGGCTCTGGCTGGGCCATTCAAGAACAGTCACGGAGTTGTTGTGAAGCCACTCCATTATTTTAGCTGTGTGCTTAGGGTCATTGTCTTATTGGAAGGTCCTGAGCACTCTGGAGAAGGTTTTTGTCCAGGATATCCCTGTACTTGGCCGCATTCATCTTTCCCTCCATTGTAACCAGTCGTCCTGTCCCTGCAGCTGAAAAACACCCCCACAGCATGATGCTGCCACCACCATGCTTCACTGTTGGGACTGTATTGGACAGGTGATGAGCAGTGCCTGGTTTTCTCTACACATACCGTTTAGAATTAAGGCCAAAAAGTTCTATCTTGGTCTCAGCAGACCAGAGAATCTTATTTCTCACCATCTTGGAGTCCTTCGGGTATTTTTTTTAGCAAACTCCATACGGCTTTCATGTGTCTTGCACTGAGGAGAGGCTTCCGTCGGGCCACTCTGCCATAAAGTCCCAACTGGTGGAGGGCTGCAGTGATGGTTGACTTTCTACAACTTTCATCTCCCGACTGCATCTCTGGAGCTCAGCCACAGTGATCTTTGGGTTCTTCTTTACCTCTCTCACCAAGGCTCTTCTCCCCCGATAGCTCAGTTTGGCCGAACGACCAGCTCTAGGAAGGGTTCTGGTTGTCCCAAACGTCTTCCATTTAAGGATTATGGAGGCCACTGTGCTCTTAGGAACTTTAAGTGCAGCCGAAATTTTTTGTAACCTTGGCCAGATCTGTGCCTGGCCACAATTCTGTCTCTGAGCTCTTCAGGCAGTTCCTTTGACCTCATGATTCTCATTTGCTCTGAGATGCACTGTGAGCTGTAAGTCATATAGAGTATATATAGACAGGTGTGTGGCTTTCCTAATAAAGTCCAATCAGTATAATCAAACACAGCTGGACTCAAATGAAAGTGAAGAACCATCTCAAGGATGATCAGAAGAAATGGACAGCACCTGAGTTAAATACATGAGTGTCACAGCAAAGGGTCTGAATACTTAGGACCATGTGATATTTCAGTTTTTCTTTTGTAATAAATCTGCAAAAATGTCAACAATTCTGTGTTTTACTGTCAATATGGGCTGCAATATAACAAAGAGTGAAAAATTTAAGGGGGTCTGAATAAAATTATTTATATATTTCTAAGGACTTTACACCTGATCTGCAAAAGGATTTGTAATTCATAAGATGCCCTCTGTGCTATTTTGGAGCTGGTTAAGGGCTGCCAAACGCCATCACGCTGCTCAGTTTCTCAGAGGTCAAATACAAGGGAATGTCCAAACAAATGGCAGTTAGTAAAGAGAGAACTGTATCTTACTGGCTAACACTGTTGGTACCGCTTACACCAGCCTGAGGGATAATATTAATAGAATTACAGGAATCTCTAATATAAACAAATTTATATAAGCCAGCCGTATTTCAAAATCTATTAAATGACTGTAAAGACCTGCATTATATCATGATGAAAAAGGAACAGGTTTTTCTGTACAATCTGACATTTTGTTCAATAGTTAAATTTTTTTCATCAACATGTCCAGGTGTGCCACGTAGAGTATATAGAGCCAATCACCTAGGTACCCATCAACTGTCCTGAGCCTCTTATTGAGATGTGTTTACAAGTTAAAAACAATTTTTTTTTGCAACAAAATTACTTAGAACCTCCAAACATTATACATTTTCTTTTCTAACACCCTAGAGAATAAAATGGCAGTCGTTGCAATACGTCGTCACACCGTATTTGCGCAGTGGTTTTACAAGAGCACTTTTTTTTTTTTTTTATAGAAAAAATACACTTTTTTGAATTTAAAAAAAAAAAAAAAAAAAAAAAGAGAACAGCAAAGTTAGCCTTTTTTTATATTGTGAAAGATAATGTTACGCCGAGTTGATACCGAACATGTCAGGCTTCAAAATGCGATGTTCAAAAACTTCTACAGGTTACCAGTTTTGAGTTACAGAAGAGGTCTAGGGCTAGAATTATTGCTCTCCAACAATCGCAGCGATACCTCATGTGTGGTTTAAACACATTTTTTAAATGCGGGCGCTACTCATGTATGGGTTCGCTTCTGCATGCGAGCTCGGCGCGTTTAAACATGTTTTTTTCTTATTTATTTTACCTTTTTTTTTTTTTTTTTAAAAACAGTGTAAAAATAAAAAAGTGTCACTTTTATTCCTTTTACAAAGGAATGTAAACATCCCTTGCAATACAAAAAAAGCATGACAGGACATCTTAAAACATGAGATCTGGGGTCAAAAAGACCTCAGATCTCTTATTTACACTAAAATGCAATAAAAAAACATTAACCATAAAAAAATGTTTCATTTTAAAAAATATTTAAAAAATTAAAAAAAAAAACACACACAACAGGTCCTTTAAGAGCTATGGGTGGAAATGACGTTTTGATGTCGCTTCCGCCCTGCAATGTTATGGAGAAAGGTGGGGCCATCTTCTCCTCACTCGTCTCCATACCCAGCAAGGGTGAAGATCCGATCGCCTCCACCACTGTCGACGGCTCAGGTATGCGGTGGAGGGCACCGGAGCGTGGTGGGAGAAGGGGGGGGCGCCGAAAAAACTGATCTCGTGGCGAATCCGCCGCAGAGACCACTCTGGTCGGAAAGTGGACCACTGACCGAAGAAGAGGATACCGGGGTTATGGAAGCTAGCTGCTTCTATAACAACAATATTCCTCTTCAAACTTAGGACGTATATTGGCGTGCGGCGGTCCGTAAGTGGTTAAATTGCGAACTGCAGTCATAACACGGACCAAGTGACGCTCCTGTCCAAACTGTCAGCCAACCAGTATGAAGTGCCCATATCCGCCGATCAGCAGTTACTGGGACCGCAGGTGTCACAGCAACCAATGACATTGCGTGTGCTCCCTGCTCCCTGCTGCTCGCCATCTCATGGCTCCCGATTCCTGCCTCCATAAGATTTACAATGGTATGCTGACGGGCACACGTTTTGTGCAATGGGGATACAGGGACACCAGATGTGATAGGGACAAATGGTGTAAGGGGGCAAACTGATGGGAGAACCAAATGTAAGGGGGCACTCTGATGGTAACACATTACTTTAGGGAGCACGAGATATAAGGGTGGCGGTGGCACTCTAACGGTGGCAACTGATTTATGAGGGTACTCTGATGGGTGCACCCAATGTAATGTTTAATGGGAACATTTACATAGTATTAACAGAGTGTGTAGAGGAAACAGTAACAAAAGCGACAGAGCGTGGCTTGTGCCAAAAAAGGAAAGTAGAGGCATACAATCTTTCAAAGCACAGACTTGAGATTGTTCCTTTGGCCGAAGTCCAATTTGAACAGACCTCCTTGAATTTTAAATTCAATACCCCTGGTAAACACTAAACCAAGTTACTCCTCTACATGCATTTTGAATTCTTTATTTCACATGGTTTCACTGCATTACCTGTGCTTACATTACATATTGTGCAGTGCTTTACTGCAGTTATGGTGCCATATATTAGATTTATTTCCACAGGGCGCCACTGAATCCCCTGAGTTGTACATTATAATCTCTACTGCTCCAACTTTATACACTAAGCTGTGTGTTACATGCTCTATTAAACAAACTATGCAGTACCATTATACACTCTGTTTTGGCTATATACAAACCACCATTGTTATACAAAACTGCTCCACCATACATCACATACCCTGGCACTGCACTAAATGGCTTCTCAATCAGGGGAATCTGATGGGTTAAGATGGTACTTGCACTTCTTTTACTAAGTTTTTGTAAAAGCAGTTTACACTTTTATCCAATACATAAATCATTTATAAAACTGATAACATGTATATTAAGCAAAAAGTAATTGCTTGGATTAAAATAAAATTTGCACAATTGTTTGGTCATGATTTTATCCAAGTCAAAGGAGGTGCTTAGTGACCCACACAAGGAAATTCTTGGCTTACATAGTTGTGTATATGTTTAATTTTCTGTTGTGGGTCAGCAAACCTTAAAGTGGCATTAAACCCCAAACCAAAAACGTAATATATATTGCAGCTTACCAACCATTAGGTGTGGTGGCTGCATCAGTTTTCTTATCTTAGGCTTCCCCCCCTCTGCTTTCATCTGGTGATCTGGCCAGTAATGCACCTCCTGTACCAGGAGTGCCCCCCCCCCCAAACGCTGGATGATTTCAGTCCAGGCACCGTGCCCATCATGACAATTAAGTCAGGGTCTGCAAGGTGCCCGGATTGACACCCATCTCAGCCTCTCAGTGAGCTGATGAGAGCCTGAGATGGCGGCCCCCACCCCTTCCACAGCCCAGCGCTCCAGTGAGCGAAGAGGGGGCAGAGCAGAGAGCTGTGACCCACAGTCTACAGCTCTCTGCTCGGGGAGCCCCGAAAACCGAGCAATTGGCGGTGTTCGATCGCTTGGTTCTCAGTGCACCGGGGGACAGATGCAGCATCGAACCGATGCTGCATCCACCTAAGCAAGTATGATTCCTAAAAAAAAAAATAAAATTAAAAAAAAATCCTTAACTTCTCTTTTAAATCTTCACTATTAACCAACAATTGCGCAGAATTTTTCTTATTCTAAGCGGTTTCCCATACATAAACCTCAGACCGCAGCCGAGTGGTTGAGAATCACTCCTCTAGACAGCACTTACATATTCTCTAGCCCTGCATACACATCATATAATATCCTGGTTACATAATGCTGCACCTCTCTTTGCATTTCTTCCTGTGTCCAAAAATGACACTATATTTTGCTGACCCTCATTTTCTGCTTTAGTGTCCTCCAGCACTCCACGGTTTTCATATTCATAATGCTTTGTGCCCAGTAAAGGTAACAAAAAAGGTATCAGCTCTTAGGCTGGAGCTTCATATTTATTATAATGTTTAAAATTGAGAACTGTGTTTACTTTAATTTGCCTTTACAGAAAGCAGTTTGTTCTTTACACTGAAGAATCTAATTGCTCGTTGGCCTTTGGGAGTCCAGTAACATATGATCAAAGCCAAGCACAGCAGAGTACTGGTTTGTCATAACACCTAGTCACAACTTTATGGATGCGATTAGTGTTTTTTAATAAAGGGAAAAGAGACACAGAAAAATACAGTATAATAAACAATATTAAGTATGCAAGATAACAAACCTGGTCCAAATCCCCAAAATTTATTTTCTGCTTGAGTCTTTCCAATTCTGCCTGTTCTGGGACAGACATTTGGGATATGTATCTTGTATGTGGATAAGTATGTGGTGTTCTGGTCCTCCTGCGACCAACACCAGGAGATGACCCAGGAGAGATGTCATTTGTGAGTCGTGCCTCACACTCCATACCAAACTTCTTTTTGTTTTTCTCAGATGATCGGTTAGCTTTCTTCTGTCCACTCCAGTCCTTAAAAGACAAAAATCATGAACATAGCACTCCATAAATCACAATAAGCTAAAGGTACAACTTAAAGCAACCCTTTTTTTTTTTTGGATAGAGTGAAGAGGGATTAGAACACCCGTCAGATTTTTATTGGGTTGCCCCCAGAAAAGTAATAGAGGGGAAATTTTCCAATGGGGACACTAGTTCTGGTGATCTGGGGGGCCCCAAAGAAATTCCTTAAAGTGATAAAGTCTCTTTTTTTTCCCTTTAAAAATAACAAACATGTCTTACTTGCCTGCTCTGTGTAGTGGTTTTGCACAGAGCAGCACAGATCCTCATCTTTGAGTCCCTCATCAGCGCTCCTGGCTCCTCTCTCCTGTCGAGTGCCCCCACAGCAAGCAGCTTGCTATGGAGGCACCCAAGCCGAGCCGCAGCTGTGTGTCCATTCAGACACGGAGCTGTGGTTGAGCCCCCCCCTCCTGATTGGCTACCTGACTTTGATTAACAGCAGCAAGAGCCAATGGCACTGCTGCTGTGTCTAAGTCAACCAGGGGGGAAAGTCCCAGACAGCGGAGGCACTCCTGCACATAGCTGGAGGAAGATCGGGCTCAAGTATTAGGGGGGTTGAGGGGGGCTGCTGCAGACAGAAGATTTTTGTATCTTAAAGCATAGAGTGAATAAAGTTAAAAAACCTACTGCCTTTAGAATCACTTTAATGTGCAGGGATTTCCTCGCACTTCCTGCTTGGCTTTGGAAAAGAAATTTAAAAGGTAAATCACGCAATGGATACAGATGGCAAAAAAATAAATAAATAAATAATAATAAAAAAAAAAAAAAAAACAACATCTGACAGGGGGTATAATCCTCCCTTGCCCTATCCAAGATGAAAAGAAAGAAAATGTGCCTATAGTTCTACTTTAAAGTACATCTAAAAGCAATACTTTAGATTTTGGCTAGAGAATGGTTAAAACTTCCTGTGCCTGAAACACCATGTAAAGTTAGAGGAAATCTTTCCAAAATGGGAATCCCCGTATTAAAATCACCTGAAAAAGGTGTACCCATTGGAAGATTTCTCTTAAATTTTTGTGCAGATGACTACCCTAAAGCTTTGCATTTGCCATACCGTTTCTGTTCTGATAAGAATGGTCACCTGGACAAATAGAGTGGGTGAATCTCTCCAGTGGGTCCCATTTGGGAGATTTTCTCTCACTTCTCGCATTCACTAAGATGGCTGACATGCAGCCACTAGCTTACTACATAAACACAGATAAATCTCATTCATTTAGGATATATATAGTTTGCTAAAGCACTGTGTACTACAAACTACTGTCATTTTGTTTCAATACAATATTTATTTTCACCTTCTTAATCCCTTACTGCAGGTAAGTGCTGCTCATCTCCTGCAGTACTTTAACAGCACCAATCAACATGCATGCATTAGTGTGGGTTTCCTGACGTTTTTAACAGTGGATAGCACCTGCATAATGTAAACGACAACCTGTAGTCTCCACTGGATGCCCCAGTAACAGTGACAGCACAGGAGAACAAATAGGAGACAGGTAGAGATGTGTCACCTTATAACAAAAAATACCCTCATCACAGGATGCACAGGTAATATATTAATAAAAAAACTGCACATTTAAGATATTGAAAAAGATTTTTCAAATGATAGCAACATGTTAAAGCCCATACAGTGCATCCGTAAAGTATTCACAGAACGTTACAGCCTTATTCCAAAATTAAATTCATTATTTTCCTCAAAATTCTACAAACAATACCCATAATTTCAACGTGAAAAGAAGGTCTGAAATGTCTGCAAGTTTCCTAAAAAAAAAAAAAAAAAAAGCACATGTACATAATTATTCACAGCCTTTGCTCAATATTTTGTTGAAGCATCTTTGGCACCAATTACAGCCTCAAGTTTTTTGGAGTATGACAAGCTTGGCACAACTATTTGTGGGCAGTTTCTCCCATTCTTCTTTGCAGGACCTCTCAAGCTCCATCAGGTTGGATGGGGAGCATCGGTGCACAGCCATTTTCAGATCTCTCCAGAGATGTTCAACCGGGTTCAAGTCTGGGCCACTCAAGAACATTCACAGAGTTATCCCGTTGCCACTCCTTTGTCATCTTAGCTGTGTGCTTAGGGTCATTGTCCTGTTGGAAGATGAACCTTCGCCGCAGTCTGAGGTCCAGGGTGCTCTGGAGCAGGTTTTCATCAAGGATGTCTCTGTACATTTCTGTATTCATCTTTCCCTCAATCCTGACTAGTCTCCCAGTTCCTGACGCTAAAAAAAATCCCCACAGCATGATGCTGCCACCACCATGCTTCACTGTAGGGATGTATTGGCCAGGTGACGAGCTGTGCCTGCTTTCCTCCAAACATGATGCTTTCCATTCAGGCCAAAGAGTTCATTCTTGGTTTCATCAGACCAGAGAATTTTGTTTCTCATGGTCTGAGAGTCCTTCAGGTGCATTTTGGCAAACTCCAGGCAGGCTGTCATGTGCCTTTTACTGAGGAGAGGCTTTAGTCTGGCCACTTCACCATACCGGCCTGATTGGTGAAGTGCTGCAGAGATGTTGTTCTTCTGGAAGGCTCTCCTCTCTCCATAGAAAAACGCTGGAGCTCTGTCAGAGTGAACATCTGGTTCTTGGTCACCTTCCTGACTAAGGCCCTTCTTCCCCCAATGGCTCAATTTGGCCAGGCGGCCCACTCTAAGAAGAGTCCTGGTGGTTCCAAATTTCTTTAATCTTTGGATAATGGAGGCCACTGTGCTCATTGGGACCTTCAATGCTGCAGAAATTTTCTGTACCCTTCTCCAGATTCGTGACTCGATACAATCCTGTCTACAGACAATTCCTTGGACTTCATGGCTTGGTTTGTGCACTGACATGCACCGTTAACTATGGGACCTTATATAGACAGGTGTGTGCCTTTCCAAATGATGTCATCAACCGAATTTACCACAGGTGGATTCCAATCAAGTTGTAGTAACATCTCTAGGATGATCAGTGGAAACAGGATGCACCTGAGTTGACTTTTGAGTATCATGGCAAAAGCTGTGAATACTTATGTACACATGATTTTTTTCGTTTTTTATTTTTAATAAATTTGTAAAGATTTCAAACAAAACTTCTTTCACGTTGTCATTATCGTTTGTAGAATTTTGAGGAAAATAATTAATTTCATCCATTTTTTAATCCACCCTGTAACATATCAAAATGTGGAAAACGTGAAGCGCTGTGAATACTTTGCGGATGCACTGTATATAAGATTTTTCTGATTGGGTTTACATATTGTGACGGTATGCAAGCTGAGGTCATCGATAATCGATATATTTTACCTCGCATTTGTTCTTTTGTCAGAGACTGAACCGGAATCCCGCCCAGATTTTTCCTGCCTCTGTGGCAGGCTTGGTTCTGGTCCAGGTCTTGTGGTCAACTTGAGTCCATGCTCAGGTGGACTTTAAATGACCAGGGAGAGAGCACAGCAGTGTTCTGGCCTGAGACTCAGAAGGGAATCAGAGAGAGGAGCCCTGTTTGTTTATATTCAAAACAAAGGTTTGCTTTACCTCATGATGTGGGGACCAGCCCCACACTGTATAGAGAGCAGTGTACTGTTTAGTTTAGCGCCAGACGGCAAGGATTTGTTTTACGGATTTGTTTATTTTTATGACTTTTGCAAACCACCTGTAAATAAAGCTGGCAACCCGCCAGATTTTAAAGAAACTGCCTGTACGCTGACCTTCATTTCAAGAAAAGGTGATCCCCACAATATATATTTTAATCTGCAAAGTCAAATAGAGAAATGTAGGATTGGTCAAGCCAACCATTTACTTTTTTTTTTTTTTTTTTAGGAGGTAGTTAAGATAGGCAAGAAGATCCCAAGGTTTGGGGCTGCAAGGATAAACCTCAAAATAGCTAGGTAGATGCAGACAATTGAGGACAGAGGTTGCTACCATTGTATGAAAGCTAAAATGGAACTTCACCCCAAAGGGGAAGTTCTGCTTGTTTGCATCCTACCCACTCCACGTTTAGTACCTTTTGCTGGGGAGGAAGGGAGAGGGTACCTGCTTACGACAGGTACCTGCTTCCAGTCAGATCGGCGCAGCGATTTGAGTGGAAGTCTGCAACCAACCCACACCCCCCCCAGGGACTTCTGGGACACATAGCAGGTCCCAGAAGACTGCGGAACCATTCAGAAAGCTCAGTGTGGCTCACACATGTGCAGTAATAAACCGGGTGTGAAGCCGCAAAGCTTTGTTACTGGTTTCCGTTGGTTAAGATGCCGGCGCCTGGACCCAAAACTAATTGAAGAATCGGTTCGGGTGAGGCCATAGCTTGATCCCTGGACAGGCAAGTGTCCTTATATTAAAAGTCAGCAGCTACAGTATATGTAGCTGCTGGTGCCAGGGAACAAATGCACCACTCCAGGTAATAAAATCCCTCTACTCCACTACCCCTGCACATGGAAAGGGTGCTGGTCCTGCATGTATCAGGAAGCATATAGTGAAAAGTCTGGATGGCCGCACTCCCATAAAATCACCTTTATTGATCCACGATAGAAAAAACACGACAATCCATACAGCAATGGGGGTACAAATACAGCACAGCTGTGCTGTATTTGTACCCCCACTGCTGTATGGATTGTTGTTTTTCTATCATGGATCAATAAAAGGTGTTTTTTTGGGAATGCGGCCATCCAGACTTTTCACTATAGCCAGGGAACAAAAACCTGTGTTCCATGCATCAACCTGCAAAAGAAGCTCTCCATTTCTTACTGACTTGTAAAAAACCATTAGACAAGTCAGAAGTCCATAAAGGCGCACTTAATAATCACATGACTTCAGAAGATAACCTGCATCAGTTTTAGACTTTTGTAGAAAGCCTTGTTCTGTGTTTATGCTAAAGAAACCCACAAGCAGAGACACGGTTGTTACAAAAACAAAAGTTAATTGCAAAACATTATGAATGAAGAGGTATACCATATTATTCAGTCTGTCCTCCAAAGATTCATGACTCCAGTTAGGCAGATCTTGATCCATAATGCCCTCCTCAGGTGTTCCTCCCCCTGTTGCCATTTTGTAAACAAGTTATTTGAAGAAAGGAGCCACTCAAAACCTGGAAATGATTTCACAAAAAAAAAAAACACACAATAAATTCTCTAAAACAAAACATGAAGCAGGTGTGGTAGGCTCCTTCACTACTGACTGACCCTGCCTCACTATGCTCTTAAAGTGTAAGTAAACCCCCCTATCGTTTTCAGCCAAGGAAGCTGCCATCTTTGCCTCTGTTTAATCTACAACTGCCATTATGCTGCACATGTGATCAAGTTATGCCACCAGCCATTAGATGGTTTGACAGTTTGGTTAAGAGCACAACCAATGGGAGAGTTACATTTCCGACACGTGCCGCAAATGACACCATTTTATGAATGGGTTTACTTCCGCTTTAACAACAGCAAACTCTAAACTGCGGCCCTTGTTTGCCTTTATTTGGCCCATGGGGAATCATTTCTCACTCTGGTAGCAAAGATGAGGCACCATTCCTTCCACTGACACCAACAGTGGAGCATAATTCCTTCCACTAACAATAAGGCACTAGACCTCCTACTGACACTAGCAATGGGGTACTTTTCCTCTTCCCACTTACCAAAGTAGCCTAGTAATTTTTTTTTACTCCCACTGACGATTAAGCCTGAGTGAACATTTCATACTTACCTGCTCTGTGCAATGGTTTTGCACAGAGCAGCCCTGATCCTCCATTTCTGGGTTCCCTGCTGGTGGTCTTAGCTTTTCCCATTCTCTGAGTTCCCCCATAGCAAGCAGCTATGCTTGTTATGGGGGCACTCAAGTGGGCTTGATCGTGAGCCGCACCATGTGTGACTATTGACGCAGGGCACCCCATGCTCACTGAAGATTCCTATGAGAGAGGGGAGATAAGAGAGCGCTGTGTATGTCTGGATCGAGATCGAGCTCAGGTAAGTATTTTGGGGGGGCTTAGAGGAACTGACATTGAAAGGATTTTTTACCTTAACGCAGAGACTGTGTTCAGGTAAAAACACATTTTACTATTACAACCACTGGAAGAACAGTAAACTAGGGCCGTTTGTTTAGAAAGTTTGAAGAACTCTGCCTTAAAGGACCTAAACTCTATTTGGCTAGAGTAGAAAAGGGATTAAACCCATAAGGTTATTTTTTTGCTGTTTAGTTGTTGGGGGTTTCCCCTTCAATTCCTGTCCTAGAGACAAAAAAAGGAAAAAGGAATCTCCCTAAAGCTAGAGAGATATCCATCTTAGACAGATGTCACTGGAATATTTGTCCTATTTGGGTGACTTACCTTCACCTCCTTCAGCGGAGACAACCCCATCACCTTCTGATTCGGTGATAATGCTCACCAGAATAAATAGTGAATCTAAACTAATATTGAGTTTAGGCCTGCTTTAAAGGCTTACTCACTTAGCAAAGGGGTTTCCACTTTGGGCAGGCAGCGGTGATCCTAAAACTTAACTAAACCCAAAAAAAAAAAAAAAAAAAAAGTTTATCTTGTAGCTTGCCAATCACTGGATGTGGTGGCTGCAACAGTTTTCTATTTTCTGGCTTTTATTCCTTTATTTTCACCTGGTGGTTGGCCAGTAACACACCTGTCTTAGGGGGACTACATTCACTCCTCCACTCCAAAATAAATAGAAAACCTCCATATAAACTAGCCACAGTTTAAATGCCGGAGCCGCAAAGATTGGTGAAGAACTGACTCAGGTGACTATGGTGCTGGATCCTTGGACAGGTGAGCGTCTGTTTATAAAAGGCTACAAGCTACAGTTTTTGCAGCTGCTGACTTTTAATTTTTGCAGAATTGACTAAAGCTCCTCTTTTATCTCCTCTTCTCACAAAGAATAAATTCAGTTCCTCTAATGTTTGCTCATCGCTGAGCTCCTACATGCCTCTTATCAGTTTGGTTGCCCTTCTCTGCACTCTCTCCAGTTTAGCACTATCTTTTTTAGTGAGGTTTTACCGATGATTTTTACAGGGGCAAAATGATTTCTCTCTCTGGAGTCTATACATCTTTTAATACAAGAAAAATCATTTTGGTAGCTTTAGAATCTGCAGATTTGCAGAGCATGCTGTTATTGATTGATCGACAGCTATTGTTGATTTATTTGTGACTAAATTTAAGTCCAACTCCAGCTAATACACTTGAAGCAGTCACAGCAACAGTTTTTTCCCCCTTTTGGGTCAAAGCTTTCACATAACAGCTGACCATTGTAAGCACCCCGATCAGTGTAAAAATGGTTTGTCTCAACCTTCTAACTGCTACATCTGCAGGACAGCTCAGGCTGTTAAGGGACGTTGAAAAACAAACTGTAGGTCTTCCTGCAGCTACAACCATTACAAAGCCAAAAAATAATTGTTTTACTCCTATCAAGCAATCGAAGTGCTG
Organism: Lithobates clamitans; assembly: GCA_037952925.1. Taxonomy (NCBI): domain Eukaryota; kingdom Metazoa; phylum Chordata; class Amphibia; order Anura; family Ranidae; genus Lithobates; species Lithobates clamitans. Next base: position 10,368,964 of record JBBGZY010000031.1, on the reverse strand, counting down.
GTACACACCAGCGTGCTCTGCAAGATCGCATACGATTCGCACTGCAGTGCAAATCACATGCAAAGTCTGTGCAATGCGATTTTACCCATACAGATAGTATGGCTGATATTGCATCACATTCGGACCAAACTCGCCGAGGACTTTTTTTGGTCCGCATGGGTGTGCGCACCCATGAGATCCGATTCACGTCTGAACTGTCAGTTCACAGTGCGATATGCAAGCTGAAATGGGGGTGTCATTAACATCGTATTGACACTCAAAGCAGTTTGCATATGGAAGTGTGAACTGCTGTGCAAGTCAAGTGCAATGCGGGAACCCGCAGTGGATTTGCAGGGTTCCCGCATCGCACAAGCGTGAACCGAGCCTCAAACACAAACTAAAAAAGCCAAAAAAAAAAAAATCCATTATGACAGGTCCAGTGGATGGGTAGAGCACATCACCCGCATCCACCTGCACAGAAAACACCTTGGGGAGAGCTTACTCTTTGATAAGTAGAAATCTTGTTATCTGTACTTTACACAGACATAAATAACTTTTTTTTTTAATAGAAAATATATTTCTCAATTAGATTACTACATAATATAAAACATTATCATGCTCATATTTTTTTCTAATGAAAACCGCTGCAGGTATATATTAAAGACAATATAAATATTTTCTATAAGTATAGTCATCCCTAGAATTACTGTTTACAAAAGGTGGAGAAGACAAATAAGCAAACCAATAGGGAATAGCTATGCAAGCACAAATCAGTTGCACAAGATGCATATGAAGTGTTTTCATGTCTTGTCAGCAGAAGATGAATGAACAAACCAGTACTATCTAAGCCATAAGCATACACATCTAGGCTGTGCTACTTTGACTAGGACCCCACAATTACCAAGCACACTATAACAAACCTGTCCGTTTCAGGTAGACATTGATGAAAGGAGAAAAAGCATGCCGAGAATGAGAGGTGATTTTCTGAGCCTTTAGCCCCTCCCTCCCAACAGTATGGAGGTATGAAGTGTTTACAGTCTCCACAGCAACTATACCCGTCATCCCAACTCTTTTTCCATAGAGATCAGAAAGAAAATACATACAAGAAGCTCCTAATTAGTGTTATTCTGGATGTCAGGGCCAGACTATCGGTGTAATAGGTCAGCAGAAAGACGGGAATACGGAGAAAGCCAAGGCAGAGCAGACAGTCCCCACAAAGGAACACATGAGGCAGTATAGATCTATCACAAGCGATCGTTGCTAGCTACGGGTCCGTGTACCCACAACACCAAACCTACCAAAGATCGCCGGGCTCAGCGCGACAATCCCCCGCAATCTAACATCGACCAGTTCGCAGCGATGCAGAGGAATGTACGATATGGGGAGGAGAAACTCCGCCAGGGGGCGGGCTGACAATAACGAGCCATCCCGCCACCGTGCACACAGTCCGCGCCAATACACCGCCATTAGCCGCCACCAGGGGACGCCAAAGCTGCCATCATCAGTACACAACAGTCACACTGGATCATTATCTGCCCGCTGTTCACACAGCCCGGAACTGAGAGCATTCTTATCAGAAAGCACGACAAAGGGAGATAGACGTCTATCCACATACACGTACTACACTCTGCTAGCACGACCCACACTCCCACCCGAACTCATCACCAACCTCAAGTCAGTCATCATATATTCCCTTCCATGTCTCTGGGGCCGAATGACAAACGACTGTGCACCACAGGGTAACCCACCAAGGAGGATAAGCTGGCCATAGACTGATAGAATTTCCTACAAAACTCTCAGAACATTAGGCTGTTTGAAGGATTTTGTTTGCTTTTAATGTTTGATTTTGGAATGAATGGACTTTACCAAACGAAAACCACATTTACCGTAAGGCCCTTTTCACACGCAAGGTCTGATCGGATCTGCCTGTCCATTTTTCAAGTGGACCCGATCAGACCCTTCATTCTCCTCTATGGGCAGACAAACTTGTGTCCATTTACACCCAGCTACCTCCAATCCAATCCAGCAAAAACCAACGTAAGGGGATCCATCTGGCAGTAATGTGTACAGCAAGTCCCTTTACATCTGACAGCCCATAGGGCAGCATGAGCGGAACGGACATGGAGTGTAGTTAGCCACAAAAGTACCAGGCTGGGAGGCACACAGGTCCCAGAGACAGCAGGGACCATTCAGATTGCGCAGCGCGACTCGCGCATGCCCAGTAGGGAACCAGGAAGTGAAGCCGCAAGGCTTCACTTCCTGATTCCCTTACCGAAGATGGCGGCGGCACCCAAGGACAGAGGGACGGTTCGGCTTCGGGTGCCAACATCGCGGACATCCTGGACAGTTGAGTGTCCTTATTTTAAGTCAGTAGCTGCAGTATTTGTAGCTGCTGACTTAAAAAAAATTTTGGGTGGACCTCCGCTTTAAGCTCAAAAAAGCCTAAACTCATCTCTACTATGGTATCCTCCCCTGAGAGATCTGAGGTGGCCTGTCAGAGTGAGCCATCAGGGCTGTCAAATGTTGCAACTGTTTCCAACACTGCAGCCCCTGTCTATATTACTGAAGACGTTTTTTCCTCAGCCATGATAGGATTGGAGGAAAGATTAGCGGCTTTAATCGCATCCCAGTGTGGGACAAAACGCGATAGGTCCATTACCCAGGACCCTCAATCTGAGGTACTGGGAGCAGGAGAAAACGATTTTCTCTCAGGGAACCGTGAAGAGGCTGATGACTCCTCTTCTGAGGGGTCAAATGCGGAAGGATCAGGTTCACAATCCAAAAGATTGATGGTGCAATCTCTTACTGAGTTGGTCCGTTCCACATTTATGCCACCCTTAACTGAGCCGGTTGATAAGTCCACTTCTTGTTTGGGTTCGCTAAAGCCTCCTCAAGCTGTGCACGCCTTTCCTATCCATTCATTGCTGGAAAAGCTAATGTATTCTGAATGGGATCACCCAGATAAGCACTTTTTTTCTCCTAAAAAATTTTCAACACTTTATCCTATGGGAGGAAAAATACACTAAGGCCCCTTTCACACTGAGGCATTTTTCAGGCGCTTTAGCGCTAAAATTACCGCCTAAAGACCGCATGAAAAACCCCCCATGTATCTCAGTGTAACCTTTCACACTGAGGCGTTGTGCTGGCTGTGCGTTGGAAAAAATCCTGCAAACAGCTTTTTTGGAGCATCTTTTTTGGAGCACATAAAATAGCGCTGTAAAAACGTCTATCCCAATTGAAATTAATGGGAAACGCGGTAAAATCGTGGTAATACCGCTTTAAAAACGACCAGAAACTGTGGGAAAGATCACATGACCGCATGGTCACATGGTCAGGTTTGCTGACACTAACGCTTAAAAAACGTGGCAAAGACGCGGTAATAACGCTCATCGTTTTTACCGCGGTTTTGCAACGCCTCAGTGTGAAAGTAGCTTTAGAGCCCTTGCACACTGGGGCGGTTTGCAGGCGCTATTGCGCTAATAATAGCGCCTGCAAACCGCCCCGAAAGTGCCACTGCTGTTATCCCAGTGTGAAAGCCCCGAGGGCTTGCACACTGGAGCGATGCTCTGGCAGGACGGTAAAAAAAGTCCTGCCAGCAGCATCTTCGGAGCAGTGAAGGAGCGGTGTGTATACCGCTCCTTTACCGCTCCTGCCCATTGAAATCAATGGTACGGCGCGGCTATACCGCTGGCAATGCGCCTCTGCAGAGGCGCTTTGCGGCGGTATTTAACCCTTTCTCGGCCGCTAGCGGGGGGTAAAACCGCCCCGCTAGCGGCCGCATACCGACGGTAAAACGCTGCTAATAATAGCGCGTTTTACCGCCGACGCCGCCCCCCGCCCCAGTGTGCAAGGGCTCTAAGAAATAGGAAATACCAGCAATTGACGCTGCTATATCCTGTGAATAAAAGTTTGACTTGTCCAGTAGACAATGCTCAAATGCTTAGGGATCCAGCGGATAAGAAGTTCGAATTCCTATTAAAAAGCACTTTTTCTCTGGCAGGTTCAGTGATTCAGCCTGCGCTAGCAGCAATTGGTGTAAGTCAATCCTTGTGAAACCAGTTTAAACAGGTGATTATTCCGATCAACAGTCCCAGGATTTAGCCGAGCTACCAGGTGCCCCATGTTTTGCAATAGACACTATGAGAGATTCTATTCTCCAGGCCTCACACCTTACGCTTAGGCTGGTGCGTATGCTTTGAATCTTATGGTTGAAAAATTGGTCAGCTGAAGCGCCATGTAAAAAGCTCCTAGCTAGTTTCTTTTCACGGTGAACGGCTATCCGGGGATGATTTGGATAAATACAGTCAGGCCCATAAATATTGGGACACTGACAATTCTAATCTTTTTGGCTCTATACACCACCACAATGGATTTCAAATGAAACAAACAAGATGTGCTTTAACTGCAGACTTTCAGCTTTAATTTGAGGGTATTTACATTCAAATCAGGTGAACGGTGTAGGAATTACAACAGTTTGTATATGTGCCTCCGACTTTTTAAAGGGACCAAAAGTAATAGGACAGATTAACAATCATCCATCAAACTTTCACTTTTTAATACTTGGTTGCAAATCCTTTGCAGTCAATTACAGCCTGAAGTCTGGAACGCATAGACATCACCAGACGCTGGGTTTCATCCCTGGTGATGCTCTGCCAGGCCTCTACTGCAACTGTCTTCAGTTCCTGCTTATTCTTGGGGCATTTTCCCTTCAGTTTTGTCTTCAGCAAGTGAAATGCATGCTCAAATCGGATTCAGGTCAAGTGATTGACTTGGCCATTGCAAAACATTCCACTTCTTTCCCTTAAAAAACTCTTTGGTTGCTTTTGCAGTATGCTTCAAGTCATTGTCCATCTGCACTGTGAAGCACCGTCCAATGAGTTCTAAAGCATTTTGCTGAATATGAGCAGATAATATTGCCTGAAACACTTCAGAATTCATCCTGCTGCTTTTGTCAGCAGTCACATCATCAATAAATACAAGAGAACCAGTTCCATTGGCAGCCATACATGCCCACGCAATGACACTACCACCACCATGCTTCCCTGATGAGGTATGCTTTGGATCATGAGCAGTTCTTTTCCTTCTCCATACTCTTCTCTTCCCCTCACTCTGGTACAAGTTGATCTTGGTCTCATATGTCCATAGGATGTTGTTCCAGAACTGTGAAGGCTTTTTTAGATGTTGTTTGGTAAACTCTAATCTGGCCTTCCTGTTTTTGAGGCTCACCAATGGTTTACATCTTGTGGTGAACCCTACGTATTCACTCTGGTGAAGTCTTCTCTTGAATGTTCTCTTTGACACACATACACCTACCTCCTGGAGAGTGTTCTTGATCTGGCCAACTGTTGTGAAGGGTGTTTTCTTCACCAGGGAAAGAATTCTTCGGTCATCCACCACAGTTGTTTTCCGTGGTCTTCCGGGTCTTTTGGTGTTGCTGAGCTCACCGATGCATTCTTTCTTTTTAAAGATGTTCCAAAACAGTTGATTTGGCCACACCTAATGTTTTTGCCATCTCTCTGATGGGTTAGTTTTGTTTTTTCAGTCTAATGATGGCTTGCTTCACTGATAGTGACAGCTCTTTGGATCTCATATTGAGAGTTGACAGCAACAGATTCCAAATGCAAATAGCACACTTGAAATTAACTCTGGACCTTTTATCTGCTCCTTGTAAATGGGATAATGAGGGAATAACACACACCTGGCCATGGAAGAGCTGAGCAGCCAATTGTCCCATTACTTTTGATCCCTTAAAGAGTGGAAGGCACATATACAAACTGTTGTAATTCCTACATTGTTCACCTGATTTGGATGTAAATACCCTCAAATTAAAGCTGAAAGTCTGCAGTAAACGCACATCTTGTTCGTTTCAAATCCATTATGGTGGTATATAGAGCCAAAAAGATTTGAATTGTGTCGATGTCCCAATATTTATGGACCTGACTGTACATCCGTAAAAAAATTTTAGTGGAAAAAGTAACATTTTGCCAGTTACGAAGAGGAGTAAACGTATTTAATTTAAACAAGCTCCTTCTCCAGTGACAGGGGCATCTGCCTCCAGTGAGTCACGACGGCCTCCACCGTCAAGTTCAAGAGGTAAACCTCAGGGTCAAAAGAAGCTCTGGGGGAGGAAACCTACAAGACAAAATACTAAAGCCTCCTTATGAAGGGGCGCCCCCGCTCGATCGATCGATTCTGCAGTTCTTAAGGGTCTGGCAGGAAGAGTGTCGGGACAGATGGGCGACTTCAATAACTCTAGTTCTGAAAGTTCCCGTCTCTCATCGTTTTCTCAGATCAAACGTTCCCAGGGATCCAGAGAAAAAGAAGTCTCTTTTTCAAGCATTAGACCATCTTTTGTCTCAAAAGGTGATCTCAGTGGTCCCATGGAAGAGCAGGGATTAGGGTTTTATTCAAACCTTTTTCACGGTACCAAAACCAAATGGAGATGTCAGACCCATTCTAGATCTCAAAGATCTAAACTGGTTTCTGAATATCCGCTCTTTTCGCATGGAGTCAATCCGATCAGAAGTCTCCATTCTACAAGGTGGAGAACTTATGGCAATAAATCGACATCAAGGATGCATACCTCCATGTGCCTATTTTTCCCACTCACCAGAAATATCTACGCTTCAGGGTAGAAAATCTAGCAACTGCACCTCGAGTGTTTACAAAGGTCCTGGCCCCTCCTCTGGCCAGATTAAGGGCCCAAGGTATAACGATTATAGCTTACCTAGACGATCTGCTCTTGGTAGCCCTCTTAGACCAAAGTATGATCACCACAGTCAATTACCTGGAATACCTAGGTTGGGTTCTCAACCTAGAGAAATCCTCCTTAAAACCATCAGGGAGATTAGAATACTTGGGTCTGATCATAGATACAGCCCAGAAAAGGGTATTCTTGCCCCAGGCAAAGATCAGTGCCATAAAGGAACTGATTCAGGTGGTCAAGGCAAAGAAGAATCCTATTCCACTTTGCATGAGGTTGTTGGGAAAGATGGTTGCTTCATTCGTGGCCGTGCCTTATGCTCAGTTTCAGTCGAGGCTGCTGCAAAACAGTATCCTATCGGCTTGGAACAAGAAAGTCTAAGCTCTAGATTGCCCAATGTTTCTGTCTCCAAGGGTGCGCCGGGGCCTCAGTTGGTGGTTGAGAACGAAGAATCTACAGAAGGGAAAATCCATTCTACCAGTTAACTGGAAGGTGGTAACAACAGATGCCAGCCTTTCAGTTTGGGGAGCAGTCCTGGAAGAGGCTACTGTCCAAGGGAAATGGTCCAGATCAGAAATGACCTTAACCATCAACATTCTAGAGATTCGGGCAGCACGCTTGGCCCTGAGGGCCTGGACGTTCAGGTTACAGAATTGTCCTGTCAGGATCCAATCCAACAATGCCACAGCGGTGGCCTATATCAATCACCTTGCCTATCGGCAGTCTTCATTCCAGTAATAGAAAATTGCCAGGCGGACTACTTCAGTCGCCAGCAGTTGTTCCCGGGAGAATGGTCCCTTCACCCCGATATCTTGGTGTTTCTGTGGAATCAGTTCTCACTGATTTATGCATTCCCTCCTATTATGCTGCTTCCAGGACTTCTTCGCAGGATCAAGCAGGAAGGGAAGTTGGTGATTCTTGTGGCCCAGAAGATCCTGGTATGCAGAGATCATAAGTATGGCGGTAGGGGACCCATGGACCCTACCACCACGACCAGACCTTCTCTTGCAAGGTCTGGTATTCCATCCTACCTTACAAATGCTAAATTTAAGGGTTTGGCTATTGAGACCAACATTCTGAAGAAGCGTGGGCTATCAGGTTCAGTGGTATCTACCTTGATTAATGCAAGGAAGCCGGCCTCCAGAATCATATATTATAGAGTCTGGAAGGCATATGTCTCCTGGTGTGAATCCAGGGGTTGGCACCCCAGTAAGTATGTCATAGGTAGAATCCTTGACTTTCTGCAGATGGGGTTAGAAATGAAGCTGGCCTTGAGTGCTATCAAAGGCCAGGTCTCGGCCTTGTCGGTATTATGTCAACTACCTTTTGCTTCGCATTCTCTGGTTCGTAGCTTTATTCAGGGGGTAACGCGGCTTAATCCTCCGGTTAGGTCGCCCCTGAACCCTTGAAACTTGAATTTAGTTCTGTCGGCATTGCAGAAACAGCCTTTTGAGCAGATACGGCATATTCCCTTGGTCCTTTTGACAAGTAAACTAATTTTTCTGGTAGCCATTTCTTCTGCATGAACGGTATCAGAGTTGGCTGCTCTTTCTTGTAAAGAGCCATATTTAATTATTCACAAGGATAAGGTGGTATTGTGTCCTCATCCTAACTTTCTACCGAAGGTAGTCTCAGGTTTTCATTTAAACCAGGATATTGTTCTACCTTCATTTTTTCCAGAACCCTGTTCTACAAAAGAGAAGTCACTACATTCTCTGGATGTGGTAGGAGCAGTCAAAGTCTACTTGGTCAGATTTGAAAAATGGATGTTTTGTTTGTGTTGCCTGAAGGTCCTAAAAAGGGGAGAGGCAGCATCTAAAATCTACTATTTCGAAATGGATTCGGCAAGTAATTGTCCAAGCTTATGGTTTGAAGAGCAAAATTCCACCCTCTCAAATCAAAGCGCACTCCACTAGGGCTTTTAGTGCTTCATGGGCAGTGCATCACCAAGCTTCCATGGCTCAAATCTGTAAGGCCACAACTTGGTCTCCAGTCCATACATTTACCAGATTCTATCAGATGGATGTAAAAAGGCGTGAGGATATTGCCTTTGGGCGTAGTGTGCTGCAGGCAGCAGTATAACTCCTCTAGTCTTATGGTTGCCCCACTTTTGTTGTGTCTCCCTCCCCTCAGTTGGCATTGCTCTGGGACATCCCACATAGTAACTACTATGGCTCTGTATCCTGTGATGTACGAGAAAGAAAAAAGGATTTTTCAAACAGCTTACCTGTAAAATCCTTTTCTTGGAGTACATCACAGGACACAGAGGTTCCTCCCCTCTTCTAATACACGTATATTGCTCTGCTACAAAACTGAGGTACTCCCAGTAGTGGGAGGGGTTATATAGGGAGTGAACTTCCTGTCTTAGGGTGTGCCAGTGTCCATCACCTGAAGGTGGCCTATAACCCATATAGTAACTACTAAGGCTCTGTGTCCCGTGATGTCCTCCAAGAAAAGGGTTTTACAGGTAAGCCGTTATAAAAGTCCTATTGTTCAAGATGTTCTGTGGATCGAATTTCATAGACATAACTGTCTATGAGAAGTTGATCTATAAATCGACTTCTCAAAAACAGGACTGGTAGAAATAGGCTGCTAATCTGTATATTCTGATGACAGAGAGGTGGGTAGGTCTCCCAGCTGTCAGAATACAATAACACGCAGTGAGGATTCCCGCTTGCACAATGAATGTGTGGATAAGGCAATCAGTTCAATTTTTCAGCCCGCTGGCTAAATGGAAAAAAAAAAAAATGAACCATGTATGGGCAGCATATGTCCTGTTCTAAGCTGACAACACACAGCATTTTTATGTTGTCAGTTCTGCCCAGGTTTTTTTTGCCACTACTCAGACCCATCTCTACAACATAAAGTCTAAAAATTCTGTAGTGTCAAGAAGAAAAGCTAGCACTGGACAGCTCTTATTTTCTGAACAGATATACTGTAACAAAATGTTTCCACCGGTATATTTACCAGGCCATATTAAAATAAGTTCTGTCTTAGGTTTTACACGTTAACGGAATGGGACATGCTACGTTCACTGAAACACAACGCAAAAGCAGCAAATACAATTGTACACTGCTCCCTAAAATCCAGTACAAAATTCAGAGATTACATTTTAGATCTTTCCAAACTGCAGATCAGAAGCAAATATCAAAATCTGCTTATAATTACCCTTGTGGCTTTTTTTTGGTTGATAACCAAGATAACCCACCACTTGCAATTTATTGTACAATGCAGAAATCTATCTAAATGCATTCCACTATGTAGTCAGCGTTTGTCACTTTCTGTAATAAGATAACTTGGTAAACATATGAACATGTTACATTGTAAAATTGTTTTTGGTTACATAATGAATCTTTCTATCTGTATTAACTACTTCAGCCACGAGCCTGTTTTTTTTGCTAAAAAATTACTTAGAACCCCCAAACATTATATATTTTTTTCTCTAACATCCTAGAGAATAAAATGACAGTCGTTGCAATACTTTGTCACACCGTATTTGCGCAGCGGTCTTACAAGCGCACTTTTTTTTGGAAAAAATACACTTTTTTGAATTAAAAAAATAGAACAGTAAAGTTAGCCCAATTTTTTATATTATGAAAGATAATGTTACGCAGAGTAAATTGATACCCATACCGCTCGTGGAATGGCGACAAACTTTTACCCTTAAAAATCTCCATAGTCGATGTTCAAAAATTTCTACAGGATACCAGTTTTGAGTTACAGAGGTCTAGGGCTAGAATTATCGAATGATCGCAGCAATACTTCACGTGTGGTTTGAATACCGTTTTCATATGCGGGCGCTACTCATGTATGCGTTCGCTTCTGCACGCGAGCTCGACGGGATGGGGCACTTTAAAAAAAATTTTTTTTTTTATTTTACTTTTAGTTTATTTTGACAAGTTTTTTTCCGAAAAAATTTTTGGGTCACTTTTATTGTAAACATCCCTTGTAATAGAAAAAAGCCATGACAGGACCTCTTAAATATCAGATCTGGGGTCAAAAAGACCTCAGATCTTATATTTACACTAAAATGCAATTAAAAAAAAAAAAAAAATTGAAAAAAATAAAAATAAATACATTTCTCCTTTAAGCGCTATGGGCGGAAGTGACGTTTGACGTCGCATCCACCTGGAATCCACGGGAGAGGACACGATCGTCTCTGCTGCTACCGGCGGGTCCGGTGAGCAGCGGAGACACCCGGAGCGTGGCGGGAGGGACACCTCTCCCTCCGCCAATAAAAGTGATCTTGCGGCAAAATTATTTTTTTTCCCCCCTTTTCCTCCCTCTTTTTTTTCCCCCCTTTTCTCTTTTAAATCACTTCAATTCTTTGTTATTTTCTTTTTTTCTCATACAAACAACACAAACAAGAAGCATACAACCCCAACACATAACAAAAAAAACAAACACCCCTCACTTACGCCCACACTCCTCTCCCTCCCCTCTCCCAACTCCTCCCTCCAACTATGTATCCAAAATATCCAACCATCTTCTCCACATCTTTTCAAAGTTCCCTGGGCATCCTCTATGCAGAAAACATATTTTTCCTTAACTAGGGCATCCCCCTGGCTCTGGAGAGATCCCGGTCCCAAAGACGCTATTAATCCTAAATACCACCACATTCCAATAGCGTTGGAGTTTGGGACTTCTCCATAGCATATGGATTAGGTTAGAAGGTGTCCCTTTACATCTAGGACATTTCCTATATCCTATATGTCCTCTTATCTCAAAGAGAAACACACGCTGTTCCTGAAAATACCGGCGTTATGGCAGCTAGCTGCTGGCATAATCCCGGTATTTAGGGTCAAAGTACCGACGTACAGGTAAGGCGATTTGAGTGAAGTGGTTAAAGTCCAACTCCAGACAAAACTTTTTTTTTTTTAATTATTATTATTTGGATAGACATAGTAGCATCCAGTATCTAAAACCACATTGTGCTGCAAGAAGCTACGTCATTGTCTCCCAAAGTCACTGGCTGGAAGTAGCGGTAAGGTGTTGCTGGAAAGACGAGTATGGGGGGGTTAGGGAGTTAAAGCCCAACTCTACAAATTAGAAGAAAAACGACCCTTGCAGTGCCCTCCCCAATACACATCTGCACTACAAGTGTGAAATGCTTGTTATGTCTAGGGGTACAGGAACAGGCATTACTAGTTCATTTACACCCGCGCTCTGGCGCTCTCCTCTATTCTGTGGGCATTCCCTCCTTCAGGACCATCATGTACAACACAGGGCTATTAACTATGTACTGTACATTGAGGAAACAGAAGTGTGTCCTTCTGCTTCCTTTAAGTGGCTTACAAGGGAGACCAGTCCCACCACTAAAGGGACCCTGCTAAAGCAAGGAATAAAATAGTTTTCCTTATTCCAGCTACACTAGACATAACAAGCATTTAACACATGCAGTGTGGGGCCTACTGCAAGGGTAATTTTTTTTTATTATTATTATTATTATACTTGGAGTTGGGCTTCAATCACCAATGAACAGTATGCTAAGCCTAGTAGTACAGACATCAAAAGTGTGCTTGGCCACCCTCACACCAGCAAGCTCTGATGCTCAATAAATGCCTAATAATCCGTGGGTAACCTTTATTTGGCAGCAGTGGAGGTGGCCATTTTTTCCCACCACCCCTGCGCCTCAATCCCCCTGCACAGGGCAAGTATGGCTACCTCAGGCAGTAGTGCTGTGTATGTATCCACACACAGGCAGTCAGCTCTGTGGTGCATTGATCAGCAGTGCTGTACTCAACGACGCATAATCTGCACTTGTAACAGGCTCTGTGTCACTGCAGATGCCCAGCCACGGACGGCACACCGAGAACAGTGCAGCTGTTGTGGACAGCTACCTCAACTGGCCTCATGAGTAGCACAGCGTAAGGCACAAACTTAAGGCTGCAGTAGCAACCATTAGATAAGGCCTATTTTCTCAGCTGGCTTCCGGCTGTAAGGTAGAAGTGATCCGGCAGCTATATAGCCACCAATTTTACAATGCAGGCGTCACATACCCTTTCCATGTAGGTACCAGGCTCTCCCGCTCTTACCAGACTCTAATCCACTGCCACTTAAACGGGATAAGATCAAGTAACACCCATTTCCCGATCTCCTCGGCACTGAATGAAGCCAAAAGTGACAATGATTTAATCACTTCCGGTTCTGGAGTGATATCAGCCAGGGAAGCACTGGTATATCGTCCAAAAATAGGGTTATCAGCATTTTGCCAATAGAAACAAAAAAAAAAAAAAAGAAAAAAGGATCAATAATGGCATGCTGTGTCCCACTGACTTCAATGCAAAAATCGCGTCCCTCTGAATTCAATGCAAAAATGCCAGCCAATTAAAAAAAAAAAAAAATTGTAGGTTTCGGTTTCTGGCCAAGTGCATTGGGAATTTTCGTTTTCAGTTTCAGCACCGGAATATTAATTTCAGTGCACCACTACATCTAACCAAAGCACAATTTGTGCTTGGTTAGATGTTCTTGAGAGCAGGGTAAGAAGAGTCTAATAGACCCCCAATGTCTACATTAAGAGTAACTGTTAGCTACTCAATGCAATCACTTGGGGGTTCGTTAACCCCTTGGCATAGCAATAAAGTTATAAAGATATTTTTAAAAAAAGTAGTAAGGGTATACCATATATACTCGAGCATAAGCAGAGTTTTTCAGCACATTTTTTTTGTGCTGAAAGTGCCCTCCTCGGCTTATACTCGAGTCAAGCACTTTTGTGGTGCAAAGAATGACATTTTCCGAACAAAATTTGGTGTGCAAACCCAGTGGAACTAGCACTACAACATATCCAAAGCTGGGATTTCTAGCACCAAGTGGCCCTGAGATATGGGGCCCCAAAAATCGGTTCATAAAATGTCATTCTCTGCTGCATTAAAGTGCTTGACATTTTCTGAACCGACTTTGGGGCCCTGTATCTCGGGGCCACTTGGTGCTAGGAACCCCATCTTTGGATATGTTGTAGTGCTCCACTGGGTTTGCACACCAAATTTGGGGTTCCTAGCACCAAGTGGCCCGGAGATACGGGGCCCCAAAGTTGGTCAACTGTGTCCATCTGCAGCAATGTCATTTCGGGACCCTTTGGGTCCAGAGACCCCAAATTTTGGCTGCAGCTAGGGGGCATCTAGGAACCCTTAACTACCGAGTTTGAAGTTCGGGGGACCTATGGCTGCAAATGGGCATTGTTGATCCTCTTTTCCACTTACAGTAGCTGCGCATTTCTCACCCTAGGCTTATACTTGAGTCAATAAGTTTTCCCAGTTTTTTGTGGTAAAATTAGGTGCCTCGGCTTATATTCGGGTCGACTTATACTCGAATATATACGGTAATATTTGACTTGCGTTTAAGTTATAGCATCCAGTATCGATACTGGATTTTTTATTGATAGACTTTTTTTTTATACTAGTAATGGTGGTGATAAGCGATAGTATGGCAGGCAATCTCTCACTGACATCAAAAGTGACAATAATACAGTGATCAGTGCTAATACTAAACACTGTCACTGTACTGACAATGGCTGGGAAGGGGTTAACATCTAGGGGTGACCAATGGGTAAATATGTGCCTATGTGTAATGTGGGTGTTAAGTGATGCTTTTACCAAACGATCCTGCTGATTTTTTTCCCCCTACTTCCGAGGAAAAAAAAAAAAAACACATCACAGCAAGATCACTGGTCAGTGTTTGGAGCTCTGTGGTGTTTACATCACAGAGCTCCCTTTAATGAAAAGATGGAGCCGATCAGCAGGTACCGGTGATTATTGATTGGCTGGCACCTGCGTCACTAATCGGCTTGTGCTGTGACAAACCACAGCCAGGAGATGGGGAGGCGCACCCCCTACATGCTGGATCATCTATACGATATGTGATTGAGCGCACACTCTGCCGCAGTATATCTGCAATTTTAGCATAAAGAGTCCCGCTATGTCCAATTTAATTCTTCTTCATTTTTAGTGTCTGCGTGGGGCAGTCATCGAGAGGTTAATGCTGATTTTCTCCTATCAGGAGAGTTTACAATAAACCAGTGTGCATGGGGCCTAAGTAATAACGGCATCACAAGAGTGATATGCTTTTTAGCGCACGTTCCTAGAATATGCAAATGTGACCTGAGAGAGATATCAAAGGTCGCGATGATGAGAAATAGAGGTGAACCCTTCCAAGGGTGACAACTGAGACCCCATTCTGTGTTCAGAGGACAGGACGTGAGGGGAAATCTCCTCAGGGGGACACAGATGACAGGGGGGTGACCCTTCTCTACTCCTCTCATACACACAAGAATCACCCCCTCTTTATATATCCTGAGGTGTTACCAGCAGTCGTACCCGGAATAAGGCCACATTTGTATTACGCCAGTCCGTGTATACGACCTGACAAGCAGCGGCCCTGTCCCCTCAGAGGAGCCCCCCCCTCCGTACACCTCACTCCCCTAATACACAGAGGCGCTCGGCTCTCCGCTCACCCCGTATAGTGTAGCCGACAAGTAGCTATATCCCGCGGCCTCCTCCGCTCTCTGCTGGCCGTTCTCTCTGTTCTTAGGCCGCCATATTGGGATTAGACTCGCAGGCCCGACGCGTTACGGAAACACGCCGGTTCCCCTGACAACCAGGGAAGCGCCAGACAAGACGGAGAGGGCGGGAAACCAGCGTCTCTCTGTCACGTGGTCTGCCCTATGGTCCTAGATTAGCTGTAGGGACAGAGCGCCACCTGGTGTCAGTGATGTGCGCTGCATACGATGAAACAGGAGACGGATCAGGCTGGCCACCTGGCTCTTTATTCAGCTTGTAAAGCCATTCTGTTGTGGCGGGCTTCTTCCTTTCAGTGAGGTTATTAACCACCTCAATACAGTGGGCACTTACACCCCTTCATGCCCAGGCAATTTTTCAGCTTTGAATGACAATTGCGCAGCCATGCCACACTGTAACCATGTGGAATTTTTATCATTTTCTTCACACAAATAGAGCTTTATTTTGCTTGTATTTAATCACTTCTGGGTTTTTTATTTTTTCCTAAAAATAAAAAAAAGACCGAAAATGTTGAAAAAAATGAAGTTTTGTCTTAGTTTTTGTCAGTAAATTTTGTAAATAAGTAATTTTTCTCCTTCACTGATGGGCGCTGACGAGGCGGAACTGATGGGCACTAATAGGCTGCACTGATGGACACTGATGGGCACTGATGAGGCGGCACTTAGGGGCACTGATGAGGCACGAATATGCCGCACCTATGGGCACTGATAGGTGGCACCGATGAGCACTGATAGGCAGCACTGGTTGGCACAGATAGGCGGCACTGATGGGTGGCATTGATGGGCAGCACTGATGGGTGGCACTGACTGGCATCACTAATGGCCACTGATTGCTGGTACTTGTGGTCACTGATTGTGGGCACTGATTGCTGGCTGTGGTGGGCACTAATTGCTGGCACTGGCGGGCACTTCATTGTAATCAGGGCACTGATAATCAATGCCCTGAGTACATCCCTAGATGTCCTCTGTGAGGAGATGCCGCTGATTGGCTCTCCTCTCCTCACATCTGTCAGTGTGAGGCGAGGAGCGCCAATTGGACACAGCCGATCACATGGCTAAAGAGCCGCGGGTCTTTACAGAGATCGGGGTCGTGCCGTGTTCTAGCAACAGGACGCGATCGCCGCGGTCGTTCTGGGAAGCCGTCGTATGACGTCCACCCAGAACAAGATCCGCCCGTCCATCATTTGACGGTTGGTGGAAGGCAAGTGGTTAAAAAACGAATGAATACACATTTAGGGCCTATTAACACCAGAAACTGCACACAAATGCATGTTTACATGCATTTGATGCACGCTTGAAAGCGTTTTGCGCTTCCTTTAGCAGTGCATTTTTCTATACATTTTTGGGCTAGGCTTTCTTGGCTTAACTACTTAAAGGGGTTGTAAACCCTTGTGTTTTTCACCTTAAGGCATCCTATGCCTTAAGGTGAAAAAACTCCTGGCAGTAACCAGCCCCCCCGTTTTACTTACCTGAGCCCTGGAACTTCACCTGGCGGGGACGCGCTGTCCCTCTGCCCAGGGTTTTTGGCTCTTGATTGGATAGATTGCAGCGCAGCCATTGGCTCCTGCTGCTGTCAATCAAAGCCAATGACGCGGGCTGAGCATTTGGCTATGGACGCCGAATGCTGGACTTGGGAGCGCGCCCGCAAGGTAACCCCCCGAGAGAGCACTTCTCCTAGGGGGTTACCTGATGTGTGGAGGAGCCGAAAGAGCCGCCGAGGGACCCCAGAAGACGGTGTTCGGGGCCACTCTGTGCAAAACGAGCTGCACAGTGGAGGTAAGTATGACACGTTTGTTATTTTTTTTTTAAATAATCAAAGCTTTACAATCACTTTAAGGACCAGGCCTATTTTTCAAACTTGTTGTTTACAAGTTAAAATAATATTTTTTTTGCTAGAAAATCACACTGTATTTGCACAGCAGTCTTACAAGCACAGTTTTTTTGGAAAAAATATTTTTTTTTAGTAAAAAAATAAGACAAAAGTAAAGTTCGCCCAATTTTTTTCTATACTGTGAAAGATAATGTTACGCTGAGAATTGATACCCAACATGTCATGCTTCAAAATTGCACCCGCTAGTGGAATGGCGATAAACTTTGACCCTTAAAAATCTCCAAAGGGCGACGTTTAAAAATTTCTACAGGTTACCAGTTTTGATTTGCAGAGGAGGTCTTTTGCTAGAATTATTGTTCTCTCTCTAACGATCGCAGCAATACCTCACATGTGTGGTTTGAACACAGTTTTCATATGCGGGCGCAACTTACGTATGCGTTCGCTTCTGCACGTGAGCTCGGTGGGATGGGGCGCTTTCAATTTATGTTATTTTTTTTTCTTATTAATTTTGCTTTTTAATTTTTATTTTTAGACTGTCTTTTTTTTTTTTAAATGTTTGGGTCACTTTTATACCTATTACAAGGAATGTACACATCCCTTGTAATTGCAAAAAAGCATGGCAGGACCTGTTAAAAGACCTCAGATCTCACATTTACACTTAAAAGCAATAAAAAGAAAAAAAAATGTCTTTTAAAAAAAAAAAATTTCCCCTTTAAGACCATTGGGCGGAAGCGACGTTTGATGTCACTTCCGTCATCCAATGGTATGGAGCCAAGTGGGGGCCATCTTTCCCTCACTCGACTCCATGTCTCTCAGAGGAAAGGACCCAATCGTCTCCGCCGCTCCCGTCCAACCTGGTAAGCGGCGGGAGAGGGGCCTCTCCCAATAAAAATGATCTCACGGACTCAGAGAGTCCGGATCGCAGAGACTATATTTATTTGAAAGCAGACCGCCCGCTGTTTAACGCCCCATAATGCATTGCGAGATCGCAGTGCATTGCTGTATGATGATTGGCCAAAGCATGCACCTGACCTGCATGCTTTGCCAATCACATATATATATATATATATACTCTGCATTTAGCATAGACTATATATTCAGTGTTTACTCTATATATATATATATATATATATATATATATATATATATATATATATATATACACACATATATATATATATACAGTCTAGTACAGGGGTCCTCAAAATTTTTAAACAGGGGGCCAGTTCACTGTCCCTCAGACCATTAGAGAGCCGGACTATAGTTAAAAAAAAAAAAACTATGAACAAATTCCTATGCACACTACACATATCTTATTTTGAAGTGAAAAACAAAACGGGAACAAATACAATATTTAAAATGAAGAACAAGTAAAGTTAAATCAACAAACTTACCAGTATTTCAATGGGAACTATGGGCCTGCTTTTGGCTAATGAGATGGTCAATGTCCAGTTCCATATTCGTCACTGCTAGTCGTAACAAGTGATGCAAGTGTGCATCAGTTAGTGTACATCTGGTTGGAGATTTCAGATGTTTCATTCTTGAAAAAGTCTGCTCACACACATAAGTACTGCCAAAGATGGTTGCCATTTTGAGTGCATGGTTCCTGAGATTAGGATATGTCTCAGAGGGGAGAGATGCATAGAAATTAGGAAGGCTGCTTGACTTGAATGCGTCTTTCAGAGAGTCACAATTCTGCAGTTCAGCCAGTTCCATTTGCCCATCAATGCAGTCTGATCAGTGCCCATCAATGCTCGCCAACACAGCCCAATCAGTGCCCGCCAGCGCAGCCCAATCAGTGCCCGCCTCACCATCAGTGCAAGCCCCCCCTCACCATCATTGCAAGCCCCCCCTCACCATCATTGCAAGCCCCCCCTCACCATCACTGCAAGCCCCCCTCACCATCATTGCAAGCCCCCCTCACAGCCTTACAGTGCCAAACAATGTCTCACCAGTCAGTGTGTGTGCACATCGGGCATCTCCTGCTGCTGTGTCACGGCTCACTGTGAAAAGTTTGGGCGCGCTGTAATAAAAGTCCCGCCCTCCTCCTACCTAGACCAGCTCGTGTGATAGACAGAACACTGCCTTTATCACACGAGCTGGTCTAGGAGGAGGGTGGGACTTTTATTACAGCGCGCCCAAACTTTTAACAGTGAGCTCCGTGACACAGCAGTCTCCCGCTGTGTTACAACCGGCCCGCCCCGAGGCCTGGCCTGTCAGGAATCCAGCCCTGGGTGGGGTGGGCCGGATAAATGTCCTCAGCGGGCCGCATGTGGCCCGCGGGCTGTAGTTTGAGGACCCCTGGTCTAATATATATATATATATATATATATATATATATATATATATATATATATATATATATTGGTAGTGAGGTACCCCACCAGTGAATAAATATAGGATTTTCAACCAGGCAGGTTGAGGGGCTCCAGTGTATTTGCTTGTTTGGGAGGAAACTTTCTTTTCAGTTTCCTCATTATTTACTAAAGTCCACTTTGGGACCTGGAGGCGGTGCCCAGGGATTTCTTAGAGATCCGGGTGGGATGAAATCCCCAGTCCTGGGACCAGGTTTTGAGACTCACCAGCACACTGATTGTTCAGGTGTGTGTGGGCCTGATAGTAGAGTCAGGACCAGGGTACTGGGCTCCACCCTTCTGAGGAGTCCAGGCTTGCAAGGGAGAACCCAGAGAGTGCAGGTGTGCACTGAAGTATCCAGAGAGGGCAGGCTGCAAGGTGAAAGCCAGAGACCTGAGTCTGAGGTCGCTGACAGTATTAAGGAGAGCTCCGTGTGAGAGACTGAGAAGTGGTGTGTTTGCTGCTGAAGAGAGCCAGATGGTTCAGTATTTTTGTTTGTAATGCTGCATGTATAAGCCAGGAGGCTGAATATCCTTTTATTTGTTGCTGGCGGTGAAATACCCCTGCGAGAGAAACCACTTTTGCTGGAACCTTGTTTGATTTTCTTTAATAAAATTGGGCCAAAAAGCCCTGAAAAGGAATCATTTGTGTGGACAGTTCTTGATAGCGGGTGCTACACTTGAGCTAACCAACCCCCAAACTTTACAATATATATATATAGAAAAAGAGTCCAAGAGGTTGCTGCACTTAAAAATTTCTTTGCTTTATTTCACAAATTGTTCAGTAGGGATTTACAAAGCAAGTATAATCCAAAATCACTGAAATGCCTACACAGTTTCAGACACAGGTAGATTCAGATATGGATGGATGGATGGATTACGTCTCGGGCTAGTCAGCTTACGCCCTTCCTAAGATCCATTGAAGCACATCTGAGGGTTTCAATCCAATCATTCATTTAAATACAGGTTAAGTGAAGTACTTCACATATGGAATCAATATGGCTAATTAGTTCAAATCGCATACCATTTAACATCTATATATGCATATATTTATCTATAACATGCCATTAAAACAAGGATAAGCAACAGGTGTCGAATCTCTCATTCTCTTCACTCTCATTATAGAATATTTGAAATACCTATAAAAACGCAAGGAAATGTTGCATTCATGAGTAAATACAAAAACAAAAAGAAAAAACAAAAAAGATAAAACAAAAAAGATAAAACAAAAAAGATATCCCCATCATGAAGTTATTTTATCTGGCTACTTTCATATACTTATTCCAACAGTTAAACAAATAAATAAAGATCCAAATCAACATTTAAGCCATATGGAGCAATTGTATTCAAAAAATGTATCCAGTATACTTCTCTTTTTCTTAGAATCAATTCACGGTTGCCCCCTCTCCTATTTTTTTCAATACCTTCTAGGACCATATACTTTAGTTGTGATACATTGTGGCCAAATTCCAAAAAGTGTCTCGCCAGCGGTAATTGGGTTAATTTATCTCGTATTGAGTATTTGTGTCTCGCTATCCTATCTTTGATTTTTTTGTGTAGTCTCCCCTACATAGACTAAACCGCACGGGCACTTTATGGCGTAAATTACATATGAAGATTGGCATGTGTAGTAACCCCGTATGGGGATGTTGAAACCCCTATGTGGATGTGTAAAGTATTTACCTTTAATCATAGAGTTACATTGTATGCATGACAAGCAGGGATACGATCCCAGATTTTTAGGTCCCAGGAAGGTTAGTTTGGCTGCTGCAGCCACAGGTTGATCAGATTTAATCAATCGATCTCGTATCGTTCTACCTTTTCTATAGGAGGACATGGGTGGATTCCAGAATTCCTGTACCATGGGGTAACTGGATCTTAAAAGATTCCAATGTCTTTTGATAATTTGATTAATTTTGTTGGAGAAGGGATGATACTGCATAATAAAGGGGATTCTCTTGTTTTCTTTTTGGGGTGATCGATTACTATCCGTATTAGGATGATCGATATTAACTAAAGCTTGCGGATATCTTCTACTAATAAGTTTGTTTTTTATTTCATCAAGTCTCTGATCACGGCACAGCAGGTCACTCACGATCCGCTGCACCCTCATCATCTGACTTTTTGGGATGGATGAAAAAACGTTTGGGGGGTGAAAGCTATTAAAATGTAGCAATTGATTATGATCTGTGGGTTTCACATATAAGTCAGTAGTAATCTGCCCATTGTTCAATTTAAGAAGAGTATCAAGAAAGGAGATCTCATTTTTACCAATTTCAATGTTGAACTTTAATCCAGGTACTAAATAGTTAATGTATTTATCAAATAAGTATAGGCTTTCCATGTTGCCATCCCATATAGCGAAAATATCGTCCACAAATCTGTACCAACATTGGCAATGTTTTAAAAATAAATCATTGACATAAATAAAGGACGTCTCTATCATATTCATAAATGCGTTCGCATATGGGGGTGCAACATTTGAACCCATCGCTGCTCCATTCAGTTGCAAGAAATGAGTATCCCTGAAAAGAAAATAGTTCTCTTCAAGAGTAATTTTCAAAAGGTCAAGCAGAAATGAAATCTGTTCGGTTTTATAGATGCCTGATTGAATTAACAATCGCTGACATGCCTCTATTCCTAAATCATGTGGAATGATAGTAAATAAGCTAGAGACGTCCCATGATATCAGGATGGAATCCGATGACAAGTTTATATCTTGAATTTTTGACAAAAAGTCAGTAGTATCTCTTATAAATGATTTAGTGTTTAATAGCAATGGTGTCAAACACTTATCCAGGTATTGTGCTAGATGTGTTGTCACAGATTCCATCCCTGATACAATGGGACATCCCGGGGGATTTTTAGGGTCTTTATGAATTTTTGGTAACATATACAGTACCGGTGTAACCGGATATTCACATATCAAAAACTCCATAGTTTCATCATCAATGATTTTTTGTTTAACTGCCTTAGTTAGAGTTGTTTTTATCCTTTTTTGCACTTTAAAAACAGGACAGCAATCAAGTCTTTTATAAGTAAGGGTATCACTCAGATGTTTCATTATTTCATTTTCATACATGGATGTATCCATGACCACAATAGCTCCCCCCTTGTCAGCCGGCTTGATAGTGATATCATGCCGGGCTGACAAGGAGTTTAACGCTGCAATCTCATCTCTATTTAGATTGTGGGGTATATGGTCTCTCTTATCTCTGTCACACAAAAAACGTTTTATATCATTTTCCACTTTGTCTATATATACCTCTACAGCAGCACATGAAGTGGGTGGTACTTTAGTGCTTTTTGGTTTTAAACCCATGTTTTTGATCGATAATATTGATAATTCTTTAGTTGTGGCAGTGGGTACACCAGAATAGTATGCTTTAAATCTTAATTGTCTAAAAAATCTATATAAATCCTGTTTAAGTACAAAATCATTCATTTTCTCTTTAGGGCAAAAGCCCAAACCCTTATTCAAAACACTTAGTTCAGTTTTAGACAAAACAATAGAAGAAATGTTATGTACCAGGTTTTCATCTAATGTCTCTGGCGGTTCTGGCGTCTGGTGGTTACACCCCCTGCTGTGTCTTTTCTTTGTTCGCCGGCCGCCCCTCCTGGTCCGGATTCGGTCAGGTTCCCTGGTAAAAAAGGAGTAGTTGATACACTGGTGGATGATCCAGTAGATGTCATAGAGGAGTTTGAGCTAGCCAGATTTTTTCGTTGTATTTTTCTGTAGCCCTTTGAATGGTATTATGTAGGATCAGTCCAATTGTAGACACGATCGTTTTTATAATCTTCCCGATCTCGTTCAAGTTTTGTACGTTTACGGAATTGAATATTGGTGCGAAATCTTTCTAATTTATCATTATTCATTTTCTTGAATTCCTGTAGTTCCTCTTGATTAGAACATTGTTGTAGCTGTCTTTCAAGTTCAGCAATCTCCCGCTGTATGAGAGTCCTCTCTTGTTGCAAGAATTGCACAGTTAATGTCATGATATCAAAGGAACATTTATTGAGAATCTGGGCAAATTTGGTTTTAAAGTCCTTGTTCTGTGAAAAGAGGGTTGGAGTCAGACGAACCCTCAGCCCTCTAGGTATCATTTGTAACTTATAGTATTCGGCTAATGTTACCTCGTGAAGTTCCATAGTGGTGGCTCTTTGCATTAGTTTCTCCATTTTTCTGGTAAGTTGTATAGAGGAGGACTGGATCAGAAAATCTCTGGATCCCATGGTGTCAGTGAAAATCCTTGAAGCCTCTGTTTCAGAGAATGAGTATGAGCCACCTGTTGCCATCCTTGCAATGGTTCCTTGATAGTAGCTGGTGCTTGTTCCCAGGGGAAAATATATTCACTTGTGGAGGAGAACCGCACTCTGCTTACGATTTAGTGCCAGCAATCAGGTCTTCCCACCGACCTTGTATATAGAAAAAGAGTCCAAGAGGTTGCTGCACTTAAAAATTTCTTTGCTTTATTTCACAAATTGTTCAGTAGAGATTTACAAAGCAAGTATAATCCAAAATCACAGGCATGAAATGCCTACACAGTTTCAGACACAGGTAGATTCAGATATGGATTAATGGATGGATTACGTCTCGGGCTAGTCAGCTTACGCCCTTCCTAAGATCCATTGAAGCACATCTGAGGGTTTCAATCCAATCATTCATTTAAATACAGGTTAAGTGAAGTACTTCACATATGGAATCAATATGGCTAATTAGTTCAAATCGCATACCATTTAACATCTATATATGCATATATTTATCTATAACATGCCATTAAAACAAGGATAAGCAACAGGTGTCGAATCTCTCATTCTCTTCACTCTCATTATAGAATATTTGAAATACCTATAAAAACGCAAGGAAATGTTGCATTCATGAGTAAATACAAAAACAAAAAGAAAAAACAAAAAAGATAAAACAAAAAAGATAAAACAAAAAAGATATCCCCATCATGAAGTTATTTTATCTGGCTACTTTTATATACTTATTCCAACAGTTAAACAAATAAATAAAGATCCAAATCATGATGGGGATATCTTTTTTGCCTCAGACAAGAATGTGAGATTCTTACGGTCAGTAAGAATGAGAACCGGCACAGTGGTACCTTTGAGGAGATGTCTCCATTCTTTCAGGGCTAAAATGATCACTAACAGCTCTCTGTCCCCAATCTCGTAATTGCACTCCACAGGTGACAATTTCTTGGAAAAGTAGCCACAAGGATGCATAGCGCTCTCAGAGGTAGGACGTTGAGACAGAAGGGCGCCAACTCCAGTCTCAGAAGCATCAACCTCAAGGATAAAAGGTAACGTAGGATCAGGATGTGCCAACACAGGAGCAGAAACAAAGGCAGCCTTGAGACTCTCAAAGGCCTTAATGGACTCCGGAGACCAACTCTGTGAGTTACCGTCCTTTCTGGTCAAATCAGTCAGGGGCTTGACCACAGATGAGAAGTTCTAGCAACAGGACGCGATCGCCACGGTCGTTCTGGGAAGCCGTCGTATGACGTCCACCCAGAACAAGATCCGCCCGTCCGTCATTTGACGGTTGGCGGAAGGTAAGTGGTTAAAAAACGAATGAATACACATTTAGGGCCTATTAACACCAGAAACTGCACACAAATGCATGTTTACATGCATTTGATGCACGCTTGAAAGCATTTTGCGCTTCCTTTAGCAGTGCATTTTTCTATACATTTTTGGGCTAGGCTTTCTTGGCTTAACTACTTAAAGGGGTTGTAAACCCTTGTGTTTTTTCACCTTAAGGCATCCTATGCCTTAAGGTGAAAAAACTCCTGGCAGTAACCAGCCCCCCCGTTTTACTTACCTGAGCCCTGGAACTTCACCTGGCGGGGACGCGCTGTCCCTCTGCCCGGGGTTTTTGGCTCTTGATTGGATAGATTGATTGCAGCGCAGCCATTGGCTCCTGCTGCTGTCAATCAAAGCCAATGACGCGGGCTGAGCATTTGGCTATGGACGCCGAATGCTGGACTTGGGAGCGCGCCCGCAAGGTAATCCCCCGAGAGAGCACTTCTCCTAGGGGGTTACCTGATATGTGGAGGAGCCGAAAGAGCCGCCGAGGGACCCCAGAAGACAGTGTCGCGACAAAGCGTCATTGTCGCGACAAAGCGTCAGCCATTACATTCTTAGTACCAAAAAGAGCCCATCGCGCCCTTCTGGGAGAGAAGCATTTTGCCTCAGACAAGAATGTGAGATTCTTACGGTCAGTAAGAATGAGAACCGGCACAGTGGTACCTTTGAGGAGATGTCTCCATTCTTTCAGGGCTAAAATGATCACTAACAGCTCTTGGAATTTCTTGGAAAAGTAGCCACAAGGATGCATAGCGCTCTCAGAGGTAGGACGTTGAGACAGAAGGGCGCCAACTCCAGTCTCAGAAGCATCAACCTCAAGGATAAAAGGTAACGTAGGATCAGGATGTGCCAACACAGGAGCAGAAACAAAGGCAGCCTTGAGACTCTCAAAGGCCTTAATGGACTCCGGAGACCAACTCTGTGAGTTACCGTCCTTTCTGGTCAAATCAGTCAGGGGCTTGACCAGAGATGAGAAGTTACAAATAAACTTCTGATAATAGCTGGCAAAGCCAAGGAAACGCTGCAGAGGGCATAAACCCACGGGTCGGGGCCACTGTAGGACTGCTGAAAGCTTCTCTGGGTCCATCGAAAAACCAGCAGTGGAAATGACATAACCCAGGAATTGAACCTGTTCACGATGGAATTCTCGCTTCTCCAATTTACAATAGAGGTTGTTCTCCCTTCATTTCTGAAGCACACGACAGACATCTGTGTGGTGGCTCTCCAGGGATTTGGAAAATATGAGGCTATCGTCGAGATAAACCACCACACATAACTGCAACAAATCTCGGAGGACATCGTTAATAGATTCCTAGAAGACTCTTGTAGTGTTACAAAGGCCAAATGGCATTACAAGGTACTCATAATGGCCTGTTCTGGTATTAAATGCCGTTTTCCACTCGTCGCCCTTTTTAATCCTCACGAGATTGTATGACCCTCTCAAATCAAGCTTCGTGAAAACCGTTGCTCCCTTGAGGCTGTCAAATAACTCTGTAATCAACTAAATCGGATAAGCATTCTTAATCGTGACAGATTGAGACCCCTATAATCAATACAAAGTCTCAGTTCGCCACTCTTCTTTACACAGAAGAAACCAGCACCAGCAGGAGACGAGGATTTGCAGATGAAACCTTGAGAAGGTGCATCTGCAACATAGTCCTCCATGGCCTTATCCTCTAAGACCGACAAAGAGTAAACCTGACCACGAGGGAATATGGCACCAGGTTGAAGGTCAATTGCACAATCATACGACCAGTGTGGAGGTAAACTACCGGCTTAAACTTTGTCAAAGACATCGCTCAAATCGCGGTACTCCTACGGCAGGGAGGAGAGTGAAGAGGTGCACAGGACCTTGGCTTCCTTCTGGAAGCATGTCTTACTGCATTGTGGTGACCAGGAGAGAACCTCAGCACGGAGCCAATCAAAAGAGGGGTTGTGCCTCTGTAACCAAGGATAACCAATAACCAGCGGAAAGGTGAGGAAATAACTTGGAATTGGATTATCTCATGGTGAAGAGCCCCTATGGCCATGGACAACGGAACAGTCTCATGAGTCACATGGGCAGGCTGTAGAGGTCTCCTGTCAAGAGCCTCAATGGCAAGTGGAGTGGAACTCAGCTGCAGCGGAATCGAGTGCTTCGATACAAAGGCAGCAGCAATGAACAGGCCTGCAGCCCCAGAGTCAATTAGAGCCTGTATTTTGACAGATGACTCAGCCCAAGAAAGGGTAACTGGAATCAGGGGCTTATCCTTCTGGATTACTGGGGACAAAACAACGCCACCTAAGGTCTGTCCTTGACAGGACTTAGAGGTTCGGGCATTCCCTGGACAGGTAGGACAAGACTTCAAAAAGTGACCTGCCTGGCCACAATAAAGGCACAATCTCTCCCTCCTCCTAAGGACTCCCTCATCCGCAGAGAGACACGTAGCGTAGCGTGCGAGAATGTCAAATACCCTTTTAAAGGAAGCTACAAAGTCTGGGTAGCTCAGGACAATGGGTTTTTACGTCTCCCATAGAGGGTTTGCACAGTGTACACAGTATCTAATACAGTGTGTACAGTTTCTAATAGACATCAGGCGGTGTATTAATATATATATATATATATATATATATATATATATATATATATATATATACTCTCCATTCAGTGTAGCCTATATATACAGTGCATTCGGTGGTATATACTTTCTAATACACTTCAGGTGGTGTACACACACACAGTATCTTATACAGTGTGTATAGTTTCTACTACACTTCTGGTGGTGTACACAGTATACAATACAGTGCAGCCATTGTACAGTTTCTAATACAGTGCAGGTGGTGTACACAGTATCTAATACAGTGTGTACAGTTTCTACTACACTTCTGGTGGTGTACACAGTATACAATACAGTGCAGCCATTGTACACTTTCTAATACAGTGCAGGTGGTGTACACAGTATCTAATACAGTGTGTACAGTTTCTACTACACTTCTGGTGGTATACACAGTATACAATACAGTGCAGCCGTTGTACACTTTCTAATACACTTCAGGAGGTGTACACAGTATCTAATACAATGTAGTGTGGTGTTGCAAAACAAAAAATACATCATGTCCGGAAGGCCACCAAGGCGAGGCAGACACTCACAGGCTACTAAAAGAGGGCAAGCAGCCTCTGTGCCTACAGTCAACAGTGGTGGTGGTGGACAAGGTGCATCCTCTGCAGATGGCCGTGGGACATGCTTGTCCTTTTTTGCTGCTGCTGGCCGTGTTATTGAGCCACAACATGCAGAAGAGTTGGTGGAGTGGATAACTAAGCCGTCCTCATCCTCTGTGACCCATGCTCAGAGTAGTGTGCCTTTCAAAGCCAAAGTGGCCTATTCCACTGGCTCCTTGTCCACAGTCACTCCTTCTGTAGCCCCACCATCATGCACGGAGGGGTTCCCAGACTTCTTAGACCACAGTGTCAGTTATATGCTGATACGCCGCAATTTGAAGGCTCCGATGTTGGTTCACAGGTTAAGGAAGGGAGTAACGTGAGCCTAGAGAGAGGGGGTGCCACAGAAGGACAAGAAACTGGCAGTCATGTCCCCCCAGCTGCAGCATACTGCCAAGTTTGCTCCAGTGATGGGGAGGGAGGGGATGATGAGGCCACTGACTGTACTTGGGTGCCTGAGAGAAGAGAGGAGGAAAGTAAGGAGGAGGATGCACAACACCAACGAGGCAGCTTAAGGCCAGCCACCCTATTGCATCACACCACAGAGCTCCACAGGTAAAGGGCGTTGCTGACTCACCGCTGACTTTTAAAAGTTCTTTGGTGTGGGCCTTTTTCGACAAGTGTGCAGCAGATCGCACCGTTGCTGTCTGCAACTGTAGCACCCTCTACCAGAAGGTAGGTGCTAGTAAGGGTTGTTTTACTAGGTTTGTTCAGCACAGGCAAATTTAGGCAGGCCTATGCTACAAGCTAGACCTGTCTGTTTTGATCTGAAAATGATTGGACATTGTGGGACTTTAAATGAGGTCATGGACAGAGTGAAGGCAACTAGAATAAATGTACATGTTTATTGGAAAAATGAGATGCATAAAAACCATATCAAAAAAGAAGCCACAGAAAGAAAGACATTGTAGTAAATATCATTTCATAGTGAATCGCAAACACATAAGTATGTGCATATGCAATAAACGTCAAGAAAATATCAGACTTGGCGTCACATTGTGGTCCCATATGATAAATAATACATACAAACATTTCATATACCGTATTTATCGGCATATAACATGCACTTTTTTCCTCTTAAAATCAGGGGAAAATCGTGGGTGCGTGCTATAGGCCGATCCCCGCCAATTTTGTGCGATCGCCGCCGACATACACAGCCATGTGTAGATTAAAATATGGCGCCGAGACTGCAGGGATTCGTCGGAGCTGAGATACACATACCCGAGTGTTCTCGGCTTTTTTCGGTGCCGCTCACAGTTACGCCCAGTCCCGCCATTGGACCTGTGTTATGTCCATCATAGGGCGGGACTGGACGTGACTGTGAACCGCGCCGAAAAAAGCCGAGAACACTTGGGCATGTGTATCTCGGCTCCGACGAATCCCTGCAGTCTCGGCGCCATATTTGAATCTACACACGGCTGTGTAAATCGGCGGCGAGTGCACAAAGCTGCACTGACAAGGCTGCATTCGGGCAAAGCTGCACTGACAAGGCTGCACTGGGGCAAACCTGCACTGACAAAGCTGCACTGGGGCAAACCTGCACTGACAAAGCTGCACTGGGGCAAAGCTGCACTGGGGCAAACCTGCACTGACAAGGCTGCACTGACAAGGCTGCACTGACAAAGCTGCACTGACAAAGCTGCACTGACAAAGCTGCACTGGGGCAAGGCTTCACTGACAAAGCTGCACTGACAAGGCTGCAATGGACACTGGGGCAAGGCTGCACTGACACTGAAAAGGCTGCAGATGGACACGATAAGGCTGCATTGATGGGCATTTTAATGTAATTTCTTTTCCCTTAAACTTCCCTCCTAAAAGTTTTTTTTCCTTAAAATTCCCTCCTAAACTTGGGGTGCGTGTTAAACGCCGGCGCGTGTTATACGCCGATAAATACGGTATATACATGTAAAAATGCAGCAGCACCGGTAGAGGGAAAACAAATCAAAATAGTAAACATGTTGATGGAGTAATAGAAGATATTCTGAATGGAAAGTGTGTTGTAGACATATGTCTAGATCCCTAAGCACCCTAAGTACTTACATGAAGTCTGTACCGTGGGGTGTGGTCAGAACTGGGCCAGGACCAAGCATGTGCATCCGTCCCGGGAGCTGAGGTATGTTGGGATCAGTGCCGGCGAGGCGGGTACTCACAAGCCCCCCCTGAGATATGGGGGCCCAAGTAGTAGTAAAAACAAAAGTAGAGCGCCAAAGGGGACAGCCTAAAGAGAGTAGCATAAAACAATGTATCAAATAATGCTGATACAGTGAAAAATAACTAAATGAATAAAGTGATGTTCGTCTGATGAGGATGATGGAAAAGGGATATCTATGCCAAAAAAAGTAATGGTGTAAAACAGTGTACAGCCACATCCATAGCACAGTGGAGTGTAGTATGTACAGAGTGACTAGAAATACACAGCAGAGGCATATCCAATTCCATCAGGCCGATCAGTGGGGGATAACTAACAGACAAAACGGAAAAAACAAACCTAAAATGTTGGTGCCTTGCATAGTCCAAAAAAACAACAACTTGTAAACCCTAGATGAACATGACATAACTATGCTGCATGATCTCATGGGCACAAAGGTGTCCAGAGTATGTAAGATCAGAGTACGGTACAAGATCATCCTAGTCGTGAAAACCTAACACATAGGTGGCAGGGGAACACTGCCAAACCTGTCCATGAACCTCCATCCCTATACGAAGAGAGAAGAGGGGGGGATTTGGGACTTTAAATGAGGCACATATTGAAATGTGCCTCCATCCCTATTGCGGAAAATTATTGGACATTGATCTGGGGGCTGGGAGTGGTTAGAGTAGCAGTGGGTGTGACCACCTGTACTTCAGTCTGAGGCGCCTCCCCTGCTTCCAGGGACAATGTTCTGGAAGAGGAGGCTGGGCCTAGAGCCTGAGTGGCAGGCAGCACATGTGGGAGCCCTGACCAATCCCTAACTGACATTGGCAGGGGGCGGGCCTCTTATATATGCTGAGGTCACATGCTGCTGGGGAGGAGTAGTCGACTGGGTGATGTGAGGAATGGAGTGCTAGACAGCCGCAGGAGCACACCCCTGTCTGGGGGGATGTGTAGCGATCGCAGGAGGAGGCCCGGGGAGAGCTGTGAGGGAACAGTGCCTCAACACGGTCATTGGCAATGTCTCTGTCACCACACGGTCAGTGACAGGGAACTTCTGAAGCAGAGGGGCAGGAGAAGCTGTCGGAACGCATGGTCCGGGAAAGTTCCTCATCAAGGACTCAGGGCTGGGAGGTCGGTGAGTGTTACCACAGTGGATGGCTGGAGGTGCCAGGGATTCTGTTTGGGTATTCTGTTTCTACACGGTCACTAGCAGAGTCTTTATCATGCACACGGTGGATGGTGAAGAGTCCTGGATCAGAGACTGTGGGGATGTGTGTCAAATCAGTGTGGCCGGCTGGCACATGGTTTTCAAGTTGGACTGGCTGGGAGCAGTAGTCCATTTCCTAGAAGATAGACCTACTAGGCCCCTGGGGAGAGGTTCTGCAGGCCTCAGGCCTAGTAGCAGTGAGTCACCAGAGCCAGTAGAGGGGCTTATTCAGAGTGAGTTCTTCATACCCATTAGAAGAGGATGTGTTATATCTCAAATGTAATTACAAGTTGTACAGGAGGAAACCAGTTATGTAAGAGGAAGCAAGTTTGGGCAGGTGGTGAAGAGAAGTAAAACCATCATTACTTTTACACGGTCAAAAGTGATGTTTCTGTCCCTCACACGGTGATGGATGGAAAGCTCTTAGGAACAGTAGTCTTCATGGAGATGCAGAGGGAACAATAGTCTGCATGGAGATGAAGAGGGAGTAACAATCTGCAGGGAGCTGCAGGAGAAGATTTCTATTTAGTTAAGTGTGCACATTCAATCTTCAAGCTCTAACTATGATCAAAGCAACTGAAATCTGTAAATATGATGGCAATAATTGATTCTATGGGCAATGCATCCCATATTCCAATCCCTATCCAAGTTGTACCCCCCAATAAAACAACAAAAACAAAGCTTGCAAAAGACTGTTCATTGTCTCTGGAAAGGATGCATGAAGTCTGGCAGTGGGGTGATTTGGCGGATTGGTTGTTAGTAGTGCTAACACCATGGCTACACAACCTATGTCTGAAGCGGATCAAGCGTGGCCAGAACAGCAGCCGCTTGGCCACCACATGCTTGGCATATGACGACCTGCCATGCAGTCCATTGGCAACAGCACTTGAAAGACCCACATCAAAGAAAAAGGCGGACTTCTCCTTGCTCCTCATCTGGCATCTCCAATCCTACTATACCTCCAGTCTTCTCAAAAACCTGTACTGAGAGGAATAAAGGTATAGCAATAGGTGTCCCAAGTACTTGCAGCCAATCTGCTAGCAGTACACCACCAATTGATTTTAGCAGGCAAATTTCCCTACCCCAGTTGCTCAACCCTAAAAAGAAATTCGGTCCCAGCCATCCAGGTGCTCAGCCTCTAAATGCTAGCTTGGCCAAATTGCTAGCACTGCAACTGCTGCCTTTTCAGCTGGTAGACTTTGTCCCCTTTCGTGAATTTGTGTAATGTACTGTACCTCAGTTGCAGGTTCCAAAATGCTGTTTCTTTTCACGGAAGGCCATTCCGGCTCTCTACCAG
The DNA here is from genome assembly GCA_037952925.1 of Lithobates clamitans. Lineage (NCBI taxonomy): Eukaryota > Metazoa > Chordata > Amphibia > Anura > Ranidae > Lithobates > Lithobates clamitans. The sequence continues at coordinate 10,336,156 of JBBGZY010000031.1, read as the reverse complement.
CATGTGGAAGGCAATGTTTTGGCCTCATTGGACAGGGCGGTCAGCAGTAAGGTTCATATTACCACTGACTCATGGTCCAACAGGCACTGGCAGGGACGTTCCCTTTTCTTCACGTCGCACTGGGTAACTCTGCTGGCAGCTGGGAAGGATGCAGGACAGGGTTCAGTGTTGGAGCTTGTTCCGCCACCACGCCTCCAAAATGCTAGTGGTGATTCTGCCACAGCTCTCTCCTCCACCTCCTCCTCTTCTTCTTCCTCTATGGCTCTTCTGCAGATTTGAACTCTGAACCAGCGGTGCTCCGCAAGCATTTACGGGGCTACGCAAGCAGTCAGGCTAAAAAATGCCATGCGGTGCTTGAGTTGGTCTGCCTAGGGGACAGGAGCCACACTGGGGCAGAAATTATGTCAGCTCTACAGGGGCAGGCTCAGAGGTGGTTGACGCAACGCCAGCTTTAGCCAGGAATGGTTGTATGCGACAATGGCACCAACCTTGGCTTCTTTTCGCCATGCCAGTGGTTACTGATCAAGGATGCATGCACTGTCCTGTCACCATTTGAGGAGGCCACAGGGATGGTGAGCAGCGACAATGCGTGCATCAGTGACACTATCCCTCTAGTCTTCCTGCTGGAGCACATGCTTTGTGAAATCATGGACAGGTCCCTTGGGGCAGAACAGAGGGAGGAAGAGGATTACTTCCTTTCCTCTCAAGGCCCCCTTTATCCAGATAGCATTCCTGCGGGCCCGCCAAACACGCAGGAAGAAGAGGAGAAGGAGGGGGATTGTGTCAGCATGGATGTAGAAGATACCATTCAGCAGCAGTCTTCAAGGGATGGTTTTAAGTCCCCAGAAACCCAAGGAGTTGTACGTGGCTGGGAGGTGGTAGTTACGGATGATGTGATCCTTACTGACCCAGAGGATTCAGAATCGAATGCCTATGTAAACTTATGCTGCATGACCTCCCTGGTTCTACAAAGCCTGCAAAAGGACTCTAGGATTCGTGGTATCGAGGAAAGGAATCATTACCGGCTGGCAACCCTTCATGAGCCACGTTACAAGGGTAAGGTTGCAGAACTCATCCTGCCTTTGCAGAGAGAGCAGAGGATGAAACATCTTCAGGAGTCCTTGAAGAAAGGTTTGTGCAATGCATTTCAAGACCCTGGGAGGTTACCATTTCCTGGTGCTGGACAACGTGTTGCTTAGGCTTCGTTCACTCAGAGGAAGAGTGGGGGAGAAGGTGGCTGGATGCCTTTAAACAAATTTTTAGTCCTCAGCACTAAGGTCTGATCGGTTCAAGAAACCATCGCCAGCGACTGCATTGAATGGAGCAGGAATATCTGGGGGCAAGAGCAGACTTGGAGACCTTTCCAACAGAGCATACAATGGGTTACTGGGTCTTCAGGATGGACCACTGGCCGGAACTTGCTCAATATGCAATTGAGCTACTGGCCTGTCCTGCACCCAGCGTGCTTTCTGAACACGCATTCAGTGCTGCTGGAGGGTTTGTAACGGATCAAAGAGTGCGCCTGTCCACAGACTCCGTTGATAGGCTCACATTCATAAAAATGAATCAGTCTTGGATCAGCAGCTATCAAGCACCTGATGGTGATGTAACTGATTGAATTTGCTATGGATCTGGGATCCCTTGAAGACTGCCTATGCTGACTATCCTATTCCTCCTCAATCTTGGTGATGCTAGCTTCCAACAATATTTTTGGTTTAGGGCACCACCACCCAAGGCCCAATTTTTCTGCCCCTGTTTAACAGGGGCATGTAATTACAATTTTTGATAGAATATTTCAAAGCAGGGCCCGTTCCTGCACCCAACAAGAGTAGCTGTGAGGGGGTTACAGTGTTGTGGCGCCACCACCACCCAAGGCCCAATTTTTCTGCCCTTGTTTAACAGGGGCATGTAATTTCAATTTTTGATATAATATTTCACAGCAGGGCCAGTTCCTGCCCCCAACAAGAATAACTGTGAGTGGTTACAGTGTTGTGGCACCACCACTACCCAAAGCCCAATTTTCTGCCCCTGTTTAACAGATGCATGTAATTACAATTTTTGATATAATATTTCATAGCAGGGCCCATTTCTGCGCCCAACAAGAGTAACTGCGAGGGCTTACAGTGTTGTGGCACCACCACCACCCAAGGCCCAATTTTTCTGCCCCTGTTTAACAGGGGCATGTAATTACACTTTTTGATCAAATATTTCACAGCAGGGCCAGTTCCTGCCCCCAACAAGAGTAACTGTGAAGGCTTACAGTGTTCTGGTACCACCAACACCTAAGGCCCAGTTTTTCTAGTATATAGGGCAAGCCGCATAGTATATATACTGCTGTTCAGAGTATATAGTGCCTGGGGGGACCCCCACGTCATTTTTTTAAATATCCATACCTGACCTGAAGGGCCTGGTATGGATTTTGGGGGGACATCAATGCCATTTTTTTTGTATTTTTGGTATTTTTATCTATTTTGCCGGGATCCAACAATACATTATTTCCCTTAGAAATGTCATTTTGCTGTGGCACTGTTATAAACATGGGAAAGATGCGCTATTTTACAGGCATACTAAGGACACCCCCGGACACGATATTTAAAGGAATATTTCATTTTTATTATTTCACTTTAAGCAGTATTAAAATCACTGCTCCCGAAAAAATGGCAGTTTTTAAAACTTTTTTTTGCATTGATACACATCCCCTGGGGCAGGACCTGTGTCTCCAAACACTTTTTATGGCAATGGTAACTTGCATATAAGCCTTCAAAATGATTTTTCATGTTCACGTCCCATGTACTTTAACGGTGTTTGAACAGATTTTTTGAGTGTTTGCATGTTCTGCTGCAAACCGAACCGGGGGGGGGGGTATTCGGCTCATCCCTAATAACCCCAAGAGCAGAGGCACACTTAAATGGCAGATAAATCACAATATGACACTTTATATTGGATTGATTACCTCTACTCAAATTTGGTTCTATGAGTCCAGGCAGGAGGAGAGCAGACGACTGACCCTCTTTATGTCAGACCTCTCCCTTCTGACTCCTGACACCACAGGCCCAACGACAAACACTGTATTCAAATCAATATTTAATGGCTTAGCTTCCCAGATAAACTGTCCCGCACACCCACTGCATATACAGAGCCCTGAGTATGTGTGTGCGTGCCCATATGGCACTAGTAACTTCAGTCCCTTTGAAGAATGATGAGGCTTGTATCTTCAGCTAGCCACTCTCGTTGGTGCACTTAAACTCCTGAATAGCAAGGCCAAACAACACAACTGGCCCTGATTTTCAAGTAAAGCATGCAGGATCCTCCTCAGCAAGGCGAAAGGACAATGGTGTCTGTATACATCGTCTCTGTATCTAAATGGCCTTGTGTCCTGTGGCACTACAGGTGTCAGCAAGGTGACTAAGAGCAATGATGTCTGTATACAGTGTCCATACAACTCTATCTGTGTGCATTGTCCTTTTTTCCTGCAAATGGGCAAACGCCCTCTCACCAAATCCTGCGGTCACCTCACAATGGATCCTAATGTCACCTCACACTGGAACGCTTCACCGCCGTCGATGCAGGTGCGTCTGGATGTGCACCTGGGATCCCCCTCTATCAAGGTGGATGTCCCCGACCGGCTGTAGATGCCTGAAACCACGCGGTGGACTGACCAGGGAGGCAGCACCTCTCCCGTAGCTCCAGTCTTTTCTCTTGCCTTGTGGTGTCTGAGAGATCCCCTCAGATCAGCAAGATGGAGTCTCTACTTTCTTATACTATATATATATAGTCTAGCCAAGCCTATACCTGACTAGGCCATTGCCTGAGAGCGTGTTCAAAGACACTTTCAGCCAGGCAGGTGACTCACTGAGCTGCAGTTCATAAAATATATATCCACTGCATTGTATTCCAGCCAAGCCTATACCTTACTGTAGGCCATTCCTGGTGTACTGTTTTTACCTGTTTTTACTAAACTTCAGGCGTTGTTTTGCTAATCTAATTGTACAGTATGTCTGGAAGGCCACCAAGGAGAGGCGGACGCTTACAGGCCACTAAAAGAGGGCATGCAGGCTCTGTGTCTACAGCAAACAGTGCTGGTCATGGACACGGTGCATCCTCAGCACGTGGCCGTGGGGCACACTTGTCCTTTTTTTCGGCAGCTGGCCGTGTTGAACCACAACATGCAGAAGAGTTGGTAGAGTGGATGACCAAGCCGTCCTCATCCTCCTCATCCTCTGTCACCCAGGCTCAGGGTACTTTGCCAATGCAGCTGCTAAAGCAGCCTCTTCCATCTGATCAATATCATCAGTCACTGCTTCCCTAGCCCCACCATCATGCCCTGAGGAGTCCCCCGAACTGTTCGACCACAGTGTATGGTACATGCTGCAAGAGGATGTGCAGCATTTTGAAGGCTCTGATGATGGTACCCAGGTTGAGGATGAAGGCAGTAACGTGAGCCCAGAGAGAAAAGGGGGTGCCCTAGAAGGACAAGAAGCTGGCAGTCATGTTCCCCCAGCTGCAGCATACTGCCAGGTTTGCTCCAGTGGGGAGGAGGGAGGGGATGATGAGGTCACTGACTCTATGTGGGTGCCTGATAGAAGAGAGGAGGAGGCACATCTCCAACAAGGCAGGATGCCCTCCAGGGGCCAGCTTAAGGGCAGCCAACCAATTGCATCACACCGCAGAGCTCCGCATGTTTTTCCAAAAGTTCTTTGGTGTGGGCCTTTTTTGAGACGTGTACAGCAGATCACACTGTTGCTGTTTGTAACATATGTCTGAAGCCTATCAAGTGTGGCCAAAAAAGCAGCCGCTTGGGCACCACATGCTTGACCAGACATATGTCGAGCTCCCATGCAGTCCATTGGCAACAGTACTTAAAAGACCCACACCAAAGAACAAGGTGGACCTCTCCTTGCTCATCATCAGCTGGGATCTCCAACCCCACTATACCTTCAGTCCTCTCAGAAACCAGCACTGACAGGAATGAAGGTGTAGAATTAGGTATGCCAAGTACTTGCAGGCAATCTGCTATCGCTACACCAATGTCCGATGGTAGCAGGCAAATTTCCCAACCCCAGTTGCTAAACTGGCGAAAGAAATTCTGTCCCAGCCATCCACATGCTCAGCGGCTGAATGCTAGTTTGGCTAAATTGCTAGCACTCCATCTGCTGCCTTTTCAGCTGGTAGACTCTGCCCCCTTTCCAGAATTTGTGGAATGTGCGGTACCTCAGTGGCAGGTTCCCAAACGCCTATTTTTTTCTCGTAAAGCAATTCCTGCTCTCTACCGACATGTGCAAGGCAATGTCTTGGCCTTGTTGGACAAGGCGGTCAGCGGTAAGGTGCATATTACCGCTGACTCAGGGTCCAGCAGGCATGGACAGGGACGTTTCCTTTCTTTCACAGCGCACTGGGTAACCCTGCTGGCAGCTGGGAAGGATGCAGGACAGGGTGCAGTATTGTTGGAGCTTGTTCTGCCACCACAATAAATAGAAGGGTAAAAGACCGCGCTTAGGAACCTGCCTAGGTATGCTGCCTCCCCTGATATAGCTCCCCTGAGGGGTCTATGAATACAAAGTTATATTAAGAAGGGGATGGTGGCGCTCCCTGGTATGGGTAAACGTGTCAGTTAGTGGTGTATACTAACCTCAAAGGTGGTATAATGCAAATTATTATAATAAATTATAACATATAGTGGTCCGTGAACTCCAAATCGTGAACAGTGCTTGTAGCTATTAGTCACTTGAACGGGGTGATCTGCTATAAAATTAGCCTATCCCCACTCAGTAGACATTTTTACACTAGTGAATTTAACACAATAATGTATCTCTAAGGTGAGTATTAAGTTAATAGGACTCCATATAAATACCGTGTTTGACAATCATAAGTGGGAATGGCCTAACAAAGGGAGAACAAATCAAACATGGCGTTCATTACCGGGTTCAACACTCAGTATAAAGAATTCGAGCATATCTTGACAAAGTATTGGCCCATTTTAAAACAGGATCGCGTCTTAGCAGATTTATTACCAAACAAACCTAGGATAATATACAGAAAAGCTCCTACACTGAGAAACTTTTTAGTCCATAATGTAATTGAACCTCCTAAATCCATAAAAATATTCCCAGACATGAAGGGCTTCTATAGGTGCCAAAAATGCCTACCATGTAGGGTTAGCAAAAAACAACCCAGCAAAAAAGAAACTTTCAAATCTACAGCTGAAAATAAAGAATATTGCATTAGGGAACTCATCACCTGCCAGAGCACACACGTAACTTACGTCATAGAATGCCCGTGCCAGTTACAATACGTGGGCAGAACCACCCGCCCCCTATATGTACGCATAAGGGAGCACATTAAAAACATAAAAAAGGGGTTCCCTAAGCACCAACTCTCACGCCACTTTGATGCAATACATAGACGTGACCCATCGGGATTAATTTTTTATGGGATCGACTGCATTAAGGACCATTGGAGAGGTGGAAATAAAACCATACTAATATCACAAAATGAAACCGCTTGGATATATCGGTTGGGGTCCCTGGTCCCAAGGGGCCTCAACCTAGATATTGATCTAAACTGTTTCATAGATAACCCTTAAGTGCACTGCATAGTAGCGTCATAACTATGTGAGCAATTTTATAACGGGTACACTGACCCCAGGTCTCATGCAGAACTTTCCTAGGGACCACCTTTCATTAATGTACTGGCTGCTAGTAACATGGTTACTAATATTACTAGTATAGGAGTATTCTTTTCTCTATGCACCCCTTTTTCCATAGGCATGTAGAAGCCTTAGTAAGGTGGTACTTTTTTTATGGCAAAGGGGATGCATGCAAGAATAATAGCACACAAACTGTAAATGGTGATAACTATATATCCCCCTGGTACATCCCTCCTACACGAGTAACTATTTATGTAAATGCACCCTTGCGGTGTCACTTTCTCAGTTTACCATTTATTTTTGCTTGTGTTTTTTCTGTAGCATGAGTTACGATTGCTAGTTGTATAAGCCTCCCCATTTTAAAGCATAGCGTGTATACGAAATGATTGTATTGGGTACACATATTAGGTACGCAAGTTGGAACTTGGGCTAGATATTGGGTGTTTTGTACCATATGGTGCAGAGTTCTGCGATAGGAATAATTGTATTTACGCTAAGGCAAACCCCCAGATATGCTGCAGAACATCTAATATTTCGTAAGATATATGTGGCCTAATGATATATATCGATTGCCTGTTAAGGGCTGCCATGGGGTCCATCTAAATTGGTTAGTATGCATTAACATAAGCTTTCCGTTCTCTAACAAGCCTCCACTGCGGACACTACACAGATACCGCCTGTAACATCCCGCCCCTTCCTGTATCGTGATTGGCCAACTCCTGAGTGGGGGACGGGACAGACATGGCGGCTCTCCTATTTTATGACGTGGTGCGTGGCATGCTGGCACCGTCGCTGAGGACGTCTATGACGAAACGCGTACGACGGCGCCACGCACGCTACATCATTTACTGGTACAGGCAGCTGGAACGCAGGTGAAACGCAGCGCGCTGCTGCTCTCACCAACTGAGACACCTGTACGTTCGCTGCACTGGAGGCCGACATATCCCAATACTAGCCGTCTATATTACGGCCCCGGGTGCGACTCTTTTGGGGTATGCTAAGGCATTCCAGGAATTATTTTATATATATTTTAAAACAGTTTTATTAAGTTCCTAATTTTTTGTATCCAGTCGCTGTATATTTTCAATAAACCCAGCATTTTTTACTACACTATGGGAGCCTACATCTTTTTTCCTCTATGAGGAGTCTACCACAGAGTACATCAGAAATTATCTGAAAGAAGGAGGGATATCCCAGACCCTTGGATAAGGATGGTGAAGCAACTGTAGTGGTCTTAAATACAAGCGCATTACCCCCGTGGGGGTGAGGGGATCTGGTGAGTGGGGATCCTGGAGGGGGAGCACAAAGTCACAAGTGGAATTCCTGGAAACACTTAAAGTCACTATTTCTGTGTGAATCATCCTGAATGAAGGCCCAATTTTACCAGATGGACTATTAGTTATGCATTGGTGTATCAAGATTCCTTAAAAAACACTTATAGTCACCCGTTTGTGCTAATAACCTTGAGTGGGGACCTAGTACATCTTATTAACTATTAGTATGCATATATGTACAAACACCATTTTCTTTTCTCTTAAATAAGGTTTTTTCCTTAAATATGGTTTTTCTAACAAGTGCCTATATATAATATAATTTTACTCTGCATGTATTCACTAAAGTTGGTACTAGCACATAACCACTTATGATTGTCAAGCACGGTGTTTATATGGAGTCCTATTAACTTAATACTCACCTTAGAGATACATTATTGTGATAAATTCACTAGTGTAAAAATGTCTACTGAGTGGGGATAGGCTAATTTTATAGCAGATCACCCCGTTCAAGTGACTTAATAGCTACAAGCACTGTTCACGGATTTGGAGCTCATGGACCACTATATGTTATAATTTATTATAATAATTTGCATTATACCACCTTTGAGTTTAGTATACACCACTAACTGACACATTTACCCAAACCAGGGAGCGCCACCATCCCCTTCTTAATATAACTTTGTTCTGCCACCACGCCTCCAAAATGCTGGTAGTGGTGATTCTGCCACACCTCTCTCCTCCACCCCCTCCTCTTCTTCTTCCTCTATGGCCTCTTCCTGTGCAGATTTGTCCTCAGAACCAGCAGTGCTCCGTAGGCGTTCTAGAGGCTACGCAAGCATTCAGCCAAAAAGATGCCTTGCGGTGCTTGAGTTGGTCTGCTTAGGGGACAGGAGCCACACTGGGGCAGAGATTCTGTCAGCTCTGCAGGGGCAGGCTCAGAGGTGGTTGACGCCACGCCAGCTTCAGCCAGGGATGGTGGTTTGCGACAATGGCACCAACCTCCTCTCCGTCCTCCGACAGGGACACTTCACCCATGTGCCCTGTTTGGCTCATGTCCTTAATTTGGTGGTGCAGAGGTTCTTGTGCAGATACCCGGGCTTACAAAATATCCTGAGGCAGGCCAGGAAAGTCTGTGAGCATTTCTGCCGGTCATATAATGCCAGTACTCAGCTGGCTGACCTTCAAAAGGAATGCAACCTGCCCAAGAACCGCCTCATCTGTGACATGCCTACCAGGTGAATCTCAACGTTACCAATCCTGCAGTGGCTGCACACTCAGCAGAGGGCCTTTAACGAGTACCTGTGCGAGTATGCCACCAGGACAGGGTCAGGGGAGCTTGGCTTTTTTTTCGCCATGCCAGTGGCTCATGATCAAGGATGCATGCACTGTCCTGTCACCATTTGAGGAGGCCACGAGGATGGTGAGCAGTGACAGTGCATGCATAAGTGATACTGTCCCTCTTGTCTACCTGTTGGAGCACACGCTGCTTGGAATAATGGACTGGGCACTTGAGGCAGAACAGAGGGAGGAAGAGGAGGACTTCCTTACCTCTCAAGGCCCCCTTTCTCCAGACAGTATTCCTGCGGGCCCGCCGATCTCACAGGAAGAGGAGGAGGAGGAGGATTGTGTCAGCATGGAGGGGGAGCCTAGCACTCAGCATCAGCAGCAGTCTTCAAGGGATTGTTTACAGTCCCCAGAAACCCATGGACTTGTACGTGGCTGGGAGGAGGTAGCTGCGGATCAGGTCGTCCTTAGTGACCCAGAGGACTCCGGATCGAATGCCTCAGCAAACCTACGCTGCATGGCCTCCCTGATCCTGCAAAGCCTGCGAAAGGACCCGCTGATTCATGTGATCAAGGAGAGGGATCACTACTGGCAGGCAACCCTTCTTGATCCACGTTACAAGGGTAAGGTTGCAGAACTTATTCAGCCGTCGGGGGAATCAACAGGAAGTGAGAGGAAATCTACCCTTAGGAAGGGAAATTCTCTCCTGTAAGAGTTAATATGGGAAAAAGGTGTCTCCTCCACTGATTTAGAAATGGAGGAACCCCCTAGGGGTGGGACTTTGAAGGCACTACCATAGCACAAATTATGTAAAAATGTATAAAGTTTATTATATAGACAGAAAAACACATAATAAATAAAGAATAAATACAAATGGATGCATTATGATGTACAAACGTTTGGCAGAATAGACATGATACAAAATCCTAAACCTAATGACGTTTCAGAGATGAACTGTAGTCTCCTTCATCAGGGTTTTTCAGGGAAGTACATTGTCTATAAAATTTGGTCCTAACATATAGAGGCGAGGGGTCCCCCAAGGGCCACATCCAACGGACAACGGTCAGCATGAGATGGAATAAAAAAGAAGGACTGCAGACCAGCCACATATGGCTTGAGATGCTCATCTATAAGTCGACTAGCATTTTCACTTATGGATCCCCTGCCCGATATAATGGGCCTACCTGTGGGGTTGTGTATATCTTTGTGGACCTTGGGTAATGAGTAAAAGGTCGGTACTTTGGGAAAAGCTATTCTGATATATTCCCATGTAGTCTTGTCATTGTCAATGACAGGTCATTATTACATCAATCCTTTTTTTTTTTACTTTTCCCTCTCCCTGCTCTCTTTTCAGATCCTCCTCATATTTTGGGTCCCAGTGCATGTGTCAGCTTACCGCTGGTCTGTGAATCGGACTCCAGTGTGGCTTTTGGATGGGAGGAAGGGGTTTTTTTACTTTTTCCTTTCCCTTCCTCCACGCCAGTTCTTTTTTATTCCATCTCATACTGACCGTTGTCCGGTGGATGTGGCCCTTGGGGGACCCCTCGCCTCAGTCTATTTCATACTTTTTTAAAGTTAGTTTCGATGCGTCTATGTACTGTTTTGCTATTATGATGTAAGTATTGCCATATACGTTTGATTAATATACACTATATGTTAGGATCTTTTGATTGATCATTGTGTATTTAAATTTTATAGACAATGTACTTCCTTGAAAACCCCTGATAAAGGAGACTACGGTTCATCTCTGAAACGTCGTTGGGTTTTGTATCATGTCTATTCTGCCAAATGTTTGTACATCATAATGCATCCATTTGTATTTATTCTTTATTTATTATGTGTTTTTCTGTCTATATAATAAACTTTATACATTTTTACATAATTTGTGCTATGGTATTGCCTTCAAAGTCCCACCCCTAGGGGGTTCCTCCATTTCTATGTTCATTTGGGATGTGGCACACCATTATTGGTAGTAGCCGTGTTTGGATATTCCTGTTTCTTCCACTGATTTATCAGCAATCCTTGTTTCCTTTAAAAAAAAACAAATTTTCAAAATCCAATTGTCATTGGGACAGAAAGTGAGGTGAAATCTTCTGAACAGGGCCACAGACAGCAAAACAAATGTTACAGGGGTGATGATTGCCTATGTTTTCCAAAAAGCTTTAAAATAGATTTTTTGGCTGGAGCTACACTTACAAAATGTACCTGTTCCAAATTACAAACAGATTCTACATAAGAACAAACCTATAGTTCCTGTCTTGTTTGCACTGCCTGTATACTGCTGTTCAGAGTATATAGGGCCTAGGGGCCCAACGCCTTTTCTTTTTTTAATTTGGGTGCAGGGTTCCCCTTAATATCCATACAAGACCCAAAGGGCCTGGTAATGGACTGGGGGGGGGGGGGGTACCCATGCCGTTTGTCTCACTGATTGTCATCCATATTGCTGGGACCTGACATTACATTAAATTAAAGCCGCAAGCAGTTTTAAATGACTTTTATTCCTTTAAAAATTACATTTTGTGCAGGGACTTTTCTAAGCATGGGAAACACGCGCGACTTTAAAGGTATACTATAGACACCCCCAGGTATGATATTTAAAGGAATATTTCACTTTTATTTTTTCACTTTAAGCATCATTAAAAATCACTGCTTCCGGAAAAACTGACGTTTTTAAAACTTTCTTTTGCATTTATACATGTCCCCTGTGGCAGGACCCGGGTCCCCAAACCCTTTTAGGACAATAACTTGCATATTAGCCTTTAAAATTCGCACTTTTGATTTCTCACGTTCGAGTCCCATAGACTTTAACGGTGTTCAAATGTTCGCGCAAACTTTCGCGTGTTCTGGATGCGAACCGAACTGGGGGGTGTTTGGCCCATCCCTACTGAGGAGGGAGCTGAGGCTGATATGCAGGAAGAAGAACAAGCTGTGGATGAAGCAAAAACCAGTGTGCTTGTAACGCCAGAGCCTAAAGAACAGAAAGAGCAAAGAGCTATTCACCCACCTAAGAGACTGACTTATGATATGCTGGGTAAAAGCTCTGAGGAAGCTGTGTTCACTTCAAAAAGGACTCTTGGGTGCCTGGTTCTTCCACCACACAATTAGTGGAGGACAACCCCAACTAACCCCCTGACACATCTAGCTGGGCCATTCCAATTCTGGTGGCCTGTAGGCAGGACAACCTCCCCTCCTATGCTAATTGGTGGGAGGTTCCTCTGCCAGGTTTTTATGCAGATGCAAACTGTTTGATTTCCTGTGCACACTAACTTGCTTTCTCCGCTTGTATATAAAAAGCATGTAATAGGTTACAGACTTTTTACTTCCTTTGGGGACGTAGAGTAATGCCGCGTACACACGGTCGGACTTTTCAGCTACAAAAGTCCGACAGCCCGTCCGACAGACTTTCGACTGTCTTTTGGTGGACTTGCGGCGGACTTGCGGCAGACTTTCTAATGAACAGACTTGCCTACATACGATCACACAAAAGTCAAACGGATTCGTACGCGATGACGTGCACCAGACTAAAATAAGGAAGTTGATAGCCAGTAGCCAATAGCTGCCCTAGCGTGGGTTTTTGTCAGTCGGACTATACAGACGAGCGGATTTCTGAGTCCGGCGTAGTTATGATGTAAAGATTTGAAGCATGTTTCAAATCTAAAGTTCGTCAGATTTGCGGCTGGAAAAGTCAGCTGAAAGTCCAGGGAAGCCCACACACAATCGGATTGTCAGCCGGCTTTGGTCCGTCGGCGTCCGTCGGACTTTTGTGTACGCGGCATTAGAGTAACTGAACAAACAAAAGCAGCTCCTTCGGGGGTATTGCTACATATATATAGATGATTATTAAACTGTTTTCAGGTATTTTTTTTTTAACTTGTTGCTTTCTTTTTGTTTATAGCGCAAAAAATAAAAACCGCAGAGGTGATCAAATACCGCCAAAAGAAAGCTCTATTTGTGGGAAAAAAAGGAAATCAATTTTGTTTGGGTACAGCTTCGCACACCTACGCAATTGTCAGTTAAAGTAATGCAGTGCTGTATCGCAAAAAATGATGTAGCGCTGGTAGATTTGCGATCTACCATATGTTAGGTAAATTTAGTAACTTGTTCGATAAATAGGTTAGGTTTGCCTCTGTTCCAGCTTGGCAGACGTTGTGTGTGTTTCCGTGCTGACCGGTGGGTGTCGCTGTTATCACTGGTCAGTGTTGGAAATGCAACGTATCGAAGCGTATGGATGCTCTTCTGTCCCGGAGACAACTCGGTGGAGGTAGTCCTCCGAGATGCATTCTGGGAGAGGGTATTTATGGGCAGACGCCATATTGTGGGGTTCGTTTTACAGCCACCTGCTGGCCCTCCTGGCCAACAGGTATGTGTTAGAGAAGCCATCTCGTGGTCCTCCGTTCCGAAGGCCCACGTCGCTGCTGCCCAGGGGTGGGCCCAGAAGCTTGTCTGGGGCCTACCACAGCAGCCGAGGAATGGTCCTGAGCTGTCTATCCAAAGGGAGGAAGCTGGACAACTGAGGAGATACCAGGGGAGGACCCGTCATGGAAGGATCACGCAGCATGCTGGTCTGGAGAGGAGCCTGGTGACTCGGTTGGAAGACGTATCCTAGAAGTAACTATACAGCATAGTGTTGCCCGGTTGGCTTAAAGGTTCAAGCACTGTGACTGACGTTCATCGCAGAAAAACCAATACATCCTGTGGCAGAGGATTGTACCGGTTTATCCCAAACAAGTCTGTGGCAGAGACTTTTGTTCATGCTACGTACTGGCTGCTAGGCAAGTGAGAGAGGCCTATCCAGGCGAGCGAGGAGTGTGTCCCACGAGGGTAGCGCATTCTATTATAATATCCAATTTTACCAGGACATTTGTCAAGAACCTTACAAGAAGATATTTGAGTTTCTTCTGCAGTTTCCCTTCTGCCTCTTTCCTGCTATTTCCTTAGTAAATTGTTCAATAAAGCATTGAAAACGTACTCAAGTGTTGGTGCGTGTATCGTCCAGAGGTAAACTCAACAGAACTCCTAGACCCGGTGCTGGTAAAACAAAGGGAAGGAGAGTGAAGGTAACAAGCCCGCTTAAACCAGCAGCTCCACCGAGAGTTAGTGCTACAATGGCCTGGTCATTAACCGCTTCCGGACCGCCCCATGTACATTTAATGTGGCAGGGTGGCCCGGGTGCACAAAATCATGTACCTGTATGTGATTCCGTGCACGAGGTTTAGAGGTTTAGGGGGCATGCCGCCGATCGTTCAGAAGAGACACAGCGGTGTGCCGATGTAAACAAAGCACACCGCTGCTCTGTCAGGGAGGAAAAGAGAGAGATCATGTTTCAGCTAAGCTGAATCAGGATCTCTCTTTTCCTCCAGTGAATCCACTCCTCCCACAGTTAGAAAGCATTTCCCAGGGAACACATTTAACCCCTTGATCACCCCTGTGGTTAACCCCTTCCCTGCCAGTGTCACTTATACAGGGACCAGTGCATTTTTTTAGCACTAAGCACTGTATTGGTGTCACTGGTCCCCAAAAATGGTCACTTAGGGTCAGATTTGCCCGCCGCAATGCTGCAGTCCTGCTAAAAATCGCAGATCGCTGCTGTAAAAACAATTAAAAAAATAAGAAGTCCCTAAATCAATCCCCTATTTTGAAGACGCTATAAATTTTGCGCAAAAAAATCAATATATGCTTATTGGGATTTTTTCACCAAAAATATGTAGCAGGATACATATTGGCCTAAATTATTAAAGAATTTATTTTTTTTTACATTTTTTGTCTTGGTAATGTATTATAGCAAAAAGTTAAAAATATTGTTTGTTTTTTTTAAAATTGTTGGTCTTTTTTTGGTTATGTGGCGCAAAAAATAAAAACCGCAGAGGTGATTAAATACCACCAAAAGAAAGCGCTACATTTTTTTGGGGTACAGCATCAAGCGACCGTGCAATTGTCAGTTAAAGCGACGCAGTGCTGTATTGCAAAAAATGGCCTGGTCAGGAAGTCGGTAAAACCTTCTGGGGCTGAAGTGGGTAAGGGGGTAAAACCTTCCTGGGGCTGAAGTGATTAAGAATGCTTTTTTAATGCATGGGGGCACTCATGCGGGCTCGCTCCCGAGTCCTACTGCTGCATCCATTGACACAGACAGCAGGACTCAGCCCCGCCCCCCCGGTTCCGTGTCACTGGATTTGATTGACAGCAGCGGGAGCCAATGGTTCCTGCTGCTATCAATCTATCCAATGAGGACTCGAGACAGTGGCTGGAGCTGCTGTGCTCATCCCCGTCGATGGAACAATCGGGTTCAGGTAAGTAAAAGGTGGGCTCTGGGGGGCTGCTGCACTACAGAAGGTTTTTCACCTTAATGCATAGAATGTATTAAGGTGAAAAACCTTGAGGGTTTACAAACCCTTTAAGGGCAGAGGAGAAATTTTGGTCTTACAGACCCCAGAATTTTCCATAAACATTACCTGTCACATCATGACTATTGCCGTTACAAGGGTTGTTTACATTCCTTGAGACAGCAATAAAAGTGATTTAAAAAAAACTAACGTGACAGTGTAGAAAAAATAAATAAATAAATAATTTAAAAAATGAAAGCGTCCCTGTCCCCCCAGTGTTTGATCACAAAGGCGAACGCATGCATCGGTCACGCACGCACGCACGCAAACAGCTCTCGTGCCACACATTTGAGGTATCACCGTGAACGCCAGCAGACCTTGGGCAGTAATTGGAGCATTGGACCTCCTCTGTAAATTTAAAGTGGTAACCTGTAACAGCTTTGTCTATGGTTAGTAAAATTTACACTGTTTGTCGCTGTTGCACGGGCATGCACAATTTTAAAGCGTGACATGTTTGGTATCTATTTACTTGACATAATATCATCTTTTATATTTTACTGAAAACTTGGGTTATGTATGTATGTTTTTTTTTTTTTTTTGCATTACAATTCAGAAAAGTGTATTTTTTTCCAAAAAATTGCACTTGAAAAACTGCTGCATGTGATATAATAAAATTACACTACCCATTTTATTCTTTAGGGCCTCTGCTTTAAAAAATATATATATAGTGTTTGGGGGTTCTAACTAATTTTCTTTTTTTTTTTAAATACTGATTTTTACATGTAAACTAAAGTGTCAGAAAGGGCCTGCTCTTCAAGTGGTTACAGACTATCATTTGCAACCAGAAGCCTCTGAGAAGTAAGCCTATTTGAAGTGTTGGGATACATCTCATTGCTAGCTCCCAGGGTGCCAACAGCATTAAATAGCTGAAGTTCAAAAGACATATGTAAAAAGGGGAGGTGATGGTAATAGTATGCATCCAAGCTAATAATTGCCTGCATTATTCTGAAAATGCTAGCTGCTTCTCTGTCAAACTGATCCAATGGCTTCAATACTGTCTAAGTCAATGGCCTGAAAAAGTACACAGGTAATACATTTTGACTTTGATCTGACTTTTTTTGCTCCAGTCCTCTGATTTACAAAGCCTTACCAGACAGCTCAGTCACTGTCTTAAATATGGTGGCTGCATTTTTTTTCTTTATTAGGGTTGTTTTTCTTTATTTTCACCTGGTGACGCAGCAAGTAAGTCTGTTGTTTTTTCAGCCAGAGACAGCTTTCAGGCAGAAAAGGCAGCTAGAGGATTGAGATAAACCATTTCACACTGACATCATGGGTACTTACAATAATCAGCTTTTATTAATTATTTGTTCATTATATCATTATATTATATTTATTTATTATCCCAAAAAGAAAAAAAAAACTTCTATAACTGCTTATAAAGTGTTTGCTGGACTACAGCTTTTAGTCAAGTCCTTCTCAATCTGCTAGTCTAACACTACCATCACCCAGACTGACAATGTTGCTGTACAAAGGTGTCTTTGTTGATCCTTCAGTGGAGTGGAGGCACTCTAAAACAAGAAGTGTGTTACTGATGGGATCACTAGGTGAAAATATAGGAAAAAAAGAAAACAACTGCAGCCACCACATTAAAGTGGCTGTTAACCTACTTCCAAAACTTTATATAAGCCCCTCTGTGTTCTAATAACAAGTGCTCCTGTCTGTGTGTTTTATTTTAAAAAAAGCCTACTTTACCTTTTTTCACAGTGGGTTCCCTGCGATCACGTTACCGGTCGTGTCTCCTCTCTGCCCTGCTGACAGATGCAGTGGGCAGGGCCAGGATTCCCCCGCTGATATCAACGCAAGGAGGAGAGGAGAGAGAGCACACAGACGGGAGCACTTGTAATTAGAACACAGAGGGGCTTATATAACATTTTAAAAGTTATGAAAACAACAGGAGCAGAGGGGACTGGCACTGACATAGGGGCACACAGGCAGGGAGGGGGAGGAGGACACAGGAGCACATAGGAGGACAGGGAGGCTGTGGATGACAGAGGCACGTAAACAGACAACGGTGTCAGAGCTCAGCAGCCATGATACAGTGTGGTCAGTTTACAGAGGGAAGGGCATAGCCAGTTAGGATCAGCCAGGTATTACAGGTGTTACAAGGGGGGCAAATGACACAGCACAAGCACTGTGCTGTATAACATGCTTTAAAGGGACAGGATCCATTTTTTGGGGGTTAACAAACGCTTTAAAGGATTGGTAAGCTGCAATATAAGATATTAGCCACATAGGCAATGCATTATTTGCATTGAGTAAGTTGACTCATAGACTTGCATTGTGCAAAGGAATAGTTAAGAAAACAGTAAGAAAAGCCTGTATACTGTATGTAATGAGCAAATATGGCTGCCCCATGAATGTATATTATTAGGAACTATCCACAGAAACATGCATTTAACAAAGTCAAAGTAAAAAAAGCAGCCACAGACAGATGGACTTCATATTTTTTATTATTGCAATCTGTTTATTACATTTTTTCCACATGTACAGAGGAAAAATAAAGAAAAAACACATTTTCTGACTCAAATAGTCACATATGTAAAGAAAAAAAGAAACACAAGAAAATATTAAGTGAACAATAATCAATGCAACTGTAGGACTCTAAACAGTAATCGGCATTATCTCAATTGTCCCTTACCCAGAACTTAGTATTTTTAATTAATATATAACTGCATTCCTTGGCAGTTTTTGTATAATATTTACCTGGAGGTAATTGTTAAAAGTATTGTTTATTCTTTAAAATAATAAATAAACTAGTTAGTGTGTGTATATATATACATACATAATTATTATACATAATGATAACATAATAACATGAAGTTTCATATGTTCATTTTTTTATAATCCCTGGAATCTCATTTTCACAATAAAAAAATAGTTTGGTAGCACAAGTGCGATATGAAAAATTACCACTAGATGCCGATGTAAAGCAACATTTATCATTGGTGTTCACATCACCAAAGCTTAGCTGTGAAAGAACACTGGGGGGGGATTTACTAAAACTGGTGCACACAGAATCTGGTGCAGCAGTGCATTGTAATATTATTATATAATTATATTATTATATCATTATACAGGCTTTATATAGCACTAACAATTTGCACATAACTTTACAACATAAGGGCAGACAGTACAGTTACGATATACTTCAATACAGGCGGAATTTAACCAATAAGCTTCTAGGTTTTATAGTCAAAGATTAACTGAACAAGCTGAATTTAGAAGCTGATCGGCTACCATGCACAGCTGCACCAGATTCTAAGTGCACCAGTTTTCACAAATCTCCCTCATTGTGTATTTTTTGTACTGGCCTAAGTGTGAAGTGTTTAAGTATAGGTGAGCAAGGAGGATGCAAGTTTCCATCGTCATTTTACATTAGCATATACATTCTTGAGTTTCATATTAGCCAATGGTTATGTGACAAGATGTTGGAGCATTTAACCACTTAGTAACCAAAGAAGTGGCAAATGAGTATTGATCTTAAGGGTCTATATATAAAAAAATTGCTGTGTCTCATCATTTACGCAAAAGTAACAAATAATACCGGAAATGTTTGTAATATGTCTGCAATGTCAGTTTTTATTTGCCTTTTGTCAGGGAACGTAACATTCACTTATCATTTGATACTAAGAGAAAATAGTTTTAGGAAGATTTTACCATTAGAGTTAAAGAACATTTACAAATAGAGGAAATTAACTGACACTATAGAATGGGAACATTTGACCAGAAGTGAATATATTATGAGGGAGACCTCAGAACTGTACACTGTGCTCAGCCTATAGAGATTCCTGTGCGCACGGCTGAACAAATGGGTGTTCGGCCAAGGGAATCTGCAGTCACAGTATAAAGTGAAGCAATTAGCAGCAGTATTATTGCCACTGCTAAATGTAACAGCTTCATACTCAGGCTTCCTAGTTGTTTGGGAGTCTGCATCATCCTACATCCTAACAACCAGTGACTCATCCCCGCTCGGAACATTCAGCTGGGTGAATGTTATTAGCAGGTTATTGAATCATGCGCTGGAAGCTTGTTGTATGCAGAGTATACTTTTACTTTTATGGAGAATATCTTTATCATGGAATAGGAAACAGGTGGATACAACTACACACACTTAGGAACGAAGGTACTTCCTCTAAATACATTACCATAGAACACACATTATAACACTGCAGTGCCACCTGCTGGGTAGATAGCTATAATGCATACAGTATTGTCAGTTTATTAGCATCCATGCTGTTGTTCTTTCCAACACCCCTTCTCAATAGCATGTGCTTTGTCAAATTATATTCAGCTTCTTCTGGAAATAACTATGACGTTCCTTCAACAAAGGCTTGGTGAGTGCATTAGCAGTCATCTTCTCGGATGGGCATGCTGTTGTTCTTTCCAAAAATGTAAAGGGATTGTGTAAAGAAGGTAAAAAAAACAACGTGCCCCTCCTTAAATTTTAATTTCAGGCCCTGCAGATCTGGAATGGCTTTTAAGGGGAAGCCCCATGCAAAAAAATAGTGCAAGAAAAATAAAGAGTGAGGTCCCTGAAAAAAACACACAAGACCTTTATTTGAGTATGTAGCCTGGTTGGCCAGCATGCAGATGCCCCCTCCTGAACCAAACCAGGCTATATGTCCTCATCATGGAGGGGTACCTCTCAAGGAAGGATCCCCCTGGAAAAGCATCTTGCCCCCATATTGATGAGAACAAGAGCAACTTCCCCACAACCTTGACCCGATGGTTGTGAGGGTTGCAGGTCTGCTTTTTGGAATCTGTAAAAAATAAATATGCCTCCCCCAGACATGAATGAGTAAATGGGGCGGGTGTAAGATTCCCTTATCATCCAAGGGAATTCTATGATGCCATCTAGTGGCCAAATGCAGTATTTTCCATTTTAATTCAAAAACATTGCACCAACACAGGAAATAGCCTAACAACATTCATGTTTTGCACCATTCACACAGAACAAATGTACATGCACAGTCCCTAGGCGAATTGCTATGCACATTCTTTATAAATACAGCTCTAAAAGTTGTAAAAAATAAAAGGTCACAAACAGCTTTAGCCAAAAAACAGGGCAAAAAGCAATATACACAGTGCAGTAACCCAAAAGAATCTATAAGCAGCTCAACACTACTTGCTGCACTTGTTTCTATGGTTTACAGCAATTGCAGATCATCACTGCTTATCAACATAATAGATAAGAATAAATTAAGGGGGCTGCACATACAGGGGGTTCTTCCAAAGAAGTGGGGTTCTGAAAATAAGTGACACTTCTGCTCTTGCCCAATCCACCTGAACATCTTCTTCTCTCTTCACAGGTAAACCTGCGTTTATATCTCCACATACCTTAAAACTGAACATTGCATGACTGCAAAAAAGCTTATTGGGTAAACCTGCGTTTATATCTCCACATACCTTAAAACTGAACATTGCATGACTGCAAAAAAGCTTATTGGGTAAACCTGCATTTATATCTCCACATACCTTAAAACTGAACATTGCATGACTGCAAAAAAGCTTATTGGGTAAACCTGCGTTTATATCTCCACATACCTTAAAACTGAACATTGCATGACTGCAAAAAAGCTTATTGGGTAAACCTGCGTTTATATCTCCACATACCTTAAAACTGAACATTGCATGACTGCAAAAAAGCTTATTGGGTAAACCTGCGTTTATATCTCCACATACCTTAAAACTGAACATTGCATGACTGCAAAAAAGCTTATTGGGTAAATCTGTTTGTCACCACTGTTTCAACTCCATCTGTAGCCATGCTCACATTATTTCAATGTTTATTTAGCCATTAAGTCTTACCTAAATTATGGGTTGCCTTATCTTTACTATTTTGGCCTTTTAGTCCCCTTGCAGTTTGATTGTGGTGTGAAAGTTATGCCCTGCTAGCTGTGTTGCTAATATGCCCTCCTAATTGATTAATTGCCAGATTCAACCCACACCCAACACACAGTATAAAAACAAGGCCTTCCTTACGGGGGAACACATACAGGGGGTTCTTCCAAAGAAGTGGGGTTCTGAAAATAAGTGACACTTCTGCTCTTGCACTTCAGCAAGTTGCACAAAGCAAACTATAAAAGACTGCAGGTGACTCCATTTCCTAATTTTATCATCTTCCTCTCTGAAACATGCACTCTTTACCTCTCCTCCTTTTCACAATTGCTGCCTCTCTCCTGAAACTCTCTTTTCTACATCCCTCTGCTCCACCCCACAACCTGTACATATCACCCTCACTTCTCCCCTCCCCCTATTACTGCACTCATCACCTCTTTCTAACTCTAAGCCCACTTGCTAACATACCCCCCAGGATACTGAAGCATGTCCCCTCATACAAATCATATTCTCATATTACCTCCCTCACTCTTCTGCTTCTCCTAATCGCTGGAGATATTTCCCCAAACCCTGGGCCCACTTTATTTAACTGTGCCCAACACACCCATCACCATCACCCTAAACCCTCTGGCAGTAGTCGCAATCTACACAATCTAGTCTCCATTCCTCTTCTTGCCAACACCAGCCTCACTCTCTCCTGTGCCCTCTGGAACGCCCGCTCTGTCTGCAACAAACTCACGAATATGACACCCCTTCTCCTGCTTCCCTCTCCCAGGGTGGCCTTCACTGGACTCACTCCCCCAGGCCTAATGGATGCAAGGGAGGTGGAGTGGGATTCCTCCTATCCCCCCAGAGCACCTTCCAGGTTATTCACCCTCCTCCCTCTTTTTCACTCTCATCATTCGAAGCCCACTGTATACGTCTATTCTCTCCCACTTCCCTAAGAATTGCTGTGATCTACCGGCCCCCTGGACCATTATCGACTTTCCTTGATGAGTTTTCTGCCTGGCTACCCTACTTTCTCTCTTCGGAAATTCCCACAATCCTTCTCGGTGATTTCAACATCCCTGCTAATACAAACATTCCTGCTACTCCTAAACTTCTTAGTCTAACCTCTTCATTTGACCTGAAGCAATGGGTACAGGCTTCTACTCACTCTGATGGCAACACCCTTGACCTTGTATTCTCCTACCTATGCACTCCATGCAACTTCTCAAACAATCCTTTTCCTCTCTCTGACCACCACCTTATTAGTTTCTCTCTCCCCCTGTCTTCCACCACCTTTCCCTCCAATCGCCTAACCGTCACCCGTAGAAACTTTCGCAACTTCAACTCCTCTCTCCTCTACTCTGCTACCGACCACCTCTATGACAAAATCTCCCCCCTGTCCTGCCCCAACCAAGCCATATCCATCTACAATAAATCTCTGTCCTCCACCCTGGACAAGCTCGCTCCCCTCACTACACGCAGAATCAGGCCTCGACCCCTACAACCCTGGCAAACAGATGACACTAAAATTCTCAAAAAACGTAGTCGCGCTCTTGAGCGTCTGTGGCACAAGACTAAGTCTCTCAAAAACTTCAACCAATACAAATCTGCCCTCCAAAAATACTATTCTTTCCTCCACACTGCCAAGCAAACCTATTTTACAACTCTTATTAATACCTTCTCATCCAATCCCCGTAAACTCTTCTCTACCTTCAACTCTCTACTTTGTCCTCCACCGCCTCCCCCCACTGATTTACTCACTGCCCAGGAAATCGCTAATCACTTCAAAAACAAGATTGATACAATCCGTGATGAAATCTCCACTCTACAGGTATCTCCCCCAGCTAAGACCCCATGTCAACAGATACAACTGACACTACCTCTATTCAAATCTACTACTCCAGACGAAGTTGCTAAACTCCTTTCTATCGCCCACCTAACTACCTGTCCCCTGGACCCTGTTCCCTCTCAAATGCTATGGTCACCCTCTGACCCCATCCTACACTCTATAACCCACATCTTCAATCTCTCCCTCACCTCTGGCGTCTTCCCCGATGCTCTAAAACATGCACTGGTCACTCCCATACTCAAAAAACCATCCTTGGACCCTACCAATCTTAACAACCTACGCCCTATCTCCTTGCTCCCCTTTTCCTCTAAACTCCTTGAACGCCTGGTTTACAACCAACTGAGTGACCACCTCATTAAAAACAACCTTCTTGATCCCCTTCAATCTGGATTTCGCCCTCAACACTCCACAGAAACTGCTCTTTTAAAACTCACAAATGACCTACTAACTGCAAAAACCAACGGACACTATTCTGTACTCCTACTTCTGGACCTTTCAGCTGCCTTTGACACGGTTGACCACCCCCTCCTCCTCAAAAAACTTCACTCCATCGGTCTCCGTGACTGTGCTCTTCAGTGGCTCTCATCCTACCTGTCCCAACGCACCTTCAGTGTCACTTACAATTCTACTTCCTCCACTCCTCTTCCCTTCTCTGTCGGGGTCCCCCAAGGTTCTGTTCTTGGACCTCTTTTATTTTCAATCTACACCTCTTCCCTGGGTCAGCTGATAGCCTCTCATGGCTTTCAATATCATTTCTATGCTGATGACACACAAATCTATCTCTCCACCCCTCAACTCACTCCATCAGTCTCTTCACGCATCACTAACTTACTAACCGACATATCTGTATGGATGTCACACCACTTCCTCAAACTCAACTTGTCCAAAACTGAGCTTATAATATTTCCTCCCCCATGTGCCTCTTCCCCTGACTTCTCTGTCAAGAGCAATGGCAAAACCATCCACCCGTCCACACATGTCAGGGTGCTAGGTGTTATCCTAGATTCTGAACTCTCCTTTCAGCCCCACATCCAATCACTTTCCAAAGCTTGCCGCCTCAACCTCCGCAACATCTCTAAATTACGTCCCTTTCTAACCAATGAAACCACAAAGCTCCAGATTCACTCCCTGGTTATCTCTCGCCTTGACTACTGCAACTCACTCCTCATTGGCTTACCTTTAAATAGACTATCCCCCCTTCAGTCCATCATGAATGCGGCTGCCAGACTCATCCACCTTACAAACCGATCAGTGTCTGCTACCCCTCTCTGCCAATCCCTCCATTGGCTGCCACTCGCCCAACGAATTAAATTCAAAATACTAACAATAAGTTACAAAGCCATCCACAACTGTGCCCCCGGCTACATCACTAACCTAGTCTCAAAATACCAACCTAAACGCCATCTCCGTTCCTCCCAAGATCTCCTGCTCTCTAGCTCCCTCATCACCTCCTCCCATATCCGCCTCCAGGACTTCTTCCGAGCCTCGCCCATCCTCTGGAATTCCCTACCCCAATCTGTCAGACTGTCTCCAAATTTATCCACCTTAAGGCGATCCCTGAAGACTTTCCTCTTCAGAGAAGCCTATCCTGCCTCCATCTAACAACTGCATTATTTTCTCCATTAGCTCATCCCCCACAGCTATTACCCTTTTGTATAACTTGACCCTCCCTCCTAGATTGTAAGCTCTAACGAGCAGGGCCCTCTGATTCCTCCTGTATTGAATTGTATTGTACTTGTACTGTCTGCCCTAATGTTGTTGTAAAGCGCTGCGTAAACTGCCAGCGCTATATAAATCCTGTATAAGAATAATAATAATAATAATAAATTAACATATTATCCACTATATTCTCACATTTCTATTAGTCATTCCTCATGGTGCCTTTAAAAAGTTTTTTTTTTAAGCATTGGGTTTGATGTAATGGTTTTCCCTCTTGTGTATTAGAACCTCCTGCCCATGTTATGCATTCATTGTATTCCCTGTAAATTTGGATAATCCAAGACATTCTTGGCCCCTGACTCACAGCAGATCTGTTTTACTGCATTGCTCAACAGAGCAGCATAGATAGCAGAAGTTTGGAAAAAGCAGTGAGACACAACACTGTAAAGAAAGGAAAAGCACTACATTCTGACAGGAGGGTAAGACTATTTTCTTTCTCCAATCACAGTACTACTGCATGTAATTGTCATAATATGCTTGCAGCTCTCCAACAATTGTTACCGGGGTTCAAGTCAAAACTCTAGGGGCTTGACATACTGTATATAGTCCTTCACTTTTTACAGGGTGTATTACTATGAAAAGGTATTGTTAAAATAACATAACATTGTAAAATTAGCTGTTCAAAATAAAAAAACATTGTGTGATGCAGTAAGCACCTCAGATACCAGCTTATTAGGAACTGCGGGTCTTGTAATTACAGTATCACAAACAAAACTTCTCTTATTTTTACATCCTTTTGTTGTTTTTTACTGGTAGGGAATAAAATGTTGTTTTTATATTTCAGGTATAATTGTTTTATCAAAAGAATGTTATTTTTCACACTTTTAACCACTTCAGCCCTGGAAGAATTTACCCCCTTCCTGACCAGACCATTTTTTGCGATACGGCACTGCATCGCTTTAACTGACAATTGCGCGGTCATGCGACATTGCACCCAAACAAAATAGATGTCCTTTTTTTCCCCACAAATAGAGCTTTCTTTTGGTGGTATTTGATCACTTCTGCGGTTTTTATTTTTTGCGCTATAAACAAAAAAAGAGCTTCAATTATGAAAAAAACAATATTTTGTACTTTTTGCTATAATAAATATCCCAAATGTAAAAAAACAAAAACACATTTTTTGCCTCAGTTTAGGCCGATATGTATTCTTCTACATATTATTGGTAAAAAAAATTGCAATAAGCGTATATTGATTGGTTTGCGCAAAAGTTATAGCTACAAAATAGGGGATAGATTTATGGCATTTTTATTATTATTATTTATTTTTTTATTAGTAATGGTGGTGATCAGCGATTTTTATTGTGACTGCGACATTGCAGCGTACAGATCGGACACTTTTGACACTTTTTTGGGACCAGTGACATTTATACAGAGCTAAAAAAAGCCATTGATTACTATATAAATGTCATTGGCAGGAAAGGGGTTAACACTAGTGGGGGATCAAGGGGTTAACTGTGTTCCCTATGTGTGTTCTAACTGTAGGGGGATGGGACTCACTAGGAGAGGAGACTGAGCGGTGTTCCTACTTAGTAGGAGCACACGATCTTTCTCTACTCACCTGAGAGAACCAGGATTTGTGTTTACACACACAGATCCCGGTACTCTCGCTCTGTCACGAGTGATCGCGGGGCACGCGCATCGGCTCCGGGGACACGCTGCGCTAAAGCATCTTAAAGAGCCGACGTACAGTTACGATGGCTTGCACAGGGGAGCCAAACTGTCGCAGTATAACTGCGGTGGCTGGTCCGGAAGTGGTTAAAAGAAATACTGTAACTGTTGTAGAAGCATCCTCATGAGCAGTTTGAGATTCGTGTAGACCTACCTAGACCTTAGAGCAGTGGTCTCCAAACTGCGACCCTTTGCTTGCCTTTATCCAGCGCTTGAGGCATTATTCCTGCCACTAACACCAACAATGGGGTATAATTCCTGTCACTGCCACCAACAATGCAGCATAATTCCTGTCACTGCCACCAACAATGCGGCATAATTCCTGTCACTGACACCAACAATGGGGCACTATTCCTTCCACTGACACCAATGATGGGGCAAAATTCCTGTCACTGCCACCAACAATGCGGCATAATTCCTGTCACTGACACCAACAATGGGGCACTATTCCTTCCACTGACACCAATGATGGGGCACCATTCCTTCCACTGACACCAATGATGGGGCACCATTTCTTCCACTGACCCCAATGATGGGGCACTACTTCTTCCACTGACACCAATGACGGGGCACTATTTCTTCCACTGACACCAATGATGGGGCACTATTTCTTCCACTGACACCAGTTATGTGGCACTATTCCTTCCACTGACAACAGTGATGGGGCACTATTCCTTCCACTGACACCAATGATGAGGCACTATTTCTTCCACTGATACCAACAATGGGGAATAATTCCTTCCACTGACAACAAAAATTGGGCACTATTCCTCCCACTGACACCAACTATTTCCCCCCCCCCCAATACCTAAGATCAGACATTGTTTACTCTCTCAGGGCCCAGTCCGCCCCCCTAAATTCTGAAGGACAGTAAACTGGCTCTTTCTTTAGAAAGTTTGGAGACCCCTGCCTTAGAGAATTCTATCCAAAACAACATTTTGTTCATGGGTTTAACCATTTTTGTGTCTATAAATAAAAATGCAGTGTTGAGTGGGATTAATGAGGACAGAAGATAATACAAGATGCTATCTAAATTTGTACTGGAATTCAACAAAACCATATTGCATCCCTTGTTTTCTGTTCAATCTTTTTATTGTAAGGATTTTCAAAAGGTGCAAAGGTTGCATTTGTGAAATTGTAAAACATTGGTTGGAGAACTGTACAATACAGACCGCATAAAAGTTGGAACTGTATACAGTAGGTAGATTAACCACCTCAGCTCCGGAAGGTTTTACCCCCTTCATGACCAGGCCATTTTTTTGCTATTTAGCACTGCGCTACTTTAACTGGTGATTGCACAGTCATGCAACGCTGTACCCAAACAAAATGTATATCATGTTTTTACACATAGCTTTCTTTTGGTGGTATTTAATCACCCCTGGGTTTTTTATTTGTTATTATATAAACAAAAAAGACTATGAATTTTGGGGAAAAAAAAACAAAACTTCAATTTCTGCTATAAAACACATACAATTAAAAAAAAAATCTTCATAAATGTTGGCCAAAATGTATTCTGCTACATGTCTTTGGTTAAAAAAAAATCCCAATAAGTGTATTGATTGGCTTGCGTGAAAGTTATAGCATCTACAAACTCTGGTATATATACTGGAGTGTTCTTTTATTTTTTTTTGTACTACTAATGGCAGTGATCAGCTACTTATAATGGGACTGCAATAGTGCAGTGGGCAATCTGACACTAACTGGCTTCGGTGGGGGGCTGATACTGACTTCACCAGTGACGCCAAAAAAGGGAGCAGTGCTAATACTTTACACTGTCACTGAACTAATGACACTGACTGGGAAGGGGTTGAAATCTAGGGTGATCAAGGGGTTAAATGTATGCCTAACAATGTATAATGTGTACTGCTTTTTACTAAAGTACTAAAGATCTTTGTTTCTTATCCCATTGCAGGGATAAGAAACAGAGAGATTGTTCCCTCTGTACAGAGCCCCTGTGTTGATTGTCAATACAGGGCTCTGATCTGTGATTGGACACAGCCAATCTGCAGGTTTCGGCCATGAGTCATTGGGCGGGACTTGCTGACAGACTCCGACTGTGAACAATCACCGCGGATGTTGGCGGGGGCGTGCACATGCATGCGCCCTAAACCCAGAAAAACAGGCAGCGACGTACCAGTACATTGTAGACAGGTGGTCCTTAAGTGGTTAATGGAGGTTTTTTTTCACGTAGGTAGGGCTGCAGCAGTATAAGAGGTGAAGAAGAACAATGCAAAAAGAATATAGGGGATAGGGTTGATGTAAGGGAAAGTGCCGGGAAGAGTAGCTTGGGGAGCAAAATCCACTGATCCAGGTAGAGGAGATGGCACTAGCGTTCTAGATAAAGAAGGTGTCTATCGAGGTCTGCAGGCAGAAAGTGTACTGGAGACCCAAATCTATTTAAAAGTGTATATAGAGGGGTTGGTTTATTAAAGGCAAACAGATTGTTCATTTTTCAAGAGGCGTTGTCCTGTGCAAGAGAATTATCCACAGAGCTTAGTGAATGAGGGGAAGCTCCAGGGCTGCTGATTAGGCAGTACAGCCAGCCCTCCCGTACAGGGCCCAAATCAAAATGGAGGTTCGGCACCTGCCGAGCAGGAGGGACGGCTATATATGTCCTGTTTACTGGCCCCTTCCTTTCCTCAATGAAAACAGTGCGATGAGTACAAATTGCTCCTGTGTCCATTCATCACTGAAGCATAGATACATTTGTTTACTATGCTTCAGGTTGTGAATGAAGCTGAAGCCTCAGAGCGCTTCCTATTCATTCACTGTCCAATGCAGCTGAGGCTGCAGAGAAAAGGAATGATGAATATGTCCTCTGTCCCTTTCTCTTTATGGGTCTAGTTTAATGAGGGTAAAATTTCTGGGGTTCACTGTGGACACATGCACCATCAAATATCTATATAGGACTATTTATGGGAGGATCATATTGCTGACTTGCAAATAGCCTTGGTTGCATGTGCTCTTAAGTCTTCCAGAACAGGAAGGTCTTGTGGAGAGTAGGCTCTTGTAATTGTCTTAACAATCTAGGAGGTGAATGTATGTGCCGATGCTGACTCACCCTGCCTTAAAGTGGTTGTATAGTCATTTTTTTTACTTTTACCTACAGGTAAGCCTATAATAAGGCTTACCTGTAGGTAAAAAAAATATCTCCTAAACCTTTACGGCATCGCCACTCACAGCGCTGGAACCGCAATACCCGGAAGACACGCCGAGGCAACATGACAGCTCCCTCGGCGTGGACCAGGTAAGATACCGACGCCTCGTTCTAAGGTAAGTATTTCATAATGAGCTAGTATGTGGTGCATACTAGCTCATTATGCCTTTTGCTTTACAGGGGTAGAAAAAAATTTTTTTGCGGGTATACAACCGCTTTAAGCCATGCTGAAATCAAGCACAGATTTCAGCTTTCCTAAATGAAAAGGTAGCTGCCAAGCAAGCCATCAGAGTTAGATCAATATCCAGGAGATGTGGTTGTTCTGCTTCACCAAAGAACAATGGTAAATTGACTTCCTGGTTAAAGTGGAAGGAGAAAGACATCTTAGGGATAAAAGCAGTTTGAGGGTTTTAACTTCCATTCTGTCCGGGTGAAATGTTAGGTGAGGCTCTTTACAAAGCTCCTTAGAAAGCCTGCAGCTCTGACACCCTTTTCACAGAGGTTGTAGCAACCAGAAATATGGTCTTCTGGGTTGGTTTGCAGAGTGTAGCCAATTTTGTAGGATATAAATAAGGGCCTTTATAGAGCTGAAGAAAGTCTCACTTAGGGAACAATGGTTTACTGGCAGGTCTATAACTTCACACAAGCCTTTTAAGAATTGCATCACTAAAGGGTTAAAGGCTCCTTAAACCCCTGTAAGTGCAGACAAGACTGAACTTTGAACTTTTAACATATTTGAACCTAGGCCCCTGTCCAACCCAAGTTGTAAGAACTGCAGAACCTTGGCTGGTTTTGATGATAAAGGACTCCAGACTTTTGATGCATGAGATCTGCAAATTTTACCCATATTCTCTGGTAAGTCTTATTCATTGAGACCTCTCTGGCTTGACACAAGATAGCCACTACCTGCACTGGGCACCCTTGACTTGATAGCCTCCGCCTCTCAACTGCCATGCCATCAAAAGTAGTCTCTTGGGGCTGGATGGCAAAACTGGCCATAGGAGAGCATATCCGTAATTACTGGCAGAGGTAGTTTTGACTCAATGCTCAAATGTAGGAGAGACCGACACCAGAGCCTCCTCAGCCAAAATGGTATAATTGCAATTATCGATACTGGAGGTTCTACTGACAGCCTAATGCCCTGTACACACGATAGGATTTTCCGATGGAAAATGTGCGATAGGACCTTGTCTGAAATTCCGACCGTGTGTAGGCTCCATCACACATTTTCCATAGGAATTTCCGACACACAAAGTTTGAGAGCTTGCTATAAAATTTTCCGACAACAAAATCCGTTGTCGGAAATTCCGATCGTGTGTACACATATCCGATGCACAAAGTGCCACGCATGCTCAGAATAAATTAAGAGAGGAAAGCTATTGGCTACTGCCCCGTTTATAGTCCCGATGTACGTGTTTTATGTCACCGCGTTCAGAACGATCGGATTTTCCGCCAACTTTGTGTGACTGTGTGTATGCAAGATTTTGAGCCAACATCCGCCTGAAAAAATCCATGGATTTTGTTGTCGGAATGTCCGATCAATGTCCGACCGTGTGTACAGGGCATAAAAATTCTACCCTTCCACTGCTGTCTAGGCACAGTACCACTTTTGTTCTTACAGAAGGGCTTTAAACGTTGCTCCCAGTTCGAGAGCATTCAGTACTATGCCTCATAAGCTGAACATCCCATGACCTTGAGCAGCCTGCTCTTTAAAATGCGTCCCATAACCTTTCTGGCTGGGGTATGATGTGATAATGTTCCATTCAAAAACAACAATCGGTCAGTTAAGAAGACCCAAGTATAATCAAGCACTGTTCTGCTGGAAGAGACTTCGCTCCCAAAACACCTTTGACTTTCTCGATCAGAGGACAGATCTTCCCTCGTGGAAGTTATACTGAATTGTTCTGTGTATCCAAAAATGCCCCAAGAACCTCATTCAATGGGCTGGGCAGAGGAAGCTCTTCTTCCAATTAATTGGCTACCAAAATTGATAGATAGATTGTGTTAGCAGAGCATCATGATGCTGGATAAGCATCTCCCTATTGCTGGCTAGAAGGATGCCATCCAAGTAGTGGTGTATTCTCACCCCCCTCGCAGACATTAAGACCTTTGTGAATGTCCTGGGGGATGTGGACAGACCGAAATGGAAGCACCGAAACTGGTAGTGGAACTTAAATGCAGGATGGATTGGGACAAATAAATAGGTGTCTGATAAACCTACAGAGCATCCAATCTCCCAGATTTATCAATAATAGAATTGATTGGAGGTTCCCTATCTTGCACGACACAAACTTTCTGTGCTGGTTGAGTTTTCTTCCAATTTAGCACTGGGCACAGATTGCCTGATTTTGTGTTCTTTTACTAGGAACAGAGGTGAACATAATCCTCATCTCCTCTGGGCATTTGGAAATTACACAATTGCTCATTTTTTTTTATATAATTCAACTATAAACTGGACCAGAATTTTTTACTTTTCCATTAAATCCTGTAGTCTGGCTGGCTGGAAGAGATTGGAAGGTGTACATCACTTAAAGTTCTACCAATGTCACCAGTATAGCTGATATGGCCCATTGATCCTGAATATTTTCCATCCAGGTGTGTGTGCAAAGCTTCATCTGGGTCCCACAGGCACCCCCTGAAGACGCCTGATTGGCTGGCGAAACATGTTGGGCTGGACTACACAGTGACATCATTTCCGGTCTGTAGAAAGCTTCCTGGTTTTACTGCATGTTTTTATCTTTAAACATGTGAGTGTAATGCCCTAGAGGAATGTTTTTATTTTAATTAAAAAAAAAAACGTTTTTTACACTATGCGAGCCCTCCCTTCTGTTCCTCTACATGGTGGATGTGGCATTAGGAGTTGAGGCCAAGGGACTGGAGGAGATTGTTGGTGAAGTGGTGAAAGAGAGGAGCTGTATATCATCCTGCAAAGACCCGGGAGGGAAGAATCCACAAGCCTGGGAGACTTTGTTGCTGAAAAGCACAAAGTCAAAAGAATCTGGTGAGTGAAAATGGGCACAGAGCAATGTATGTAGCACTGTGAAGCAGGAATAGCACAGAAGCACTTTATATTGGAGCACCTTATGCAGTAATATCTTTGAGCACTTGTAGCACAACGACGCTTTGCAAGACAGATATATAATTATCCTTACATTTTTTTGTGTGTGTTTAATTTTTTTTGGACTGCATTGGAACATTTGTTTTGTGGATTTTTGCACACAATTTTTTTTTCGTACATTTGAGGTATATATTGTGTTTATGGCAGCATGACAGGGACAGCGCTGTGAATAGTTATCTACAGTTCTAACAATTGCCTATAGTTCTTAGCTTGGGCTTTTAATGAGCAGCTGACAGTCCCAGATTAACATTCATGTTCTTAAAGTGACAGTTATTAGTGTTTACTATCAAACCTAATGTGATTACCACATGAGAACCAGATTGACTTGGGGCTCTGTTATACCAGTCCATACACTAGAACAGGCCATATTGGCATGCACATTGCTGTCTGTTGTTTACCCACGGTGGGGGGAAGTACCTTGCATTGTTACATGGCAAGGCACAAATTACTTTTTTTCTTTATTTTTTTTATCTTGCAGTGGGAAAACGGACCAAATCCCACCTCAACACAGCGTTGTGGTGTGAACAGGGCAAATATAAAGCAACCAATTTCCATTTATTCTTGTGGTGAACCTGTGTTGATCTGTGCAGATTTAAACTGGTCATCGGGGCTGCTGATAATCACGGGGTCCTGTACAGCCTTCTCCCAAAATTTAAATTTGCATTTTTTCTAAAATAAAATGCCTGCAATGCTATGCAGAAAATATACCTCCGTTGAACAAGACCAACAAGGCCTGGGCCCAGTACAGGAGGGCTGGCTGTACTGCCTTATCAGCGGCCCTGCCGGTCATCACATAGTGTGAATGAGCCCTGATTCCTGATTGATAGTAGGAATCAGGAGCTGTCAGTGACAATACAGTCTCACAGCTAGGAACGGCACAGATCTGTGCTCCTAGCTGTGAAAGTGGTTGTAGAGTGATAGTCTCTCGGCACAGGACATCATGCAGAAGTGATATTAAAGGCAGATTTTTTTTAAAATAACAAACATGTCATACTTTCCTGCTCTGTGCAGTGGTTGTGCACAGAGCATCCCTGATACTCTTCTCAGGTCCCCCGTCGGTGCTCCTGGTCCCTCCTGGTCCCTCCCTTCTGCAGTTTGCTATGGGGGTTCCCGAGCCACTGTTTTTTGTGTCCATTCACACATGGAGCGAGTCTTGGCCATGCCCCTGCTCTCTCCTCATTGGCTCACTGGCTGTGAAGAAGGAAAACATAACATAATATACAATCATGATTACTTTTGTTGCATTTATTTTGTAAAATATTGGTGTAGCCAGGAGCGGGCTATTATGCCTGCAATTCAGGCACAGTGTACAGCGTTGTTAATGTGGAGATGTCTCCCTCTAGTGTTGGTTTGGACTCCATGTGTCATTTCCTTTGAGAAAAAACTTAGAGCAGAGCAAAGCATCGTGGGATGTGTAGTTCAGAATATTGAGGTTTCAATTGCAGCAGGACTGATTTGAACTACCACTACCAGATTGCTGAGGAGAGTAGAACAAAATGCTGGGAGAGTTTATAAAAAGGGTGGATGTGGCCTAGATCGCTCTCTTGGGATGCCAACTTGGATCTGCTAGCAGGGGCTCTGTGTCAGTGAGAGCCACTGTTGAATCGTTGCCTGTACAGAAGGTAGCTTCACCGCTGCATCCAAAGGGACACCTGCGGACAGCATCGCTTCCCATCACCAGCGGCTGTTCCAGGTCCTCCAGCGACGCCTGCACTTCAGATCCCGGGAGGCCGCGGCGGGGTGTGACGGAGGTCAGATGTCATTGAGCGGGCATTTGCCCAATAAGTTCTTTAAGACAGTGCATATAGACCTAACTTCCTGGTACTACTGAAGCCAGTTTATTCTTTTCACAGAACACTGTATGCAGACATTTGTGCCCTGTTCACGTTTCTACCATCTGTAATCCTATTGGATACAATAATATTAAGCCACATAGGAAGAGTTTGAAGTAAAACAAGGATAAACCACAGATCAACTAAATTTGTTCTACCATACCATCAAGGATCACCCTATTCATAATACTTCAAAGATAGCTGAAGATTTGCTGGATTTCAAGGTGCAATACTCAAACCCTTTTTATCCTCTCCTTATTTGCTAAAAGTGACTAAAGTTGTTTTTAGCACAAAGGGTCTGCTCTTGCTTTTTATGGAGCCCTATTTAAAGGAGCCAGTCACTTTAAACACGATAGTTTGAATAGTGTTGTCATGTTGTGTTGATGTAATGACCTATGGGTTGAGAAAACAGAAGGGAGTAAATCTGACATAGGAAGTAGAGTGTCAGTTGCCAACACTTCTGCCAAACTGTTCACATAGGTTACTGTGACAGAATCAAGATCTAACTCAGGGGTCCTCAAACTTTTTAAACAGGGGGCCAGTTCGCTGTCCCTCAGGCCGTTAGAGAGCCGGACTATAGTTAAAAAAAAAAAAAACTATGAACAAATTCCTATGCACACTACACATATCTTATTTTGAAGTGAAAAACAAAATGGGAACAAATACAATATTTAAAATGAAGAACAAGTAAAGTTAAATCAACAAACTTACCAGTATTTCAATGGGAACTATGGGCCTGCTTTTGGCTAATGAGATGGTCAATGTCCAGTTCCATATTCGTCACTGCTAGTCGTAACAAGTGATGCAAGTGTGCATCAGTTAGTGTACATCTGGTTGTAGATTTCAGATGTTTTATTCTGGAAAAAGTCTGTTCACACACATAAGTACTGCCAAAGATGGTTGCATTTTTGAGTGCATGGTTCCTGAGATTAGGATATGTCTCAGAGGGGAGAGATGCATAGAAATTAGGAAGGCTGCTTGACTTGAATGCGTCTTTCAGAGAGTCACAATTCTGCAGTTCAGCCAGTTCCATTTGCCCATCAATGCAGTCTGATCAGTGGCCATCAATGCTCGCCAACACAGCCCAATCAGTGCCCACCAGCGCAGCCCAATCAGTGCCCGCCTCACCATCAGTGCAAGCCCCCCCTCACCATCATTGCAAGCCCCCCTCACCATCACTGCAAGCCCCCCTCACCATCATTGCAAGCCCCCCTCACAGCCTTACTGTGCCAAACAATGTCTCACCAGTCAGTGTGTGTGCACATCGGGCATGTCCTGCTGCTGTGTCATGGCTCACTGTGAAAAGTTTGGGCGCGCTGTGATAAAAGTCCCGCCCTCCTCCTACCTAGACCAGCTCGTGTGATAGACAGAACACTGCCTTTATCACACGAGCTGGTCTAGGAGGAGGGCGAGACTTTTATCACAGCGCGTCCAAACTTTTAACAGTGAGCTCCGTGACACAGCAGTCTCCCGCTGTGTTACAACCGGCCCGCCCCGAGGCCTGGCCTGTCGGGAATCCAGCCCTAGGTGGGGTGGGCCGGATAAATGTCCTCAGCGGGCCGCATGTGGCCCGCGGGCCGTAGTTTGAGGACCCCTGATCTAACTGAACTTGGGTCATACTGTCTATTTTGTATTTCTCTTTACAACTGAAAGGTTCTAAATGACCAAATAGCAAATCATAAATAGTGTTATATTGTTCAGATAAAATACCTTTATGATCTACAGTGCTATGTTATGCATTTTCGTGTGTCCCTTTTACTACAGTAAATAAACTTGAACTGTTTCACTGGTATTGTATAAGTTTCTTGTTATTGGTGACAGTTGTTAAAAATGACTTAACCCAGGGTGTCAGAGGTGTCGGAGGACTTTCAGAGTCGGGGTAACCAGTGGGGTACAGATTCTATCAGCGGCCCTTTACGAGGGTAGCGCTACATTGGGGTAGATGTATGGCAGGGACGTGCAGTCAGTGTCAGGTCACCTTGAGGCTAGGTGACAGATGCACACCGTTGGGATCAGGAGTGCACCACAAGGCAGTGGACCCTATGGCTGACTGCTGCAGATGGGAGTCCGGGTATAAGGAAGGCAGGGTCGCTGGAACACCAACACGGATCCCACAGGGGTTAGAGCGTAGGATTCCCTGGGGCGCGGAGTCTAGGAGCCAGCAGGTTTTCACCAGAGCCTCTGATGGTGAGGATGGACTGGGCTGCAACTGGCTCCAGGTCGCGACCCCCAGGGTCCCCCAGCTCACACCCACAGTAGGCAACAGAAGGATAAGGATAGTAAGGAATAAGCCAAGGTCAGGGCCACAAGCAGACAAGGACAACAGAGTACAGGGATAGTCGGGGACACGCCAAAAGGTCAGGGTCACGAGCAGACAATAGTAGAGAACACGCCAAGGTCAGTAACAGAAATAAATGTAGCGCACACGGCAGACAGGAACAGGAAGCCAAACACACAAAGGTTGATCAGCAGGGCTGACCTGCAGTGCAGAGGTTAATATAGAGTTCTCTGATAGGAGCTGGGGTGGAGCCATGCTAGAGGAGAGTTAATAAAAGCAGTCAGGTGAGAGACAGCTGGTCTTAGGAGATGAACACATGGAAACAGGTAAGCTTGACAAACAACTTCTATTGCATAACCATGACAGTCAGGGGAGGCAGGTGAGCTTCGAGGGTCATAGCTCGGCGACCTGGGGTCATAGAGACCCCGAATTTGGGAGGTATGTAGCCTAAGTGCTACCCCACCACTGGTAAAAGTGGTTTGGGCTCCTACGACCAATGGTTCCAGAGATATGGGGCTCCTTGCGCAGCCTGTCAGAAACTAAATACAGAGCGGCCACTTTAAATACAAGCTGACACACTCTGTTTGCAGCAGACTGAGAGGTTGAGCTCACAGTGCCTCTGACTTCTTGTCAGAGGCACTGAGCTCAATAAACAGCTTGGAGCCTTGCACCAATGGTAAAGTACCATTGGTCCCAGCCATCCAATAAAAATGCTGCAGTGGAGGCACGCCTCTCACTGCAGTGTCATAGAAGGGGCATGTGTCTAAAAGACAAATGCTCCCTTCCAGCCCAGCCTTCTTAACTAGAAGGAAAAAACATGTGTTCATGTGTATAAGATTTCCCCACAATCCCATGTTTTTCTCACACAGTTAAGAGGGAGAAAGAGAATCTGCTGCCTGCTGAAAAGGTACTGTTATAATCAAGCTAAATCATAAATTTATATGCTATATGTTATAACATAATAATTTATGTTCCAGCTCACACTTCCTCCCGGGGCACCGCGGCGGCGGAAGTAAGTATACCTCTCCCCCCTCCCTCTCGCCAATCATCTGGGACACATCATAGGTCCCAGATGATTGCCCGGCCAGTCACAGCGCGCAGCGCGGCTCGCGCATGCACAACTCGCGCATGCGCAGTGCGTATCTGGCTGTGAAGCCACAGCCGGGCGCCCACAGTGACAATGCCGATGCTGCAGAGAGGAGGGGGAGAGGAGCGGAGCTTCGTTCCCCCGCATCGCTGGACCCTGGGAAAGGTAAGTGTCCGATTATTAAAAGTCAGCAGCTGCAGTATTTGTAACTGCTGACTTTAATTTTTTTTTTTTTTGTCGGAACGCCGCTTTAACCCTTTGACACCTAGGCCAATTCTGACACTTCTCTCCTACATGTAAAAATCATAATTTTTTTGCTAGAAAATTACTCAGAACCCCCAAACATTATATATATATATTGTTTTAGCAGACACCCTATGGAATAAAATGATGGTCGTTGCAACTTTTTATGTGACACGGTATTTGCGCAGCAATTTTTTTAAACGCTTTTTTTGGTGAAAAAACTGTTTCATGAATAAAAAAAAAAAAAACACTAACGTTATCCTGATTTTTTTGTATAATGTGGATAATGTGAAAGATGATGTTACACCGATTAAATAGATACCTAAAATGTCACACTTTAACCACTTACGGACCGCTTGCCATCATTATACGGCGGCTCTTTGAATTGGAATATCTTTGTTATGGCAGCAGCTAGCTGCCATAACCCCGGTATCCACTTCTTCAGCGGGCAGTCCGCTTTCAGATAAAAGTGGTCTCAGTGGCGGATTCGGCGCAAGATCACTTTTCTCGGTGGCGATCGGGTCCTTTCCCCTGCTTGGCATGGAGCTGAGTGAAGGGAAAATGGCCCCCACCCGGCTCTATACCATTGCACGGCTGAAGCAACGTCAAAACATCACGTCCACCCATAGCTCTTAAAGGGACATTTTTATTTTTTTATTTTTTCAAACAACATTTATTTCATTTTTTATTTTTTATTGTTTTTAGTGTAAATATGAGATCTGAGGTCTTTTTGACCCCAGATTTCATATTTAAGAGGTCCTGTCATGCTTTTTTTTCTATTAAAAGGGATGTTTTCATTCCTTGTAATAGGAATAAAAGTGGCACTTTTTTTTTTTTTAAAGAAAAGTGTAAAAATAAAAAATAAAAATAAAATTTAATAAAATTTACAGATGCAGCAACCTAGAATTTGGATGAAAGGTTTAGCATTGGGAAACAGAAGAATGAAGAGTGATATTGTATTGTATATAGCTCTCAGTTTACAAAGCCTCCGATTATGAATAAACAATATAATGAATCTGTGTAGGCTTAATTGTTTTGGCTGGAGTATAAAGTAAGTAAGAACATTCCCACTTCTATGGAAAATCCTGCATTTAATATTCTACGTAGCCCTGAAGTTAAATTCTAGTATGAGAATGTGTTTCAAGTGAACTGGAAAGATATAAAATAAGAGCAACAAGCTGGGGTCTCAAGATGACGTCTGAAACGTGACTATTGCAACATTAACTTTAATGAGAAGCATATGTGCCTAAAGAGACCCACGCCCTGGAAATTGGATCCAGGTGTGCCTAGGCTGACTTTTTTGGGTATCAGAACAGCATAACACTCCATTTCTCAGAGGGCAAAGCCAATACATCAAGTCTTTGTGGCACCTCTTTAAAGGAAACCAATTAAAGCCAATTACAAAACTTTCCAACATTCAAATGCGCTCCAATGTGACAGAGGTTTAGTTTTAATACTGCTCTGTGCCTATTTCCAATCAAGGCAATTAAAAATGACTTTTTTCAATTATCTCTCACTTTATAGTTTATTTGAAGTGAAGGCAGCTGTCACTCAATTTCACCTTGTATTTATTTTGCCTCTAGCAGTTATATTGATTTGTATTGCTCCCCAAGGCCTAATTTACATTTGCATAATCCTCCTCTGAAGTGTGTTCTACATTGGATCGCTTTCCAGAGGGCATTTGACAGATGGCGACGAGGTGTTAAAATTCCTTAAACAAGACATCAGTACCCCAAAACCACATGTATTGCACCCACTTGCAGGGCACCCCCATTCAGTTGAATGTGTCGCGTTCTGCGTGCAGAACTGCCTGCTGAACATAACAGTGGGCATCATTTTTGCAGTGCTGGGATGCAAAGCATTGCAGCAGTGGCATATGTACACTAAGGATGGGCTCAGGCGTGTTTGCAGCTCCACATGCCCGAGCCCGCCAGGAAGCTTACACTGCGCAGCGCCAATCACAGGCAGTGAGAAATTTACCTTTCTGTGCAACCGCGGATTGAGAAATGTCTCACTGCCTGTGAATAGCGCTGCGCAGTGTAAGCTTCCTGGTCAGCTCGGGCATGTGGAGCTGCAAACACGCCTGAGCCCATCCTTAGTGTACACTATATTGTCAAAAATATTGGGATGCTTGCCTTTACACGCACATGAGCTTTAATGGCATCCCAGTCTTAGTCCGTAGGGTTCAATATTGAGTTGGCCCACTCTTTGCAGCTATAACAGCTTCAACTCTTCTGGGAAGGCTGTCCACCAGGTTTAGGAGTGTGTCTATAGGAATGTTTGACCATTCTTCCAGAAGTGCATTTGTGAGGTCAGGCACTGATGTTGGATGAGAAGGCCTGGCTCGTAGTTTCCACTCTAATTCATCCCAAAGGTGTTCTATCGGGTTGAGGTCAGGACTCTGTGCAGGCCAGTCAAGTTCCTCCACCCCAAACTCGCTCATTCATGTCCTTATGGACCTTGCTTTGTGCACTGGTGCGCAGCCATGTTGGAACAGGAAGGAGCCATATCCAAATTGTCCCCACAAAGTTGGGAGCATGAAATTGTCCAAAATGTCTTGGTATGCTGACGCCTTAAGAGTTCCCTTCACTGGAACTAAGGGGCCAAGCTCAAGCCCTGAAAAACAACCCCACACCATAATCCCCCCCCTCCACCAAATGATTTGGACCAGTGCACAAAGCAAGGTCCATAAAGATATGGATGAGCGAGTTTGGGGTGGAGGAACTTGACTGGCCTGCACAGAGTCCTGACCTCAACCCGATAGAACACCTTTGGGCTGAATTAGAGTGAAGACTGTGAGTGCCTGACCTCACAAATGTACTTCTGGAAGAATGGTCAAACCTTCCCATAGACATACTCCTAAACCTTGTGGACAGCCTTCCCAAAAGAGTTGAAGCTGTTATAGCTGCAAAGGGTGGGCCAACTCAATATTGAACCCTACAGACTAAGACTGGGATGCCATTAAAGTTCTTGTGCGTGTAAAGGCAGGTGTTCCAATACTTTTGATAATATAAGGTTTATCCCCCTCCACTGCCCTTGCAGCTTATACGGGGAGTGTTTGGAAGGCAATAAAAAAACACAATCCAACCACATGTTTTTACCGCTCCCCCTGCCACAAGTGTAAGTGTGCTATCATATTGGCCTCAGATCTTATCCTGAAATCCCCTCCAATCCTGAATGGAACTTAAAAGTATTTATATACTTTAAGCTCATAGTCTGAACATAGGTGCACTTTTAATATATAAAAATATGCACTGCAATTTATATAATAAAAACCCTCAAGGGAATTAATTTGCAAGAGTGTCTACAGGTACGTGAATTTGGGACAAGCACAGCACGTGGTGTCCATACAGAGTTCCCTCCTAATGGGGATTCAAAGACACTAATTCAGACATCTCAAGACTCCCGCGAGGTATGGGAGCCTCCTGCATTTTGGGGGCGGCTCCCGGACACCCACAAGTGCTGCCCGATATCCCGGCTGCGGGACTGATCCTTGATTGTCCCCTGGTTCACAGCCGGGGATGATCGTGCAGCAGGAGGAACAGCTGTGATCACCGATCTCCCTGTATAGCTGACATCCGCTTCTCCTTCTCTCCCTCCTGCGGCTGATACAGCTATACAGGGAGATCAGTAATCACAGCTGTCCCTCCTGCTGCACCGATCATCCCGACTGTTCCCTGTATCCTCCTCCTCCAGCCCCCCTCCATGTCCTTCACCCCCCCTCCTTCTCCGGCTCCCTGTCCTCCTTCTCCTCCGCCCCCCCTTGTCCCCCACAGCCAGCTTCCCTCCTCTCCTGCCAGCTGTGGGGATCTGTCAGGATGGCGAGCAGAGGAAGGGACCAGTCATTTACCGGCCCCTGCCTTTTCTGAATTGGACACAGTGAGCGAGATCCCTCCTGTGTCCTGTGAAAACTGAGCAGAGTAACCTGTGTGCTACTCTGCTCAGTTTATGAATGGACAGGAGCTGCTGTCTCCTGTCCATTCATCTTCAATGCTGAGAAGGGGACTGGGGAATCTGTGTCCTCAGCCCCTTTCTCTGTCTCAAAGGGCAGATGTCAGGGTTCTATTTAGACCCCTGATATCTTACCAAAGCCCCCCTCCCAAACAGGGTTGATTAAAAAATTTTAAAAAATAAAAAACTACTGACACCACCCCCTTGCCTTACCAACACTGTCCACTGCCCCAATCCCCCTCCCCCCAAAAAGCATTTTAAAATAAAATAATTAAATTGTAAAACAAACAATATGTAGAAATAAAAACTGCTGACACCATCCACTGCCCTACTGACACCATCACCGCCACATACTCCCCACCCCTTCCCCAGAAGCACTGTGAAAAAAATATTTAAAAAAAATATTTGAAGAAAATAATAAACAACAAAATTGTAAAAAATAATAGAGAAAATAATAACAACAAAAAACTACTGACACACTGCTCTACTGACACTGTCCAGTACCCCCACCCCCAATCATTGTGAAAAACAAAAAATAAAAAAATAAATTGAAAAAAATAATTACAAAAATAAAAATAAAAATAAAGAACTACTGACACCGTCTACTGCCCTACTGACACCATCCCGAACATACTACTCACTGCTGTACACTCCACACTCCTCACATGCACATTATACCCACCTACATACACTCCGCACTGTACATTCTGCATGTAAGTCATCTTAGACTCTATAAAACCACACCCCATTTAAGCCACGCTCAATATGTAGCACGGTTTAGGCCACGCCCACCTCCCGGAAATGAGTTTTTGCCGGTTGGGATGTCTGCTAATTCCCTGTAAGGGTTCCCTCTTCATATGATTAACAGCAGGCAGTGGAAGGATCCATAGGCTATAGACTGTCTGAAGTTGGCTATAGAATCCACTCACTGCCTGCTCTCAATCACAAGGAAAACAGACCTGATTATCTCAGCTTCCCCATCAGACTCCACCCACTGTCAGTGTCACTGGTTGCTATAAGTTAGTTGGCTGTGAAGCCAACAGCATCCTGGACATCCAGTGACAGGTGGGGAGTGGGTAGCGGGTAGCGGGTAGCGGCATGCTGCCTGCTATACAGAATATATATTCACAGTCCTCTGTCCATGGCGCTGTTGAGCGATCTGGTAGTTCCCTCTTTTTGTTTGTGTGTATTTGGGGGGGGGGATTTGTGCTGGGGTCATATGGGAAGAG
The DNA here is from genome assembly GCA_037952925.1 of Lithobates clamitans. Lineage (NCBI taxonomy): Eukaryota > Metazoa > Chordata > Amphibia > Anura > Ranidae > Lithobates > Lithobates clamitans. The sequence goes on along the minus strand of JBBGZY010000031.1, from coordinate 10,292,615 downwards.
AAAGGATTTGAGCTGGGGGGGGGTTCAAAGATTTGTGCCAGGATGGGGGATTTCAGGAGGGGCGGGTTTGTACTGGGAGGAAGGGGGGATTTATGCTTGGGGGCAAGCATGCAGTTTAGTGCTCGATTTTTTATTTTTTTTTTACTGACACATAATCATGCATCTTGGGGGGGGGGGCGCAATTTGCCATGTTCACCCTGGGCTCTAGATAACCTTATCCCAGCACTGCACTTTATTCTTTAGGAATACTTTTTTTTTAAAACAAGAGTTTAGTGTCACTTTAACCTTTCCCTACTGTATCCAAAATGCTTTCACACTGCTCCGTTGATAAAATGCTTTAAAAACACATATGCGCTGCATTGTATAGGAAGCTCACAAATGTGTGGTCCTTATCAAGTTAGGGGCTAGGGTAAAGAAAGACAGACAACAGGAAGTCGAATTCTTGGAGGGCATCTCTCAGCAAAGTCTTGCTGGGAGCAACAGTTCCACGCGGGCGTGTGTGCGCACCTGTGCGGGCGCACGGTTGTTGGCGCCAGAAGCGCTATTTAAACTCTGTCATGACAGGGGAATGTTGCTGCTTGATTTACAGCATTCCCTGAGAGATTTCTGTGTTCCTGATCTGTTCCTGAAATTACCGGCTTACCCTGTGACTATCCGCTGCCATCCGCCTGCAGCTGACCTCGGCCTGTCCACGACCTCGCTCCTGTCTAATGCTTTGGCTTACCTGCACCAGTCTGTTACCGACCAGGCTTGTCCAGTGACCTTCCTTCAGCCTTCTGCATCTATTCCAGTACTGCTCTCCTGTGCATGACCCGGCCTGCCTGAACTTCCTGCGTGTCATCCCTGGGACCATCAACCTGCATCCTGTGAAGTGCCTGCCTTCTAGCTTCAGCTTCCAGCCTGCTGCATCCCACCTGCTGTTCCAGTGTCTCAGCTGCGTCCGGAGCATCAGCCCTGCCTATCAGCTGTTGATCCTGCCAGGCAATCGTGCTGTCCTGTACTCCTCGGGTCAAAAACTTTTCAAATCTCAGGAAATACCCAATTGTTTCCGCAGTTACTACGAGAAACTTTACAACTTGACCCCTATGGGGACAGATCCTAACTCTCTGGTCCATACCTCTATAAAAGACGATTACCTGCTCTCCTCAGGTGTCCCCATGCAGAGGTTCATTTATAACTGAGTAAACTGTGTTTATTATGCTTTGGTTAGTGAATTAACAGGAGCCTCTGTCTCCTGTTCATTCATCTGCAGTGCAGCTGAGGCTACAGTGAAAGGGACTGGGGAATCTGTGTCCTCAGTCCTTTTCTCTGTCTCAAAAGTGGGAAGACTTCAGGGGTCTGGTTCTAAACAGACCCCTGATATCTCACCAAAGAAACCAAAAAACTCTCACCAAAAAAGGGTAAAAGAATTGTAAAAATTGTAAAAAAAATATTAAAATAGTAAAAAAAAAAATCTGGCTAAAATTTCTAATCAGACTAAGTAGTATGTACAGGAGAGGAGTGCGGAGTGTATAGAGGTGGGTAGTAGGTACATGAGAGGGGTGCGGAGTGTATGGTGGGGGGGTAGTATGACATGAGAGGGGTGTGGAGTGTATGGTGGGGTGTAGTATGACATGAGAGGGGTGCGGAGTGTATGGAGGTCAGTAGAATGTACATGAGGGATGTGGAGTGTATGGAGGTGGGTAGTATGACCTGAGAGGGGTGTGGAGTGTATGGTGGGGGGTAGTATGACATGAGAGGGATGCGGAGTGTATGGTGGGGTCTAGTATGACATGAGAGGGGTGCGGAGTGTATGGAGGTCAGTAGAATGTACATGAGGGATGCGGAGTGTATAGTGGTGGGTAGTATGTACATCAGAGGGGTGTGGAGTGTATGGAGGTGGGTAGTATGTACATGAGAGAGGTCCAGAGTGTATGGTGGGGGGTAGTATGACATGAGAGGGATGTGGAGTGTATAGAGGTGGGTAGTATGTACATGAGAGAGGTGCAGAGTGTATGGTGGGGGGTAGTATGAAATGAGAGGGGTGTGGAGTGTATGGTGTGGGGTAGTATGTACATGAGAGGGGTGCGGAGTGTAAGGAGGTGAGTAGTATGTACATGAGAGAGGTGCGGAGTGTATGGTGGGGGGTAGTATGACATGAAAGGGGTGCAGATGGTATAAAGGTGGTATATGGTGTGAACAATCCCTAATCACTGCAGAGGCCACCTTGCAGTGGCATGCATAGAGCAACTGAAGTTAGCTGCACAGCACCAGAACTAGCCTCCCAGCCTGCTACAGACACTGCTCTCACTGCCCCCACATCTCAAACCCCTTACTCAAGTCCTGGCAAACAAGTCTCAAGTGCTCCAACAAAGCTGCTAGCTCACCTCCTTCCACACCTGACAGAACGAACTCCTGCATGTCCGTGCGTGCATGCATCCCTCCTGGGTACAGCAGTGACCGCCAGCTCCGCCTCCACCTCTACATTTTGTCTGCAGGTGGCACTGGAGAGTGCAAGGAGGAGACTTCAGGTCAGCGCGACGGCGCTGTTCATATAGCAGCGCTGTATACGAGGGACCCTTTACCGGACCGGCACGCAGCTTGGGGACACTGACCGTGGGATATTCCCTTCCACTCACACACACAAGCTGGGCAAATTAGGCGGCCGCGAGGCCTGAGGCGACCGCCTAATTTGCCTAATTAGAGAGCCACCTCTGTCCCCATGTTGACATCCCAGGAAAGAGAAGAAATGGAAGGCCCTATTACAGAACCAAAAGTTCTCACGGTCATCCAGGGAATGGAAACGCAAAAGGCGCCAGGCCCCACCGTGTTTCCCCTCCTTTATAATGGTACGCACGGAAGTAGGGTTCATTCCAACCAGAGAAGCCAGAGATAATACAAGTAGGGCCTTGAATCTTATCCACTTGGCCCGGTCTAGGAAAACCCCAATGTTGCTGATTTCAGCCGATGCAGAAAAGGCCTTTGACCGGGTCAACTGGGTTTTTTGGAAATGCATGTTGCGGTACCTTGGATTGGGTCCCAATATGTGTCAGTGGATAGAGGCAAATTATTCCCATCCCTCAGCTGTGGTTCGGGCCAATGCAGCAATTTCCTCTCCCTTCTCCCTGGGCAATGGAACTAGACAGGGCTGTCGCCCTTGATATTTGTATTGGTACTGGAACCCTTGAGGGCCCATATTAAGGACAAGCCAAATATAAAGGGCATTGGTGCAAGTAACACACATCACAAAGTCACGGCCTACGTCGACAATTTCTTGTTCTTTATAACAAGCTCTGAGACTTCTATCCCCAATTTACTGAATTACAAAATTAATGTGCACAAATCTGAAGCTTTGAGCATAAATTTGCCCAATGAGACTCTACGTAACATACAACAGAACTTTCCCTTCTCTTGGGTTCTCAACAAAATCAAATATCTCAGCGTTAATCTCACCCCGTCACTGTCTGAGGTCTTCAAAAAAACTTTTTCCCCTGGCTTGCCTCTCTCCAACTAGATCTCAAGCACTGGCATCAGCATTTTTTCTCCTGGTTTGTTAGGAACAGTATCTGAAAGATGTCAGTTTTGCCGAAACTATTATATCGCTTTTAAATGCTACCAATAGCTGTCCCACGTCACTTTTTGCGGTTGGTCCTTGGCGAGTTTTTGAATTTCCTCTACCGCCACAAAACCAAAAGACTGTCCCACCGTATCTTGACCTTATCAAAGGACCGGGTGGTATAGGGTTTGTTGTGGCAGACTTCTAATCTGTCTGCGCCCCTGAAATCTCACCCTTTGATAGGCACTACTTTCTCGGTAATATCTACAATGGGTTGTGTCACGATGATCCCTCCCATCCCCTCACCTATGTCACCTGTTATTGGTGCTCAAGAGTTCCCTTCCAGTCTGTCAGGGAGGAGGTTTATGGAATATATCTTGACCAACCGGTTTAGACTTTCTTCTTGAGGGTCAATGGTGCACTATCGACTAAATTCAAGGACAGGTGGCAAGCAACAAAGATTAGACACTTTCTCACCTCCTTGCAATATGTACCCTCCCCTAGTCATTCCTTGTCTGCGTTTGAGAGGCTCTGCCTGGACCCCGCGCCTCTCCGCCACCTTCTGTTTTTAATGTACGCAATACTGATTGAGCCCCAAGAAGGCTTTATACCTCCCTATCTGCAGATTTGGGAAAATGATCTGGGCCGGGCCTTCTCAAAGGAACAAAGAGAGCGTATTATGTATTTTGCGCACCGCTGCTCAATTGCGAGTAGGTTCCAGGAGGTAGGGTTTAAGGTCCTGACTCGATGGAATGGAGTTCCCAGCCAATCTGGTCGCTTCTCCTCCTGGCCAATCCGGTCTTAAGACCCGCTTCCTGTCCTGATTGGCCGAGAGGAGAAGCAGGAAGACAATAGCGAATGTTGATTTGCTAATGTCATAAGTGGGTGAGCTCGTGGCGCAGTGCTCTGTGCCCCGAGCCCAAGCTTTTTGAAGCCAATTAGAGCCTCAAGCTCTAATCATGTGCTTCAAAAATAAAAAAAACCTCATAGAAATCTATACGTCCGGCACCCCAAATGGAGATTAGGGGCCGCCGCATGGAGATTAAGGGGGCGGCACCCCTGCACCCTTTATGGACCGTTGCTCAGAACCCCCATCAGTTGGTCAGTGGATAGCTGTGGTGAATGAAATTAACCTGATGGAACAATTAATGGCAGCATTAAAATGAAAAGAGGAACAATTCAATAAAACCTGTTCAATACCTATCTTCCCCTGCTGAGCTTGCTTATTCTCTTTTCCTTCCTGCTCTCGCCTTCTTGTCTTCTAACTTCTGTGACGTAATGCATTTTTTTTCTATTGCAAAATTTGTTTGTGTACGCCTGCCTCTGGGTGATTTTAGTGTCTTACACTGTTGCATTCTATGTCAGACTAATGTAGTGTTTTTGTTGCCGTGTTGACATCACCCTATATGCTTTGTACCTAGTATATGGTATTACCCTATCATTGGTTTGTATAACATTTTATAATTATTGTACCCTATATCAATGCTGGATTTGTATTGTCCTTGCTGGTGCACACAATATACCCTAAATGATAAAACCACATATGCGTTTTTGATGCATTTCTGGTGTGTTTTCGGCGTGTGCATCTGTCAAACATGAACACGTGACTCAAAAAATGTACCAAAAATACAACCGCAGTGCATTTTTGATGCATTTTTTTACAAATTTTTCTATTCATTGCAATGGGGAGCTGTGTTTTTGCTGCAGTTTTGAAAGCACACCTAATATGCAGCAAACAGGATTTTTAAAAACGCAGCTGATCGGTGTGAAGAGCTCCTTAGGATTTAAAGGGATACAGTTTTATGCATTTTTCTAAAATATAGTTTAGGAATTAGCATTTACCAGCTCTCTGTATGCATTAGGATGTTAACATTATGCCATTTGTTATTTTTCTAGATTTCTTACAATGGAGAGTTATTATTCTCAATATTTTGTGTGCATCCTTGCCTTTCTTGGACTACCTGCAAAGGTAAGTTATTTTTTTTTTTTTCAAGTATCTGAAACTTTTGCACTATAAAATAGATGTAGCCAGGTACTGGGCTATGACAGTATGGGAAAGGAGACATTGCTCTTATTTACTTTGGCCTTGGTGATGTTAATGATGTACTACACAATCCTCCACTGGCCCGCAGGGGGAGATCTGAGTCCAGTGAACCCATAGACCTCAATGCAGAGGACCTGGAATCCTGGGAGGTGTAGTCTGAAGCCACAGCCATGTATTGGTACGTTTGACTCTATGAACTACAGGTCCCAATAGACTTTGTGTGACTAGGGAGGAGCTAGGGAGAGCTTTTATTGAATCCTCCAGGAAAAGCCTGCTCTCTTGGTGCCTCGGGAGTCCACACATCCAGACCTGTCTGTATGAGCAGGAGACAGAGCCAGTCCTAAAGAGCCTGAAGTTGAGGGCAAGATCACCTGGAAATCGGCAGCACTGCCAGCCTTGTCGACTTTGTGGGATTGGTGCCAAGAACAGAGCATTCACCAGATTTACTGCTCTGACAGTTTGAGTTGCAGTCACACCAGGAAAGGACTGAAGAAACCCCTTCCACTGAAGAAGCCTACCGCCACCTTGAGCAGTTAATGAGAGGGCCACTGGCCCAATTTTGTACTTTTTATCAGTAGCCATATTGCTGAGAGCAAGACAATTATAGTACCCAACCATAGCAATTCCATACCTCATTTTCTTCAAGTCCATACCGCACCAGTACCAACTTTACACCTGTTGTCACCTTACTGTATGCAGATTTAAAGGACCACCATAAGTGCACCAACACTCAAAGAGCCCCAACTTTAGCTGGCAGAAGATCAACTTTATGGACTGCCCCTAGAATCCATCTTGCAGATTTCCCTAATTTCTCCTTCACTGTTTCTGTTGTTCAATCTTGACCATGCCTACCCAGTCGATTTAAGCCTAGCACAGCAGTCATCAATGTACACTGGCAGTATAGCTCCTGCATTGTTAAATCAAGTCTCATTACTGCCCACTGCTGCACTTGAGGTGACACTGCTATTGTTTATGCTGATCTGGGCAGTTTATGCCATTTATGCCTAACTCTCACTTTTAGCCATTCTGCATGCTGGACTCTGCTACCACAATTGTCAACTTATTTGTACTTGCTTGGTTATCAACTTTACTGAGTATTAATACATTGAGTTTACCTTTGCTAACTGCTTGGTTCTTGTTAGGAATTATTTGCTGTGTATCACTGTGTTTGCTTGTCCCTTCTGCTGCACCTGATGTGTCAGAGAGGCTGAGCCCCTTAAGGAGGTCGAGGGAAAGAACATAGAACCTGTCTTAACCAGTAGCTCCTTCGGGGGCAAAGCTACAAATATTTTTTAAGTAATGTGGTTGGAAAAATCTCTCTATAGTCTTATGGGGCGGACTGAGCTGAGAGGCAAATTAGTCTAGCGCCCCCATAAAGTGGCCGCACCGCTTCCGGTATGCGGGCGGCCGACATTGGGGGGGGGGGGGGCGGCGCTGCTTCTAATTTTGACTGTTCTATCATCCTGGACCACAGACCTTCCTCACTGTGCTATGTTTTCTGCTGCACCATTGGCGTGGTTATATCTTCTTAGTCCCCATAAAATTATCAGAAATTTGTGCTTAAAGTAGACCTATAGGCAACACTTTTTTTTTCATTTTAGATAGAGTAAGGGAGGTTTATAGCCCATGTCAGTTTATTTTTTACCATTCCTGTCCCATTGCAGAGATTTCCCTTCACTTCCTGCCCCATAGCCAAACAGGAAGTGAGAGGAATTCTATGCAAATTAAGGGAATCCATTGCCCCCCCAGGCCCTCAGAACTAGTGTCCCCACTCGAAAATTTCAGGGCAGGTCTTAAACAGCAAGGGGTGTGGCCTTGACAGGAAGAGGTCGGTCATATTTAAATTAGGGGTGCACAAGTTTAGTCAGGAATAGGGCAGCACAAAACCTAAATACACTACTGGGTCCAGTGTGTGTCTGTTCACTGGTTCATGTGCGATTTAGGTCCGAATTGTTGCCTGAATTCACACCTGAATTGGACCCAAACACGCACAGGACCCTTTTTGAATGCGGATGGCAGCTGCCCTGGACCTGTTTCAACCGGCTCCATTGAGAGCTGGTCACACTCGCCTGTCATGCAAATTGTGCATCCAATTCGCATATGTGAACCCGGCCTAAAAAAAGTAGAGGCCCAAATTTCCCTAGTTGTTCTAGGTCAAGCCAGAGGGTCAGCATTGCAGCCAGACAACTAGCTTTTTCAAAAGTTGAACAGTGGTAGTCTCCATATTTCTTTCTGTCAGGCCTATGTTAAAAGCTAAGTCCGTTAATTTGACCATGTTGCATGTTAGTCTCACACCCAAACCACCCCCTCCATTACAGAATACACTTTTTTTTTCTCCCCATAAGCTCCTGTCATCTTTGAATTTGACTTGGCTGTACGTTGCTCCCAAGTCAAATTAATGAAAAAACTGCAAGTCCTATCTGCCACTGTGAGAAAGGGGCTTGTAGTTCTTAATGGAGCATAAGTGTGGTGATGTCACTGCATTTGTTCATTGATACTTCCTCTACCTCAGTACAGACCTGCAAATGGAAAAATAGTCTGCAGGGGCCTGAGCGTTGCACCAGCAATCTGCTGATCTCAGTTTTAATGCTTCGCAGGCTTCATTGAAAAAAAAAAAGTGGAGTTCCATTGGAAGACGTAAAGGATAAGGGAATAAATCTGGGAGCTGACACTGTTGCCTTGTTGTTAAAGTGGTAAGAATGTCAGTAATGAAAGAAAACGCTTACAGGCAGCCATTTTTTAACAGAAGAGACCCTAGATCTCTTCTGTCATAAATGTCCGCCCTGCCTGTCAGTCTGTCAGCGTGTAATGTGATCCGAGCTGCAGCTCAGACCACATTTTCTGTGTGTCATGGCGATGGGATTACCATGGGCATGCGTGGTAGTGATGTCACCTCGGCCCAGCCAATCAAGTGGCCAAAAATACAAATCCCAGAAGCAAGACCAGGTGAAGATGGAAGCGCTGGGGATTGGGGAGAGCCCTTACAGGGCTCTTTTTTTAGGTAAGTCTGTCATTGCAGTGCATACTAGTACATTATGACTTAAATCTGCAGGGGAACGATTTTTTCATTTTGCTCTCAAGACTTTACTACCACTTTAACCACTTCCAGTCTGGGCCAATTCTGACATTTCTCTCCTACATGTAAAAAACATCATCCTGGCAGAGGATGGTAAAGGGACCAATGAAACAAGAAGTAAATTTCGTAGAGGGTACTCGGAGACAGATATTCTTGGTAGAAAGCCAAACCTTGTCATCAGGGATAACTTTGTGACTCATGCGGTGATGATGATCTGCAGCTACTTTGTATTTGGAAGCTGACAGATGTAAATTCTTGAAAACATCTGGCTAAATAGAACTGAATTATCACTGCATCTCTGCAGCTGCAGGCACCACAGGAGAGATGGGAACAGGAAATGGTACAGAAGGATGGCGGCCATTTACCGTGAAAATGGGAGACTCACCAGAGCTGGCATTAGCGTGGTTATTGAGAGCAAACTCTGTCTAGAGTAGAAGATCTACCCAGTCATCCTGATGGGCTGAAATGAAGGCACAAAGATACCGTTCAACATTTTGGTTGACCCTTTCATTTTACCCATTTGACTGTGGATGAAAGGCTGAGAACAAGTCCAGCTTGATTCCAAATGATGTGGCTAGAGCCCTCCAGAAGCGAGCTGTAAAATGTGACAATGTGTGAGGGCATACCAAGAAGATGGAAGCCAAACTGACAGCAGAAGGTAGTCCTGGAAGTGGAGTTAAGTAACACAACCACCCAGATAACGGTGGAGCCCGCTGAGGGGATTAGTTCAGAGCTAAATTCCATGGAGATGCAATGCCATGCTTCATCTGGAATAGGTAAAGGTAAAAGGAGACCTGCTGGTGCAGACGTAGAAGACTTATAGGGCGTACACACGGTCGGACTTTGTTCGGACAATCCGACAACAAAATCCTAGGATTTTTTCCGATGAATGTTGGCTCAAACTTGTCTTGCATACACACAGTCACACATAGTTGTCGGAAAATCTGATCGTTCTGAACTGCCTCAGGAGACCAGGTTCTGGCATTAGCCCCCTCCCTGGTCAAAGAAGTGATTGGGGCCACCAGCAAGGAAACATGAGGAATGAACTGGTGCTAGAAATTGCTGAACCCCAAAAGGCGCTGCGTTGCTGAGGCAAGTTGGATATGGCCTGAAGTTTGGCTGGATCCATAAGAAACCCTTTATCCGTGACTATGTAACCTAGCAAAGGACCCTGGGTTCACTGAAGAGGCACTTCTCCAACATTGTATATAGGTGCTGATCCCGAAGATGTAGAAGAACTGTACATACGTGCTGGTAATGAGTGTTCAAATCTGGAGAAAAGATGAGTATGTTGTCCAGATACACAATGACACAAACAGAAAAATCAGAAAAAGATCTGAAAAAATGTCATTAACAAAGTTCTGGAAGATGGCTGGGGAGTTTCACACCCTTCCGGATCCCAATCAGACTGTATGCTCCACGGAGGTCTAACTTTGTGAAAATTCAAGCATCTAAAAGCCTTTCAAAAAGTTCAGAAAATAAAGGGAAGCCGGTACCGATTATTAACTGTGTTGAGACCTCTATAATCAATGCAGGGCCCCAGCAGGAGAATTGGACTTGCGAATAAAACCTTTCTGCAGATTTTCCCAGATGTACCCAGACATGGCTTGAGTCTCAGGAATGTAGAGAGGGTAAAATTGACCTCCAGGCAGAGTAGGCCCAGGTTGGAGGTCAAAAGTGCAATTGTAGGGACAGTAAGGAAGCAGACAGTCAGCTTTTTTACAAAAAAAAACGTCTTGGAATGCCTGAAAATGCCAAGGAATCATCGGAGAGGTGGTGACCTCAGCCACGGGTAAAGAGAGAGGTGGGTCACCTTAGGGAGGCAAGTCTGATAGCATTGGGACCCCATGACAACACTTGACCATAGTTCCAATCTAGACAGGGTGAATGTTTCTGCAACCACAGAAGTCCAAGAATGATGGGACTAAAAGACTTAGGAAGGATCAGGAAGGAGAGTTCCTCACGATGAAGAACACCGACATGTATAGTTTTGGAGGTCCTAAAGCCAAGGTAGAGCCATCGACTGTGAATACCAAGAAGGGCATCCTTTACCCATTAAACTGCAGAAGGCAGTACAGTCTGTTAAGTGATACTAAACACATATCTGCCCCTGTATAGGTACAGAGATAACACAAAAAAAATGTGCATATACACAGGGCTTTACAAATAATGTTATCTGTATCTTTTTCATTGTATCCCTGTTTTAATTGCAGCACAGCCTGGGAGGGAGGGGAGCTACACAACAGCAAGTGACATGTCCTGTGACAACTCTTTAGTTAATCCATACCCTCCTTAATTTCATTAAATCCAGAGACTACTGTAAGTGCTGAACTTCTGGCACTGAAACCTACATTTTCAGCAAAAGTACAGAGATGAGAGGGGGTCACTCATTCTCCACCTTATCCATTCATTAGATATCATGCATTCTTTTGACAGAATACAAGGTGTTCTGAGAATGAGGGGGCAAGGAGGGCAGATGAACATCACAATATCCCCTCATTCAATCACAGAGTTAAAATATTTAAATTACAAGCAACCCAATAATTACAGTTATTAACATTAGTTTATATTAGTATTTGAAAATATACAAAGTCAACATGAAATATGAAGAGAATATGTATTTGGGTTCTACATGATTCAAGACAGGTGTTTGATTCTGGTAAATGGCCATTCCTTTGTGCAAGCTTTGTCAGATTTGGATTTAGATAACAATTCCTATTTTGGGAAGACTTTCTGTGCAATAATCCATGTAGCTGTAGCACTCTTTAGTGTGTGCTAGATTTAAAGATTTAAAGGCAGAAGGTTTTTTAATGCATTCTATGTGGACACACGGAGCTGCGACTCAGCTCGGGTGCTCTCATAGCAAGCTGCTTGCTGTGGGGGCACTCAGCAGGAGGGAGGAGCCAGGAGCACCAAAGAGAAGAGACCCAAGAAGACGAGGATCTGGGCTGCTCTGTGCAAAACCACTACACAGAGCAGGTAAGTATAACATGATTATTATTTTTGAGGAAAAAAAACTTTTTTTTAGTATCACTTTAAGGTAGGTTTGTTAGTATAAGAAAAATTTAGTTTGGCTCAGGGCTAAGCCTGAGCTGTGAATCTGGGTCAGGGTTCAGTGAGTAAGGCTGGGTGACTCATCCTGACAGCTCCTCTGGTGCCTCCCCCTGGTCTGGAAGGTTGTAGAAACATCTAGAGCTAGTGGGTGGAGGTTAGGAAGAGCTGTTTGGAATGTTTAGGAGGGGCTCAGCCAATCCCCAACAAAGGACTGGCACAGGCAGGTCCACCTCATAAATAGGCATGAGCAAAAATATAATTTTCAAAAAAATAAATAAATAGGCATGAGCCATGCCAGCAGGGGTAATCAAGTGGAAGATGGAGATATAGTGCTGTGGAGGCTGTTGGTGACCCTCAAGGGTGTCCCCTAGTCTGGGGGGGGGGTGACCTTGGGCCGGAGCTCGGTTGCTGGAAGTATCCTGCCACAACATGGGAAGGAAGCACTTCCTGGAGGCTCAGAGCAAGTGTGAGGACAGTGTGAGTACAGCAGCACTACTGGGGACTTACAAGAGGGGAGACTGCCACATTTAGCCAGTTCTCCCTGAAGACCACGTTGTGACAAGTTTTCATCCCTTCCCTGGAAGATCTCCTGCAGAGTCAGCCGGGTGGGCTGGTGAGAGTCAGTTCTGTGGACTGCTGGGAGAAGTTAGCCTGGAGGGCTAGTGAAAGGGGCAGCTGCAGCCAGGTGGGTTGGCAGTGCCTGAAGATGTGGTGCTGGGACCAGTAGCCTCAGGAGAGAGAAAATGCTGATCACTTTGTACTGCTACACAACAAGGGACTCCTTGTTGCCTGCAAAAGGCCATTGCTAAATCTGACTGTGCCTGTCAGGTCCATTACAGTGATCCAGCTGGAGTCTGCCACAAGTAAAGTGCTGGAGGAGTGTCAAGGAGGCTGTATATAGACTGTGTTCAAGAAGATGTCCCTGAAAATGTTACTAAAGTGTTGCTGAAGTCAAGTGGGCATCCCATAACCTTCCATCCCCATCCAAGTTATTAACCCTCAATAAATCACAAAAAACAAAAGTCACTGACTGTTCTTTGTCTCTGAAGTGCCTGTGAGAATTTGGTGTGCCTGGCTGTGCAGGGTGGGGGATCCCAGTTTAACTGCGGCTCCTCAAGAAGTGCGCTACATAGCAATAAATGGAGGCTTGTCAAGACAGTGCCACAGTTCCACTCCTTTCTTGTCCTGCTATCAGAGAGACAGGACATGAGGTGAAATCTCCCCAACTGGGTTACAGACAGCAAAAAACAGCTATTTACTGTTCTGAAGTCTATCTCAAAAAACGCTTTGGTTGGAATTTGGCCTTAAGCTTATACCCATGTTTGATCATCTCATTTGAGAGCAGTGATAGTGGGCCATCAGGCATCTGGGGCTCAAGACTGTCTGTCCCCAGCGCACTGATATGCTCTCTGTAGAAAAGGAGAGTGGTTGCTTTTGATGAGAAGGAGAAGTGGCCTGTAAGAATTTGCCATGTTGGCACAGTGGTAGCAGTGTAAAGGAGGTGGTGGCACTGGCAGCCATAGGCATGTGCAGGGGGTAGGGTTGCCACCTCACCCCTTTAAACCCGAACACATATGAATTACACAGGTTCTGAGGCTAATTTAATTCAGATAAGGCACCAAGTGAGTTTAATTATCTCCCTAATCAGCCACAGAACCTGTGTAATTAATATGTGTTCAGTTTTAAAGGGATGAGGTGGCAACCCTAGCAGGGGGTGTTCTGGGGCATACCTTAATCACCCCCATGTGCATACCTCCCAAGTGCCCTGGATTGGGCGGTACCATCCTGAGATTTGAATGAAATCCCCAGTGTCCTGCCAATTCATGCTTAATCAATAAGGTGTTCTGGCACTCGGCTCCTATCATCTGTGTCTCCCATGCATTTGCGCTTGTCACAGAGAGCTACAGAGTAAACAATGCTTATTTATTCCAGGGAGGGGTAGTAAAGGCCTGGCACAGGGAGTAGGGAGGCAGGGCTGTGACTGAGAGCGATTGGCTTTGTATGGGGGAGGGGGCGGGTGCTAAAGGCCGATGTGGCAGTGGGGGCGGGGCTACAAGCCAATCACAGCCCCGCTTCCTACTCACCGTGGCATCCTTTTGCACCCGCCCCCTCCCTGGCATAAACAAACAGCGTTTCCTCTAGCTGCCCGTAACAAGTGCAGCTGCAGGGTAATCACAAAAAGAGGATTCACTTATGTCTGTTCTCTCTGGGACTCTTCACAGTACTCGAGGTACTGCAGCTTTGGCTCTTCTTCCCCTTCTCCTATTCCTTGGTCCAATGGGTGGGGCTATGAGTAACTTAGGTAAGTTTAGCTTCTCTTACTGGACCAGGGAATAGGAGAAGGAGGAGAAGAGTTGGAGCAGTATCCTGAGTACTGTGAAGAGTCCAGTAAGAAGAACAGTGCAGAGGCGAAACAGACAGTTACTACTGCACTCTGTGTCAAATCTGACTCCTGACCTCTGGCTCACTAAGCACTGACCTCTAAACTTTGCCTTCGTACTAACCTCTGAACTCCGCCCCACCTAGCACTGACCTCTTTCACATTGGGGCTGCAGCTGCGTTCACGGTAAAGTGCTAGATTTAGCGGCGCTTTACCTCTGTTTAAGCGTTGCTTTTCGGATGCTAGCAGGACACACACAAAGAAGGGGTTAACCACTTCCTGCCCAGCCTATAGCTAACATGACGGCCGGGTAGTGGCTCTGTTAACTTGACTGGATGTCATATAACGTCTTTCAGGACAACGAGCCGGCATGCACCCATGGGGGCATGCAGCGTGGCAATCGGTGTTGCTGTGTGTCAGTCTGACACACCGCAACTCTGATCTAGGTAAGGAGCCTCTGACGGAGGCTCCTTACCACGTGATCAGTTGTGACCAATCACAGCTGATCACAGCGTGGACCAGGAAGTGCAGGTAAAGGATCAGCACATTGATTATCAGCACAGCTCCCATCAGATGTGCCACAACAATGAGAATCATTGCCCATCAGCTGTCAGTCAGTGCCCCATCAGGAATGCCTTTCAGTGCCCAAAGTGCCAATTAGTGCCCATAACAGTGCCAATCAGTGCCCATAAAAGTGCCAATCAGTGCCCCATCAGTAACGCTTGTCAGTGCCCTTCAGATGCCCATTAGTAATGCCTGCCAGTACCTTCTCATCAGTGCTGCCTATCAGTGCCACCTATCAGTGCCCATCGGTGCCACCTATCAATGCCTATCAGTGCTGCCTATCAGTGCCACCTATTAGTGCCCACCAGTGCCACCTATCAGTGCCGCCTATCGGTGCCCATCAGTGCTGCATATCAGTGCCGCCTATCAGTGCCCATCAATTCTACATATCCGTGCCGCCTCATCAGTGCCACCTTATCTGTGCCACCTAATCAGTGCTCATCAGTGCCGGCTCATCAGGGCCTATTAGTGCAGCCTCATCAGTGCCCGTTAGTGAAGGAGAAAACAAAATTTTATAACAAAGAAAAACTTTTTGTTTTCAAAAATGTCGGTCTTTTTTAGTTTGTTTAGCAAAAAATAAAAAACGCAGTGGTGATCAAATACCACCAGAAGAAAGGTCTATTTGTGGGAAGAAAATGCTAAAATCATATTTTGGGTACAGTGTAGCATGACCGCGCAATTGTCATTCAAAATGTGATAGCGCTGAAAGCTGAAAAATGTCCTGGGCGGGAAGGTGTATAAGTGCCCGGTATTGAAGTGGTTAAAAGCTCCTGTGTTGCTGAGCTTCCGAAGCAATTTTCAGGCTCTTTGGAAGCGCTGCCCATTCATTCCAATGAGCAGGGAATTTTGGGAGCGCTAAATACAGCGATTCCAACCTATTCCAAAGAGTCTGCTTGCAGGACTTTTTGGAACGTCCCACAAGCGCACCACCCGAGTGTGAAGAGTCACACTTGAATGAATGGGCCCCAGTGTGAAAGGGGTCTTAGCTTTGACCTCTAAACTCTGCCTCACTTAGCTTTGACCTCTGAACTGTCCCTCACTTAGTACTGACCTCTAAGTTCTGCCTCACTTAGCACTGATCTTTTGAACTCTGCATCACTTATGTTTGACCTCTGCCTCACTTAGTAATGACCCCCAAACTCCTCATCACTTAGCACTTACCTCTGAACTCTGCCTCACTTAGCTCTGAACTCTGCCTCACTTAGCTCTGACCTCTGCCTCACTTAGCACTGATCTCAGAACTGTGCCTCACTTAGCTCTGACCTCTGCCTCACTTAGCACTGATCTCAGAACTGTGCCTCACTTAGCACCAACCTCTGAACTCTGCCTCACTTAGCACTGACCTCTGAACTCTGCATCACATAGCACTGATCTCAGAACTCTGCCTCACTTAGCACTGATCTCAGAACTCTGCCTTACTTAGCACTGATCTCAGAACTCTGCCTTACTTAGCACTGACCTCTGAACTCTGCATAACATAGCACTGACCTCTGAACTCTGCATCACATAGCACTGACCTTTGAACTATGTAGTAAGTGAGCTTAGAAGTGACTTAGGGGTCAGTAGTAAGTGAAGTAGAGTTCCAGGGCCAGTAGTAATTAATTGAGAGTTCAGAGGTCAGTAGTAATTAACAGTCAGCTTGGCTTTCAGATTAATGCAGTGCAGTTTTCCCACACCATGGGTGCAGCACAGTGTACTCATGGTTTTCGTCTAGGTTAACTACGCTTTGCAGTAGACTTCTATTATGTCCCACGGTTTTGCTGCACTTTCTGAAAATGCAGCAAAACCACACTTTAAATTTTTTGTTTCACAAAGCGCACCAAAATCGTGAGGCATAATAGAGGTCTATGGCAAACCGCAGCTAATCAACATGAAAACCGCGGTTACACTGAACTGCATCCATGGGGCGGGAAAACCACACAGCATCAGTGTGAAAGAAACCCCTGATGAAATCACATGACAGTGACGAACACGCGCGGGAACACAAGGAACCGGAAGTGACGTGGGCGAGCTCGCAGCTCGTTTTTACATACCTGTTGATACTTTTTATTGTGAGTACCTTGATTTTACTTTTGCTGTTTACAAATAAATTTTGGAAAATACTACACTATCGTTGCATCCCTCTTTACATCTCCCATGTCCCACTGAGTGGCTCATTTGGTGCGGACATACCAGGGACAAAGGGGACTCTGATTGCAGACTAGAGACACACATCAGTGAAGCCAGACATGCCAGACTGGGAACTTACCAGGAGACACACTGAGATATACCCATATGCTGTTACCTTACAGCGGTAAGGTAAAGGGACATCTATACACTACGCTGCACAGGAGTCAGGAAGTCCCATACCATCAGCACTCTGTGTCAGAGAACTACCACCAGCACCAGCACTTTGTCATTCTCTGCTGACCCTGCTCATATCCAGTCACTCATTCATCCTGCACCTTATATGGACACCATTTATTTTATTCATTTTTATTCTATTCATTTTCACTCATGAGGACTTTTGTGGCATATATTTATATGGAATATACTTTCATGTGTACGCTCTTATATGTTTTTCTAGGATTTATCACTATTTTTTAGTATTTTAGAAATTGTCATTTTAGTGCACGTTTTACTGAGCACTATTCATCTTCACTTTGCTTGCACATTTTATGGATATATTTTATCACTGTGTTATGAAGAATCCTCTGAGCATGTGATTTGCTTACTGTCAGGAATCATACAGGAATAATATTGATGCATATTATTATCGTTTTTATTTGAAGAATTTACAGGGCATGCGTTACATTTTCATATTGCCAGTGATTTGATGTATATTGACCTTTTTATAATGCCTCTTCCATTTACATCTTTAATTTAGCACTTTTGCACCTGATTCTGCACATCAATTAGATTATAGCGCAGCACTACTTCTGTTTTACATTTCTTTTTTGGTTCTGATATTTACTTTAGTGTTAAAGCTTTATTTTTAAAATTCGCACATTATTGGTAGCGCAGGAATACCATTTTATTCTATCAGTTTAAAAGGGCCCTACTGGGGGGAGGGAGGACCAAAAGCATATTTTATGGGTACATTTAACCATGTTCCTTTAAGCCCCTCCCACTGTAAAGCAATTTGCCACACCCACAATCCGCTGCAGCTTTGAGCTTTGGTGTGCACACCCTAATGCAGGCAACATAGATTCTAGGGGTTTTCTGTGTGTATGGGGGGGGGGGGACCCCCTGATGGAGGACCCCCTAATGGACAGAGAGTGTAAGTGAGAGTGAGAGACCCCCTAATGGGCACCTCCTGAGGGAGATCCCCAGATGGAAACTCTCATTCTTATGAGTGTCTGTGTGCAAGAGGGATATTAAGGCTGGGGGCATTGGGGTTATCATTGCTGCTGGGGTTGTTATTACTGGGGTTATTCTATTTGGCTGTTATTATTGCAGCTGGGGTTTATTATTTTTGGGGCAGTGAGGGGTTATTATTGTTGGGGACAGTGTGGGTTGTTATTGCTGGGGTAAATTATTGCTGTTGGAGGTTATTATTGCTGGGAACATTGGGGGTTGTATTATTACTGAGGGCAGTGAGGGTTATTTTTGCTGGGGTTATTATTACTGCTGGAGGTTGTTTTTGGTGACAGTGAGGGTTATTATTGCTGGGGACAGTGGGGATTATTATCATTGCAGGAGGTAATATTGCTGTTGGGGGTTATTTTTGGTGACAGTAGGAATTATTATCATTGCTGGGGGTTATTATTGCTGCTGCAGGTAATTGTCGAAGTTAATAGTGGGGTTGGTATTATTGCTGGGAACAATGGGGGCTAAAGTGATTGTAAACCATCACCTTGTAAAACAACCCATTCAGTTTAAAATGGAAATGAAAGGCAAAACATTTATGTACTGATATAAATAACTTTATTTCATCTTTTTTATAAAAGATCACATTCCATCTGTTCTCAGCTCCATACGAGTTAAGGGAGGAGAAATAGCAGTACACTAAGCTTCCCAGTGAATGGCTTTGCAGGGGGTGTGTGTCAGGACAAGCCTGGTCATTGGAGAAAAGCAGGGTGACCACGATGTGGTCTCCTGATTATTGTGGTCAGTTTTTAATAGGAAATTGGAAAGACTGGCAGGAACACCAGGGATTTCACACAAAAGGAAGCAATACAATGAGAACAGGACACATTTTCATCCAGGTATATGGTACAGAAGGCACATATCAGGAATATGAAATGTTTGATTTACATACTTTTTAATATTGTTACTAAGGGTTATTATTGTGCTGGGGGTTGTTTTTCGGGACAGCAGGTTATAATTGCTGGGGAAAGTGGGGGTTATTTACAGTGATGGGGTTATTATTGTTGAAAAATAAAATGACAATACTGCAAAATAGCAGCAACAAAAATTGTGAGATATAACACAAATAATATATAATGAATAACTAAAGTTGCGCTTAATATCAGTAAACAATAAAGAATGTCCAAAAGGTGCTCTTAAAAGTCCAATTCAGTAACACAAGCTGAGTGAAGGCACCAGATATTCAGATGATCAAACAGCAGACTGAAGTGCTTGTCTGGCACAAATCCCAAAAAACCCTCATCTTGTGATGTCACCAACATTAGGGTCAAGATGTGCTCTTACCAAAAGTGATGGACCCTCTATTATGGAAGGTCATGCAGGTATTTGGATATCGCAGCTGTATCCTCCTGCACAAATCTCGTTGCTGGACAGGTTATAAACCAGCCTGAAGTGCCTTCCCTGTTAAGGGAGTATTCCTCTGCAGCGGTCTTTGATATGTGATCCTCTGTATCAAATGCACATAAAATTGTAGCCGGGTAGGATCCAGCATCCACTTAACCTGGAGCACCACCCCAGCTTGGCGTGATGACGGCACCCGGTTATTATTGCTGCTAAAGGGTTATTATTATGCAGTGGGTTATTGCTCGTCCTGACATTTGCTAGGAGTGTTGCCCTGTGAAATTTCATTGTTGGTCCTGATATTTGCTGGGGATTTTTATTACTAACACTGACACTTGTTGGGAGTTATCATTGCTGACCCTTTCGCTTGCTGGGGTGGATCATTGCTAGTCTTGACACATGCTAGGAATTTTTTCAGAGGGTTATCATTGCTGGTGCTGATACATGCTAGAATTTATAAAGATGTGTTTGAGCCTGGAGTGCTGCTTCAATTATGACAGCATGCTCCCCTGGAACCTTTCTGATGGTTCTTAAATGACCCTAGTGTTATTCCAAGCTGTTGGTTTTGGAGAGCTTATTACAAGAATGTAAGCATTTACTGGGAGGTCTGTTTTAGACCATAACACTAGAACTTTTGAGATGTCACCAGTAAACATTTACCGGATGTGGATTTGTATTTCCATTAATATGGCTAGATCTGTGGTCAGACCAGAAGAAACTGTAATACCTAGCCAAGCAACATAGTTCTACTACAATTTTGAATTTGCCAAAGTGCATCTTGAGACTCATAAATCCAAACAGTCCTGCAGCCCTAAAGCAGAACTTCAGCCAAAAACAACAAGATACAACTGAATAGCCCATTAAAAGATAACATAACACAACTAGCTTTTGCTACAATGTTCAGCTTCAATGCAAAGATTCCTCCTAAAGTACTTTTTTGCCATTAGACATCCTTAATCTGATGACCTACATCATTAAAGCCCATTTCTCTCAGCCCAGGTCATTCTGGACCTACCACAGCCTGTGGGCGGACAGTGAAAGAAGAAGCAGCATAGTGTTGAGTTCATCTCTCTGTCACTCTGCTTTCTCCTCCCATCAGCATGCTTCTTGTCAGGCCTACCTAGAGCATTTGACACCTGCCCCCCCCCCAATTTTAAAATATAAAAACTCCCACAAAAATTTGTAATGTTTTCAAAAATATTTATTGCACAAATTTCACAGCCCCCCATCACAGTACTTCTTGCAGTCTGCCACCCCCCTCTAATTACAGTGCCCCTTTTACTCTCTGCCTCCCCTGCACAGTCCTACCTTTGGCATAAACAGATAGCTAATACTATTAGCAATGTGTTTAAGTTCAAGTAAGAGATTGCAGACATGCCACAGAAGATGGTTAGAGACTGAGGACATGATACAGGAGATGGTCAGAGACTGTGTACATGATACAAGAGATGGTCAGAGACTGCAGACATACTACAGGAGATGGTTAGAGACTGCATACATGATACAAGAGATGGTCAGAGACCGTGGACATGGTACAGGAGATGGTCAGAGACTCCAGAAATGATACAAGAGATGGTCAGAGACTGTGGACATGGTACAGGAGATGGTCAGAGACTGCAGATATGATACAAGAGATGGTCAGAGACTGTGGATATGGTACAGGAGGTGGTCAGAGACTGAGGACATGATACAAGAGATGGTCAGAGACTACAGACATGGTACAGGAGATGGTCATAGACTGTGGACATGATACAAGAAATGGTCAGAGACTGCAGACATACTACAGGAGATCGTCAGAGACTGCATACATGATACAAGAGCTAGTCAGAGACTGTGGACATGGTACAGGAGATGGTCAGAGACTCCAGAAATGATAAAAGAGATGGTCAGAGACTGTGGACATGGTACAGGAGATGGTCAGAGACTGCAGATATGATACAAGAGATGGTCAGAGACTGTGGATATGGTACAGGAGATGGTCAGAGACTGCAGATATGATACAAGAGATGGTCAGAGACTATGGACATGGTACAGGAGATGGTCAGAGACTGCAGATATGATACAAGAGATCAATGCATCCTCATCAGTGCAGCTTCACCAGTGCCAATCAGTTCCCACCAGTACAGCCTCACCAATGCCCATTAGTGCCCATCAATGTCCATCAATGCAGCCTCATTAGTGCCCAGCAGTGCAGCCTCACCAGTGCCCATCAATGCAGCCTCACCAATGCCCATCAGTTTAGTCTCACCATTGCCAATCAGTGCCCATCAATGCAGCCTCACCAGTGGCCATCAATGCAGCCTCACCAGTGGCCATCAATGCAACCTCACCAGTGGCCATCAATGCAGCCTCACCAGTGGCCATCAATGCAGCCTCACCAGTGGCCATCAATGCAGCCTCACCAGTGGCCATCAATGCAGCCTCACCAGTGGCCATCAATGCAGCCTCACCAGTGGCCATCAATGCAGCCTCACCAGTGCACATCAATGCAGCATCACCAGTGCCAATCAATACAGCCTCATCAGACCAGCTCAGGGTGGCAGACACAAACACCTCTCCATATTCTCACACCAGCTCAGGGTGGCTAAAGTGACTGCGTGGCGGACACAATGTCAACCCACACCCCCACCCCATTACCACAAGCTCACCTTGTGCGGTGGAGGACACTGCCATTGCAGTTCGCAACCCCTCCAATTCCAGGG
Source organism: Lithobates clamitans (assembly GCA_037952925.1). Taxonomy (NCBI): domain Eukaryota; kingdom Metazoa; phylum Chordata; class Amphibia; order Anura; family Ranidae; genus Lithobates; species Lithobates clamitans. The sequence goes on along the minus strand of JBBGZY010000031.1, from coordinate 10,270,571 downwards.
TGGACAGTTGGCTCAGCCTCAGGTACACCCGGGTGGCAGCTAGGGAGGTCCGGACTCCGGAGGACACACCAGCAGCCGCGCCACCCAGGCGGAGAATAGTGACAGGCCTGACTCAGCAGTGCTACTGAGGAATTCATATTATGATTGTTGTTTGCATTATCGTTTAGTTTATTTTATTTAGTTCCTTAAAAAAAATATCTTGTGTTTCTGTTATGGAAGGCTTTGGATGTCTGTTTACAAGAACAGCTGAGATTAAAGGCCCAAGTGAGGCTTCTTGAGCAGCAAACTAAGTTGCAGCAAATAAAGATTGAGAATCTATTACGAGAAAGGGAGCTGCAGTTTATGGATCGGGGAGATGAGATGTTAGTCATCAACCTAGGAGAAACACGAAGCTATGCAGGTAAGTTCATTCTACTTTCCTTTTTTTTTTAATCTTTTGTATAGTATTTTCCACTAAGATAATTGCACATATTCAGCAAGGCAAAGAGTAATCTAGAATGAACAGTAAACTATAGCTGCCAATGAGAAATTATTTTTTGCCGATTTGACAATAGCAAACTATAGTTTATACATCATGATTGCTTTGTATGATTCTGGACTAATTCACCCTCAAACCTATCAGTTTTTTTCGATTTGCAGCAAATTAAAAGGTATTCTTTAAAGTCCACCTCCTCTGCAAATAATATTTACCTTCCCTGTGCTTCTATGCTATCTTGTTTGCTTAGGGGAGCAGCCCAATGCAATGCCAGGTGCAGGGGGAGGATCCATTGTAAGCTCTAACGCAGACTGACTTACAGTGCTTTGAAAAAGTATTCATACCCCTTGAAATTTTCCACATTTGTTCATGTTACAACCAAAAACGTAAATGTATCTTATTGGGATTTTATGTGATAGACCAACACAAAGTGGCACATAATTGTAAAGGCGAAGGAAAATGATAAATGGTTTTAAACATTTTTTTACAAATAAATATCTAAAAAGTGTGGCGTACATTTGTATTCTGCCTCCTTGAGTCAATACTTTGTAGAACCACCTTTTGCTGCAATTACAGCTACAAGTCTTTTTGGGTATGTCTCTACCAGCTTTGCACATCTAGAGAGTGACATTTTTGCCCATTCCTCTTTACAAAATAGTTCAAGCTCAGTCACATTGGATGGAGAGCTTCTGCGAACAGCAATTTTCAAGTCTTGCCACAGATTCTCAATTGGATTTAGGTCTGGACTTTGACTGGGCATTCTAACACATGAATATGCTTTGATCTAAACCATCCCATTGTAGCTCTGGCTGTATGTTTAGGGTCTTTGTCCTGCTGGAAGGTGAACCACCACCGCAGTCTCAAGTCTTTTGCAAACTGTTATGCCGCGTACACACGGTCGGGCTATTCGTCTACAAAAGTCCGACAGCCTGTCCGACAGACTTCCGGCGGACTTGCGGCAGACTTTCTAAGGAACGGACTTGCCTACACACGACCACACAAAAGTCAGACGAATTCGTATGTGATGACGTACACCGGACTAAAATAAGGAAGTTGATAGCCAGTAGCCAATAGCTGCCCTAGCGGGGACCGTCGTAGTTACGACGTTAAGATTTGAAGCATGTTTCAAATCTAAAGTCCGTCGGATTTGAGCCTGAAAAAGTCCGCTGAAAGTCCGGGGAAGCCCACACACGATCGGATTGTCAGCCAGCTTTAGTCCGTCGGACTTTCGTAGACGAAAAGTCTGACCGTGTGTACGCGGCATAACAGGTTTTCTTCTAAGATTACCCTGTATTTGGCTCCATCCATCTTCCCATCAACTTTGACCAGCTTCCCTGTCCATGTGATGTTTTAACACCAAGTATAGGCAGACAGCAATGAGCTTGAGCATGAGCCTGGTGTTGATTCAGCAGCTTCCATCTTACAACTACCACAGCTCCCCACCCCCAGATCACATAACTAAAACTGTTAACTGTTTCCTAACATGTAAAAGGAACTAGGCATAACAATTGAACTTGAAGTATAACATAAAGCCTACACATCATTCACATCATTACAGTCCATGCTGAAGAAAAGCATCCCCACAACATGATGCTGCCACCACCATGTTTTACGGTGAGGATGGTGTATTCGGGGTGATGTGTAGTGTTAGTTTTCTGCCACACATAGCGTTTTGCTTTTAGGCCAAAAAGTTCAATTTTGGTCTCATCTGACCAGAGCACCTTCTTACACATGTTTGCTGTGTCCCCCACATGGCTTCTCTCAAACTGCAAACGGGAATTTTTATGGTTTCTTTCAACAATGGGTTTGTTCTTGCCACTCTTCCATAAAGGCCAGATTTTGCCGCAGATGGACACCGGCGGCAAAAAGCGCCCTAAGGCGATTAAGTTTGCATAGGTAGTTCATTCATTCATTCATTCATTTTTGGAGTGCAGGACTACTAGTTTCTAGACAGATTCTCCCACCTGAGCTGTGGATCTCTGCAGTTCCTCCAGAGTTACTATGGGCCTCTTGGCTCCTTCTCTGATTAATACTCTCCTTGCCTGCCCTGTCAGTTTAGGTGGACGGCCATGCCTTGGTAGGTTTGCAGTTGTGCCATACTCTTTCGATTTTCGGATGATGGATTGAACAGTGCTCTGTGAAATGTTTAAAGCTTGGGATATTTTTTTTTATAACCTAACCCTGCATTAAACTTCTCCATATCTTTATCTCTAACCAGTCTGGTGCGATCCCTGGCCTTCACGATGCTGCTTGTTCACTAAGGTTCTCTAACAAACCTCTGAGGGCTTCACAGAACAGCTGTATTTATACTGAGAATAAATTACACACAGGTGGGCTCTATTTACTAATTTTGTGACTTCTGAAGGTAATTGGTTCCACTTTATATTAGTTAGGGGTATCAGAGTAAAGGGGGCTGAATACAAATGCACGCCACTCTTTTCACATATTTATTTGTAAAACATTTTGAAAACCATTTATCATTTTCCTTCCACTTTAAAATTATGTGCCACTTTGTGTTGGTCTATAACATAAAATCCCAATAAAATTACTTTTTTGGTTGTAACATGACAAAACGTGGAAACTTTCAAGGGGCATGAATACTTTTTCAAGGCACTGTAAAAGCATACACAGAGCTTTCTAACCTGGCCCCTGGAGGGTGAACAGGGAAGGAGGTTGGGAGGGAGGTAGGAGGGTGTAGGGAAGGTACATTTTAGTAGCGGAGCAACAACAACCTGATAATTTGCCCTAAATGGTAAAATCTGTATAAATAACACTTCTGTTATAGGATACAATTGTAGATCTATTTAGATCTTTAAATGCAAGCTTCTATCATTTGTTGGCATATTTGAAGCTTGGAGGACTGCTTATGTCTAAATTTTGGATATGCATTAAAGCGGAACTAAACCCTCCTTTCCATTACAGCCAAGTAAGTTGCCATCTTATCCTCTGTTTGATCTACAGTTGCCATTGTGCTTCACATGTGATAAGCTATGACACCAATTTGTTGGCTTGACAGTTTGGTTGTGAGCAGAACCAAATGTAACAGTTATCATTTATAGCATGCATTGAATATAATGGTTTTGGGAAACATTTAAATTGATGGGTTGAGTTTTGGTTTAAGTGCAATAGGAGTTAATAATTGCTGCCATTCTGTGCCAGTGCTCACCCAACCGCTGACAACTGTGGAGGAGAGGCAACCAGACACACTATGTTTTTAATTTGTTGATATGTGTTTGACGTATGAGTTGGGGTAATATGTGGTAAGTTAGGTATATTTATAATTCTTCTCAGAATGAACGCCATTCCAATGCACATATACTGTACAGTACAGCAATATCCATCTACACTATAGCCCACCACAACATACAGATGTAAACCACCTAGGTATTATGGGGTGCCGCATTAAAAAGTTGCAGGCCTATGTTTGCTGCATTACATGTAATAAAACTTTTACCTGTTAAAGAAAAAAAAAAAGTTGCAGGTCTGTTTTTTCATGCATTGAGAAACGCACTCAGACCATACAAATTTAATAGGAGCCTTAACACAGATCTTCTAAATCCACAAAACGCATGTGTTAATGCAATGTATAGTGCAAATGGGTCCTTAGGGTCCTTTTCATTTTGCATTGGGTTATATCATTTTACCAGTCTAGATGTAATTAATGCTGGTTGGAATTATCTTCAGTCTTGACCATATGTCCAAAGCAGTTCCCTGACCCAGCAAAGGAAGAGAAAAAATATTTAAAACTCTGGTGGCCTCTTCGTTCAAGTGCTGCAGCCTCCACCAGACTTTTCAGCATTTGACACTTCTGGGGCACTTCTTCCATATGCTGTGCTTCCATCTGCTAACCCCTACATCACTATACAGGTGACATAGGGGCTGAAATATGGAACAACAGCATGTAGCAGGGGCAATCCCAGATGAAAGATAGGAGTCGTGGGCACCTGATGAGGTGATTATACTATTTTTTTTCTTTAACAGTGAACTAAACCATTTTGGGGCCAACTCACTTTAACCAGCAATACAATATTAATATTGTTCTCGGCCATTTCTTTGATCATCCATCAACTAAAAAAAATATAAATGCTATAGTAGATCTGTGTGAGGCTTTACTTTGCTTTCTATGTATTACTGCCGTTTTTAATAGATGCTGGAGGGTTACAGCTAAATTCCAGGGTAGACAAAAAGTTTTCGAAGTTACTCCTCCTGTTCTTGGTACATCAACCATTTTAGGGTCATAAACAATCAGCCTTGTTTTCATACTTAACTCCTCTGTCTCATGATCATCAGCAGCACCGTGCCCTGTAATGTAAACTAGTTATCGCAGCCTTCTCTCTTGGCAAGTGACCAGCCGCACTTAAGGCCCTGAGAGTTTAATACAGGACTCTTATGCCGCGTACACACAAGCGGAATGTCCGACAGAAAAAGTCAGATGGAAGCTTTTCCTCGTCTATTCTGATCGTGTGTATGCCTCATCAGACTTTTTTTTTTTGAAAATTCTGAACCTAGAAATGGAACATGTTCTAAATATTTCAGACGGAACCAATTCCTATCGGGAAAACCGCTCGTCTGTATGCTGTTCCGACGTACTAAAAACGACGCATCCTCTAAAGAAAGTACAAGATGGAAGCTATTGTTGGCTACTGGCTATTGAACTTCCTTTTTCTAGTCCCGTCGTATGTGTTGTACGTCACTGCGTTCTGGACGGTCGGACTGTAGTGTGACCGTGTGTAGGCAAGACCGCTTAAGCGGAATTCCGTCGGAGTTCCGTCGGAGAAACCTTCGGAGTTTATTCCGGTCGTGTGTACAGGGCATTAGCTTCTCAACAAATGGGCAATGTTCAAGTCAGCAGGAAGTAACGTGGGCACTGCTAGAACTTTCCCTTCATATTGTATTAGTGTTGTCCAGTGATATTAATGAGTAAAAGCAGCTATCTTTATATTTCTCATCTTTCTATATAGAAGAATCTGAATATGTAACAAAATGCAGATAAAATTTGGCAATTATACACCAGTGTCACAGTCTTTATTAGTCTAGTCACTAATTAATCTTCTGTCATTTTTTTTTGCTTTTTGGTCAGACTGTGGTGACATTTACAACGATGGACATAAACAGAGTGGCTTTTACAAGATTAAACCATTGCAAAGCAATACATCATTCTATGCGTACTGCGACATGTCTGAGGGAGGGGGCTGGACAGTTTTTCAGAGACGTTCGGATGGAAGCCAAAATTTCTATCGGTAAATATTTTTATAAAATTGAGGTATTTTATAGGTACATTTTTTGGTTGATGCTGAAACACTCAAAAGGTGGGTGGTAACACCCAGGACTCCCAGGTGGACAAGAATAGAGCTGGTAATGATTGCAAGAGGGTCTCAATGATGAAGCACCTAGGACACATAAGAAACCAGAAGATGACTAGCCCACCTAGCACTATCTATAACTAGATCTCAGTTTTGTCTGGGCCAAAATATTTTTTAATTCTTTTTAGATGTAGCGTCCTACCTTAGGCTGATTAAATTTAGTTTTTGGCCGTGTTGTACCTAGCTGTACCTAGCTGAGCAGAAATGTATGTTCTAGGTCTGCCTGCCTCTGGGAGAAGCTTCCAGAATTGGAGTAGGGGGTCAGCCACTGAGTTATGAATACTTAACTGACCCCAGCCAATCCCTGGGCCCTGGGAGCGGGGCCCAGAAGGTGTGGCTGGGAAGAAGATAAGGGTTTGGAAGTGTCTGTTCAGCTCTCTCTCTCTCTTCAGGGACCTCTGCCCCTGCGAGGCAGCCTGTGTCACTGAAGAGCCATTGCAGTTAGGCCTCAGCATGTGCTTGCCTGAGGGCCCTGGAGGAACCTGACCTTAAAAAATCTTACTGGAGGACACTACCTTAGGAAGCTAGGCTGGAGAAGGACCCCTTTCATTTATAAGTGTCTCAGGGTAGTTGGTTGGGGAGCTGTCTCTGACATTATGAGTAGGACCTTTTGCCTAGAGCTCCAGGTGTTCTTGTGTTTTGAGGATTAAACACTAGAGGTTTATACAAGAACTGTGAATGCCCTTACAGAGTCTCAGACTAGCTGGCTGTCCCCTCTACCTCCAGCAATACTTAAGGCTGCTACTGAGGGCTTTGCCCGAGAATCTGTCCTCTTAAGTTTTGGAGTATCCTGAACACTTATCTCTCTACCTGTCTGTGTTCAAGTACTGCAATAAATCTTCAAACACCCCTAAATCGAGCCTGTGTTTTGTCAGTGTACTCTGGAACTGGCATCTGGGACTGGCAGCATCTGGTAAGGGAGACCCAGTATATTTCCATTGACCCCTTTGGGGGTAAGAGTTACATAGGTAACTATGAAAAATACTGTATATGAATTTTTCAAATTCGAGCAGCTAGCAGCTGGAGCTCAAGAGCTACAAGGAGAGTGTGTTCTATTCTCTTGACATTCAGCTTTGATGTAGAATACATATGCTGAATCAGAGGGAAGGCATAACACCATCATTGTCTTTAGTTCATATGGCTCTATATAGAGCATCAAATCAGAGAGACACAGCCAAGTAAAAAGCTACCGCTGAGTCATCCTATTAGAAAGCTCAGAATGCTCTACAAAGTGTTTAGGCTACTTTCACACTGAGGTGTTTTTCAGGCGCTAAAAATAGCGCCTGTAAAGCGCCTGAAAACGGCTTCCCTGCAGCCCCAGTGTGAAAGCCCGAGTGCTTTTCACACTGGAGTGGAAAAAGTCCTGCAAGCAGCATCTTTTGGGCAGTGGGGGAGCGGTCTATACACCGCTCCTCCACCACCCCTGCTATTGAAATCAATGGCCACCGCTGCCGAAGCGCCTGCAAAGCACTTCGCCAGCGGCGCTTTGTGGGTGCTTTTAACCCTTTATTTGGCCGGGGGTTAAAAGCACCCCGCTAGCGGCCGAAAAGTGTCGCTATTACAGTGGTAAAGCACCGGTAAAATTAGCCGTGCTTTACCGTCCCAGTGTGAATATAGCCTTAGTGTTAAGCACTTTGTTTATACTGTATATTGTAGATTTTATACTAGTAAAGAAAAAACGACATAGAAGGCCAGTTTCTAAACTTGCAGTCATTCAAAAAACACTTGAAAATTTGAGCAAAAAGCATTATATTTTTTTAGTGGATGTAAACCCCCCAAAAAATGTTTTAATTAAGACTCATATCTGTTACAGCAGAGGATGTCATTTCATCTGTGCCCAGTCTTGCCATGGAGAGTTAATCTAGCTCTGAGCAGTCCCCTTATCTTTTTTCAGTAAGATAAAAACAGACACACAGAGAAATAGGTGTCTGTTTCTTCCCCCTTGGTGTGAGTGACAGGTGATCAAGTGTGAGAGAGGCATTCTGTGTACTTCACAACCCTCCTCCTTTCTTCTCCAGTTCTCCCGGGATTGGCTGCTCCACACCTCAGCATGATTGGGCATGCTGAAGTCATGTGGTGACTTTCCTGGGTTTTGACTGGATGTTAGTGATCATGGGGCATATGATGCCTGGCCAAGGGGAATGTAGAGTTGGGCGGGGAGTCTAATGACATCACGACTCCACCGACCGAGCCCTGGACAACAGAATCCGGAGTATTGCAGGGCTCCAAACAGCTAAAGGGGAGATATTTGACAGGTAAGGATACATGCAGGAGGCATGTATATCCTTATAGATAAGCACTATATTAATTTAGAATGTAATTAAGAAATGATGAGAGAGGGTTTACATCCACTTTAAGGTGGGGACAATCATTCCTGACCCTGTATTAACAAACAAATGTTAACTTGGATCAAAATTATATTGTGTGTTAATAAGCATCATGTCCATTCATCTATCCTATCCTATATCTATCATATAAAACTATAATTACAGATATAACTACACATAAACACTTGATTTTCTGTTCCATCAGGAATTGGACGGACTATAAACAAGGTTTTGGGGATTTTGCTTCAGCGAAGGGAGAATTCTGGCTAGGAAATGATAACTTGCACTTCTTGACATTGCAAGGTACTTTACATTACCATTAACATGCCTTTTATTCTGCCACCTATTAATGACTTGAATCACAGTCACATGTTGTTCACATTTTCATAGATTATGTAAAGCTCCTTAGTGTACTACTAATGCTAGTGATGCTGAACTTCAGGTTATGATCCTGAAAATAGCAAAATTAATGGTTTTAGGAACAAAACAATGTCATTATTATTCCTTAAGCAAGAAATTTATTTTTTATTTTTTGCTAGGATTAAGATGTATGAGGATGTTGGCGTTACCTCTTATGTTCTCTGCATTGCTTTGCAAGAGTAGGCCGTCTTTGGTGTGGGCAAAGTACCCCTTAAAAGGTGGCAGGTGGTGTCTGGAAGGGATCAAGCAGAAGTGTAGTCAGTAAACAAGTCAAAGGTCAGTAACAAGTGGTTGCAGGTTAGGATCTAGCAAAAGCATAGTCAATAAACTAGCAAAAGGTTGACAACAAATGGTTGTAGGTTGGGATCAAGCGGTAGCGTAGTCAAGGAACAAACCACAGTTCAGTAACAAATGGCTGTGAAGATATGGACAGCAGCAGGAGTGACAAGAGCAAGATATTGGTTGGAGAGGAGCACAATAATCCGGCAAAAAAGAAAGTGCAGAGACATGGTTAAAATCAGGAAGCTCAAGAGAGGAGCAAAGGATTTAAGGTTCATCAGAAACATGACACAAACCAAGGTGGGCCAGGGAATCAGGCAGTTAGCTGTCAAGCATCTCAGGTAGTACAGTGAGAAGAAACACAGAAAGACACCACTGAGGTTCCAGTTTCAGATGCTGACAGTGAGCTTCCTCCTTGCTGCTTGCACCTGTAAGAACACACAGTGGCAGAGAGTTTTGTACCTGGGGGGGGGGGGGGTACAGTACTGCTTAATAAATCCTTTGAATATGTTTTACCACTGGGCTGCTGCAGTTGTTTTTAATAAAATATATTTTGTTGTATGCCAAACTAGTAGGGGCCCAAATAAGCCCTCTGCTAGTACACTTTATACATTAAACCACATTCATATTTAGGGAAAAATAATACAATTATAATACAGGTTTAAATATTAGCAGGTGACTAGTAAAATGCTGGTTCTTGCAACTGGTGATGAGATATACACTATATTACCAAAAGTTTTGGGACACCAGCCTTTACATGAATTTTAATGGCATCCCAGTCTTAGTCTGTAGGATTCAATATTGAGTTGGCCCACCCTTTGCAGCTATAACAGCTTCAACTCTTCTGGGAAGGCTGTCCACAAGGTTTAGGAGTGTCTTTTGGAATGTTTGACCATTCTTCCAGAAGCGCATTTGTTAAGGTCAGGCACTGATGTGGAGGAGAAGACTGCCTCGCAGTCTCCGCTCTAATTCATCCCAAAGGTGTTCTATTGGGTTGAGGTCAAGACTCTGTGCAGGCCAGTAAAAATACTATAAAACAGTGCAGCGCTGGAAGAAACATCTCAGGTAGTAAGGATAACTTGCCACAAATTTGTGGCAGTGCTGAATTGTAAGTCTTGTTAACTTGCTGCACATTATCACTGGCAAGTTAAGTTGTAGTGGTGAGTCTACAGCAAGAGCTCTGCAAGTCTACAGCATGAAAATTCATCCACAGTGACCCCTGTGGTGGGATTACTTTTGCACAACATAACTGAACCAGAACTTGCAGAAGACTTGCAGACTTGTTTGTGTAGCACGAACTCCCGAAGGAGCTGCTGAGTTATTTGGGCCTGTACTCTGCTTTATACCCCTTTGAATATCTCAGTCCCCCTGACACAGCTGTGGTGTAATAGTGTGCAGTTAGAACGAAATCACAAAGGCAAGTTCACAATACTCAATATAATATACCTGTTTGTAGTTACCTTACCCTCCTCTTGGCTGGTGATGAAGAGTAAAACACTCACACAGTTGTACCTAATTAATAACCTATTTACTGTTGTTGTATTAGAAGGGTTAAACTACAATGGTTGTACTGTCAGACCAACCTAGTCTGACAGACAACTAAACTTTACAAAGGTACAATACAGGTGTATAATGTCTGAAGTAATATATGAGAGGTATAACAAAGTAAATAGGATACCGTCAGAGTGAGTGTATCTCAGCACTGTCCTATTTCCTGCGCGCTTAAGGCTGTACTAAATCAAATGTTGACCTGATTAAGTACAATACAACACTAAGGAGCTCCCTCCTGTAATATCACACCCCTGATATAGTGAAATAACCCAAGGCCTTATATGTTACTGAACAGTCCTCCTTTATCTTCTTTTCTTCTGCTAGCAACCAGGTAATTTTGTAATCCAAGGGTTAATGATTCCTTAACAAAGTAACCTGATATATAAAGTCCTGATGCAGCAGAGCTATAACTAACTTTGATGCAGTGACTTAGTGTTGAATCCTCTTGACTTTGCTTATGGGACTACGGGTCCCAGCAACTCTGTCTTGTGTAAACTGATGTATGAAAGTGCGTCAAGAAACTTGTGGGCCTCAGCCCTCTCACCCAACCAGGACAATGCTGTCAGGAGACTCCGCTCTGGTGTGCCGGGTTCTTCCTCCGCAGTATCTCAGTTCGTTCGCTGTGGCCACACCATCACGCTGTACCACTTCACAGACAACTGGGAGTCCTCAGTTACCTCCTTCAAGGGTCTCTGGATCGATCACACTGCTGCTCCAGCACGCTTTGATGTAAGGCCGGATCAAAGACTGCTCACAGACAACCGGGAGTCCTCGGTTATCTCCTTCAAGAGTCTCTGGATCGATCACACTGCTGCTCTAGCATGCTGTGGTCTAAGGCAGGATCGCTGGCTGCTGTTCTGCTCCGCACAGGGTAGGCCGCACAGGGCTGGGGGACCTCACACAGATCCTCCCAGGCTGGCCATTCGTTCCCAAGAGACTTAAGATGGCCACTCCCAGCCTTTTTATAAGCTTCCCACAATGCAGTTCTGTTCCCTGGGGATTGTGGGAGTGACTGAGCATTGTGGACAGGTCAAGTTAATGTCCAGATATAAACAAACAAACAAATTTAGGGGTCAACTTGAAAAGCGAAAATAAAATAAAGATTCAGTCCTGTTGCACTTTGGCCACTAGATGGCACCAGATGATAAGACATAACATTAACATTAAGTTACATCAAAAATGTGTCCCCGCTACATTTGCAAAGAAAGTTGATCTGGAGTCATGTAATGCGGACTTGCTGCAATTGTGCAACAAACTTGCGACACTTGGCAAGTCTAGCAATAGCTTAGCAAGTCTGTTTCAAACTTTCAGCACAATTCCTTGCTATCTGGGTTATACATATAAAATGAAGTTCATATGTAACAGAACACAAGCACCAATAATAAGTGTCCAAAATAGTGCTTTTGTAAACGATCATGCAGGTGAATCCGTGAAGAACCTCCACCACTTGTAATAGTAGCAGCTCACTTCACAAAGTGGACCCCTGAAGGAATAGGGTCACAAGCGCTTTCCCCAATAGGGTTTCTATTACTGTGTCAGTAGATAAAATCACCGGGCTGAGCTAATAGGAAGGATCCCTCTCTCTGCACTCCAGACTCCTACAAGTATGTTGGACAAGATCTCCGGTACCACAAATTGCATGCAATACAGATAATATATAGTGCTCTCTGCAAGGATTGCTATTTATTGTATATAAAAAGAAAAAAACTTACAAACACGGCACTGCAACCCAGTGCCTGGTATGCGAGCGTGTACAATCAATTCCAGATGAATCCACAATGGCTGCGTGTTACGTCACATGATTCCCTTTCGTTCTAGGGGCATTTGTTGAGGGGAATGTTTCCACCAGTCCCCCACATTCTGCATACCACAGAGAGATAATCAATATAGAGGAAATAATAGGAGAGGGAAGAATAGGAGGGGAAGATGTAGGAGAGGAGGTCAGCAACAGTCTATTTATCAAGATAATTCTCAATCATTCTTGCCCTATAATCAAGAGTCATCCCAAAATTGTGAAAACACTCGCCAATACTCAGAACCCCATGGGAGTCATTCAAATAGAGGGAGATCCCAATATCCATGTGGTGGACAAGTACCCATCCATAATAGGTTTTCACTTCTACAGAATCACGTCTCCTATGAAGAGGGGGATTTTCGGGGGCCCAGAGTGGACCAAGGAAGGGACCCCCACCGTACCAGCCAAATGCGGGGGACTGGTGGAGACATTCCCCTCAATAAATACCCCTAGAACAGAAGGGAATCACATGACGTCACCCGCGGCCATCATGTGGAATTGATTGTACGCGCTCGCATACCAGGCACTGGGTTGCAGTGCCAAGTTTGTACGTTTTATTACTTTTATATACAATAAATACCAATCCTTGCAGCGAGCACTATATATTCTCTTTATTACATACAATTTGTGGCACCGGAGATCTTGTCCAACATACTTGGAGGGGTCTGGAGCACGGAGAGAGGGATCCTTTCTGTTAGCTCAGCCTGGTGATTTTATCTACTGAAACAAAGCCCATTGGGGAAAGCGCTTGTGACCCTATTCCTTCAGGGATCTACTTTGTGAGGTGAGCTGCTAGTATTACAAGTGGCGGAGCTTCTTCAAGGATTCACATGCATGATCATTTACAAAAGCACTATTTTGGACACTATTTTGGACACTTATTATTGGTGCTTGTGTTCTACTACATATGAACTTTATTTTGTTTGTATGTATCTCCCAGCTTCACTGTTTTATAATATGTTTTCTCACTACGATTTAAAAATTTGACCCTAAGTGTTTAGCAGCTTTATGTTCTATAGGGGTTGCACTGATTGCACTTATATTTTATAAAAATACACCAATTTTTTTTATTTTAAAAAATAAATAAAAGCTCAGTTACAGTAAATAACAGAGACCAATTATGTTTTTCAAGGATCATTTTAGTTTTCAAATGGTGGAAGATCCACATCTCTTAAAAATACTTAAGTACAGTAAATATGAGTTTATTACAATGGGTGACAAAGTAAGTAAAAACCATCTGAAATCAAAACTCTAAATTAGCATTGAGATCTAAACTGCTATTTTACACACCTCAGTAAATTGCATAAAATGTCAGCAAAATGGCTAACTGTTATAATTTTAATAAATATAGTATTCCCCATATGTGTAAGCTCTAAAGTCGAAATATACAGTACTGTACATCCCAATTATTTGTTTGCACATGGGCTTGCTGTCTGAAATAATTATTTAATTAATGTCAGACCCTCCAGCTATGTTAAAGAAAAATAAAATAAATTTTTCATACAGATAACAATACCTCATTTTCACATATATTGTGTGCCTGTCAGAACATGTCCTACTGTTTTTGTGCTTTCAGAATGCATTTTCCCAGACTAATGCCTCGTACTAATGCCGATGGAAAATGTCCGATCGGAGCGTGTTGTCGGAAATTCCGACCGTGTGTGGGCTCCATCGGACATTTTCCATCGGATTTTCTGACACACAAAGTTGGAGAGCAGGAGATAAAATTTTCTGACAACAAAATCCGTTGTCGGAAATTCCGATCGTGTGTACACAAATCCGACGGACAAAGTGCCACGCATGCTCAGAATAAATAAAGAGATGAAAGCTATTGGCCACTGCCCCGTTTATAGTCCCGACGTACGTGTTTTACGTCACCGCGTTTAGAACGATCGGATTTTCCGACAACTTTGTGCGACCGTGTGTAGACAAAACAAGTTTGAGCCAACATCCGTCGGAAAAAATCCATGGATTTTGTTGTCGGAATGTCCGACCGTGTGTACGCCCTATAAGAGTGTAACATATTTTTTATTGAAATAAATATTTTTATTATGTTATTTTTCCATAACCAGATGACTACACATTAAGAATTGATCTCCAGGATTTTGAAGGACAAAGACGAATTGCTGACTACAAAAGTTTCAGAGTTGGCCATGAAGAGGTAATTGTAGGACTGGGGAAACAATATAAATATAATATAATATAATATAATATAATATAATATAAAGTGTAAAAAGTAAAAAAAATGCTGAGCTGAGTGAGTAAATAAAGCAAATAAAACAGAAACACAGCAGCAGCTCAATATGGGATACACATATAAGCAAATAAAATTAGAAAATGGAGCTGCACTAAAAACATCACACAAAAAATGCAACTAGTGCACATATATATTGAAATTGCTCCCAACACCAAAAGAGATTGAAGATTAGTCCATACGTATAAACATATGTGCTCTTCATATGACTTGTGACAACACCATAAACTCGTGTTCCTCTACCACATAGATTGCGTGCTTACCAGAGGCAAGCAATCATGAGCTTGCAGCTATTAACCCTGCCAGGGGCTTGTTCTAAAAGGATGGAGATGACAGCTCTCAGATAATTGATGTGACAGGAACACACAGCAAAATGACCACAGGGTTTCGGTCATTCAAAGGTCTCAGTTGGAGGCCAGATGGTAACCCAAAATAAGGAGGAACTCACCATAGTGTAAATTGTATTAAAAAAGCATTTATTTAAAATTAAAAGTTACACTTACACATAGTAGGAAGTAAACTTGCAAAGATAAAAGCTGGCCGGCAAAATCGAACACTCATCCACTACGGTACACAGCGCGATGACGTTAGCACGTCACTCCTCCCGACATGCGTTTCGTCACACTCTGATGTCGTCCTGGGGCACGGGCAATGCACTGACTCATCGCACTATATATTGAACAGATAGAACCACGCCTCGATCTGAGACCCAAGTGGCGGGACCTAAAAACGCCATATTGGAAGTTGGAAAAAACATCACTTGCCAATATGATAATTTGCCAAGTAAGAGGATCCTAAAGTCCTAAGGAAGAGAACAAAGGAATAATAATAATCTTAAGGAAGTATTCTACACATGACTAAACATGCAAAAAAAACCCTCCCAAAGGGTAAAGGTCATTCGTATAAAAAACAGCCTAATGCCCCGTACACACGGTCGGACATTGATCGGACATTCCGACAACAAAATCCTAGGATTTTTTCTGACGGATGTTGGCTCAAACTTGTCTTGTATACACGCGGTCACACAAAGTTGTCGGAAAATCCGATCGTTCTGAACGCGTTGACGTAAAACACGTACGTCGGGACTATAAACTGGGCAGTAGCCAATAGCTTTCATCTCTTTATTTATTCTGAGCATGCGTGGCACTTTGTGCGTCGGATTTGTGTACACACGATCGGAAATTCCGACAACGGATTTTGTTGTCAGAAAATTTTATAGCCTGCTCTCAAACTTTGTGTGTCGGAAAATCCGATGGAAAATGTGTGATGGAGCCTACACACGGTCGGAATTTTCTACAACAAGGTCCTATCACACATTTTCCGTCGGAAAATCCGACCCTGTGTACGGGGCATAACACATTTGAAAAGCGGCCATCGGGTGCCACTTCCTAGCATTCCCCGATCAACCTCTCCAACCAACCCAGTCATGGTATTGTGTTAGACACTCTAAGCTCACAGAAATGGCAAAGTGTTAGACACAATTCACCCCATTGTGAGCGCAGACTCCCGGAAATGTTTCAAAAGAGAGCTGAGGGGACACGAAGCAAAGTTCGCATTTCCGCCCCCAGTGGTAGAAAGTAAATATGTCAACTACTAGGACAAAAATCTCCAAATGACTACAATAACAAAAAATATACAAAAATAGAATAATTAAATTCCAAAATTATACAAATATAACACCATACATCTTGAATGAGGGAGATATATAGAATAGATAAATAAACATAGATATATGAATTAAAAAAATGTAAATAAAAATCTATATTTATATGAATTTATATAAAATTATATATATAAAAAATAAACGGTATGATCAAAAAGAAAGGAATAAAAAATAGGAAAAAAATATAAAAAAATATAAAAATATTTGAAAAAAAAAAAATGAGGGATTAACCTGGAAAAAGTTTACTAATGCCCATCATGAAAGGTGTTGCCACTAAGGTCTCACATCATGTTCACATATTCATGGAAACCAACATCTATGAATTATCAATAAATGAATTCACGTCTACGTCAACATTCAGTCCAAATGGGATATAACTTCTAATTTTATGTATACATGACATTTCAAGCCTGGATATACCTCTAACCAGAGACCTTCCTCTCCAATGCGGGCCATATTTATCTATACCTGAAAATAGTGTATTTGAGAGATCACAGTTATGAACCGCTGAGTAGTGTTTAGAGACTGAATGCTTGGAAAAGCCATTGATTATATTGGTGATATGCTCATTAAACCCCCCCCCCGAAAGGGGTGCTCTTGCCCCCTCTCTTAAAATATTTAGAGATGTGTTACTTAAAGACCCGGACAAGATGCCTATTAAAAAAGTTAGGCCCAACAATGATATGGCTGCTGGCCTTGACTCCCTATGCAATAATAAGGAGCTGGCTATCAGACCAGACGACAAAGGGAGGGATTGTAATGCTTGATAGGAAAGATTATATGGATGAGATGTACAGGATTCTAGGGGATCGTGACACTTACACCCCCTTACTCTCAGATCCCAAAGGTAACTATCGGAAAGAATTACATAATATTATAGAAGGAGGATTCAATCTGGGTATTCTAAATAAGAAAGAGAAATTACATTTGGTACCTAAAGTACCATGTACACCAACTATATATTATCTACGCAAAATACACAAGCATTCTACCTGCCCCCGGGACGCCCAATAGTAAGTGGCATAGATTCCATTACGTCCCAGGTGGGCAGGTGTATTGACTTCTATTTACAGCCATTGGTATTGAGGATGCCTTCCCACATTAAAGATTCACATCATGTAATCAATCTTTTGTCAGGTTATGCCCCTAGGGAGGGAATGTGGCTGGTGAAAGCCAACGTTACCTCCCTTTATACGGTTGTACCTCATGACCTGGGACTTTTTGCTGTCGAATATTTCTTGAGGCATGATTCTGTCCTATATGATGAACAGATCTCCATCATTTTGGAATTGTTAAGGTTTGCGGCCTCACACAATTATTTTTGGTTGAGAGTCAGTTCTTTCGTCAGGATAGAGGGGTCGCCATGGGGGCCAAATATGCCCCTAGTTTGGCTACCTTTTTATGGCCCTTTGGGAGGAGGATGTCATCTATGCCCAAGAGAGACCGCATTTGGTACTGTGGGCACGGTACATAGACGACGTTCTCCTCATTTGGGATGGTTGCCGATCTGACCTTGTACCAATAATGGATTACCTAAATAACAACACTAGGGGTATCCAACATAACTATGAGGCCGGTCAGTCTGAGATTAACTTTTTAGACTTCAAAATTGCAGTAAAGAATGATCAGTTTATCACTTCCACCTTTTTCAAGGCTACCAACAGGAACTCATACATTCCTGTCGCTAGCTGCCATCACAAATCATGGCTTCGATCAGTGGCAAAAAGCCAATTTATGTGGCTAAAACGCAACTGCATGGATAATGAGGAGTTTTTGATACAGGCACAGACCCTAACAAACAGGTTCTTGGAGAAGGGCTATTCAAGTGACTCTCTAAGAATGACTCTTGATGAGTGTAAGAGAACTATTAGTTTCCGTTCGGTGTGCACTCACACGCATGCGCGTACACATGGACGGCTGCAGATACCTGTGCGCATCAATGCGCATGCGCGCCAGACGGCGCGCCCATAACACCAGTTGGTGCCAGCCGGCCTATTTAAAGAAGTGCTCTGACCCCAGACCGGTGCTGACTGGTCTTCAGCTGTACCCTGATACCTGAACCCTGCTACTACCTGCTTGTTACCTGTTGATGAACCTGGCTTGCCCTGACCCTGCTTCTGGATCCTGTTTCTGCTCTGATTACCAGTTTCTGATCCTGGCTTCTCATTGGACTCTGCTTATGCCTACTACCTTGTACTGCACTGCTCACCTGTTGCCAGACCCGGCTATCCATGTGACTTTGCTTCTGCCTGCTGCCTTGTACCCTGCTGCCTGCCTGTTACCGAACCTGGCTACCCTTGAGGCTCTGCTCCTGCCTCTGGAGTTCTTCCTCATTACTCTGCAAGTGCCTGCAATCATGGTCCTGCAACCTGCTGCGACTTCTTGCTGCAAGTATACCAGGGACTTTGCATCACCTAACGTTCCTGCACCACAGCTCCTGCGGAGTGCCTCCTTAAGCCCAGCTGATCCTTGGCGCAGCATCGCTTATCCTGATCTGACGGTTTCCCTGCTCATCTAAGATCGCATCCTCCGCCACAAGTCTCCGGGCCCGCAGCTGCAGGCATTTGTGTTCCTCCTGGCCCTCGGTTCCCACTGTTCCACTATCAGTGGGACCTGGACTGGAGATACAAGAGAGTGACCTCGTCATTTCAGTCTCCGATCAGGTACGTGACAATGAGATTACACTTATGGAGAGGGCCGACCTGTTGAGGGAAAAGTCCCAATATGTAGAGAGCACCCATTGTCCCTACTCAGTTCAACATATGAGTATAAAAAATCTGATAAATAAACATTGGCACATTTTGGACAGTGATCAGGTTCTAAATACAGTGTTACCAAAAACACCACTTATTTATAAAGGTACCCTTCTATTAAGGATAGAGTGGTACCTAGTATTCTCAACCCCCCATCCATCAAAACAGTTCTCTTTCAGAACCTCACTGGCTTCTACCAGTGTAGGAGGTGTCGTGTTTGTTCTTTAAATAGATGCACACAGAGAAGAACGCAAAAGTTTACCTCTTCTAGTGCATTGATGGAAAACGAAATTAGACCTTTCATCACATGCTCAACTGCGGGGGTCGTCTACCTGCTCCAATGCCCTTGTGGGCTGCAATATGTGGGCAGGACTAAACAACTCTTTTTGGTGAGGTTGAATGAGCATATCACCACTATAATCAATGGCTTTTCCAAGCATTCAGTCTCTAAACACTACTCAGTGGTTCATAACTGTGATCCCTCAAATACACTATTTTTGGGTATAGATAAATATAGCCCACATTGGAGAGGAAGCTCTCTGGTTAGAGGCATATCCAGGCTTGAAATGTCATGGATACATAAAATTAGAAGTTATTTTCAGGGCTGGACTCAGCCCTTCCTTCTCTGAGCTGGCCGCTCAGGTTTCGGGTAATTGCCAGCTCCCACCTCTCCCCACAGTTACCCAGCTGTTGTTGATTCTGCTAGTCGGTTCTGCCTACTTAAAGTCGTCCAACTTGATCTCTGCCTTCGCCTTTGTCAACATCATTCTGTCTCGGTCTGATTCATGGTTCCTGATAGTTATGTCCCATTTGGACTGAATGTTGACGTAGACGTGAACGCATTTATTGATAATTCATAGATGTTGGTTTCCATGAATATGTGAACTTGATGTGAGACCTTAGTGGCAACACCTTTCATGATGGGCATTAGTAAACTTTTTCCAGGTTAATCCCTAGTAGTATATTTTTGTTTTTTCCATATATTTTTATATTTTTTTATATTTTTTCCTTTTTTTAATTCCTTTCTTTTTGATCATATTGTTTATTTATTTTTTATATATGTGTGTGTGTGTGTATATATGTGTATATATATATATATATATATATATATATATATATATATATATATATATATATATATATATATATATATATATATATATATATGTATATGTATGTATGTATGTATATATGTGTGTGTATATATTTATATATATATATATATATATATATATATATATATATATATAATTTTTTTTATATATATATATATATATTTTTATATATATATAAATAAAATTTTATATCAATTTATATACAGTAAATATATATACTATATGTTTATTTATTCTATATAGCTCCCTCATTCGAGATGTATGGTATTATATTTATATAATTTTTTGGAATTCAATTCTATTTTTGTATATTTTTTGTTATTGTAGTCATTTGGAGATTTTTGTCTTACTAGTTGACATATCTACTTTCTACCACTGGGGGCGGAAATGCAAGCTTTGCTTCGTGTCCCCTGAACTCTCTTTTGAAACATTTCTGGGAGTCTGCGCTCACAATGGGGTGAATTGTGTTTAACACTTTACCCTTTCTGTGAGCTTAGAGTGTCTAACACAATACCATGACTGGGTTGGTTGGAGAGGTCGATCAGGGAATGCTATGAAGTGGTGCCCCATGGCCGTTTTAAATGTGTTAGGCTGTTTTTTATACGAACGACCTTTACCCTTTGGGAAGTTTTTTTTTGCATGTTTAGGCATGTGTAGAATACTTCCTTAAGATTATTATTCTTCCTTTGTTCTCTTCCTTAGGACTTTAGGATCCTCTTACTTGACAAATTACCATACTGGCAAGTGATGTTTTTTCCAGCTTCCGATATGGCATTTTTAGGTTCCGCCTCTTGGGTCTCAGATCGAGGCGTAGTTCTATCTGTTCAGTATATAGTGCGATGAGTCAGTGAGTTGCCCATGCCCCAGGATGACATCAGAGTGTGACGAAACGCACGTCGGGAGGAGTGACGTGCTGATGTCATCGCGCTGTGTACCGTAGTGGACGGGTGTTCGCTTTTGCCGGCCGGCTTTTATCCTTGCAAGTTTACTTCCTACTATGTGTAAGTGTAACCTTTAATTTTAAATAAATGCTTTTTTAATACAATTTACACTATGGTGAGTTCCTCTTTATTTTGGGTTACCTTCTGGCCTCCAACTGAGACCTTTGAATGACCGAAACCCTGTGGTCATTTTGCTGTGTGTTCCTGTCACATCAAGTATCTGAGAGCTATCATCGCCATCCTTTTGGAACAAGCCCTGGCAGGGTTAATAGCCACAAGCTCATAATAGCTTGCCTCTGGTAAGCACACAATCTATGTGGTGGAGGAACATGAGTTTGTGGTGTTGTCACAAGTCATATGAAGAGCACATATGTTTATACCTATGGACTAATCTTCAATCTCTTTTGGTGTTGGGAGCAATTTCAATTTATGTGTGCACTAGTTCCATTTTTTGTGTGATATTTTTAGCGCAGCTCCATTTTCTAATTCTAATATAAAGTGTATCTGCAGTTACACTTGTATTGTAATTCTTCCAGACCCCCCCCCCCCCCCATTCCCCATTGAGTCTTATACTCACCTGTCCCCAGTCTTGGCAGCCATCACTGGAAGCCAGCAAACTGGCGTGTCAAAATTTTCCTGAGCATTCCATCTCATGCGCTTTGCACTGTCTTAAATTCCTATAGATTTTTGTCCAGATTACAAGTTTGTATTTCAGAGCTTTCCATAGAAATAACTGGGAGCACATGCGCTGGCCCGGCCAGGTAGATTTACGCAATTCCATGTGCGGGGAACTACAAATAGGTGTAACCTGCACTTTAACTTTGATAATAGAAGACTATCTTATAATATTCTGACTTTATTTGGATTAATTTGTATGATTTATAGTAGTGCTAAAAGTTTCTTGAATCGTTTTAAAAACGTATTAATAACCACTAGTTAAAAAAAAAAAAACATTCAATGTCAATCAGTTTTATGATGTGCACCAGATATTTTACTACAACCTCCTTCCTTGTTTTC
The DNA here is from genome assembly GCA_037952925.1 of Lithobates clamitans. Classification (NCBI taxonomy): domain Eukaryota; kingdom Metazoa; phylum Chordata; class Amphibia; order Anura; family Ranidae; genus Lithobates; species Lithobates clamitans. The sequence goes on along the minus strand of JBBGZY010000031.1, from coordinate 10,248,618 downwards.
AGAGCAGTTACCAGATTAGTTGTGGAGAATATTCAGGTACAGCTGGAGACTCTCTCACTGGAGGATTTAACCCAGAAGTGCAATGGTGGGCAAACCATAATGGGATGAAATTTAGCACTTTGGATCGAGACAATGACAACTATGAGGAGAACTGTGCTGATCAGGATAAAGGTGGATGGTGGTATAACAGGTAACATTTGGATAAGAAAGATGAGCTAAGTTCCCTGTATTGTTCTTTTTCAAATACAGTATTTCCCACATTTGAATTTAACACTATTATGGCCTTACCATGTCTAGTTACCATCTGTAGACCTGACATTCCCAATTCAAAGTAACTTCTTAGAGCTCAAATCGTGTATCTTTTGAGTTGTACATGATTAACCAATAACTTGATAGCTGTGATATTGGAGCGCAAGATCATTAGCCAAGCATGTTGGTAAAAGCAAACAGTCCTTTAATAAAAAATTTAAAAAAAAACAGGCAAACAGAAATAGCTTTGTCCTCAGCAAGGAAAAGCAAACAAAAATTGCCCATCAATCAAAAATAGAGAGTTGGCTCAGTGCTGGTTACACTCGTCCTTTACAGGGTATTTGCCAACTCCAGTCTGCCTCAGGGGTCCCAAAAAGGAGGTTACCACAGTTTAGCAACCATGTCTCAGACACAAGCTAGCCCACATTGCTCACACAGCTGTATTCTGCTGTTTCCCTCACAGACAGGTGCCGACTTTTTCCTCTTCCTTTTCTGATGAACACAGGTTAATCCACGACCAAAGTCTCTGTAATCTTTCCAAACCTCAGAATTCTGAGTCCCAAAATGAGGACTTAGCATTCCAGAGAGTACTGAAAATGAGTACTCTCCTTTCCATCTGGACCACCCTGGAACCCCTTACCCTTCATGGGTGGGAACTCCTGAATACAAAAAATGTATTTTAAGTTTCCCCTTAAAAGGCCCACAACCTAAATAGTGGAAAAATATATCTGGCATCTAGGACCCATCCCTAGCACCTCATACATTGCAAAGACTCTCCCACCTGCCCTTATCGTTGTCATGGCAGCTGACATTACATTAGCAGATTATTTAGGTTTGCTCTACAGCTAGTGACAGCTAGCCCTCTTTGGGCCAAGACGATTATAAAACTGTTGTCTTTTCAGATATCAAGCCTTCAGTCATCAATATCAGCCAGCTGTAAATCAAAGTTCCTCACTTCCTAATTTTCTGCTATTAGTGTGTCTATATTAAGCTTGAATAAAGTTGGTATAACAATCATGCACTATTCTCAAATAAATAAATAAAAGGAATTCTCAATAAAGCCTCCTACCTAAAACATCCCACAATGACCCTCCCACTCATTGTACCAGTTTCTCTATTATGACCACTGTCAGTATAGGTACGGAGATCCTACCATAATGTATGTGGCAATGTGCATTGTGGTAATGCTCTTTTCCTTTTTAAATTTATTGCATTTAAAAAAAAAATCTTTGCCACCAATTAAGTGAGGGGAAATCCAAAAAATGTGATTTGTCTCTAGCACAAAAGGTGGGGGCGAAATCTGTTAAATGGATACACTTGTTCTGAGGACAATTGCCTAAGAGGTAAATTACCCTCTTTTTTTAATCAGATAATTTTTATTGAAAATAAAGTTTTTCTGGTTGACAGTACATAAAAGAATGCACTGAAATTACAGGTAGCTATATAAATTGACATATACCCTAACAAAATTTCACAAAGTGTAAGATTTCAAGTATCGGTTAGTAATGCAGTGGAGAACATTTGCATATGAGAAAAAAGGTGAACTAGAATACACAGAAAACTAAGAACAAGGAAAGTGTCAGAGAGGATCTCGGTTCAGGACACTTGCTGGGCACTGTGGAGTGCACCGCGTCGCGCTGGCCCGCGCGGGCGCGCGCCTGGGCATGCCAGCGCGGTCGCGGTGTTTGGCGCCGGTTGCCCTATTTAGGTTGCTGGGATGCTGTGCTCGGTGCTGTCTGATCATCAGCTTCCTGTTCCCGTGCTTCCTGTTTCCTGTGTACTGTTTGATCTCTCTGTGACCCGGCTTGTTTACTGGACTCTGCTCTGCTATCCGCCTGCATCTGACCCCTGGCCTGCCTCCGACTTTGAACCTGCCTGACCCCTCTGTACCGTGCCGACCGCCTGCTGCCAAACCTGCTTGTGACCTGGACTTTGTATCTGCCTGCTCCTTTTGTACCGTGCTGACTGCCTGTTGCCAACCTTGCTTGTGTTCGGATCTGCCTGCTCCTGCTCTGCACCTGTAGCTGACCTACAGCCTACCTATCATCTCCTGCCAGCTTCCATCAGGACTTTGGGCCTCATCCCTGCTAACCACCCGCCAGGCTCTCATACCATTCTGTGCTCCCGTGCCTTCTGTGTGCTCTATCAGGGGCCGGGAACCAGATACGTACGGGAGGCCATCCTCTGCTATATCGGGTTCGTCAGTCTGATATGGGTAAGTCTGACAGAAAGAGACTCCTAATAGAAGTAGCATGTGGTCAGTCATCACCGTTTGTACTGTAATGCCCTGTACACGCGGTCGGACATTGATCGGACATTCCGACAACAAAATCCATGGATTTTTTCCGACGGATGTTGGCTCAAACTTGTCTTGCATACACACGGTCACACAAAGTTGTCGGAAAATCCGATCGTTCTGAACGTGGTGAAAAACACGTACGTCGGGACTATAAACGGGGTAGTAACCAATAGCTTTTGTCTCTTAATTTATTCTGAGCATGTGTGACACTTTGTGTGTTGGATTTGTGTACACACGATCGGAATTTCCGACAACGGATTTTGTTGTCGGAAAAATTTATAGCAAGCTCTTAAACTTTGTGTGTCGGAAATTCCTATGGAAAATGTGTGATGGAGCCTACACACAGTCGGAATTTCCAACAAGGTCCTATCACACATTTTCCATCGGAAAATCCTATCGTGTGTACAGGGCATAAGTGTGGTACATGCACCATTACCAAACAGGGAAGTCGGGATAAGACTGCATCTGTGAAAAATATGTTAGAATATAGATCTAGCAAAAAGGATAACAAGGGTTACCCATTTAAATACGCTACCTAGAACTGTGTATATCTTGAGGGGGAACTAAAGAGCAGTATTAATGCTATGATTCATCTCTAGTGTGGTTTCTCGTAGCTGGTCTGGAGGTTCCCATCCACCTCCCTCACATTATTTCAAACTTGTAAGGACAACCCCTTTTTTTATATGTCAATTTCTCCAATAAGTGCGTAGCCTTGACCTCCCTGATCCATTGGGCAAGGAGTAGGAGGAGTAGCTGAGAGCCACCTCGCAGCTACCAGCTTCCTGTCTAAATGCAATAATCTTCTTAGGGCTATAGTTGGTAATCGGTTGTCCTCAGGCATCTCCAGCCAGCCCAAGATGCATATTAAAGAATTAAATTAATATGAGTATCAAATGTCAGGTTAATTATAGCCACAATTTCATGCAAGTATCTGAATAATTAAAGGCAACGCCAGAACATGTGATTTAAGTGTCCCTCAAGCATCTGGGGAATAGAAGATAGTATTTATGCAACCATTCAGTGGTTCTATGCAGAATGTACAATTTAAACAAATGGCTAGATTTAGAGAAGGAGACTAAAGAGATCATTTTTAAGATAATTTCCAATAATCCCCAGAAATCATGTCCAGTTGTCCACATCCTGTTCCCATTTAGATTTGCAGGATAAAGGATTTTTGTGCAAGATAGTTAAGTAAACTCATGTACACATTGAAAATGTTACCCCTCTTACCATTAGCTTTGAGTATGGTGTTGAGCACAGATAGTCTAGAATGTGTAAGTGGGGTTAGATTGTGTTGGGCATGTAGTGCATGTCTCAGCAGGAGATACTGGTAAAAAAGGTGTGAGGGAGATGAAATTCGTCTTGAATCTGTTAAAATGATTTCAACACATTGTTCCCAGATAGGGGGGAAACTAGCGTAATACCTCTTGACTTCCATTGTGCAAAGGTGCCCAGGTTGTCAATTTCTGGCAAAGTGATGTTATCCCATAGCAGAATATATTCCGAGTATCCCTTTTATTGCAAGGTAGACTTAATCGTATCCCAAACCCTTTGCAACATCAGGATAGTGGACAGAGATTTTAAATTGTGCAGAGATTCTGCTTCTGAATGGGATTGAGCCCAGAATCTGTTCCATCAGGAGTAGGGTGGGGTCCACAACCAAGACACTGATGAGGCCTGTAAGCATTTGCAGTTGTGCCACCAGGTAATAAAAAACATAAATGAGGCAGCGCCAAGCCTCCCTCCTCCAAAGGCCACTACACTGTTTCCAACTTAATCCTGGAGGGACCCTGTTTTCATACCAGCTTGTGGTTCAGTGCATCAAGAGTATGAAAATGTATGAGTTTGGAATCCAGAGCGGTGCATTTTGCTAGATATAAAGAATCTGTGGAAGCCAGATCATTTTCACTAAGTTAGCACTGCCCACCACAGAAAAGGCAGAAAAATAGGGCGTCATCAGCATACAGTATTATCTTTTCTTCTAATGAGGCACATCTAAAACCTTTTATGGCACCAGACGCCTGTGCTGACATTACCAGTGGAACCATAACGAGAGCAAACAAGAGGGGAGATAAAGGGCACCCCTGCCTTGTGCTTCTGGAGAGATGTAGAAAGGGGGAGCATTGACACTAGACATGCGCAGAACTAAAAAAATAGTTTTGATTTGTTTTTGATTCATTATTTACATAAATGAATTTAGTTAAATTTGTTTAATTCATTTTCGGAATTTGTTTAGTTTATTCGTATTAGAATTTGGATCGATTCAAAAAGTTTTCAAATCAATTTTGAATAGTTTTCGAATTTTTTTTTTTAACAAGAAAGAATAGTTTTCGAATTTGAATAGTTTTCCAATTTCCAAGAATAAAATAGAGAAGACTATAACAGAAAATAAAAGAATAGAATATAATAGAGTAAAACAGAACAAAATAAGATTGAAAATAAAAGAACAGAATAGAATGGAATAGAATAGAATAGAATAGAAAGGAATAAAATATAAAAAAAGAATAGAATAGAAATTATAACCATCTTCTGAAATTTGAATACAATAGAAAAGAATAGAATTAAAAAAACAATACAATAGAATAGAAATAATATAACCATTTTCCAAAATTCAAATCTATCTATTCCAATTGATTCTATTTGAATTTTGGAAAATGGTTATATTCTTTCTATTCTATTGGGTTTTTTTTAATTATATTCTTTTTCTATTTGTTTATTCTATTCTTGTCTATTCTATTCTTTTCTGTTCTATTCTTTTCTATTCAAATTCAAATTTATTCTATTCGAAATTCGAATTTCAGAAGATGGTTATATTATTTCTATTCTATTCTGTTGTTTTTTTATATACTATTCTGTTATTTTCTATTCTAATCTATTTTCTGTTCTATTCAAATTCGAATTGATTCTATTTGAAATTTGGGAGATGATTATATTCTTTCTATTCTATTGTTTTTTTAGTTCTATTCTTTTCTATTCTATTATAGTCTATTCTATTATTTTTTTTTCTATTCTATTATTTTCTATTCAAATTTATTCTATTTGAAATTCGAATTTCAAAAGATGGTTATATTCTTTCTATTCTATTTGTTACAGTTTTTTATATTCTAGTCTATTCTGTTCTTTTATATTCTATTCTATTTTATTCTCTTTGGAAATTGGAAAACTATTCAAATTCGAAAAGTATTCGAAAACAATTTGAATTCGAATTTCATCCAAAAAATGTTTCTGTTATTTCGGAATTGATTAAATTCGGTACTATTGTAATTCGGAAATTCGGATACATCTGAATTCCTGAAATGCAAAAATTTGTCCTAATTTCAATTTGGAACTAAACAAACCGCATATGTCTAATTGACACTGACTTTTTGTCAGAAACCATGAATCAGAATGAGACAGAAGTACAGTTAAATCACACTTGTTTAATAATAAAAAAAAGGTAAACAGGGTAAAGGTAGTCAAAACATAACCAGAGTTCAGGAACCGGAACGGATAGTCAGACAAGCCAAAACGTCAGGCAGCCAGAGATGAGCTTAGCAGAACAGCAAGCAGGATCTGGAGCCTGAAGGAATGTCAGCCAAGCAAGTCTTTAACAGGAACACAGGAGAGCATCTCTAGAGATGTGACCAAGGCGAAGGCAGAGATCATCTGGCGTGGACGGCTTAAGTAGGCAGGACTGACAAGCAGGATAACATCAACAGGTGAGTCACTGGAGAAATAGGAGCTGGCAATTAGCCGACAGCTGAGCGGCTAGCTTTGAGAAGGAAGGGCTGAGCCCAGCCCTGACACTTTTGCCACTGGTTGAGCAAGTTGTACCCAAGCTATAAATTTAGGGCCTATGCCAAAGCGACTTAGGGTTTCCCATAAATAAGGCCATTCAATACTGTCAAAGGCCTAGGTTGCATTTAGGGATAGTATTGCCCTAGAGCCGGATTCCTCCAATTGATGTTGTATATCAGTGGCGGCCCGTAATCCACCCCCCTATCCATGTGTCCGGCCTCCCAATCTACATGCCGGGCAACGGACGCATGGATTCCAATGTGGTTCGCAATGTAGTTCACATTCGCATGTGGTTGGAGCCAGAGGCTTTAATAGGCTTCAAAAAAGGATGGGCCCGGGGCACAGAGCACTGCTCCCTGATCCCACCCAGTTGTGTGACAATAGCGAATGAATATTCGCTATTGTCCTTCTGATTCTCCTCCTGGCCAATCAGGAAGGGGGTCTTGAGACCTGTCACTCGATTGGCCGAAAGGAGAAGTGATCCTATTGGCCACTTATAGGGACTAGGGAGGAGACGCACGGCAATAGCTGCTGTGATGCAGAGGAAGAGATGCAGGGGAAGCTGCCACCCATTACCCGGAGGAAGCGTTGCCCAAAAGATGAGGTAAGTGTGGGGCTGGTGACCGACTGGGGGGGTGTGGGTGCATTGTTTGCCCCCCCCCAAAAAAAAGTATACCACCAGCCGCCACTGTTGTATATTCAAAAACATTCTCCATGTATTAGTGGAGGTAGATGTACCGGGTATGAAATCACATTGGTCTTCATGCACTTACTTAGACCCCTTTCACACTGAGGTGTTTTTCAGGCACTGTAAGAAAGAAGAAGGTGTGTGATCTAACACATGGATCAAAATGATATAGTTTATTCTAAACAGAGTAGATGAGTACAAAGGAATTACTACGTTTTCATAAAAACTAAGTTACAAATATTCATTTAAAATTAGTTAAGCCCATGCAAGGGCAAATGCTCAATGGTAGGCTGACGCATTCAAAGGGATTCCCGCTTCATCAGAGCCTTGGAAAACAAAGGGAGGTCTGTATAGTGTGTTAAGTTTACATAGAAAGGAGTGGCTGAAGTCTTGCCAGGCTTCACAAGTTTGTAGCAAGTCCACACTGCATGACTCCAGATCAACTTTCTTTGCAAACATTCTGCCAGTCTACTGCAAGTTCTGGTTCAGTTATGTTGTGCATTAGTCATCCCACCACAGGGGTCACTGTGACTTGCAAAGCTCTTGCTGGAAACTCACCACTGCAACTTTGCTTTTGGAAAAGTGTCAACTAGAACTTGTGCTTCAAGTGCTCTGCAAGTGTACAACTTTCCATTGAAAATGTGCAGCAAGTTAACAGAACTTACAATTCAAGCCTGCCACAAATTTGTGGCAAGTTATCCTTGCTATCTGGGATGTGATCAGCACAGGGCCAATCAGCAATGTCCAGACAGAGGGTTAGGGGTCCTGCATTCTCAATTGTGGGAGAATGAAAACTCCTCCAACAAGCTTTAAGCAGACACTAATAGAAGTCAAGTGACTGATATATACTGCTGAGAACAGATATTTAGCAGTTTATATTTACTTATATAATTGCATTTCCATGTTCTGTGTACTGTGGGAGACCAGATATAGTGAATGCAGGGTCCTGGGTTTAGCAACACTTTAATGATAACTGTAACAGCTTGTAACAATTATCATTTAGAAACAATACTGTAGGATATTAACAACCCAGATAGCAAGGAATTGTGCTGAAAGTTTGAAAAGGACTTGTTAAGCTATTGCTAGATTTGCCAGGCGTCACAAGTTTGTTGCACAATTGCAGCAAGTCTGCATTACATGACTCCAGATCAACTTTCTTTGCAAATATTCTGCAAGTTCTGGTTCAGTTATGTTGTGCAAAAGTCATCTCACCACAGGGGTCACTGTGGCTGAATTTTCATGCTGTAGACTTGCACAGCTCTTGGTGTAGACTCACCACTGCAACTTTGCTCTTGCTCGGGGCTTGCCACGCAAATTTGCTACAATTCACATCTATGCATGTTGCTTTTGAGCGTTTCTGCAGTGCTTTTTGCAGTGCTTGGCGCGTTTTTGGACACGCGTTTTTGGACCTGCGTTTTTGGACACGCGTTTTTACGGGGTTTTTTTGTTTTGTTTTTTACGCTGTATATATGGTTGTTAAGGAGGGGGCCGGGAAGCCGGTCACTGTGTCCTTAACAATCATTTAGTCATCAGCTGTCAGCGGGCTTCCCCACTGAATGTAAGAAAAAAGAATTTCTGGCTAAAAAAAAAATTGTGAAAAAAAAGTGTGGGGTTCCCCTCCCAGGTCCATACCAAGCCCTTGGGTCTAGTATGGATTGAGAGGGGACCCCTCATGCCAATTTCTTTTTTTAAATGGCATGGATCCCCCCAAAATCCATACCAGACTTATCCGAGCATGCAGCCCAGCAGGTCAGGAAAAGGAAGGGATGAGTGAGTGCCCTCCCCTGCAAAACCATACCAGGCCACATGCCCTCAACAGGCCACATGCCCTCAACATGGGGGGTGGGTGCTTTGGGGCTCTGCGCCCCCCCACCCCAAAGCACCTTGCCCATGTTAATGGGGAAAAGGGCCACTTGCCGACAACCCTTTCCCGGTGGTTGTCGGGATCTGTGGGCGGAGGGCTTATCGGAATCTGGAAGCCCCCTTTAACAAGAGGGCCCCCAGATCCTGGCCTCCCCCCATGTGAATGAGTATTGGGTACATTGTACCCCTACCCATTCACCACAAAAAAGTAGTGTGAAAAAATACAGTAGACAGTTTTTTTCTTTTAATAAAGATATCTTCTTCCCCGCTTCTTCCTTCGGTCTTCTTCCATCTTCTCCCGCATCTTCTTCTTTCTCCTGTCTTCTTTGTCCGGTGTTCTTCCTCTGCTGCCGTTCCCGCCAACGACCCTCCTCCGATGCTGTGTCCTGCTGATCTGTCTGCTCCGATATCAAGCATGTCCTAGATAACGATGGGGGGTGACCACCAGACGATGTCATCCGGAGGCCCGCCCCCTTATGACATTACCCTCGGGGCATGATGGGTCTGTGACATCATAAGGGGCGGGGCCTCTGATGACATCATCCGATGGCAACGCCCCCATCGTTATCTAAGAAATGCTTGACATCGGCGCGGACAGATCAGCAGGATGCAGCATCAGAGGAGGGTCGGCGGCTGGAGCGGCAGCAGAGGAGGAAGAACACCGGACAAAGAAGACAGGGGAAAGAAGAGGGGCAGAAGAAGAACAAGACTGGAGGAGGAAGATGCAGGAGAAGATAGAGGAAGACCGGAGGAAGACGCGGAGAAGAAGATATGTTTTATATTTTAATAAAAGACAGTAGACAGTTTTTGACACTACACTACTTTTTTGTGGTAAATGGGTAGGGGTACAATGTACCCCATACTCATTCACATAGGGGGGGAGGCCGGGATCTAGGGCCCCCCTTGTTAAAGGGGGCTTCCAGATTCCGATAAGCCCCCCCGCAGACCCCCGACAACCACCAGGCAAGGGTTGTCGGGAAGAGGCCCCCCCATCAACATGGGGGCAAGGTGCTTTGGGGTGGGGGGGCGCAGAGCCCCCCTGCCCCAAAGCACCCACCCACCATGTTAAGGGCATGTGGCCTGGTATGGCTCAGGAGGGGGGGCTCGCTTGTCCCCTCCCTTTCCTGACCAGCCGGGCTGCATGCTCAGATAAGGGTCTGGTATGGATTCTGGGGGGATCTCACGCCATTTAAAAAAAAAATTGACGTGGGGGGGTCCCCTCTCAATCCATACTAGACCCAAGGGCCTGGTATTGACCTGGGGGGACCCCACACTGTTTTTTTCACAATTTTTTTTTTGCCGGCAATTCTTTTTTTTTTACATTCAGCGGGGAAGCCCGCTGACAGCTAATGACTCATCGGTTGTTAAGCACACGGCAGCAGGCTTCCCGGGCCCCTCCTTAGCAACCAGTTATATACAGTGAATGTACAGCAGAAACACAATTAGCAAGATGCTAATCGTGGCAACATCGCGGCAAAATAGCAGTATTTGCGTTTTGGATGCGGTTCCATTGAAGTCTATTACATGCAAAACGCTGCATTCTGTGGGAAAAAAGTCCCCGACCCTTTCCACGCAGAGACATAAAAATGCATTGATGTGAACATATTCCATAGGAACCCATGTTAAAAAATTTCCCCGCATTTCTGCAAAATGCATCAGAAAACACATTAGTGTGAATGGAGCCTTAGACAGGATCTATAGCCAGTGTGTGTTTCTGAACTTAGCAGCCCCTATTTAGCAGCGATTCTGGCCCCTCCCCCTGCCGAGTGCCCCCACAGCAAGCAGCTTGCTATGGGGGCAGCTGAGCCGCTGATCTGTGTGTACATTTAGACATGGAGCCATGGTTCAGCCCCGGCCCCCCTCTCCTCATTGGCTCTCTGACTTTGATTGACAGTAGCAGGAGCCAATGGCGCCATGCTGGCATTTCAGCCAATGAGGAGGGAGAGTCCCAGGCAGTTCCTGCAACATTGTTGGATCAAGATGGGCTCAGGTAAGTATTAGGGGGGCTGAAGGGGCTGCTGCACACAGAAAGTTTTTTATCTTAATGCATTAGGATAAAAAAACCTTCTGACTTTACAACAACTTTAAGGCAAGCAGGCCTACTGGTACTTAGTTGCCCCCAGGTCTTTGCACACCATGCTATAGCTCCTGGCAAGATGGCACCAGGACAAAAAGAAAGTAGTAAGAACTGGTATCTGTAGTCCTGAGGCTGATAAGACGAGAGAAATCTATGGACTGTACAAGGTCAGCGCAGGCAGCGAGCAAGCGCAATGCTGTAAACAGTTCCAAGGTCAAGTCAGCAATCCAAAAGAGTGGTACAAGGATAAGCAAGGAGGAGTCTGCCAACAAGTAGAACAGGAGTCAGGGCACAACAGGTAGGGAGCTAAGTAGCAGACATAGGCATGTGATGCTTTAATAAATCTCCAGGAACACACAGCCAACCTGGGGCAGGAAGCAAAATCAACCCTCATTTATTCTTTCTAATCTCCTTGGCTAATGATTCAATTGAGTATTTAGTTATTTATTTTTACATTTGCATTCCTTTGTTCTTTCTTTTTAGTGTGTGTTTATATAACTACAAAATGTAAACACAAAAGATGGTGTATTGGAAAAATTTGAATTTTATATGATGGACTTTTTAGGCATAATACAATTGAATATAAAAGATATATTTATTACAAAAAATAAAATCAAGACAAAACATAAAATTACATCAAATATTCACAAATTGTGCCTATGAGCATAAATGACGCACCACCTCAGCTTGAGCTGAGCTGAGTTTTTTATGACACACTACCTCTTCAAATTTCTTAACATTGTAGAGTGATCAGTCTGGTCCCCCAAATTTTTTGAATGTTATATGTATGTAGGTGGTGCGTCGTTTATGCTCATAGGCACAATTTGTGAATATTTGATGTAATTTTATGTTTTTGTCTTCGTTTTATTTTTTGTAATAAATACTGTATATCTTTTATATACACTTGCGTTATGCCTAAAAAGTCCATCATCTAAAATTCCATTTTTTCCAATAATCTTATTATCGGGACATGGCAATTCCTACAAAGGCGTCGTATCCAGAGTACCACTCTGTGGTGATACAAATTTAAATCAAAAGATAGTGTGTGCCCTTTCCATGTTTTCTACTATAATGATACATTTTAGTGTAGCAACAAAAAGAACAAATAACAAAACAAAATGTGTTCCTTGTATCTACAGTAACTGTAATTCTTAAAAACCGTATTTACTGAAATTCAGTACATTTGCTTATTACTATTGCATAATTATTAAAAAAATATTTTAAGGTCATTTTGTTAGTGAACATTTTATAGTGCACACTGAGATGCATAACACAATTTTACTAAAAAAAATGATGGACTTAACACTATATAAATGATCACTTAGTCTATGTTAAATGTTTCTCATATTTCCACCAGGTGTCACTCTGCTAATCTGAATGGTGTGTACTACAAAGGACCTTACACATCCAATACCGATGATGGGATTGTTTGGTACACATGGCATGGATGGTGGTATTCCTTAAAATATGTTGCCATGAAGATTAGGTCTGCAAACTTTGAACCAAATGTTGTCTGAGTTCTTTTTTTTAACCCTAACATTTACAGAGATTTATTTAGTAACAGTTGTATAATACAATTGTGGTGATACTCTGTATTATGCTGTATGAAGCATATGGTTATTCTTAGGGATCTTTAGCTTTATGTGTCAAAAAAACAGAAATGAGGAATTATGTATCACCCAACAGTTTCTCGATTACAATCCCTCTTGTTGTAAATACAAACTAGGCAGCACAACTGTGGGTCATTCAACTGTATGTGTCCTTAAAGCGGAACGCCACCGAAAAAATTTTTTTTAAAAGTCAGCAGCTACAAATACTGCAGCTGCTGACTTTTAAAACATGGACACTTACCTGTCCAGGGCGCCCGCGATGTCGGCACCCGAGGCCGAAGCATCTCTCCGTCCTCTGGTGCTGCCACCTCCATCTTCGGTAAGGGAATCAGGAAGTGAAGCCGTGCGGCTTCACTTCCCGGTTCCCTACTGCACATGCGCGAGTCGCGCAACGCAATACGGATGGTCCTTGCTGCCTCTGGGACCCGTGTGTTTCCCAGCAGGCAGCGGGGAGGGAGCAGGAAGTGGCGTAAATAACCGCAGATTCTGCGGCTATCTATGCCGGAAGTGGGTACAGATACCTGTAATATACAGGTATCTGTACCCCCCTCCCCCCTGAAAGGTGCCAACTGTGTCACCGGAGGGGGGGAGGAATCTGATGAGTGGAAGTTCCACTTTTATACATTATATATATATATATATATATATATATATATATATATATATATATATATATATATATATATATATATATATATATATATATATATATATAATGTATATACACAATATATATATATGTATGTGTGTGTGTGCGGGGTGATCAGACTCAAGCAGTGGGTGTGTTGTCAATGAATGCACCAGTCCAAAACTGTATTTTTAGGGGCCTGGTAGCCCGCTTTTATTTAAAAGATCACAAAAGTTCACAAAAGACATCAGTAGCCCATGCAGGGGGTTCCACCATTACTGTAATTTGCACAATCAAAATACTTCAGCCTCCTGGCTTACTCTCTTGCCACACGGCTGCTTCAGGCCTCCAGCCTAGGCCTTAGGGTTGCTCTGTCACAAACCTGCAGACATGCATGCTCTGGCTGCCCCATGCAGCCTCTGACTCTTACCATGCACAGACTTCCTGTCTGTTGGGTGGGGCCCTGAGCCATAGTCAGGTCACAACTAAATAGCCCACTAAATAGCCCAGCACACAGATGTGCAATCAGCGTGCTTGTCTCTCCAAAATCTGGCGTAAACCAGCAATCTTCCAGGTAACATGGGGTCCCACTGACACACTATATATATATATATATATATATATATATATATATATATATATATATATATATTGTATATATTATAGTATATAGACCTTAAGGACATGTATACTGTATACCAGGGGTATACAGTATAAACCCCTGAGCCACTGACCGGTGCTGGTCCATGGCCTGTTGATGGCCAGGCCACACAGCAGTAGGTATGTGGCAACTGCGGTCCGCACAGGGATATCACAGACCACGGTCACCTCCTGCTGTGCGGCCATGCCTGTGTGTCCTCTCCTGGCTACTCCACTCGCCTTTCTGACAATGTCATCCTATCAGCAAGGTAGGGGGCAGGAGGTGCTGCAGATCGGAGTGGAGGGCTCCAAGCCGGGAGAGGGCACACAGACTGATAACAGCATCTGCCCTGGCAAAGGTAGGAGTCCTGTGGCAGAGATTGGAATGGGGAAGTGTGATTTTAGAGAGGGGGGGGGGGCAGACTGCAGGGGTACTGTGATGGAGGAGGCTGTGATTGCTAGGGGCGCTGTAATATAAAGGGGGCTGTACTGTAAAGAAGCACTGTAATCATTACAGTGCAGTCCCCTTCATATCACAGTGCCCCCTTTACAGTACAGTCCCCTTTACACCACAACATCCCCCTTCCCCCAGTTCCTGGGAAAAATGGATGCCATGAAACTGGTCCCTGGTGCCAAAAAGGTTGGGGACCGCTGCTGTATACCACATTGACCAGTGGCGGAATTTTCAGGGTCGCAGCAGTCGCACTTGCGACTGGGCCCTCTAGTTCTGTCACTGCGGGGGGGCCCAAAAGCCCGGGATACGGCTCCAGGGTTCTCTCTCACACTGCAGTGCACAGACCCCGTACTTGCTGACAGCCCGCCCCTCCCTCCTCGCAGGGACAGGAGAGGAAAGAGATAGTGTGAGCAGGCTCTTCTCCTCCTCCCGTGTGTGTGTGTGTGTGTGTGTGCACCCGTGGCTCCGCCCACATTCCAATCCCCGGCAACTCTGTGCCTTTCAAATGGAAAGTTCAACAGTCGGCAAGCTGCTAGATCGTGGAGGGAAGGACAGCTTTTATCATGGATGCTGCAAACCTCCACAGGGGATCCACAGCTCTCCAGGACAGCCTTCCTTCCTAATCAAACATCTAGGTGGTTGAAAACAAAGCAGCACACAGGTGGGTCAGTCAATGAGGAGACTGAATAGAGAGTGTGTTGTCACCTCCAGAGCCCTTCTACCAACACAGCAGCCCACTGGTTTTTCCCTGGTGTGGTGCACTACAAGCCCCAGCATGCTCTGCCAGCCTGTGTGTATGTATAGCACAGGCTAGTAGGCCTTGCTTGCTGACCACAGTACTGGCAGAACTCCAGGGCCCAAGCCTCCATTTATGTTCAGTGAAGTGTCCCTCCCTTCCTCTCTGCTCTCGCCACCCTCTGAGCACACCAATGTAAATGAGAGCTCTGTGGACTGTAATGTAAAGGGGGACTCTGATATAAGTGGGGCTTTGATGAGCAGAGATCCCCCTACATCAGGGTTCCCAGAGCACCCCTTACATCAGACTTCCCCTTTACATTACAATCCACAGAGATCCCCCTTAGGGCCCTTTTACAAAGGCGGACCTGCCTGCTCAGCAGGGGATCTCTCCGCTGATCCCCACTGAGCAGGCGAATGACAGGTCCGTGTATGTTCCACTTGTACAGAGCAGACAGGGACGCAGCTCACTATTCTCTATGGGCCAGTCTGACTGTCATCCAATCCACTAGACAGATGGTGAATGGATCTCCATCCATCTGTTCTCATTGGATCAGATCCAGGCAGGTGTAAATGTAAACATATCCATTTACATCCACCTCCCCATACAGAACAATGGGTGGAAAATGGAAATTCTACAGACTCTTAAGTAACAGGGGCTCTGGGAACCCTGACTAAAAGGGGAATGCTGGGGACATTGATGTAAGTGGGGGCTCCAGTTACCAAGGACCCCCTTATATCAGAGTTCTCACTGTTCTTCCTTAAATCAAAGTCCCCAGAGTTCTCCCTTATATCAGAGTCTATACAGTAAGGGGGGACCCTTACAGTGTAGGGGAACTCTGCAAGTTCAGATGTAAATGGGAAACTCTGCATATTCAGATGTAAAGGGGAACTCTGTGGATTTAAATATATGCAATTAGAATTGTTATTTAATTACAAAATACATGTATAGTGTATACTACAAAAAGGAATTTGCTGTGCGTTGCTAAAGTCTTTGGGTTTGGCTTGAAAAAAAGGTGGCAACCCTACCAAGATGTCAGGAAGGGGTCCTGCTGCAGGACCATAATCAAGGGCCCCCGCAGTGCTAGAAAGGGACCCCAGAATCATTGGTAAGGGCCCCGGGACCAAAGGTCAGGGGGGCCCTTCATGGTTCCTTGCACCGGGGCCCTGAAGGTTCTAGTTACGCCCCTGACATTGACCCTTCATTTTACCTTCCTTGCTGACTCCAAGTCATTTGCTAAAATGGCCAAATGCCAGACTTTCACCAATAGTCAAGAAAAGTATAAAAAATATTTTTGTCACCCGTATTCAAGTTGTTGTGCTCAAGTGTTTGTCAGTTTTGAACAGTACCAGAACACAGACAGGCTGTTTTAATTTTACAGCTACTAAGCAGATGTATACCTTGTGCGAAAATAGCAGAGAATGAAAGTGGATCACCACTAACAGTACTTAAAGTGAGATTATAATTCACTGTGGTCACATTAATTTTTGTTTTTAATATTAACATATGTTTTATATACTATTTAGATACACATTAAAAAAAACTTTATTTTATAAATAAATATTTATTACTTTGTGCACCTATGACATTCAGTTTGCAATACTGAGCACTCTAATAAGAAAGTCTAGCATTGACTGTACTTTTTTGTACATTTTGCCCGCCGCTTAATATTCACTGGTAAGAGGCTGACTTCGAATTTAAGTCTGCTAGTAGCACAACAGCTCCTCTCTGTGAAAGTTACCATCGCATAGTGCTCCACCTGCTTTCTACTAGTGGTATATATAACTTATTTACATACTATTTTATATATACCTTAAAGTGGGTTTTATACTTTTTACAAATAGCAAATTTTATTGGATATCTCAATAGAAGAACAGTACAAGAATAGAAAAAAAAAAACACAATGCGTGAGAGAATGCAGTAGCGTTGAGAAGGGAGGAACCTTCTTCAAAATTAGCATTACACATTTCAGCTTCAGTAATAGCATTGCTTGAGAACTATATTTAGTGGTACCTGAAATCTGGTATCATACATGAGTAATTTCCTATAGGGTTTGGTTATTTTCAGTGGAGAGAGGCCCAACAGAAAAAATTTTGGTGTCATGGGTATTGGCACCTTGAAGAGGCGGGTCAGTAGTTGTTGTGTCGAGCGCCAAAATGGAGCTATTAAAAGGCAGGTCCAGTAGATGTGAAAACGGGTGCACATCTGAAGTCAGGTACTAAAAGTAGAGAATTTTGTAATCATTTTCCTTATAGAGAGTACTGCTTAAATTCCCTAAGTGCCAGGTGTCTTTTTCTATTGGAATTTAGGCCATTGACACTTAGTGACAGAATCTTAGCCATTGTAGGAGGAGCTACGGGTGTACCTATCTGATTCCTTCGATGACATGCCATGTGCAGGAGCCAGGAGCATGACATCCAAGGGTGGAGAACCGGGCGGCCAATGAGGACTACATGAAGAGCCAGTGGGTGGAGAAAAAGTAGAGAGAAAGCTAGAAGAGAGAAAAGGGATTAGGTGTTATACTTTTATAGTACAGAAAATAATATATTAGGAAAGAAAAATATAAAAATATATATTACTGTTCAATATTGCTTTTGCTATAAGTTATAAAAAAATATATATTTGCTTTTATAACAATCAATTCTGTACAATTAGAACCCATAATGGTGGAGATTTATGATACTCCTGCACTGCTCCTTTATTTGTCAATTATAAGAAATTCACAATTCTAGGTGGCTATTTTTCATTAGAACATCATTTAAGATAGCAATTCCATATAGCACATGAGGGACTCCATGAATATGTGATTTCTGCATTTGGGGGAGACAAGAGTAAACTGTAATGAAATGTTTGTCCATGATCGTCTTCTAGACACTATACGATAAAAAAAGGTCAAGTTAGGAGGACACCTTTTTTTTTTGGCAAGAACTTGTTCTTTGATATGTACTGCTCTGTGTATATAAATATGATTTTCAGTTATTTGTATGAAAAAGGTTGGAAAAGGGAAAGTGTGTGTCTTTGAAAGCTTGTACTTTAAAATATATTCAGCCAGGCACACAAAAAGTATAAAGAATAAACCAAAAATGAATTAACTGCACTCCCAATAATGTGCAAGTGCATCAATAATTACCATTAATTGTGTAACAAGTGATAAATGGTGTTAAAAAAAAAATATCAAAAAAGATATCAATACAAACAAAAATGAAAATACATAAAATCCCATAAACATTCTGTGGTATCCAAACGCCTATGTGGTCAAATTCACCCTTGAATTAAATGTGTCTCTTCTTCATCAACATTCACATGTGCATCCTACTCATCGGAACGCATTGACCCCCATTACAGGTAGTCAAAGACAGCATGGTTGGATATATCCACTTGAAGAGAAAAGTCAGCCGAGGGCAAGTTGTCACTGGCTTTGTTCCTAGATTGCTAGATGCTCACACTGGCCCATGTAGAGGTAAAAGAAGAAACTTCTCATCGTGCAGTATATCCAAAAAGTTTTTAGTTAAAATCGGTTAAAAAAAGCACACTCCAGCGTGTGAATGTGCTAATCATATAAAAAAAAAAAATTTTAAACGGGGAAAGTCATATTGGGGGTCAATACATTCCGGTGAATAGGATGCACATGTGAATGTTGGTGAAGAGGAGACACATTTAAGCCACGGCTGAATTTGATCACATAGGCGTTTGGATACCATGGAATGTTTATGGGACTTTATGCATTTTTATTTTTGTTTGTAGTGATATCTTTTTTGATATATTATTTTAACACCATTTATCACTTGTTACACAATTGATGGTAATCATTGATGCACTTGCACTTTGAGCGCGGTTCATTAATTTTTGGTTTATTCATTGTCAAGCAATTTGCTTTAAAACAAGCAGCTCTCTTTTTTGGCTTATAATTTGTTTGTTAGAAACAGTATATAATTTGTTTTTACACGTTATTTACCATTGCGCAGGTGTCAAGTTTTACTCAACACACCTTCACACAAAAAGTGTATCCTACATTTTTATTTTCTATTGGCAAAAACTGTGAAACTGGTCTGATTAATGTAAACCTAAAAATGTATGCAAAAATGTTGGCATCACCCATTAAACCACTTCTCTCTATTTTGATCCATGTGGACCAGGTGTTTTTTTTCCATGGGAGAGAAGCAAAAGACATCTCTACAAACAATTTTACTTACACACTATGTACACTTACATAAAATACCCCTGCTTCTTGTGTCTACTACTATTAAAAAGGTGTGTGACTGTAGAGAAGTGTTTATGACCTTCCAACGTATGAGCCTGGGCTCTAGCATGCTGTCCAAAATAATGGCCTCATATAAACAACCACCTATTGATGTTTGTAATGGCACCAGGCAGAGTTGCCCATTGTTTCCTTTTTTTTTTTTTTTTTTTTTTTTTTTTTACTAGAGCCTTCTAAGCCATACTGCACCACACCATAACAATAACATAAAGAGACTACACTCTGTACAAACCGATCATAAACTGGTAGTTTTTGCGGAAAGAGGGCTCCATTCACAGAACCAGATTGCATGCGGTATTTAGATGTTTTCACAAATACTGCATGCAATCTTGAAAATGTCAATTCACCACTGCTTTATACGGCATTTGCCGCATAAAGCAAAATGCCTTGGTAAATGCCACATAAAACAGGAGTGAGAGTCAATTCACGAAAAAAAATGAATTACATGCCGTAAATAGGTAGTGGTCCTGGCATGCGACATTTGAGGAACTGGCGACCGCCGGCACTCTTAACAACCAGTAAACAGCCTGGTTGTTAAGAAGTGGACGGCTGCCACGTCCTTAACAACCGATGAGTCATCATCTGTCAGCGGGATTACCTGCTGACAGCGGAAAGTAAAAAAAAACAATTGCGGGCAATTAAAAAATCAGGGGAAAAAAATGGTGTGGGGCTCCCCCCAAGTATATACCAGGCCCTTCGGGTCTAGTGTAGATTTTGAAGGGAACCCCACCAGAAAATGAAATGTTGTGGGGCCCCCCCAAAATCCATACCAGGCCCTTATCCAAGCATGCAGCCCGGCATGTCAGGAAAGGGAGGGGGCTGCATGCTTGGATAAGGGTCTGGTATGGATTTTGGGGGGGGGGACCCTATGCCATTTTTTTCACATTTTTTAATTGCCAACATTTTTTTTTTTACTTTCAGCTGACAGTGGGTGAATCACCGGTTGTTAAGGATGCAGCGGTCGCCTGCTCTTTGACAACTAGATTGTTTACTGGTTGGTAAGGTTGCCAGTGGCTACCAGTTCCTTAAATATCCCAGGCCAGGACTGCTACTTAGGTTTTTTCTTGCTTCAAACAACCTCCATATCCATAGTGCTCCCGTCCCCACATGCAATGCTCGCTCACCTCCTTGAAAGACCCTGCAAGGGCTCAAAACATGCTTTGCACACAGTGTAACTCTCCCCTCAGGAATAATCATCACTGGTCCATAGCAATCTCTGTTGGACTCTCAAAAGACAGGTAGTAATCTATATCAGATGTAGATTCCTTCAACTATGCTGCTTCAAACTTGAATCTACATTGGCTCCAGATCTACCACACTGAGATTTTTTTCATTGGTTGGCAAAAGCTGCTCTGCTGGATCATACACAGAAGGAGATGTGATACACAGGAGGAGATGTGATCAGGACAGACCAGCATCTGTTTTATTATTTATGCAGCGCTGTCTCATTTATATACATTATATTATTCCACAATACACCCATTTCCAACCTCAAATATGAGAAATCAGTGATACCTCCCCTCCTAAATGTAGCCCAGAAGAGCCTGATTCCAACATACTGGGATATCTATAGACCACCACCAGTATCCAAATGGATAATGCAAGTAGATAATGGTCAACCAGGGACACTCACATACAGACAAATAGGCTGCGCACCCCACAAGATGCATAAAAGTTATACAAAAAACCCCTAACGGGGCTTTAGAGCAGCCAATGAATGCAATGTAGATGGTCAAAAAGATAATTTTATTGGTACAAAAAGTAGTGTAAAACAGATGGGTTCTGACCTATAAAGTCAGGACATGAACTGGAGTACAATATTAAAATCACAACGGACAGTGCCCGTAATTGGGAACAGTGTACAATACAGTGTATTTAGGACAACAAAATCATAGGTATTAAAATCCTGACGCGTTTCGACCCTCACTGGGTCTTCTTCAGAGGGTAGTTGTCAACTGTAGGTATGTAAGCATATATTAAACACAGCATAAAACTCAACAATAGTAGACCTATATATGTACAACACAGCATATCTGCATAAATTGCATAATTACCCGTCACAGAGTTCCCGATAATTCAGGATGTTCGTGATGAGGAGAATGTGGTCCCTCCTATGTCCTTTGCCTCCCCAAGAACAGGCCAGCTCCCCAGAGAGCGGGTAATAGGCCAGACATGCCTTGCAAGGGATCACGCATATACTGCCCCCCACAGGGGGGAAAGGTAAAAACAGACAGCGGATGGCACACAATGCACCCAAGATGGAGTAACAGTGATGCTGGAATCAGATTAAAAGCAAGGAATCATTAGTTCCCCCAGAAGGAAGGTAATTCCCCTAATTAAGGGCGATTTACTCGTATTAGAATATAGGTCCATGGGTATGCATTACCCGCTCTCTGGGGAGCTGGCCTGTGATATATGCTTACATCCCTACAGTTGACAACTATCCTCTGAAGAAGACCCAGTGAGGGTCAAAACGCTTCAGTATTTTAATACCTATGATCTTGTTGTCCTAAATACACTGTATTGTACACTGTTCCCAATTACGGGCACTGTCCGTTGTGATTTTAATATTGTACTCCAGTTCATGTCCTGACTTTATAGGTCAGAACCCATCTGTTTTACACTACTTTTTGTACTAATAAAATTATCTTTTTGACCATCTACATTGCATTCATTGGCTGCTCTAAAGCCCCGTTAGGGGGTTTTCGTATAACTTTAATGCAAGTAGATAAATTATAGTTAATGCAAGAGATTATAGTCATTAAAAAACATTGATTATTAAACTCACTATAATACTTGGTTGATCTGGTTACATTTTAAAAACTCTGATTGCAGTGGATCACTACTGGAGACCGCCTCATATCTCATTTTACAAAATGTGTTCAATCATATACCCACGGAAATAAATAAAAAATCAGCCCACCCTACAAGAGCCACAATCACAACTAGTAACCCAGGTACTTATCCTTTTATCGCCTTTGTCTTCATGTCATGTATGTTTTTCTTCTTCAAATATATTGTATTTTCAATACAATGTATGCAAGAGCTGTAAAACACAACTACTTTCATATTTTGCACAGTGAAACTGTATTGTTTTTGATATAGGTTCTGTTCCATGTATAGATAAAAGGTTATTAAAACTTTATTAAGAAAGCAATAAAAGGATTAAAAAAACGAAAAAGGGTATTAATGGTTATGAATACTTATACAACCAATACTGGGTGTGATTAACAAGTGGTGGCATCAAACTCAAAATGTGTAACAACGTGATAAAGGAAAAAGCTGCCCCTTTTTCAAGTGAACAAATCGCCTCATAAGCAAAATAAAAAATTATATAAAAGGTCGGCGCTAATTCAAGTGCATATACATAAACATACTTTGTACCACACAATTGATTTGAAATCACATCATAGTTGGGTGAATATACAAAAATCTAAATTAGGAATATTTTAAAGGAAAAAAGTCCATACACCAAAAGAAAAGAAAATTCTATGTAGAGAAATTGGTGTGATTATAAGTGTTTTTAGCTATCTTTGCTCCACCATCACTCATGCAGAAGAATAACAAACTCACAAGATAACTGAAAAATTTTAACTTGTATAAAAATCAATTCCTTGGAAGGTAGGGATACCAGGAGAGAAAGTCCTTGTAACTTAACACCGTCAGCTGGTGTTTCCTTAGACTCATACAAAGACAGGAGCTCAAGAAAGCAAAGTTCATCACATAGCGCAATACAGCCTATAGAGACTTGAAGCCAAAATGCCAAGTAATGCATTTATATTTGTGGGTGATAATAGCCTAGCACAAGCATGTATGGCCAAACAGCAGGAAAACACGTCACTCCTAAAGCTCTCGGCGTGTGTTCCAACACACCAGAGATTGGAACCAGGCGTACCGGAAGTGACGCCAGTGCGGTGCGGTCGAGCGTGCAGCCTCAATGCATTTCGTGTTTTCACGTCATCAGGAGTGCTTGCCCGCATTGTTTGGCAGTACATGCTTGTGCTAGGCTATTAGCACCCACAAATGTAAGTGCATTACTTGGCATTTTGGCTTCAAGTCTTTACAGGTTTTATTGCGCTATGTGCTGAACTTTGCTTTCTCAAGCTCCTGTCTTTGTATGAGTCTAAGGATACACCAGGTGACGGTGTTATGTTACAAGGACTTTCTCTCCTGGTATCCCTACCTTCCAAGGAATTGATTTTTATAAAGTTACAATTTTTAAGTTATCTAGTGAGTTTGTTATTCTCCTGCACAAGTGAAGGTGGAGCACAGATAACTAAGAACACTTTTAACCACACCAATTTCTATACATAGAATCTTTTCTTTTGGTTATATGAACTTTTTTCCTTTAAGATGTTCCTAATTTTGATTCTTGTATATTCACCCAACTATGATGTGATTTCAAATCAATTGTGTGGTACAAAGTATGTTTATGTACAGTATCTCACAAAAGTGAGTACATCCCTAACATTTTTGTAAATAAATTATTATAGCTTTTCATGTGACAAAATTGAAGAAATGACACTTTGCTACAATGTAAAGTAGTGAGTGTACAGCTTGTATAACAGTGTAAATTTGCTGTCCCCTCAAAATAACTCAACACACAGCCATTAATGTCTAAACTACTGGCAACAAAAGTGAGTAAACCCCTAAGTGAAAATGTCCAAATTGGGCCCAATTAGCCATTTTCCCTCCCCAATGTCATGTGACTCGTTAGTGTTACAAGATCTCAGGTGTGAATGGGGAGCAGGTGTGTTAAATTTGGTGTTATCGCTCTTACTCTCTCATACTGGTCACTGGAAGTTCAACATGGCACCTCATGGCAAATAACTCTCGGAGGATCTGAAAAAAAGAATTGTTGCTGTACATAAAGATGGTCTAGGCTATAAGAAGATTGCCAAGGCCCTGAAACTGAGCTGCAGCATGGTGGCCAAGACCATACAGCAGTTTAACAGGCCAGGTTTCACTCAGAACAGGCCTCGTCATGGTCGATCAAAGAAGTTGAGTGCACGTGCTCAGCGTCATATCCAGAGGTTGTCTTTGGGAAATAGACATATGAGTGCGGCCAGCATTGCTGCAGAGGTTGAAGGGGTGGGGGGTCAGCCTGTCAGTGCTCAGACCATACGTCGCGCACTGCATCAAATTGGTCTGCATGACTGTCGTCCCGGAGGAAAGCCTCTTCTAAAGATGATGCACAAGAAAGCCCGCAAACAGTTTGCTGAAGACAAGCAGACTAAGGACATGGATTACTGGAACCATGTCCTGTGGTCTGATGAGACCAAGATAAACTTATTTGGTTTAGGTGGTGTCAAGCATGTGTGATAGCAACCAGGTGAGGAGTACAAAGACAAATGTGTCTTACCTACAGTCAAGCATCGTGGTGGGAGTCTCATGGTCTGGGGCTGCATGAGTGCTGCCGGCACTGGGGTGTTACAGTTCATTGAGGGAACCATGGATACCAACATGTACTGTGACATACTGAAGCAGAGCACAATACCCTCCCTTTGGAGACTGTGCCGCAGTATTCCAACATGATAAAGACCCCAAACACACCTCCAAGACAACCACTGCCTTGCTAAAGAAGCTGAGGTTAAAGGTGATGGACTGGCCGAACATGACCTGAACCCTATTGAGCATCTGTGGGGCATCCTCAAATGAAAGGTGGAGGAGCGCAAGGTCTCTAACATCCACCAGCTCCATGATGTCGTCATGGAGGAGTGAAATAGGAATCCAGTGGAAACCTGTGAAGCTCAGGTGAACTCAATGCCCAAGAGGGTTAAGGCCTTGCTGGGAAATAATGGTGGCCACACAAAATATTGACACTCTGGGCCCAATTTGGATATTTTAACCTAGTTATGTACTCACTTTTGTTGCCAGCGGTTTAGACATTAATGGCTGTGTGTTGAGTTATTTTGAGGGGACAGCAAATCTACACTGTTATACAAGCTGTACACTCATTACTTCACATTGTAGCAAAGTGTCATTTCTTCAGTGTTGTCACAGTAAAAGATATAATAAAATATTTACAAAAATGTGAGGGGTGTACTCACTTTTGTGAGATACTGTATATTTACTTGAATTAGCGCCGACCTTTTATATAATTTTTTATTTTACTTATGCAATCAAAACTGGCAATTTAACTTTTTTTCATTAGAAAATACAATCAATACAAAATTATTTGTCACCTTTAATTTTTTAAGAGTGCTCTTTTAAAGAAAATACAAATAATCCAAATAATTAATGCAGGTTGTAATACATTTCTAAAACATGGATCATTCCAAGGGGGCAGATACAGACCATCTGTATTGGATACAGGGGCATTGCTAGGATTGTAAAAGACCTGGGGCACCTTTGGGCACACCTAGGAGAGTAATAATGCGAATAGTGGTTGTGGCCAAATCAGGTTTACAGTGGGAAGGACTTACCGAGCCATGGTTAAATAAAACCTGAGCCTACTCACAGTATGCACAGCTCACATATGCCACATCACTTGTACCCATAAAATATGCTTTAATTACTGTGCCACAAGCAAGAGTCTCACACAAATGTATACATCTCGGCAAAATCCATTTTAAAACATGAAACATTTCCATCGCTTTTGCTTTTGTGCACACTTAAAGCAGACAGGGAGCTAATACTATGGGGTGCATTTACTAAAAGCAAATAGACTGTGCACTTTGCAAGTGAAGTTGCTTCAGAGTTTAGGAAATGAGATAAAGCTTTTTTTTGCAAATAATACCCGATCACATGCACGGTAAATTAAAAAACTGAAAATTCATGATCAAATACTTACCGTAATTTTCCTTTCCTGATGGACTCCATGGCAGTATACGTGTGAGATAACCCCGCTTCCTCTCCAATGCTATAGGACCCCACTCCCATAAATTTGAGCTCACCGCTAGAGACTGTGTTCCGTAACTAGCCAACTTTGACCGATGGATGGGAACTCCGTCTGCCATGGAGTCCATCAGGAAAGGAAAATTAGGGTAAGTATTTGATAATACATTTTCCGTTTTCCTGACAGACTCCATGGCAGTCTATGTGTGGGAAATACCCACACGGGTGGGTAAGTTGATCAAAAGAAATTTAATTTGGCCCGTTAATCAACAGGATTCTTAAACTAAAGTTCACAGAAGATAGAGAAGCAGGTTCTATGCAGTAATGTGACATAAAGGTATTAATGGAGGCCCATGAGGCTGCTTTGCAGATACCGTCTGGAGCCACATGCTGGGCTGCTTCCCACGAAGCCACCATACCCCTGGTGGAATGTGTCGTCACCGCCTCTGGAGGAGCCAAGCCCTTATCCCTATAAGCCTGCTGGATGGACTGGACCATCCAGGCCGTAATCGTTCTGGTTGAAGCTCGCTTCCCTCTGTTATTGCCGGAGTGCAAGATAAACAGGTAGTCGGAGCGTCTAAAGGAGGAAGTAGGGTTTGAAACAGGAAAATCTGGATGATGTAAGGTGTGAGAGCATAAGCCTGGAGGTTAGTCGAGGTAATAATCCATGTCTTGGCACCTAACTTACTGGAGTATATACCGTAATAATGCTTTCTTGAAGGGGAGTGTAGGATTGGATGGAAGTGGTTGGTAGGTGTATGTGTCAGATAACTGTAGTAAAGCTTCCTGAATATATGTTTCAGTATCTAAAACAACCACTGTTCCCCCCTTATCTGCGTTCCTAATGACAATGCTTGTGTCTGCTGTTAACGTTTTAAGGACTAATTTTTCATTGTGTGTTAAATTATCAGTGATAGATTTTTTGTGGCAGCTGTGAGCCAAGCGGGTCAGGTCCCCCTCCACCAATTTCTGAAACAGATCAAGATCTTTTCCCCTGGATGCCACAGGATAAAATTCAGATCTAGATTTGATCGATAATTTATCTAGTGAATCAGTGGGATCAACAGGGGATGGATCCGATTCGTCTGCTAATTCAATTAAGTCATATAATGCACAAACTCCAGTAAAAGAAATGGGTGAAGGGGGAGACCATACTTTGACATTTAAACGGCTTGTATACATATACAATTACAATTTGGATTTTATCTTTCAAATTCAATCTCATTAATTTCTTTCACTATATCCTATTCTATTTTCATCTTCACTTTTTTATTATTATTAATATTTTTTCATTATTGTCCTCTTTTAATGCATATGGCTACATTGCGTTTTACATAAAAATTCAGGTCCACACACTTTTACACCTTTTTTACATATATACAGTTTTTTCCACTCACTAATTTTTCACTCATTTGTTGCTGTGCTTTTTTGCATTTTGTTTTAACACAATTAAGTTGCATCACACTCCCCCTTTGTTCATACATATTGTGTGTTTATCTCACTTCACTCACATATTCAAACACATACATATATATGTGTGTATGTGTATATGTATACATATATATATATATTTTCCTATGTATTCGTTGTTGTTTTAAAAAGTCATATCCATAAGAGTTTTTTTCTTATTGGGTAGCACATGTCTTTGATAGCAGATGCCAAGACTTTGCACAATCAGCTTTCAGCTGATATTCATTAGATGAGTGACCATGAAGTCATGTGGTATCTCTTATTAAGATATATAAGACAGTCATCCCAATATTTGTCAGCTATGAGTAAGCGCTCGAACTAGAGCGCGAAACGCGTCAGCTGTGTCTGTACCACCCGCCTGATTGTCCTGTTTTTTATGATCCAAGTTTTACAATAAAGAAGATGTTTTCAACTTTATCCAGTGTGCGGCATCCAGATTTTCCTGTTTCAAACCCTGCTTCAATTTGCATTTAGCCAGCAGCTGGGACTCCTCTCCTCTGAAGGATTCACTAATACACACCTGAAAGCAAGTTCTCCTGAGCGGTGATTTATTTTCTCTGTCTTGTCTGCACCAAAGGAGGAAATAGCTTGCAGGTATTCCTTCAGTATTTCGCCTACATCCAGAGGGTGGACTTCAGTGGCCCCCGGGGCCCTGAATGTAGGTAGGACAATTTCTAGGTTCTCATGGAACACTGAAGTAACTTTCAGGTTTGAGCCGAGCAAAGGGATGAGGACCACCCATTCCGGGAAGAAGGTCAGCAATGGTTCTTAATGACCCAAGGACCCGATCTCAGAAACCCTTTTGGCCAAAGTTATGGCTACTAGGAAGGCGACTTTTGCAGAAATGTCTTTGATAGAAAGTGGAACAGATCCCGTGGTACTGAGTCAAGACAGTGAGAATGAGTCGAGAACAAGGGGAAGATCCCATATGGGGAATCTTGGCCTTCTTTGGGGCCTGAGTCTTGCCGCCCCACGGAAGAACTGCCAAATTAGAGGGTGAATGGCCCATGATGTTTCAGAGAAGGCCAACAAGGCTGAGACTTGGACCCTGAGAGAGCTGATGGATAGAGACAGATCTAGGCAGGATTGAAGGAAGCTGAGGATATCCTGGATTCCTGGATCTCTGAATGATCTGCCCATAAAGGATGAGAATTCAACAAACTTGGCCCATATTCTCCCATAGACCTTATTCGTGCTCGCCTTTCTCGAGCTCATGAGGGTGGAAATCACTCTTGACATGCACCCGAGAGTTTCCAGCCTCTCCCTCTCAAGAACCAGACCATCAGTCTCGGTAACGCCGGCAAGGGTGCAGGAGTGCTTCCTGAGAAAGAAGGTCCGGCCTGAGATGAAGAGGCACTGGGTCCTGGAAGCTGAGCTGGGTCAGGAGGGGAAACCATGGCATGTTTGGCCAGTAGGGCACTATCACCACCACCTCGACCGCTTCCGCTTGGAGTCTCCGAAAAAACCTGAGGATGATCGGAAGCAGAGGAAAGGCGTATGCCCTGTTGAAGCTCCACCAATTTGTCAGGGCATCTACTCCGAAGGCCTGGCTGCAAGGGCCCCGAGTGTAATACTTCTTGATCTTGAAGTTGCAGGGGGATGCAAATAGATCTACTTCGGGATTGACTCCCAAGGACAGGAGCCATTTGGACGCCTGCGCATGAAGAGACCACTCGTTGTTGTCTAACTGTGTGCGAGACAGGAAGTCCGCTTGGATGGGCTCGACTTCTTGGAGCAAGGTGGAGCTCCGAGTGCCCCTTTGCCTCTTTCCATAGGAGACTGCTGTGGCGTTGTCCATTCTCAATAAAACTGATTCCCCTTTCAGGAGATGAGTGAAGGATTGAAGGGCACACCTGGTTGCCCGTAGTTCCAGGATGTTTGAGCCTGGGTTGTGAAGACGGGCATCCCACCTGCCTTGTGCAAGTTCTGACCTGCAGAGGGCTGCCCATCCAGCACCACTGGCATCGGTCGTGACCGTGACCCATGAGACAGGGGCAATGGAGTTGCAGGTGAGCAGATTTTTGCACTGAAGCCACCAAAAGAGGCTGTTCCTCATCACTGATGTAATGTGAATGGATTGATTGCCATCCCCTGAGATACATTGCTGGAGAAAAGGGCGTAACCTCCACAGAGACCACTTGACCATGGGGGTCGTAGAGACCATCGTGCCGACAATTTTTAGGCACTGTGAGGCCCTCAGTTGTGAGGAGCTCAAGGCCCGTGAAATTCTCTCTCAAATGACTGGGATCTTCTCCACTGGAGGAGAGATGGTACTTTCCACCGCGTCGAACTTTGCCCCTAAGTATATCAGGCACTGGACTGGTTCCAGATGGCTTTTCTCCAGGTTTAGGAGCCAATCGAAATCGAGCAGTGTGGGGATAACTGCTCCCTGTGGATCAGCAGCTGCTCCCTGTCTTGGGATAGTAAGCAGGAGGTCGTCGAGATAGTGTTACAAGCATATTCCTTTTGTTCTGATGAGGGCAACCATGGCCAGAAGAACTTTGGAAAAGACTCGGGGTGAGGTTGTCAACCCGAAAGGGAGGCAGGTGAACTGTAGATGATCTTGCCCGACCCTGAGGCGGAGGTATTGGCAGAGATTTTCTGCCACAGGCATGTGAAAATAGGCATCTTTTAAGTCAATTGAGATGAGCCAATCACCTGGCTGCATGGGTTGCTGGATGGTAGACAGAGTCTCCATTGTGAATTTTTCGTATTTTATAAACTTGATTAGATAAGTTAGATCTATCACGGGGCGACATGAACCATTTTTCTCTTGCACCAAGAAGAGAGGGGAGTATGCCCCGTGGAACTCTTTGCCTTTTGGGACAGGCACCACTGCTCCCTCTGCTAACAGCAAATCCACGTAGGACAGTAACACCTGCTTCTTTTTTTCTGACCGTGGTAGCAGGGTAAAAATAAATCTGGGGGAGGAGTACTGGTGGAGGACCATGTGTGGCCTGTGGAGACCCTCTTGATGGTCCAGTAGTCCGAGATTGAGGTCATCCAGATGCGCTGGAAGAGAAGCAGATGTGCCCCCACCCGACCCGCCTGGGCCGGCCCAATCTCAAGACGACTTAGCCGGCTCACGTCCACTTTACGCCTGGCTTTTGGTCGTTCAGATGCCGGCTGCACCGCGAATGCGCAAAACCAAGCCTCGGTTTCGTCTGAGATCGCGCATGCGCGGAAGCGCGCCAGATCCACAAGCCAGAAGGGGATACCGCGTCCTGGAACGCAGGAGCATTCCAGGCACCATGGAAGGAACAAAAAACAAAACAAAGGGAACAAGGCGCATGAGGGGAAGTGTCACGTACCTTACAGCGGAGCCCGAAATGATGAGGGTGGCCTCTTGCATGGTTCCGGTCCAAGCACCCCTGGTGGTGGGTACAGGGAGTGCGAGGGCAATGAAAGGGTGCAGGTGCCTGCAGGCAGGGGGCTGGAACTTGGAGATATAGGAACCTCTGCTGAGGAGATGTGGAAACTGATCACCAAACTTGTTCAGCGGGAGCCAGAATAGGATCAACTGCAGAATCAGGAACAGGCAGGAGTCGGCAACAGGCTGGCAGCGGGGTACCAAGTCAGAAGGCAAAACCGTAGTCAGGAACAGGCAGGGGTTGGCAACAGACGGGCAGCAGGGTACAGAATCAGGAGGCAGAGCCGTAATCATAAGTTCAAGCCAAGGTCAGTATTGCAAGTAGAGGCAGGTTCAGCAGGCAGGGGAGATCCAAGAGAATGGTCAGAAGATAGCCGGGTTTTCAGGAACAAGGTCAATCAGGTAGAGTAACAACAGGAACACAGGAACAAGCTGAAGACAATCCAGCACTGATGCTAGGCAGACTCTCTGTTTATATAGGGTGCTGTGTGCCAGGATTGGCGCCAGCGTACGTGCGTACGCGCATGGCAATTAGCAACTTAGCACATTGGCACATGCACGTTAGCACATTAGCACTTTGGCACATTGGCTCATGCGCGTTAGCATATTAGCGCTTTGGCACTTGCGGACGCCCGTTAGCGCGTGTGCGCATTCGCATAGAGGTGCCATTGTGCATGCCCACCCTGGATCTCATTTGCCTCTGGCTATGGTTCCGTGCATGCACCTTGGCATTAGCAGAATGAGGATTGGCAGCTGCTGCATGGAGACGGGTGCTTGCTGTGTGAGTTCTCTGACAGGAAGACACAAAGGATGCACATATACACAAACTGCTGCCATGGAGGAATCTTCAGACCTTGCCAGCCGATCCTCCGTGTCTGGGCATACAAAGGCCGTCCCCACCACTGGACACAGAAACCTGGAGCCATGTACCCACCCATGGCTGGGCCCTGGGCTATCTTGACACTGCTAAGAACGTATGCCCGGCACCAACCTCAATCGATTGGACATCCGTAAATGCGAGTACATTGCTTGTAGGTCCAATGAGGAGGACAAAAAAGGAACGCAGTCTCTAGTGGTGAGGTCAAAGAAATGGGAGTGGGGTCCTATAGCATTGGAGAGGAGGCGGGTTTAACCCACACGTAGACTGCCATGGAGTCTGTCAGGAAAACAGCATTTTTGCTTGACATAATTGGATGAGGATGTCAGCAGAGCTTACCCTCATTTACTAAGGTCTGCAGCAACTGCACTTTCAAAATGCACAGTCTACTTGCCTTTAGTAAATGTACCCCTATGTCTGAGCCTGTCTTAAAGAAGAACTTCCTTAAAATAGTAACAGATAGTAACAAACTGCTTAACAACCTGCAACTGTTGAGACAATTAACAGTGCAGGGGTCATAGATATGAAATACACAGGTACGATTAAAAGGGTCAGTGACATGTTACACACAAGGATCAGAGGTGTGTAAAACACAGAGTGCATGGGTCAGGAGTATATAATGCAGAAAGTTCTGGCATCATGGGTGTGCAAAGCCCTGAGTGCAGAGGTGAGTGGTATGTAATACACAGTGTGCAGAGGGCAGGGGTGTAGGGGTCAGATGAGTGCAAAATTCTTGCATGCATAGCCCTTTCACCATCTGCAAGCCAAAATTCCATCCTCCTCCCAGGACATATATTCCCTCCTCTGCTGAAAGTTCCACCCCAGCACAAATATTCTTCTCTCTGAAATATCTCCTCCCAGTGCAAGTCTTCACCCCTCCCCCTAAATTTTCACCTCCCATCACAAGGCTTCACCACTAAAATCAGAGCCAAAGAGGAGCTCAGAAAGATTTCTTTGGCTCTAAATTTTATTACACTGATAAGCAGTGTAGCAGGACTGCTGTGGTGGTGAGCGGTCTTGGGACCCAGAGCACCCAGCACAAGATGTGGGGCACATCCCTGGTTGCATACACTGCCTCCTATCTTGCCATCAAAGAAATTGTACCTGTTTATAAGCTCTGCCTCGTAATTTTTGGCCAAATGCACCACATTGATAATTGGTAATGGATTGTACACAAATGACTCCAAATCAAGCATGACCAATTTTCAATCCTCTAGAAAGGGAACAGTCATGTAACTGACAGAATATCCAATGCTATATATCTGTCTTCATTATAACCAGGTCAGTCTCAGAGCTGTAATGGCAAAATAAAACAAGGAGGAGGTAATACCAGGTGCTCAGAGGGGGAAGAGGAAAGTGCTCCTAGGACTATTGTTAAGCTACTGTCTATGCATGAAAGTATCTTTAAATTCTGTGGATCCCATGTAAATTATCCAGGTAGCCCATATGCTCATATACTGTAAGTAGTATGGAATCATAAAGCTGTGTAGTCAACTCCTGAATTCGGACCTGGAATGGACCAAAAGAGGCACAGGGCTCCTTTGCAAATTCGCACCGGAGCCGCAGCAAAGATATGTGAACCGGCTCCATAGAGAGCCGGTCAAAATATCCTGCTATTGCGAAATGGATGCAGGGAACCCGCATCCAATTCACAATAGTGTGAACCCAGCCTAAAGCTTGGTTAATTTGGAAACCCATTTTTTTTATTGTTGGGGTGTGTGTGTGTTTTTCCAAAGCCATGGAATTACTGCCCTGGTAACTAAAATAAAAAATGGAGAAGATCATTTTTTGGCTGTAATGATGGAGCCTGGGAGTATGGAAAGGAGGGCAATTTCTGAAGACAGAAATGTTCAAGCTCATCACTGGTTTATATGTCACAAAAACTTGAGCTCTAAAAGTTTGATTAGTCGGCAAGACCACCAAATATGTAACATAATTCCAGTCCCCCTCTCATATTGCAAACAGAGGTCAGATACAAAGGAGAAAATTCTTTAACTATCATGGTTTGAGAATATAGCTTCATTATTGGGCTGAGGATGCTATACAAGCCTTGTGGGGAAGAGTAAAATATCTTCTAAAGGTCAGTTTTATGCAACAGTTTCAGTCTAATGCCCTGTACACACAATAGGATTTTCTAATGGAAAATGTGTGATAGGACCTTGTTTTCGGAAATTCTGACCGTGTGTAGACTCCATCACACATTTTCCATAGGAATTTCCGACACACAAAGTTTGAGAGCTTGCTATAAAATTTTCGGAAATTCCGATCGTGTGTACACAAATCCGACACACAAAGTGCCACGCATGCTCAGAACTAGGGATGAGCCGAACACCCCCCGGTTCGGTTCGCACCAGAACCCGCGAACTTACCGAAAGTTCGCACGAACGTTAGAACCCCATTGACGTCTATGGGACTCGAACGTTCAAAATCAAAAGTGCTCATTTTAAAGGCTAATTTGCATGGTATTGTCCTAAAAAGGGTTTGGGGACCCGGGTCCTACCCCAGGGGACATGTATCAATGCAAAAAAAACTTTTAAAAACGGCCGTTTTTTCGGGAGCAGTGATTTTAATGATGCTTAAAGTAAAAAAAAAAAAGTGAAATATTCCTTTAAATATCGTACCTGGGGGGTGTCTATAGTATGCCTGTAAAGTGACGTGTGTTTCCCATGTTTAGAACAGTCCCTGCACCAAATGTCATTTTTAAAGGAAAAAATCTCATTTAAAACTGCTTGCGGGTTTAATGTCATGTCGGGTCATGGCAATATGGATGAAAATCAGTGAGACAAACGGCATGGGTACCCCCCAGTCCATTACCAGGCCCTTTGGGTCTTGTATGGATATTAAGGGGAACCCCGCACCCAAATTAAAATAAGGAAAGGTGTGGGGCCACCAGGCCCTATATACTCTGAACAGCAGTATACAGGCGGTGCAAACAAGACAGGGACTGTAGGTTTGTTGTTAAGTAGAATCTGT
Source organism: Lithobates clamitans (assembly GCA_037952925.1). Classification (NCBI taxonomy): domain Eukaryota; kingdom Metazoa; phylum Chordata; class Amphibia; order Anura; family Ranidae; genus Lithobates; species Lithobates clamitans. The sequence continues at coordinate 10,213,813 of JBBGZY010000031.1, read as the reverse complement.
TTGTAATTTTGAACGGGTACATTTTTAACGTGTTTAGCTCCAGCCAAAAAATCTTTTTTAAGCTTTTTGGAAAACATAGGGAAGGGTTATCACCCCTGTGACATTTGTTTTGCTGTCTTTCCTCCTCTTCAGAAGATTTCACCTCACTTTTTTGTCCCAATGAAAAATGTTTTTTGAAAATTTGGGTTTTTTTGTGGAACAAGGATTGGAAAGCATCAGTGGAAAGGAGAAATTGTTTTCCCATATTAACTCTTACAGGAGAGAATTTCCCTTCCTAGGGGTAGATTTCATCTCACTTCCTGTTGTCTCCTTCCGTTTGCAAGTAGGAGTCGTTTGTAAGTTAGATGTTTGAAAGTAGGGTCCTGCCCTATATACTCAGCAGAAATTTGGGCCTTAGGTGTTGCTGTGGCCACAACACTGTAAGCCCTCACAGGGCCCTGCTGTGAAATATTAGATCAAGAATTGTAATTACATGCCCCTGTTGAACAGGAGCTGAAAAATTAGGCCTTAGGCACTGGTGCTGGTGCCACAACACTGCAACCCCTCACAGACACTCTAGTTGGAACGCAGGAACGAGCCCTGCTGCAAAGTATTGCTTCAAAAATTGTTATTACACGCCCCTGTTAGACAGGGGCAGAAAAATTGGGCCTTAGGCACTGGTGCTGGTGCCACAACACTGCAACCCCTCACAGACACTCTAGTTGGAACGCAGGAACGAGCCCTGCTGCAAAGTATTGCATCAAAAATTGTAATTACACGCCCCTGTTAGACAGGGGCAGAAAAATTTGGCCTTAGGCACTGGTGCTGGTGCCACAACACTGCAACCCCTCACAGACACTCTAGTTGGAACGCAGGAACGAGCCCTGCTGCAAAGTATTGCATCAAAAATTGTAATTACACGCCCCTGTTAGACAGGGGCAGAAAAATTGGGCCTTAGGCACTGGTGCTGGTGCCACAACACTGCAACCCCTCACAGACACTCTAGTTGGAATGCAGGAACGAGCCCTGCTGCAAAGTATTACATCAAAAATTGTAATTACACGCCCCTGTTAAACAGGGGCTGAAAAATTGTGCCTTAGGCACTGGTGGTGGCGCCCAGAACCAAAAATGTTCTTACAAGCTATCAGCGTGATGATTGAGGAGGAAGGGGATAATTACTCAGGGATAGTCACTCAGCATCAGCATAGGCAGTCTTTGAAGGGATCTGAGATTTCAAAAAAAATTATTCGGTTACATCAGCATCAGGTGCTTGGTAGCTGGTGGTGATCCAAGACTGATTCATTTTTATGAAGGTCAGCCGATCGACCGAGTCGGTGGACAGACGCACCCTGTGATCGGTTACCACGCCTCCAGCAGCACTGAATGTGCGTTCCGAAAGAACGCTGGATGCAGGACAGGCCAGTAGCTCAATTGCATACTGTGCAAGCTCTGGCCAGTGATCCATCCTCAAGACCCAGTAACCCAGAGGATTTTCGGTGGGAAAGGTGTCCAAGTCTGATCTTGCCCCTAGGTATTCCTGCACCATGTAAAACAGACGCTGGCGATGGTTGCTGGAACCGATCATACCTTGGGGCTGCGGACCAAAAAATTGTCTGAACGCATCGGTCAGACGGCCACCTTCTCCACCGCTCCTTCTTTGACTGACCGAAGCCTCAGCAACACGTTGTCCAGAAACAGGAGTTTGTAACCTCCCAGTCTCTGGGAACGCGTTGCACAGACCTTTCTGCAAGGCCTCCCGAAGATGTTTCATCCTCTGCTCCCTCTGCGATGGCAAGATAAGGTCCGCAACCTTACCCTTGTAACGTGGATCAAGGAGGGTTGCCAGCCAGTATTGGTCCTTCTCCTTGATACCACGAATACAAGGATCCTTACGCAGGCTTTGCAGGATCAGGGAGGCCATGCAGCGTAGGTTTGCTGAGGCATTCGGTCCGGAGTCCTCTGGGTCACTAAGGACAACAACGTCCGCAGCCACCTCCTCCCAGCCACGTACAAGTCCATGTGTTCCTTGGGACTGATCCCTTAAAGACTGCTGCTGATGCTGAGTGCCAGGCTCCACCTCCATACTGACACAATCTTCCTCCTCCTCCTCCTCCTCCTCCTCCTCTTCCTGTGTGATCGGCGGGCACGCAGGAACACTGTCTGGATAAAGGGGGCCTTGAGAGCTAAGGAATTCCTCCTCTTCCTGCCTCTGTTCTGCCTCAAGTGCCCTGTCCATTACTCCACGCAGCGTGTGCTCAAACAGGTGGACAAGGGGGACAGTGTCACTGATGCATGCACTGTCAGTGCTCACCATCCTCGTGGCCTCCTCGAATGGTGACAGGACAGTGCATGCATCCCTGATCATGGCCCACTGGCGTGGGGAAAAAAAACCAAGCTCCCCTGACCCTGTCCTGGTGCCATAGTCGCACAGGTACTCATTGATGGCCCTCTGCTGCGTGTGCAGCCGCTGCAGCATGGCCAACGTTGAGTTCCACCTGGTGGGCATGTCACAGATTAGGCGGTTCTTGGGCAGGTTAAACTCCTTTTGGAGGTCCGTCAGCCGAGCACTGGCATTATATGACCGGCGGAAATGCACACAGACTTTCCTGGCCTGCCTCAGGACATCCTGTAAGCCCGGGTACCTGCCCAAGAACCGCTGCACCACCAAGTTAAGGACGTGAGCCAAACAGGGCACATGGGTCATTTGTCCCTGTCGGAGGGCAAAGAGGAGGTTGGTGCCATTGTCGCAAACCACCATTCCTGCCCTAAGTTGGCGTGGCGTCAACCACCTCTGAACCTGCCCCTGCAGAGCTGACAGAACCTCTGCCCCAGTGTGGCTCCTGTCCCCCAAGCATACCAGCTCAAGCACCGCATGGCATCTTTTGGCCTGCGTACTTGCGTAGCCCCTTGAACGCCTACGGAGCACCGCTGGTTCCGAGGAAGAGGCGATGGAGGAAGAAGAAGAGGAGGGGGTGGAGGAGAGAGGTGTGTCACAATCAGCATTTTGGAGGCGTGGTGGCGGAACAACCTCCAACACTACTGCACCTTGTCCTGCATCCTTCCCAGCTGCCAGCAGAGTCACCCAATGCGCCGTGAAACTTAGGTAACGTCCCTGTCCATGCCTGCTGGACCATGAGTCAGCGGTAATATGCACCTTACCGCTGACCGCCCTGTCCAGCGAGGCATGGACATTGCCTTCCACATGCCGGTAGAGAGCCGGAATCGCCTTCCGTGAGAAAAAGTGGCGTTTGGGTACCTGCCACTGAGGAACCGCACATTCCACAAACTCACGGAAGGGGGCAGAGTCTACCAACTGAAAAGGCAGCAGTTGAAGTGCTAGCAATTTTGCCAAGCTAGCATTCAACCGCTGGGCATGTGGATGGTTGGGAGCAAACTTCTTTCGGCGGTGCAGCAGCTGGGGCAGGGAAATTTGCCTGGTACAATCTGACGTCGGTGTACCAAAAGCAGATTGCCCACAAGTACTTGGCTGTGACACACCTAATTCTACACCTTCATTCCTCTCACTGCAGGTCTCAGAGAGGACTGAAGGTCTAGTGGGGTTGGAAATCTCAGCTGATGAGGAGCAAGGAGAGATCCTCTTTGTTCTTTGTTGTGGGTCTTTTAGATACGCTTGCCAACGAACTGCATGGCAGGTCAACATATGTCTGGTCAAGCATGTGGTACCCAAGCGGGAGATGTTTTGGCCACGCGAGATACGCTTGAGACATATGTTGCAAATAGCAGCGGTGCGATCTGATGCACTCGTCTCAAAAAAGGCCCACACCAAAGAACTTTTTGAATAACGCGCAGAGACTGCAGCGCCCTGCACATGTGGAGCTTTGGGGTGTGATGCAGTCAATGTGCTGCCCTTAGGCTGGCCCCTGGAGGGCATCCTGCCTCGTTGGTGATGTGCCGCCTCCTCCTCCTCCTCCTCTCTCCTATCAGGCACCCACGTTGAGTCAGTGACCTCATCATCCCCTCCCTCCTCATCACTGGAGCAAACCTGGCAGTATGCTGCAGCAGGGGGAGCATGACTGCCAGATTGCTGTTCTTCTTGGGCACCCCCTCTGTCCGTGCTCATGTTACTGCCTTCATCGAGCTCAGTATCATCATCAGAGCCTTCCAAACGCTGGGCATCCTCCTGGAGCATGTACCCAACACTGTGGTCAAACAGTTCGAGGGAATCCTCATGAGGACATGGTGGAGCTAGGGAAGGAGTCACTGATGACATTGAGCTGAGGGAAGAGGCCGCTGCTTTGCCAGACAAAGCACCCTGGGCATGGGTGAGAGAGGATGAGGAGGATGAGGACGGCTTGGTCATCCACTCGACCAAGTCTTCCGCATGTTGCGGCTCAACACGGCCAGCTGCCGAAAAAAAGGCCAAGCGTGTCCCATGGCCACGTGCTGATGAGGATGCACCGTCTCCACGACCAGCACTAGACACAGAGCCTGCTTGCCCTCTCTTATTGGCTTGTGACTGTCTGCCTCTCCTTCTTGGCCTTCCAGACATACTAATGGCCTGTAGCTGCACTAAGCTGGGATAGAACACCTGTAATTTTCTTCAGGTAGCTTTATATACTGTAACCAGACAAGCCTGCCTGTCAGTAGGAAGATAACAGGAACGGATCTAACTGAACACTGTGAGCAGGACGCACTGTACTAAATGTAAATAGTCTAGCTGCCTGACCGTGGTACTAATAGGATCAAATAGAACACCTGTAATTTTCTTCAGGTAGCTTTATATACTGTAACCAGACAAGCCGGCCTGTCAGTAGGAAGATAACAGGAACGGATCTAGCTGAACACTGTGAGCAGGACGCACTGTACTAAATGTAAATAGTCTAGCTGCCTGACCGTGGTACTAATAGGATCAAATAGAACACATGTAATTTTCTTCAGGTAGCTTTATATACTGTAACCAGACAAGCCTGCCTGTCAGTAGGAAGATAACAGGAACGGATCTAGCTGAACACTGTGAGCAGGACGCACTGTACTAAATGTAAATAGTCTAGCTGCCTGACCGTGGTACTAATAGGATCAAATAGAACACCTGTAATTTTCTTCAGGTAGCTTTATATACTGTAACCAGACAAGCCTGCCTGTCAGTAGGAAGATAACAGGAACGGATCTAGCTGAACACTGTGAGCAGGACGCACTGCACTAAATGTAAATGGCTGGAACGGATCTAGCTGAACACTGTGAGCAGGACGCACTGCACTAAATGTAAATAACAGGAACGGATCTAGCTGAACACTGTGAGCAGGACGCACTGCACTAAATGTAAATAGCAGGAACGGATCTAGCTGAACACTGTGAGCAGGACGCACTGCACTAAATGTAAATGGCAGGAACGGATCTAGCTGAACACTGTGAGCAGGACGCACTGCACTAAATGTAAATAGCAGGAACGGATCTAGCTGAACACTGTGAGCAGGACGCACTGCACTAAATGTAAATAGTCTAGAAGATAACAGGAACGGATCTAGCTGAACACTGTGAGCAGGACGCACTGCACTAAATGTAAATAGCAGGAACGGATCTAGCTGAACACTGTGAGCAGGACGCACTGCACTAAATGTAAATAGCAGGAACGGATCTAGCTGAACACTGTGAGCAGGACGCACTGCACTAAATGTAAATAGTCTTGAAGATAACAGGAACGGATCTAGCTGAACACTGTGAGCAGGACGCACTGCACTAAATGTAAATAGCAGGAACGGATCTAGCTGAACACTGTGAGCAGGACGCACTGCACTAAATGTAAATAGCAGGAACGGATCTAGCTGAACACTGTGAGCAGGATGCACTGCACTAAATGTAAATAGCAGGAACGGATCTAGCTGAACACTGTGAGCAGGACGCACTGCACTAAATGTAAATAACAGGAACGGATATAGCTGAACACTGTGAGCAGGACGCACTGCACTAAATGTAAATAGTCTAGAAGATAACAGGAACGGATCTAGCTGAACACTGTGAGCAGTACGCACTGCACTAAATGTAAATAGCAGGAACGGATCTAGCTGAACACTGTGAGCAGGACGCACTGCACTAAATGTAAATAGTCTTGAAGATAACAGGAACGGATCTAGCTGAACACTGTGAGCAGGACGCACTGCACTAAATGTAAATAGCAGGAACGGATCTAGCTGAACACTGTGAGCAGGACGCACTGCACTAAATGTAAATAGCAGGAACGGATCTAGCTGAACACTGTGAGCAGGACGCACTGCACTAAATGTAAATAGCAGGAACGGATCTAGCTGAACACTGTGAGCAGGACGCACTGCACTAAATGTAAATAACAGGAACGGATATAGCTGAACACTGTGAGCAGGACGCACTGCACTAAATGTAAATAGTCTAGAAGATAACAGGAACGGATCTAGCTGAACACTGTGAGCAGTACGCACTGCACTAAATGTAAATACAGGAACGGATCTAGCTGAACACTGTGAGCAGGACGCACTGCACTAAATGTAAATAGCAGGAACGGATCTAGCAGAACACTGTGAGCAGGACGCACTGCACTAAATGTAAATAGTCTAGAAGATAACAGGAACGGATCTAGCTGAACACTGTGAGCAGGACGCACTGCACTAAATGTAAATAGCAGGAACGGATCTAGCTGAACACTGTGAGCAGGACGCACTGCACTAAATGTAAATAGCAGGAACGGATCTAGCTGAACACTGTGAGCAGGACGCACTGCACTAAATGTAAATAGTCTAGAAGATAACAGGAACGGATCTAGCTGAACACTGTGAGCAGGACGCACTGCACTAAATGTAAATAGCAGGAACGGATCTAGCTGAACACTGTGAGCAGGATGCACTGCACTAAATGTAAATAGCAGGAACGGATCTAGCTGAACACTGTGAGCAGGACGCACTGCACTAAATGTAAATAGTCTTGAAGATAACAGGAACGGATCTAGCTGAACACTGTGAGCAGGACGCACTGCACTAAATGTAAATAGCAGGAACGGATCTAGCTGAACACTGTGAGCAGGACGCACTGCACTAAATGTAAATAGTCTTGAAGATAACAGGAACGGATCTAGCTGAACACTGTGAGCAGGACGCACTGCACTAAATGTAAATAGCAGGAACGGATCTAGCTAAACACTGTGAGCAGGACGCACTGCACTAAATGTAAATAGCAGGAACGGATCTAGCTGAACACTGTGAGCAGGACGCACTGCACTAAATGTAAATAACAGGAACGGATATAGCTGAACACTGTGAGCAGGACGCACTGCACTAAATGTAAATAGTCTAGAAGATAACAGGAACGGATCTAGCTGAACACTGTGAGCAGGACGCACTGCACTAAATGTAAATAGCAGGAACGGATCTAGCTGAACACTGTGAGCAGGACGCACTGCACTAAATGTAAATAGCAGGAACGGATCTAGCTGAACACTGTGAGCAGGACGCACTGCACTAAATGTAAATAGTCTAGAAGATAACAGGAACGGATCTAGCTGAACACTGTGAGCAGGACGCACTGCACTAAATGTAAATAGCAGGAACGGATCTAGCTGAACACTGTGAGCAGGACGCACTGCACTAAATGTAAATAGCAGGAACAGATCTAGCTGAACACTGTGAGCAGGACGCACTGCACTAAATGTAAATAGCAGGAACGGATCTAGCTGAACACTGTGAGCAGGACGCACTGCACTAAATGTAAATAGTCTAGATAGAAGATAACAGGAATGGATCTAGCTAAACTGAATACAGTGTATATATATATATATATGCAACACCTGGGATGCATATATATACACAATACACTGTAAGTGCAGCTAACTGACTGACTGTTCTGCCTAATCTATCTAACTCAAATCAAATGACACTGTCTCTCTCTCTCTCTATCTCTTAGCACACCGGAACACACACTACACAGGGCCGCCGTGCAGGCGGCCTTATATAGTGTGGGGCGTGTACTAAATCCCCTGAGCCATAATTGGCCAAAGCCACCCTGGCTTTGGCCAATTACAGCTCTCTCTACTGACGGCGCTGTGATTGGCCAAGCATGCGGGTCATAGTGCATGCTTGGCCAATCATCAGCCAGCAATGCACTGCGATGCCGCAGTGAATTATGGGCCGTGACGCGCCACACGAATTTGGCGCGAACGGCCCATATCGTTCGCAATTCGGCGAACGGGCGAACAGCCGATGTTCGAGTCGAACATGGGTTCGACTCGAACACGAAGCTCATCCCTACTCAGAACAAATTTAGAAATGAAAGCTATTGGCTACTGCCCCATTTATAGTCCCAACGTACGTGTTTTACGTCACTACGTTCAGAACGATCGGATTTTCCGACAACTTTGTGTGACCGTGTGTATGCAAGACAAGCTTGAGCGAACATCCGTCGGAAAAAATCCATGGATTTTGTTGTCGGAATGTCCAATCAATGTCCGATCGTGTGTACAGGGCATAATTCTTCTTCCCAAAATTTTAAATGAGGGAGATAAAGCGAACATACTGTTGTAAAATGGGATTAAGCAATGAGAAGAGGTGAGAATAGCTTTCCACGTTGAGACACAAAGCCTGAAATGATGTAAGTTCCTTGTGGATCTTGCCTTGTTTGTTAAGTTGGTCTTACAATCCTCGTATTTGAAAATATTGCAACCATCGGCTGCGGTCAAGGTCCTTGGTAAGTGATCTAGGCAACTGGAGATGATTGTCAGTGCTTTGGCTACAGAATTAGGAGATCCATGTGAGCAGCAGAGATATAAGACACAATGATGCTCTAAGGGAAAAGCTGGATTCCCTATAACCGGAGTCATTAGCTCCACATAGGAAGAGATAGCACAATGTCCAATTACATAGTCAATAATCCAATTGAGAGGAGGGATGCAGACAAGAAAGAGGAATGGTGTCGGCAGTGCTTAGGGATGAATCCATAGTAGAGAGGCAAGAGGTAAAAAAGAGAATATTGGCTACCCACAACTTGTCTTTACCATGGAAAAGTCAGTCCAAGATATGAGCTAGGACACTGACCTATAGTAAACAGCAATGTGTAGTGATGATCTGTCCTCCCAGTTGTTTTGACCTAGCCAGTATACCAAAGCATAAACTTTGTAGGACAAAAATCAACAGTATTTTAAAAAGTCATAGTGCTATACGGCCTAACTAAGAGTGTATTTTTACTCCCTAAGTCTGTTAAGTGATGTCTGTAAGATTAGTGTTAATTCAGTCAATACAGGTGTGTAAAATCAGAATCTGCACCTCTGAATATCTATTTGTTGTGGAAGCCCATTGCAAAGGAAAATTATCTATGAGATGTTGCTTATCACCTTTAGGGAAGCAATGAGCATAAAATTTCCAAAGGCCTTGAATGTGGCAAATTCCCAAAGGATAGCAGGAAAGGCAATGGTGGGGTTGGAAACATAAAGGAGGAAATCATCTGCGTATTAGACCATTTTGTGGTGGTGTTTTGATGTAGAAATATTGAGCTTCATACACAGTTTACCTATATGCACACCCTAGTCTAGCCCTTCATGACAACTCAAGAGATAAGGCAGGAGTGGACAACCTTGGAGAGTGCCATTGGGTCAAAAGGGAGCCATTAAAACAAATTCTCCCAGTAGGGAAGTAATAAAGAGGGAGATCGGACAAAAACGGACAGTACATTCGTTTTCATCAGATCCCATCCGATCCACTAGACGGATGGCAAACGTATCACCATACGTCTGTTTTGAGCGGATCTGATTGGATCGGATGGCAGGCAGGTGTCAGCGGACACATCTCCGCTGACATACGCCTGCCCATAGGAGTCAATGGGTGGCCTGCTCAGATCTGCCTGAAAAATGGACAGGTGGATCCGAGCAGGCTTATCGTGTTAAAGGGGCCTTATATTAGTGGGACATATTCCATGCGTAAGAGAGGGCTCTTTTACACATGACGACTCTTTAGGTCCGCCTGTCAGATTTTCAGGCGGACCTGAACGGATGCTCCATGTACCTCTATGGAGAGACGGATGTCAGCGGTGACATGTCTGCTGACATCCGATCTGCTCCGCTAAATTCAGACGGATGGAAACCCTATTTTCCATCCGTCTGGCAGATCAGATTGGATGAAAACGGACAGGCGGATCCGTTTTCATCCGATCCCCCATAGAGGAGAATGGGGCTCTGACAGGTCTGTCTCTGCACAGTGAGCAGAGACGGACCTGTCATCCACCCGCTCAGCAGAGATCAACGGATCGCTCTCTGCTGAGCAAGTGGAGTCCGTGAAAACGGACATGAATGTGTGAAAGGACCCTAAGGATTTTTTTTTATAATAATCATACATTACAAAGTGGTTTGTAATGACACCCTTTATATATTACATTGATTTTATAGTGAACGTGAAGCAAAAACCTTGATGAACCTCAAATGAAAATGCTAAATTCTTTTCTTCCCAGCAAAGAGAATCTGATATACAATAAGACTGACACGTGAGTGGTCACATGCCAGCACAGGATCATTATTTAAGAAGCGGTTAACTAGCAAAGCAATACTTGGAAGGAGAACACTGGAATCACACCAATGTTCTGTACAGTGCCTGGTATTACAGGTCTGATGTAATATATCCCGACAGGCTCAGACATGCATAGGAATCAAGTGTTCTGAACGCCAGCCCTCGCTGTGCTGATGGATCAGACCCTCATACAATAAAACCATGCACAATCGAATCAAGCATGTCAACAGCGTTTACATAATAAACTTGCAATGTACTGTGAACCGAAGCTCAGCACGATTAATCTCATTGTGTTGTCACAGTTCTGGTTTTTCAGCTTGTCTTATAAGTTGTGTTGTAAGATGCTTTTTTTTGCTATAAAACCATCATCTAAACAGTTCCTAACCTCCAAGGACTGTCATGAGTTCTCAGACCATGTTACTGGAAAATGGCACAGTTTAAAATGAACCTCTCCATGACCCAAGTATGTGATCTTAGTGGTACCTGAAGTCCAAACAGAATAAATAGCACGCATATGCAAATTTTGACTTTTTTTGCAGAAGTCAACAACTTATTCTACAGGAAAATAAATGACTCTCAGAGGACAGATGAGCATAGTTTGTGTGTACTGATTATGCATTAGTGATTTTTTTAAAATAAAATATTTAGTGTGTATACTGCAGCAGTGATTTCTGTACACTGGTAAAGAAAATGGTTGCTAAGTCGCCTGACAGGTCACCCCTGTGTGAACCGACACTTAAGTATAACTAAAGGCAAAACTTTTTTTTTAAATAGAGTGGAGATGGATCAGAATGCCTGTCAGTTTTTATTGCTGTCTGTGTCCCCATTAAGGAGATTCACCCTCTCTATTTGTCCTGTTTACCATTATCATTGAAAGTGACAGTAAAAGAAAATCCCAAATTTTGGGTTGCCTCCAGAGGGGTACCACAAGAAGACACAGTGCTCATGTGCTGGCACAGAAAAGGGTAACAGGGGGAGAGAGCACCTAGATAAGCTTATGCGTCTGCTACTTTTTCTTCATTGCCACTTAAAGTGGAGTTCCACCCCAAAAAAAAAGAAAAATTAGTAATGTATTTAAAAAATTTTTAAAAAAAAAACATTTGGAGAACATTTTTTTTTTTTACTCACCTCTAAATGCCTGTTGCTAGGGGGTCCCTCGTAGTCTGCCTCCTACGGTGCCTGGGCTCCTGACGTCACTTCCCTCGGCGCAGGAAGGGAGATCGCCTCTCCACCCTCCCTTTTGTCAATCATCTGGGATATGTGACGGGTCCCAGATGATTGCGTGGCCAGTGACGGCGTGCGGCGCGGTTTGCGCATGCGCAGTGGGTGCCCGGCTGTGAAGCCACAGCTAGGCGACAACAGTTAAAATGCCCGCGCCGCCGAGCGGAGGGGGAGATGTGCGGGGCTTCGATCCCCCACATCGCTGGACCCTAGGACAGGTAAGTGTCCGATTAAAAGTCAGCAGCTGCAGCATTTGTAGCTGCTGACTTTTAATTTTTTTTTTAATTGGGAACCCTGCTTTAACCACTTCCCGCCCGCCCTATAGCGGATTGACGTCCGGGAAGTGGTTGTGTTATCCTGACTGGGCGTCATATGACGTCCAGCAGGGTAACATGCCGCAGCGCGCCCCCGGGGGCGCGCATCGCGGCGATCGGTGGAGCGGTGTGTCAGTCTGACACACCGCTACACTGATCTTGGTAAAAAGCCTCCGGCGGAGGCTCTTTACCACGTGATCAGCCGTGTCCAATCACGGCTGATCACGCTGTCAACAGGAAGAGCCGTTGATCGGCTCTTCCTCACTCGCGTCTGACAGACGCAAGTAGAGGAGAGCCGATCGGCGGCTCTCCTGGCAGGGGGGGTCTGTGCTGACTGTTTATCAGCGCAGCCCCCCCGCAGATCACCCCACTGGACTACCAGGGATGCCACTAGGACCACCAGGGAAGGGGCAACGTGGATGGCCAGGTATGTACCCCATGGCCATCCACATGTGCCCAATCTGTGCCAATCAGTGCCCACAAATGGGCACTGATTGGCACTATTATGCCAATGATATGCCCAGGATTTCCATAGAAATCCCCAGCAATGCTATATCAGTGCCCAGCAATGCTATATCAGTGCCACCTGTCATTGCCCATCAGTGCCACCAGTCAGTGCCCATCTGTGCCCATCAGTGCCCACCTATCAGTGCCCATCAGTGCCACACATCAGTGCCACACATAAGTACCCATCAGTGCCACCCATATATGCCAATCAATGCCACCTACGAGTGCCCATCAGTGCCGCCTATGTGTGCCCATCGGTGCCACCTATGAGTGCCCATCAGTGCCGCATACCAGTGCCACCTATCAGTGCCCATCAGTGCCACCTATCAGTGCCCATCAGTGCCGCCTATCAGTGCCCATCATCAGTGCCCGTTAGTGCCACCTCATCAGTGCCACCTCATTGGTGCCACCTCATCGGTGCCCATCAGTGCCGCCGTATCAGTGCCCATCAGTGCAGCTATATCAGTGCCCATTATTGAAGGAGAAAGCGTACTTATTTACAAAAAAATTTAACAGAAACAAAGAAAAACTTGTTTTTTTTCGAAATTTTCGGTCTTTTTTTATTTGTTGCGCAAAAAATAAAAACCGCAGAGGTGATCAAATACCACCAAAAGAAAGCTCTATTTGTGGGAACAAAATGATAAAAAAATTGTTTGGGTACAGTGTAGCATGACCGCGCAATTGTCATTCAAATTGCAACAGCGCTGAAAGGTGAAAATTGGGCTGGGCGGGAAGGTGTCTAAGTGCCTGGTATTGAAGTGGTTAAATTTACAAGTTGGGGGCAGGGAGGTGACCTAGTATTATCTAAAGTGATTTTAAATGATCACCTTGTAAAAACGGAAAATTTATATCAAATACTTACCGTAATTTTCCTTTCCTGATAGGCTCCATGGCAGCATACGTGTGGGTAGGCCCCGCCTCCATAACTACCCAATAGGACCCCTCTCCTATAAATCTGTGCTCTGGGCTGCTATCCATGTTCCATAACTAGCCTACTCCAGACATTTGGGAGGGACTCCTGCTGCCATGGAGGCTATCAGGAAAGGAAAATTACAGTAAGTATTTGATATAAATTTTCCGTTTACCTGACAGGCTCCATGGCAGCATACGTGTGGGAAATAACTCGCCAAACACACCCGGGTGGGCAAAAATGTTTGAGCAAAGAAACCAAATTTTTTTTAACATTGTCAACCGACAATACTTGTAAACCAAAATTAATGGATGACAGAGCAGCAGGTTCAACACAGTAGTGAGAGACAAATGTGTTAACAGATAACCAAGAAGCCGCTCTACAAATGATTTCAGGAGCGACATGCCGAGAAGCTGCCCAAGAGGTTGAGATACTCTGGGTCGAATGCGCCATCACTGCCTCTGGAGGAGCCAAGCCCTTTGCCTTGTATGCCCTCTGAATGGTCTGCACAATCCAGGAAGAAATTGATCTGACCGAAGCTCGCATTCCCTTGTTTTTACCATGGAGAAGGACGAAAAGAAATTCTGTTTGTCTGAACGGAGCCGTGACCTCCAGATATTGTTTTAGAGTGTGGTCTACATCAAGTGGATGAACATCCTGATTATCTGTGTTTTAAAAGTAGGAAGTACAATCTCTTGGTTGTCATGAAAGACTGAGGTCACTTTAGGGTTTGACCCTAACATGGGAATCAACACTGCTCTGTATGGAAAAAAAGTCAGAAAAGGCTCCTCTGAACCTAAATTTCTAATTTCTGAAACTCTTTTGGCCGAAGTCACAGCTACCAGGAAAGTGGTCTTGAGCGTGAGGTCTCTCGTGGAAAGAGGTTTGCCAGGATCTGATCAGAGATTGGAGAGAAAATCCAAGACAAGAGGGAGGTCCCATTTGCGGAACCTAGGTCTTCTTTGAGGTCTAAGCCTGATGGCTCCTTTAAAGAACTGACGGACCAAAGCATGATTTGCCCATGAAACTCCTGTGAATGCCGAGATGCCTGACACTTGAACTCTTAGTGAGCTGACTGCTAAAGACAAGTCAAGTCCTGATTAAAGAAAACTCAGTATGTCTTGTACTGCTGGAGAGCTACAAGAATTCGACCTGGAAGACATATGATCAGTAAATCTAGACCATATACGCTCATATACCCTATTAGTACTTTTCCTTCTGGCACTAAGAAGTGTTGGAATAGCTTCTTCAGGACAACCTAGAGCTTCGAGCCTTCCCCTCTCAAGAACCACACCCTGAGGTGTAGGCAGGATGGACACGAGTGTAACATCATGCTTTGAGACAGTAGATCTGGCCTGAGAGGTAGGGGAACTGGGTCTTGATAGCTGAGGAGTGATAACAGAGGGAACCAAGGCCTGTTGGGCCAGAAAGGAATCACTGCAATGATCTTCAACTTCTCTGTTCTGAGCCTCTGGAGAAATTGAAGAATCACTGGTACCGGAGGGAAGGCATAGGCCTTCAGAAACCTCCACTGATCCGAGAGAGCATTTATCCCATATGCCTGAGGATCTCTGAACCTCGAATAATATTTGGGCATTTTGTGAATGCATGGGGAAGCAAACAGATATACCTCTGGAGACACTCCCAGGGTCAGAAGCCACTCGAACACCTCTCTGTGGAGAGACCACTCGTTGTTGTCCATTTGAACACGAGAAAGAAAGTCCGCCTGTACATTCTGAATCCCTGGAATGTAAACCGCAGAGATGTTGGACAAGTTCTTCTGAGCCCAGCTCATTATTGGCACTACTTCCTGTATCAGGGACCAACTGCGAGTTCCACCTTGCTTCTTTATGTAAGCCACCGCGGTTGTATTGTCCAACCTTAACATTACTGATGAATTCATTATTAAATGGCGAAATGACAGGAGTGCCTGAAAGGCGTCCCTCAGCTCCAGTATGTTGGAGACAACCCCTCGAGAAGGGGAATTCCATCTGCCCTGAGCCACATCTGAAAGGCAGTGAGCGTCCCATCCCCGATTGCTGGCATGCAAAGTTATTGTGATCCATGAGATGGGAATGATTGAATGATGATTGCGCAGGTTTTTCCCTTGAAGCCACCAAAGGAGGGACGTTCTCATGTTTGGAGTGATGTGTATGCGCTGGATTTGGCTGGAAGAATCCCATTGTTGAAGGAACCCTTTTTTGGAAGGGCCGTGTATGCCATTGGGCCCATTTCACCATAGGAATGGTGGCTGTCATTGTGCCAATTACTTTCAGGCATTGGAGAGCAGAGAGGTGAGATGGCGCAAGGGCTGCGTGTATTCTGTCTCAAATCACTCCAATCTTCTCCTCTGGAAGGGAGATGGTGCCTTCCATTGTGTTGAAGTGAGCCCCTAGAAACACAAGGGATTGTGTTGGCTCTAGATGGCTCTTCTCCAGTTTCAGGAGCCACCCAAATTCTTGCAGGGTGGAAATGACTACGCTCTTGTGCTATAAAAGTTGTTCTTTGTTTTGAGCTAAGAGAAGTAAGTCGTCTAGATAGTGGTGGAGACGAACCCCTTTGACACGAAGAAGAGCCACAACAGACAATAGGACCTTGGAAAAGACCTGAGGTGACCGAAGGGTAGACACGTGAATTGCAGATGCTGATCGCCTACTGCAAAGCGTAGGAACTGTTGGAAGTCCAATGCTACCGGGACGTGAAAGTAGGCATCTTTTAGATCGATTGAAATCAACCAGTCTCCCAGATGTACAGACTGTTGAATTTTAATTAAGGATTCCATTTTGAACTTTTCCTTTCGGATAAAGGAATTGAGATGAGTTAAGTCTATGACTGGTCTCCATGTACCGTTTTTCTTTTGTATCATGAACAGAGGAGAATACATGCCTTTGCCTCGTTTGTTTTCTGGAACAGGAATGGCTGCGCCTTGATCCAGCAAACAATTCACGTAGGTTAACAGGACCTGCTTTTTCTCTTCTGAACCTGGAAGAGATGTAGGAACAAATCTGAGTCTTGGGGTGTTGTTGAAGACCCACTTGTGACCGGAGGAGACCGTCTTGATGGTCCAGTAATCCCGGATTGAGGCCGCCCAGACATGCCTGAAGTGGCGAAGACGAGCCCCCACCTGGCATGCCTGAGCGGGCCCAATCTCAAAAGGACTTAGCGGAGTCCTGGTTGCCAGAGGAACCACCTTTTGTGGGTTTTTTGAAAGAGGACTGCCTAGATTTCCAGGACCTTGAAAACTCCCGACCAGGCCTGTAGCTGCGCGCTTCCCTAGCGCGATCAGAATTTTGTCTTCCAGGAAAATTGCGTTTCTGATTTTGTAGGCGTTGGTCTTAAGGGAGGAAACCAGACTTACCACCCGTGGCCCGGGTTATGGCACTATCAAGCTTGTTGCCAAATAATGAAGTTCCTTCAAAAGGAATTCAGCACCAAGCTTGTTTGGAAGCCAACCTTGTTTGGATCTGCCAACCATGAACCAAGCCATAAGGCACGATGTGCTGAAACAGCTGCCAACATAACCCAGGACATCAGGCGGATGACATCAATAGAGGCCTCCCCAAGAAAAGCCGACGCCAGCCTGATCTCCTGGAGAGGAGAATCTTTAGCTGTTTCAACAGAGATACCTCTTAGGAACTCATCCACATTATCAGACCAAGATTCTAAAGCTTTGGATACTGCAGCTATCGCAAGTACTGGCTTGCATGCCATTCCTGACATCAGGTAAATCCTTTTTAGATCTGAATCAATTCGTCTTTCCAGAGGATCTTTGAAAGATACAGTGTCTTCTAAGGGAAGAGTTACATATCTTGCTAGTCTCATCAGTGCTGCATCCACCAAAGGAGCTGACTCAAGGTGTTTTACTTCCTCTTCTTTAAAAGGATACAGTTTCAAGACTTTTGATTGCATGGAACTCTCTTTGTCCATCTTGCTCCATTCCTCAGATATGATATCGCCCAGCTCAGAGAGAAAAGGAAAATATTGTCGCTCCTTATTGAGCAGCTTGAAAATTTTTCTCTGTTTTGGGGGGGGGGGGGGGGGGGAGTAACAGGATCTTCCCACTTCAGGGCCTCTCTTACTGCTTTCACCAAAGAAGGCATTAAAGCGTATTCAAACCCCACGCCAGGATCTTCCAGATCCGATTCGCTGTCTGAAACAGGAGCAAAATGGCGACTTGGCTGGGAAGACGCCCATGTCTCATGTACTGAACCTTCTCCCACTGGAGGGCATAATGGGTCTGATGGGGAATCACGGGGCTGTTGAGCCTCTCTTTCCTGTAGAGATTCTTTCACAACCCTGCACCATCCCCCTCATCTGCAGCTTTAGAGAAGCAGTGATGACAGAGAGATTTGTCTACTGGAACAGGCATCCTGCACCCCAGCATGATGTTTCTGATCTCTTGCTAGAGTGAGATGAAGGGGGGGTGAGAAGGATTTTTACTGCACTGTTCAGATCTGGAAGGAGATTTATGATGGCTAGACCTGGAGGAAGATTCCTGGTGGTATGATTTTGATGATCCACTTCCTTTATGGGAACTACGGTGTGGATCAGACCTAGAAGGGCTGTAAGGAAAGAAGCACAGAAAAGAGAGAGACAGGAATCAGCTCGTGTCCTAGCATCTTACTCTCAATCCTTGTACAGGTAGAAAGGCATAACTGCAAACATACCTGCTACAAGCGGGCTGGCCACTAGGGGGCAGTGAGGAATCCATGGTGTCAACACAATAGGAAGAGACAGATTCACACATCAGCTGGCTGACAAAAGACCTCAACCCCCAGACAATAGAGCTTGTCTTACCTTGAACCGCTAAAATAGTTGCCGCGGGAAGTCGATGTATCCCCCACGAACATTCCCGGGGCTTTGTAAAATTTCCACAGTTTTTAAAAGTGGCGCCCGTGACGTCATCGACGGCATCAGACGCGAGATGCTGGCGCGCATGCGCGAACCAAGCCTCGAGCACGCCGGTACCCGGAAGTAATAGAGAGAGTGGCTGCTGGAACGCAGGAAGCGTCAGCGCCAACTAGGACACCAGTGATGAGGGAGAAACACACAGGAAAAAGGAACAAACAACACTTACCCCTCCACCTACGATCACCTGGGCCGAGGAACCGCCATACACACACACACACACCGGACTCGGTAGCAGATAATGGTCGCCTGGAACATTAGGCAAACAGACCGTGCGTACATAGATGAACCAATTTCAATCTTCAGCGTTACTCTGCTGTACGGCTGATTCGATCGTAGGGAGGTTATCTTCAGGTAGGAGAACCAACACCTGGTCCTACAGAGGAGGACAAAAAAGGAACATGGATAGCAGCCTAGAGCAAAGATTTATGGGAGAGGGGTCCTATTGGGTAGTTATGGAGGCGGGGCCTACACACATGTATGCTGCCATGGAGCCTGTCAGGAAACAATCTATTCCGTTTAAAATAGAAATAAAAGACAAAACATTTGTGTATAGATATAAAACAACATTATAAATATCTCTTCTCCTTTTTTAAAAGTGATCACATTCCCTCTGTTCTCAGCTGCATAATGAGATCAGGAATGAGACACAGCAGCACATTGATCTTCACAGTGAATGGCTGTGTGTATGTGTGTACGTGAGTTCCCAGCATAGCTAAAGAACTGATCATGGTGTGTTCTCCTGCTTAGTGTGGTCAGTTTATAATAGGGTCAGAGGGACTGACAGGAACACCGGGTATTTCACACAAAGGAAGCAATACAAAGAGAACAGGATATTTTTTCATATTTTTACTGTACATGGCTGTGGATTTTCAAAGAAAAAGGGATGATCATCTTCCATCCAGGGTTGACTATCCATATAGTCAATATAGTATAGACATAATTCTTCTCTAATTCCCCACTGTAACTACTAGACATGTGCAATTCGTTTAGTTCTGAATTAGTTTTTTAACGAATTTTGTCAAATTCGTTAATTCTGAAATTTCCGAATTTTTCAATTTCTGAATTTTCAAATTTCCGAATTTCGAATTTCTGAATCCAAGAATAAGAATGAAAATCTTAAGATTCAAAAACCCGAAAATCTGAAATAATTTGGCTGTTAGTGAACGTAACGAGTACGAATTTATCCGAAGTTACAAATGATCTGAAACAACGAATGCCGAACAGCCAAATTTGAAAGGAAATTCCAATACCTATATTTTAATAGTTAGTTATTATTTCAAATTTTACTGATTTTCTTTCTTTTTTTCAGATTTTCAAATTTGAAAATTCGGAAATTTGAAAATTCGGAAATTTGAAAATTAGAAATTAGAAAATTAGAAATTCGGAAACTAGAAAATTCGGAAATCCGAAAATTCAAAATTCGTAAATTTGGAAATCCTAAAATTCGGAAGTTCGGAAATCTGAAAATTAGAAATTAGAAAATTCGAAATTCGGAAACTAGAAAATTCGGAAATCCGAAAATTCAAAATTCGTAAATTTGGAAATCCTAAAAATCGTAAATTTGGAAATCCAAAAATTCGAAATTCGGAAATCTGAAAATTCGAAATTCGGAAATTAGAAAATTAGAAATTTGGAAATTAGAAAATTCGGAAATCCGAAAATTCAAAATTTGTAAATTTGGAAATCTTAAAATTCGTAAATTTGGAAATCCAAAAATTCGAAATTCGGAAGTACGGAAATCTGAAAATTCGAAATTCGGAAGTCCGAAAATTCAAAATTCGGGAATTCGAAAATTCGGAAATCTGAAAATTTGGATATTTTGAAATTTGAAAATCCAAATTTGGTTTTTCCGAATTCCGAATTTCTGAAAAAAGCAAAAAACGAATGAAACGAAAATAAAACAAAAAAAACAATTTTTTTGTCAGTGCACATGTCTAGTAACTACAGGGTGTGTGCTGCCCCAGCTTACCTACAGAGGTAGTGTTCGTGCAATGCAGAGTCCATCAGAGGCATTCCTCCAGTGCTGGTATCTTCGGGGGGAACTCCAAGTTCTGATGAATTTACATCCAGGTGGTAATGAGCAACATCATTCTGCTCCTTGCAGGTGTCGTTCGCTGTCTTACTCCCTTACGGGCATCAATCTTAGCTCTCCATTAGGCCTTTAACATGCTGTTGGAGGTAACTCAAACCAGAACTGACGCTAGCCGGCCCTCTCAGGTGTTCTCTCGGGGGACTCTTGTACCGGACCTCTGTCCCATATACTGTATATCACAGGATTAATAGGGCGGACCCAGAGAAGAACCCACCAAAAGACCAAAGAACAATCCTTTCAACAAGCCATTAAATTTACATGTTTTCTTTTACGAGAACTTGCACTACATAGTTGGCAAATCTAATGGAGATTGCGCAAACAGATTGTAATGTGTGTGGCCAGTTTCTGCAACTCAGAGACAGCCTGTGACATAGACTGTAAAATTAGTAGGTGGATTAAAAAAATGAAGACTGGCTTTCAGTTGCCAAGAACTCTGTGAGTCACCACTAAATCTTAGCTTCCATTAACGTACTCACACCTCCACCGAGTTATGCCACGTAAACACGATCCGACATTCCGACAACAAATGTTCAATGGGAGCTTGATGTTGGAAATTCCGACCGTGTGTAGGCTCCACTGGACATTTTTTGTCGGAATTTCCGACAACAAAAATTTGAGAGCTGGTTCTCAAATTTTCCCACAACAAAATCCGTTGTCGGAAATTCCGATCGTGTGTACACAATTCTGATGCACAAAGTTCCACGCATGCTCGGAATCAAGCAGAAGAGTCGCACTGGCTATTGAACCTCATCTTTCTTGGCTCGACGTACGTGTTGTACGTCACCGCGTTCTTGACGTTCGGAATTTCCGACAACATTTGTGTGACCGTGTGAATGCACGACAAGTTTGAGCCAACATCCAGCGGAAAAAGACAAGTTTGAGCCAACATCCGTCGGAAAAAAATCCAGGATTTTGTTGTCGGAATGTCCGATCGTGTGTACGCAGCATAAGTGTGTTCGCTGTGTGCTAATAAGCTGTCATTAGTTGATCCAAAAGGGCTAGTAACCAGTGAGTCACTACCTGCAGGCATGTTATAGGAACATGTTGTGTACCTGTATTCCGGCAGTTAGCAAAGTGTTAGCTGTCTGTTAATACATTGTTATTGAAATCTGCAGTAGATGATCATGGGGCTGTTAGCTATTTATGAATCACTAGATGGAGCTCATAGTACTGGGAATACTCATCTGGAATGCTAAGGATGATGTGCCTGCTGTTTTGTTTTTCTGAAACATTTGGAACATATTCAGAGTTCCCAGGAAGTGATGGGAAATGTCTTAATGGGAACACAAACAACAATAAATATAATACATAGACATTCTAACCCTTTTCCATTAAGTCAGGGTTTTAACATCCTTTAAGTGGATGTAAACTCGATTCATGAAATTTGACTTATGCACATACAGTGGGGAACGGAAAGTATTCAGAACCCCTTAAATTTTTCACTCTTTGTTATATTGCAGCCATTTGCTAAAATCATTTAAGTTAATTTTTTCCCCTCATTAATGTACACACAGCACCCCATATTGACAGAAAAACACAGAATTGTTGACATTTTTTCAGATTTATTAAAAAAGAAAAACTGAAATATCACATGGTCCTAAGTATTCAGACCCTTTGCTCAGTATTTAGTAGTAGCACCCTTTTGATCTAATACAGCCATGAGTCTTTTTGGGAAAGATGTAACAAGTTTTTCACACCTGGATTTGGGGATCCTCTGCCATTCCTCCTTGCAGATCCTTTTCAGTTCTGTGAAGTTGGATGGTAAACGTTGGTGGACAGCCATTTTTAGGTCTCTCCAGGGATGCTCAATGGGTTCAAGTCAGGGCTCTGGCTGGGCCATTCAAGAACAGTCACTGAGTTGTTGTGAAGCCACTCCTTCGTTATTTTAGCTGTGTGCTTAGGGTCATTGTCTTGTTGGAAGGTAAACCTTCGGCCCAGTCTGAGGTTCTGAGCACTCTGGAAAAGGTTTTTGTCCAGGATATCCCTGTACTTGGCCGCATTCATCTTTCCCTCAATTGCAACCAGTCATCCTGTCCCTGCAGCTGAAAAACACCCCCACAGCATGATGCTGCCACCACCATGCTTCACTGTTGGGACTGTATTGGACAGGTGATGAGCAGTGCCAGGTTTTTTCCACACATACCGCTTAGAATTAAGGCCAAAAAGTTCTATCTTGGTCTCATCAGACCAGAGAATCTTATTTCTCACCATCTTGGAGTCCTTCAGGTGTTTTTTTTAGCAAACTCCATGCAGGCTTTTATGTGTCTTGCACTGAGGAGAGGCTTCCGTCAGGCCATAATGCCCCGACTGCTGGAGGGCTGCAGTGATGGTTGACTTTCTACAACTTTCTCCCATCTCCCGACTGGATCTCTGGAGCTCAACCACAGTGATCTTTGCTTTCTTCTTTACCTCTCTCACCAAGGCTCTTCTCCCCCGATAGCTCAGTTTGGACAGCTCTAGGAAGGGTTCTGGTTGTCCCAAATGTCTTCCATTTAAGGATTATGGAGGCCACTGTGTCTTAGGAACCCTAAGTGCAGCAGAAATTTTTTTGTAACGTTGGCCAGATCTGTGCTTTGCCACAATTCTGTCTCTGACCTCTTCAAGCAGTTCCTTTGACCTCATGATTCTCATTTGCTCTGACATGCACTGTGAGCTGTAAGGTCTTATATAGATGGGTGTGTGGCTTTCCTAATCAAGTCCAATCAGTATAATCAAACACAGCTTGACTCAAATGAAGGTGTAGAACAATCTCAAGGATGATCAGAAGAAATGGACAGCACCTGAGTTAAATATGAGTGTCACAGCAAAGGTCTGAATACTTAGGACCATGTGATATTTCAGTTTTTCTTTTTTAATAAATCTGTAAAAATGTCAACAATTCTGTGTTTTTCTGTCAATATGGGGTGCTGTGTGTACATTAAAGAGGAAAAAAAATGAACTTAAATAATTTTAGCAAATGGCTGCAATATAACAAAGAGTGAAAAATTTAAGGGGGTCTGAATACTTTCCGTCCTGTATATCTGTAGTGTGTACTTATCTCTCTCCAAAGCCCTGAGTCGTGTGTGTTTCTGCTGTTAATTCCTCTGTTATCATCATGATAACTTCTGACAAGTTCTCCAAGACAGGAAATAAAAGCAACCTGAAATTTGTCGGGGAGGGTGCTATATATAGATTAGCAGAGAGCTTGTTTTGTCACAGCTCTGAAAGTATCTTCGTTCTTCTGTCTATGTGGAGTGGGGGGGTGTGCCTTTCCTCCAATCAGCTGTCTCCCAGTGTAAGCCAAGACTACACTCCTACTGCTGAATGAGGAAGTGAAAATTCTAACCCGATGTATGAATTCAAAAAAATATAGCAAGCTGAAGAGAGCAGATATACACGTAAAACTTATGTCGGGAGATTTGTTTAATGCCTGTGTATCATCTGAGGCTGTTCACTTCACTGTGTATATATCAGGGTTTACATCCACTTTAACTATCTATATACACGCTTGACAGTTATTGAAGCAAAGCAATGTGGGACTTTGAGCCTAGATTCACACTAGCGCAATCTCAGAGATCGCATGTGATTCGCACCCACACCGCGGTTGCTGATCACATGCGATCTCTGAGCAAGGTGAGTTCAGCCATACACATGTATGGCTGAACTCGCATTGGATTTGCACAGAAAATAGTGCAGGGACTTGTGTTTCCCTGCACTAGAATCAGATCGCATGGGTGTTCTTACCAACGGATCTGGGAGTGTCACTAACAATGTAATGACACCCGCAGTGGTTCGCAGAAGCCATTGTCAACTGCCTGTGGGAGAGGAGCGATGTAATCGTGCTGATTCCCACATTGCATCAGTGTAAACCTAGGTTCAATGTCAGATTAGAACATAATAAGGTTTGAGAAGGGATGACCCATGACACTTCTGACACTGAGTTCCTCCTCCACATTTGGCAACTTTTGTGGGTGAGAGCGGGGGAGCAGGTACCCATCCCCACTTCCAAGAGATCTCGTTGCAGCGAGATCACTTAGTAATGCGGTCCCCCTCCTCCTTCCCCCACTGCCAGGCCATTTAACGAAAAGGCTTCACTACCGGTTTCCCTTACCACAGATGGCGGTGTTCTGTCAATATCTCCAACCCATCAGAAACTCCAACCACATCACTTCCAGTTTCTTTAAACCCTTAGTAATTGTAAGAGAAAACATTTGGGAGATATGGGACTTTATGGGTGCAAAGCATTGAAACAGCAATATGTAAAAGGTATATACAAATTTTATTAAATGAACAATGTCATAAAAACAATACATACAATATAATCATGGCCATAGGTGTGTGCAAAGCATCCTATTGATGACAATGATTTACTGTAGTCACGTTCATGTTTTCTACATGTTTTGCCGTATGGCTTCTTCAGGAAAGAATGTGGAGGTGCGTTTATTTTAGATATAAGAACCTATCATTTGACAACTTTAGTTATGCAACAGAGACAGAGAAAAATACAGATTAATACATTAAACATAAACAAAATATGTCTTTTGTAAATTTATGGCTGCACTTTAATGAGAGGCAAGAGACAATCATTAAAACAAAAACAAAAACAAAAACCATAATAAGATCCGGTACTGCATCCACATAACCATAAACCACCCAATATCATCTAATTTTTATCACTGTTTAGGCCCCCACACTCATATCATGAGGTAAGGCCTTTTGTCAGGACCTTGGTAGGAGACCGAGTTGCTGAGAGGGCTCCCCTTGCGGCCGAGTGCAGCACAACCCTGAATATGGTACAGGAATGTGGTGCTCACAGAAGCACGGGTTGCCTGGAAGTAGGAGCCGGTGTTGGTGGCTTGATAGAGAAAGTCCGTAGAGGCAACGTGCTTAGGATCCAAGGAGGGGACCAATGGAAGTCCAATAGGAAAATCAGAAGCCAGGCCAGGGGGTCAAACACAGTAAGCAGTCCGAGAATCAAAGCAACAAGTCCAGGTACAGGAGACAGAGGAATGCAGAGTCCGTTTAGCCAAGCCGGGGTCAGATGCAGGAAGCAGGCAGGGAGAGTCAGAAGCAAGCCGGTTGAATAAGCCAGGAGGTCCAGAGGAGTCGATAACAAGCCGGGTCGGTACACAGGAAGTCAGGACAACAGGAAGTCAGGACAACAGGAAACACAATCACAGGAACACAGGAAGAGCTGACGATAATCCAGCAATGTGGCACTATCAGTGGGACGTTTAAATAGACAAGGCGTAGTATCACGTCGTATGCACACCGTTCCGTTCGTGCGTTCGTAACATCGCGACGTTGCTACGCACGCGCATTCGTCCGAATGTGGCGCCAGGCGTCCGCCTAGTAGAAACATTGCACACCCGCGTGCGTTGATGCGCGTTAGCGCGGCCCTGCCTGTGCTGGTTTGCTAGCCTATTTCCCTGACAGTGCCCCCCCCAAGGGGCAGCCTCCGGATGCCTAAACGTGCCCATTTTTCGGGGTACCTACTGTGAAATCTCTGAATTAGCCTAGGAGCGTGTACATAACTTGCGGGCTCCCAAGAGTTCTCTTCTGCAGAATACCCCTTCCACTTGACTAGAAATTGAATTGTCCTACCTCTCCGACGACAGTCAAGGATAGATTCAACTTCAAATTCTGCTTCATCTCCAACCTGGACCGGAGGTGGGGGCACTTCTTCTCTCCCTGGAAAAGGACTAGAAACAACATGTTTAAGAAGTGACACATGAAAAAAAGGATGGATCTTGAAAGATTCGGGTAAAGTGAGTTCAAAGGCTACAGGGTTGATTTCGCGTTTGATCTCGAAAGGACCCAGGAACTTGGGTCCCAATTTCCGAGATGGGCATGGTAGCTTGAGATTTATAGATGAGAGCCAGACCTTGTCCCCTATCTTAAAGGTAGGGCTCGCTCTTCTCTTCCTATCGTACTGCTTCTTATATTCTTCTTGGGCCTTCTTCATGGTATCCTGGAGTGTCTGATAATTAGTATGGATGAAATCCACTCTGTCCTGAACCGCCGGTACTGAAGATTCCGGAATGACGTTGGGTAGGAATGAGGGGTGGAAGCCGTAATTCGCCAAGAAGGGTGATTGGTTGGTAAAAGTGTGTATTGAGTTATTATAAGCAAATTCTGCACAAGGTAATAGTTGAATCCAGTCGTCTTGAGAAAAGGAACAGAAGCACCGCAGATACTGTTCCAGCGTTTGGTTGGTCCTTTCGGTCTGACCGTTACTCTGTGGGTGGTAAGCTGTGGACAAACACATTTCAATAGAAAGTAATTTGCAGAGGTTTCTCCAAAACCTAGAAGTAAATTGTACCCCTCTATCTGATACGATGTTATTTGGTAATCCGTGTAGTCGAACAATTTCCTTAATAAAGATTTTTGCTGTATCTAAGGCAGAGGGGGTACCTTTCATAGGTAAAAAATGCGCCATTTTGGACAGGCGGTCTACTACCACCAAGATGGTAGTAAATTCTTCTGAGGGGGGTAAATCCACGATAAAGTCCATGGAAATCTTCCTCCATGGTTGTTCTGGGACTGGCAATGGTCTTAACAAGCCCCAAGACCTGGCGTTGGATCCTTTGTTCCGTTGGCAGATGATGCAGGAGCTGACGTAGGTTTTACAATCAAGTTTCAAAGTGGGCCACCATAGGGACCGCTGAACTAGCTCAGTTGTTTTTCGAACCCCAAAATGACCAGCTAGCTGATGGTCATGAAAGGTCTTCAATACTTGTAATCTGGCTTGCTGGGGAACGAAAATCTTATCTTGGTGCCATAGGAGTCCCTCTTGGCTTCTCAGGGAGGAGACTTCCGCTTCAGTACACTGACTAGAGGCCTGCTCAATAGAGGATCTTAGGTCGGGTTGGATCAGTAGGAAGTTTTGGGGAGACAAAATTGTACTAGGTGCAATTTCTTCAGGAGTGTCCGGAAACATCCGGGATAAGGCGTCCGCCTTTCCATTCTTCGACCCTGGGCGATAGGTTAAGTGAAAATTAAACCGAGAGAAAAATAGTGCCCATCGAGCCTGTCGGGGTCTTAGGCGTTTGGCCGTACGGAGATATTCTAAGTTCTTGTGGTCCGTAAAAATCAGGATGGGATGAGTGGCACCTTCCAGGAGATACCTCCATTCCTCGAGAGCTGTCTTGATTGCCAAAAGTTCCCGATCCCCCACATCGTAATTCCTCTCAGGAGGGCTCATTTTCCGTGAGGAAAAGGCCACGGGATGCAGCAGTGCTTTGGGACCCTGACGCTGAGATAGAATCGCCCCTGTGGCGACTTCTGAGGCGTCGACTTCCAGGACGTAGGGTAGAGCAGGGTCAGGGTGTTGCAGAATTGGGGCAGAAGTGAAGATGGTCTTAAGCTGATCGAAGGCGGACTGTGCCGCTGCTGACCACTTAAACTTGGTATGGGAGGTCGAGTTTGGTAAAGATGTGTGCTGTGCGGAACCTTTGAAAAAGCTCAGGGATGAACGGGAGTGGGTAGCGGTTCTTAAGGGTAATTTTGTTTAACTCCCTGTAGTCCACACATGGTCTCAGTGTCTTGTCCTTCTTCTCAACGAAGAAGAAGGACGGATAAAACCTTTTTCAAGATTCTCATCAATATATTGTCTCAAGGTCTCAAGCTCCGTCTCGGAGAGGGGGAATATACGACCAAAATGAATAGTAGCTCCTGGTAGTAACTCGATGGGGCAGTCGTAAGGACGGTGTGGCGGTAAGGTGTCTGCTTTCTTTTTATCGAAGGCATCAAGAAATTCCAGGTAAGCTGCTGGTACATTAGGATCCGGACTTGGTGTGGATTGTACACTCAGGCAACTGGAAAAGTCCTGGAATTCGGGGGTCAAACAATGTTGTTGGCAATAGGGAGATGTAAGGAGTACCTCCTTCTTGGACCAATCAATCTGAGGATTGTGTGCTTGTAACCATGGGATTCCCAGGATGACCGGGAACATAGGGGAACTTAAGACATCAAATCTGAGAAATTCCTGATGACCAGAATTGGTAGTGGTAAGAATAGGTACGGTTTCCTGGGTGACATGACCCGAGCTTGGCAAGGAGCCGTCAGCCAGATGAACTGTTAGTCTCTGTTCCTTATAGTTCAACGGAATAGCTAGATCTTTAGCCAAGGCCAAATCCAAGAAGCAACTACACGCCCCGGAATCCAGTATTGCTTGGAGGTGGATCTCCTTACCTGCCACTAGCAATGTAACAGGAAGTGAGATATGGGCAGAGGAAGACCTGGATACTTGAAGGTGAGTACGGAGGGTCGGTTTTCTTGGTCTTATGGGGCAGTAATCTATGAAATGTCCTGATTCCCCGCAGTAGAAGCAAAGTCTCGCCTGCCGGCGATAAAGTCTCACCCTAGGAGTTAATGCTGGATGGAACATGCCGACTTGTAAGGGAGCTGATGCAGACTGAACTTGGGGCAGGTTCCGAGTGGAGCAAGAGGCCTGGTCACGTTCACCCTGACGTTCCCGTAAACGTCTGTCAAGCTGAATAGTTGACTGTTTCACTGAAAAAAGTCTGTGGTTGCAAGTCGAAGTATAAGTAGCAGGAGTTTTTAAAAGACCTAAATTTTCTTTGATCGCCACGGAAACATTCTGGCGTTGGGACACGTGGTTCTGGAGGGACCATGATCCCAGCAGCTGCCGCTGGAGGTGGACCTTGAACCGAGGAGGAGGATGACTCAGGTAGGTGCTGCAGACGTTCCTCCAACCGGAAGTATTCCTCCTGAAGCTTCTGAATGACTGGGGTAAAGGCCGTGATTTGCTGGAGAATGGCCTTCATCGGGGAGTCACCTCCGTCGGTCTCTGACATGGCTGGATTATACTGTCAGGACCTTGGTAGGAGACTGAGTTGCTGAGAGGGCTCCCCTTGCGGCCGAGTGCAGCACAACCCTGAATATGGTACAGGGATGTGGTGCTCACAGAAGCACAGGTTGCCTGGAAGTAGGAGCCGGTGTTGGTGGCTTGATAGAGAAAGTCCGTAGAGGCAACGTGCTTAGGATCCAAGGAGGGGACCAATGGAAGTCCAATAGGAAAATCAGAAGCCAGGCCAGGGGGTCAAACACAGTAAGCAGTCCGAGAATCAAAGCAACAAGTCCAGGTACAGGAGACAGAGGAATGCGGAGTCCGTTTAGCCAAGCCGGGGTCAGATGCAGGAAGCAGGCAGGGAGAGTCAGAAGCAAGCCGGTTGAATAAGCCAGGAGGTCCAGAGGAGTCTATAACAAGCCGGGTCGGTACACAGGAAGTCAGGACAACAGGAAGTCAGGACAACAGGAAACACAATCACAGGAACACAGGAAGAGCTGACGATAATCCAGCAATGTGGCACTATCAGTGGGACGTTTAAATAGACAAGGCGTAGTATCACGTCGTACGCACACCGTTCCGTTCGTGCGTTCGTAACATCGCAACGTTGCTATGCACGCGCATTCGTCCGAATGTGGCGCCAGGCGTCCGCCTAGTAGAAACATTGCACACCTGTGTGCGTTGATGCGCGTTAGCGCGGCCTTGCCTGTGCTGGTTTGCTAGCCTATTTCCCTGACACCTTTTTGGTTTTTGTTTTAATGAATGTCTCTTGCCTCTCATTTAAGTGCAGCCATAAATTTACATAAGACATATTTTGTTTATGTTTGATGTATTAATCTGTATTTTTCTCTATCTCTGTTGCACAACTAAAGTTGTCGAATTATAGGTTCTTATATCTAAAATAAACAAACCCCCGCGTTCTTTCCTGAAGAAGCCATATGGCGAAACATGTAGAAAACATGAACGTGACTACAGTAAATCATTGTCATCAATAGGATGCTTTGCACACACCTATGGCCATGATTATATTGTATGTATTGTTTTATGACATGGTTCATTTCATAAAATTTTTATATACCTTTTACATATTGTTGTTTCAACGCTTTGTACCCATAAAGTCCCATATGTTTTCGCTTATCTAAACGGATGTTGGTGCCATATCTTATGTAGATTCTGATACTTGTCCCGCACAACATAATTTACCTTAGTAATTGTAGATTTTGAGAAATTGGTGGTTGGACACAACACGGCAACCAAATAGAGACCGGTACAAAAAGATTGAGCTGTTTTGACAGCACAGCGGCTAACGAGGACAAAGTTGTCGTCACCTCGGGGGCGGACATTTTGATGGCTAGTATCGGAGCGAAGTAAGAATCTCCTCTCATGCTATCCTGCACCGAACTCTATTCGGTTGCCGGTGTTGTGTCCAACCACCAATTCGTCAAAAACTCCAATTACTGCTGGTTTAAAAAAAAAGAAAGTTAAGTAGTTGGAGTTTCTGATGGGTTGGAGAATTTGACAGAACAGCGGCAGCAGCACCCGAGAGCCAATAAAAACATCGGCTGGGCTCCAGGACTGGTAAGTGTCCTAATAATAAAAGTCAGCAGCTACAGTATTTGTTGCTGCTGACTTTAAATTTTTTGCTGGAGGGGACAAAACCCTGCTTTAAACAGAATTCTAGGTATGGATATATTATACATAGGTCCAGCTTGGATCAATGTAACTATGTATACAGTATATGGGGCTGATGCCTATGGCAGCTGGAAATAACTGAAGCAGACCCCACTACTCCAGTGATCTCCATTTGCTTCTGGGCCCTGTTCTGAGTAGCTGCCCTGCTGGATTATGAAAACAGGAGGCTGCTTAGCATGGGCGCCTTTAAAAGGATGCTTTGCATTTTCTGAATGAATGCAAAACTTCATCTGATTGGACATCAACCCCCAGCCTCCCTACCTCGTCCAATTAGAGAATGCTTTGCATTCATTCAGAAAATGCAAAACATTTTTTTAATTGTGTAAAAGGAAAAAAATCGGCGGCACATCCAGGGAATAAAAACAGCTTCTTTATTGTGCACAATCTAGTAAAAGTGAAGACATGCAAAGCACACATGACCCAAGGAGGATCAGCAGATGCGTTTCACACTCCTATGCTTAATCATTTTTTGAACGGTGCCTGCGCTAAGCAGGCAAGCTCTGTGTTCACAATGCAGTAGAGCAGCTGCTCAGTGCGGGACCCAGAAGCAAATAGAGATCACTGGAGTATCGGTGTCTATTTCTGGAGCATCCGCCCTATATCCTCTATACTGTACATAGTTACATTGTTCCAAGCTGGACCCATGTATAAAGTATCCATACCTAGAATTCATCTGTAATGCTCGCAAAATAACCCCTATAAATCTAGAGCGGGGGTCAGAAACTTTTCAATCACGATCTACCTGTCGACCACGGGGAAGTGACAGGTAGATCGCGACCACGTCCCTGCTTTGCTGACTCGCGTCACTTAGGCACTGCTCCTTGCCCTTTGCCTCCGCCACTCTCATCCTCACAACAGAGCGGAGAGTGGGAGGCAGCACAGTTCTGGAAGGAGGATGGGAGCAGGAGCTGTCCAAGTTAACTTTTCAAGTTAACTGGCAAGTGATTGGTTGCTAGGACACAGGGCAGTTCTAGGGACCAATCACCAGCTTGTTAATATAAAAAGATAACTCCGGCATCTCCCTTCCGCCTTCCAGAAATGTGCTGCCTCCCGCTCTCCACTCTACTGTACAGCTGTGTAGGTAGGAGAGTAAAAGAAACTGCTGTATGTGTTTGGGGGATGATATGAAGAAGCCAGAGGACACTACTTTGGGGGCAGAGGATATTACTGTGAGGAGGCACAGGACACTGCTTTGGGGGGCACAGGACACTATCATGGGGGGGGCACAGGGCACTACTGTGGGGGCGGGGGGGCACAAGACACTGCTTTGGGGGGCAGAGGACCCTACTGTGGGGAGGCACAGGACATTGCTTTGGGGGTACAGGACACTACTGTGGAGAGGCACAGGACACTTCTTTGGGGGGCACAAATACTGCTTGGGGGGCAGAGAACATTACTGTTGGGGGGGGGACACATGACACTGCTATGGGGGGCACAGGTCATTAACGTGTGGGAGCAGAGGAAACTACTGGGGGGGGGACACTACTGCGGGGGGGGGCTGGGTGTGAGAGGGGCAGAGGACATTAATGTAGAGAGTAATTTGAAGGGGAAGAGGGGGGGTGACAGAAGACACTAATGTGGGGGGGGGGGGGGTCAGAGGATACTACTGTGGGGGGTGATGTGCAAGGGGGGCAGAGGACACTACTGTGGAGAGTGATTTGAAGGGGAGGGGGCAGAGAACACTAATTAGTAGGGGGGCAGCACTTGTGAAGGTGCACTGTTTGTATCTTCTGTAAAAACGTGGATAAAAAGAATGTTACAATAGAAATAATGGCACTGCAAACACAATGAGCATTTTGGTATGTTCTTGAAAAAGCGAAAATGCTCATCGCGCTTCTATGAACACACAAGTGTGAATCGGGCCTGAATAAAAACTTCTGGACGCTGCTGTTTGAAGATCTTTGGTGTGCCGGCACATACACTATATTACTAAAAGTATTGGGAAGCCTGCCTTTACAAGCACATGAACTTTAATGGCATCCCAGTCTTAGTCCGTAGGGTTCAATATTGAGTTGGCCCACCTTTTGCAGCTATAACAGCTTCAACTCTTCTGGGAAGGCTGTCCACAAGGTTAAGGAGTGTGTCTATGGGAATGTTTGACCATTCTTCCAGAAGTGCATTTGTGAGGTCAGGCACTAATGTGGACATTCTACGTGTTCTATCGGGTTGAGGTCAGGACTCTGTGCAGGCCAGTCAAGTTCCTCCACCCCAAACTCACTCATCCATGTCTTTATAGACCTTGTTCTGTGCTCTGGTGTGCAGTCATGTTGGAAGAGGAAGGGGCCCTCCCCAAACTGTTCCCACAAAGTTGGGAACATGAAAATGTCCATGTCTTGGTATGCTGACGCCTTAAGAGTTTCCTTTACTGGAACTAAGGGGCCAACCCCAACCCCTGAAGAACAACCCCACACCATAATCCCCTCTAGACCTTCTGCTTGGCGGGCAGGCAGGTGCCCCCCCTGATGATGCAAGTGTGAGCCTGAGAGAAGTGGGTGGACGGGTGCCCCCCGATGATGCCGGCGTGAGCTTGGGAAAAGTGGGTGGACGGGTGCCTGGTGAGCACCAGGAGAAGCGGGCGGGCGGCCGCCCTCGGTGATGCCAGATTGAACCCTGGGAGAAATGGGTAGACGCCCCCCCCCGAAGATGCCCGGAGTGAGCACCAGGAGAAGTGGCAGGGCGGCCCCCCTCGGTGATGTCGGATTGAGCCCTGGGAGAAATGGGTGGACAGGTGGGCGCCCCCCCTGAAGATGCCCGGAGTGAGCACCAGGAGAAGCGGGTGGGCGGCCCCCCTTGGTGATGGCGGATTGAGCCCTGGGAGAAATGGGTGGACGGGCGGACCCCCTTGATGATGCCAGTGTAAGCCTGGGAGAAGTGAGTGGACGGGCTGGTGGTCGCCTCTGATGATGCCTGGCGTGAGCACTGGGAAAGGAACCGCCACGAGACTGCTGCAGCTGACCGCCGCTCTGCAAGGAAACCGGAAGTGACGTGCGTCGGCTGTAACCCTGAATGTGAGCCAACGCAGGATCAGACAGAGGAGTAGGGATATTCTTATGTGTGTAAAGGCAGGTGTCCCAATACTTTTGGTAATATAGTGTATGTACGTTGATCTTTGGGTGTAGTGACCCCAGGGGCAGGTGACATGAATGGGACTGGACTATGGTGGAGAGAGACTGACTTCTCATCTCCCCTGTCAGTAGTGAGCGCTGTGTCCTGCAGGGGGCGCCAGTGCCGTAGCGGGAGAAGTGATTTAAATGAGCTGCCCGAGTGTGTGCCGCTCTCTGCAGGAAGCTGAGCTCAGCACTTCTCACGTGTAAGTGTCCGGCATCTCCCGGGGACGCCCCATAGCAGCGGCAGTGCGGAGCAGGCAGGTGTAGCCCCCTTTTTCTTCCCTTCCTCCGGTATGACCTTGATGAGTCCCCTCTAGGTGTATGATACATGGAGGTACCCCGTCCAATGGCAGCTCGGTGTCTTCTCTGTCCTCCATCCCGGTAATAGATGTACAATGCTGTGATCGGTGTGTCATGTGCTGGAGGCTTGCTGATCATTCTATATAATGGGGGAATATATTGTATTGTTAGATCTCCTCTTCTATCAGTCCCACATAATGACTCTCCCTCCTCTCATTGCACCATCTCTAGGTTCACATCTATGGGATATATATATATATATATATATATATATATATATATATATATATATATATATATATATATATATTATAATATATATATTATAATATATATATATTTTTTTTGTGTGTTTGCATTGCTACAGAAACACACTACAATTTATTTATTACAGGTACTTCTAGAATCCATTTAACTTTCTTCTTGGTTGCGCTCACGTCTATGTAGTTTCCCACGATGCGTATTTTGGAAAGGTGCAGCCCCTGTTCACATTGGTGTGATTTGAGAGGTCAAATCGCATGTTAAATCAGAGCCTATTGCCAGCAATAGGAGCGCTCCAATCGGTGCGACGCCGCACCAATTTTCAAAAGTAATTCCTGCCCTGCTTTTGGCTACTTTGAGGGTGATTTCGATAGACAACCTGTGCAGATGTCTTTCAAGTTGCTCCCGAAGTCGGTCTGAAATGTGGCTTTGAAATCGTGCGGGTTCAGCTGAATTTACACAGTTTCAAAGCTGTGTTCAGTGTGAATGAAGGTGCAGGGACTTTTTTTTTTTTTTACACGCAGCACTGTGTTTTTTGGGCCCCCTAGCCTTCAATAGAATTGCATTAAAAAAAAAAAATGTGTTTTTGGTATGTCTGCCTACATGATAGACACCTCCTAGCAACATCAATGCTAACCCCCCCCCCCAAAAAAAAATCATCAAAAATGCAGAACGTACCTGAAACCGTGCCACAAGAATGCATCAACTGCACATGCATATATGTAAACCTAATCTTCTAGAGAACAGACTGGCAATAAAGAGCTGGTGAAGGACATGGCCCTGGGCCCCCTATATACAAAAATATATTTTTCAGAATTTTATAATGCCAGGAAATTATAATCTGTAATTGTCTATAGGCGTTTGTACACTAGTATGTGGTAGTCATTTGCATCATATGTGTTTGGTGCTGGGCAAAACGCAGTCTTGGCGCACTGACCAGGCACTTTGTTTTCTGTCTTATTGTTTTGAGTCCCCACATTCTGAAAAAGTAGGATCTGTTGTGTTTTTGTGCAGTGTGTGTTGCCACACACCATATCATGTTGCAACACACTGGTGCATAAATGTGAATAAGTCATTTTGCGATCTCATAACATTGTCATTTCATAACATTTTTTTTTTTTTTAGGAGGAAAAAAGTCAACTTGCACCGCCCCCCATGAGTCTGCCTCCTAGGTTCCTGCTGCATGTACCTCTGTGGGTGATCAGAGTTTCACCGCCCACACAGCCCAGCGGTCTTGGGGTTTGAAAACCGTGCTTTTTTCTTCCTCTTCTTTCCCTGGGAATGCCGGCACAGATCAGAGCGGTTCTAAGTGGTCAGAGCAGTCAGCTGACACTGCTGACCAATCACAACCATTCTGATCTATCCTTGGGCAAACTGCACCAGGCTGCGTGGATGGTTAAATTGTATCTCCTATGGAGGTAAGTGCAGCAGGGACCAGAGGGTGTGGAGGGTGTAGGATGTTGCGTCACCTTTTTCTGAAAAGTTCATCTATCACTTTAAAGCATCATTTCAAAAGGGCGCCCATCTTGCATGCAGGTTGCTTTTGCTCCTTGATCTGTCCAAGCTGCGTGCAGGTAGCCTATAGAGGTGTATGCAGACACAGGATCTACACACACTGGCTTCAATCAGGGCTGTCTAGGCTGCTGCGGCTGTGTCCACGTCTACCTGTATAGGCTGCCTGCACACAAGGTGGACGCACCCTGTATCCCTGTGCGGCCATCTTGGGCGCACTACACATGTGCATACACAACGCATCATTAGGGGACTGGGTAAAAACCTGAGACACCTGGCCCCCTGATGATGTCATTATAGGAGATGGCAGTACAGAACATGGAGTGTGGTGCTAAATGCAGAAAGTTTCAGCAGATAACACTGGATTTGCTGGCTTTGTGAGCGGTTGATGACACAGTGGTACAGGTAAGAGAACAAGAAAAAAAAAGGATGTTTGTATTTCACTGTTTTTTATAGAGGCTTTTGGCAAAGGGAAATCTGCATAATTGGGTTGACTGCCCATGGGATGCAAATACCAAAATCTGTATAGGACCTATTCCATCTACTGAGAACGATAGGAGCTGTAATTGGTGGTCACCTGAAAATGCTATATGCCTGGTCTCCTCTGGTTGCTGATTAGGAAAAACTATGTAGTTGACGTCCGAGGAATTTAAAGTTGGTCTACATACAGGTGATCAGTTTTCTGTGTAACGTAGCCAGGCAGCTAGTATTTTCAACAGAAGCGGTCAGGTGCTGAACAGGTTGTCTTTGACCACAGCAAAGATGGAGACTAGTGCTAGGACAATCTGGCCATGTGGAATACTTAGCTTAAGTGTTGTGTAGCATTGTGTATACTCAGACTATCTTGTACAAGACCTTGTGTGTTCTCCAATGGTATTGTACAGTGTACTCTGACCAATCTGGGCATTGGGCCACTATTCCTTCTCTCAGGCTTGTAGCTGTGATCTACAGAATGGTTTTCCTGCATTGTGAAGAATACACCACATCCAAATACACCCTGGTGAGCTCTATAAAGCATATTTGACATGTTTCTGGCAGTGGTTTCCATTCAAGTAGTTAACTGCCCACACTTTAAGAACCTGTCGTTATGGCAACAGATTCCTAAAGAACTACCACTATGGGCTAGGAAACTGGTGACAACGTAAGATTGGCTCTGAGTTGGCATACAGGAAAATGGCAACACTCAGAATGGGGCATGTCTATGCAGGGAAGTGATCATCAATGTGACCGCTCCCCACACAGGTCTCATTCAGCGGTTGGATCAAAGGGACTGGGTATACTGGTGATGGTATTACCCCACTATATTTGGGAAATGGACCCACTGATAATGGAGTACTTTGGCGCAGTAGTGGGCTTAGCACTATATGGTGTGACCAAATCCCCATGTTTTTGAATATGTTCAGGTGTTTTAAATAGCCTTGCAGGATTTAATGTCATTTTTGTATGTGTGCATTATAATCTATTCTGTTCTGGATTTTGTTTTGTCATATTTGGGAAATGACTTAAAAGGTGGAATGTGGACTTTATGGGGAACTAGTCCCCACGGCCTCGTCGTCCGTTCTGTGGGTTGAGGTTGATTAGGGGACTGAGACTAGTTCTGATCAGGGCTGCCTTACTTTTGATGTACAACAGGTGATGGTGAATTTGTAAGCTGCTATGGGACTGAATCGCAGCTAAGGATCCACATTTTACTATGCCCTGTCAATCAGTCGCATAGCAGACCTGATGGGGGGGGACTAGTCTTCTGGTGCCCCATCGGGTCCACTGCAATACAAAAGGCCCTGACAGTGTTCCTGTTGGTGTAAGACCCCTTTCAAACTGAGGTGGTTTTCAGGTGCTTTAGCGCTGGAACTAGCCTCTGCTAAGCGCCTGAAAGCCGCCTCCTATTCATTCAAGTGTGAGTTTTCACTCTGGGGCGGGGCGCTTGCGGGACGTTCCGAAAAGTCCTGCAAGCAGCATCTTTGGGGCGGATTTGGAGCTTTGTATTTAGCACTTCCCAAACTCCCTGCCCAATGGAATGCAAAATTCTTCCAAAGCGCTGCAACATGGGAGTTTTTAACACACTACTGACCAAAAAGTGTGGCTTAAACGGCGCTAAAGCGTTGCGCTAAATGTTCAGTTTGGACAGACAGATTTGTGGACCTGTTCTAGGTACCTGAACTGGCCACAAGCTTTGAACATTTGCAGCGGCACTACAGATTTTTGAAAGGCGTCTATCACATTCTTTATAAATTCCCCTAGTCTGTTTTAACAAGTTATTGAGTAGTCTACAGATTTACTGAAATTTTGGGTCCAAACTGCCAGCCTTAGCCTACATTCACAGTTAGTGTTCCATGCACACAAGCAAAATTGCGCCCCGCATATGTTTGTTTCTTTTTTTTTTTTTTTTTTGCGTTTTTGTGCCACACACATAGGGCAGCCCATTCATTCGAATGTTTTGCCATCGGGACTCTTCTAGCCAGCTTAACCACTACCAGCCCACAAAATGGGCAGCGTTACCCTATAAACTGACCACGGCAAGTGCAAAATAATGCAAAGAGGGTGGGGGAGCAGATCACAAGATCAAGGGTGCTGAGGATGATCCAGAGTTAAGTCCAGATGACGGACCCGAGGTAACCGCTGACACTGCCCATTGGCTGGTGAATATACAGAAGGGTTACACTCATGGCCAGCTTTTTCCCACCAAGATTTATCACAAATTCAGCGATCACTTGATTGAAGATCTGCCCAGCAGCTAAGGTGCATCTTATCGACCACAAACCGCTTATATCCTGAAATGCAAAGCTTCCCCAGAAAGACATCTACTTAAAGTGGAACTTCAGTCTGCCTGCCAGGTGGCTGTGCTTCCTCCCACCCCACAGGCATCCGGATTATGATGCATGCACAGATGTGCACACTGGTGCTACTCACCTGGCCATCGGGTGCTAGCAGAACCAGTCGGCACATCTGCGCATGCACAGGGGAATTTTGCACAAATACAGGGAAAGTATCTAACTTCTTGGTAACAGTCTTTGCACGTGCGTGGCAAATCTTTAGTGTGCACAGATGGGCAACACGACTGGCACGTGCACAGATGTCAGTGGGTTCTTTTGGGACCTCCCTGCGGCACATGTGTAGGGGGCAGGGAGAAAGTCTCGCCTAGGCGGGAAATGCGGAAGTAAAAATAAAGTGCTTTGTTAAAAAAGAAGAAAAATTGTGGGAGAGGGAGGAAGCAGGGCAGCACAGCATGACTAGAGTGAAGACCTGCTTTAACAAGCACCATAGCCCTCTATTAAGAAAATAATTTAGTCACTTGCTGACGGTGCTATAGCTGAATGATGTTTACAGCGTGGTTGTCCAGATCTGGGAGTCCTCCCAGAAACATGCCCCTTGTGCCGTACACTCTGTGATTATTGTGTCCTTTGGATGCAGCTGATCATAGATCGGGGTAAAGGGCCAATCACATTGGCCCTTTACCACGTGATCAGCTGTGTCCTATCACAGCTGATCACGATGTAAACACACTTGCCAGTTATCCGCATTCCTTTCCTCACTCTGTCACAGCTTGAGGAGAGGACAGCCGATAACCGGCAAGTGTGAGGGCCGTTCACGCTGCTGTTCTGTTCAACATTAGATGTGATTCGCACCGCAAATCATATGCGATGTTTGTGCAATGCAAACTCAGGCATACAGATTGTATGGCTGAATTAGTGTCTCATTCGGAGCAAACTCACACAGGACCCTTTTTTTGGTCTGCAGCAGAATCGGCTTGCATGTGCTTTCACACCCATGCGATCCGTTTCTTGTCCGAATTTGCAGTTCGCTCTGCAATAAGCAAACTGATTTGGGGGTGTCATTCGCTTTCTATTAACACTCCCATCAGTTCGCATATGACAGTGTGAACTGCCTGTGAGTTGTATGCGAAGTGGGGAACCACACTGGATTTGCAAGGTTCCCGCATCGCTGCAGTGTGCACCTGCCCTTAAAGGGGACATCACTAATAATCAGGGCACTGATCATCAGTACAGCCCCAACAGTACCCATTGGTGAAGGTGAAAAAGGACCCGTTTCCAAAATTTCAGAATCGGAAATACAATTTTTTATTTTTTTTAAATTTTTAGTAGTTCTTCGTTTGTTTAGCAAAAAAATAAAACCCAGTGGTGATTAAATACCACCAAAAAGCTCCATTTGTGTGAAAAAAATAAATAAAAATTTCATATGGGTACAGTGTTGCGTGACTGCGCAATTGTTCAAAGTGTAACACCAAAATTTGTCTTGGCAGGAAGGGGGTGATAGTGCCCAGCAGGCAAGTGGTTAAAAACAAATGGGTGATAATCCCGTGGGGCAATTTCTTTTTTTTTTTTTTTTTTTTTTTGGCCCTAACATTGCCTTATTCATGGCTTGCTTTGTGAAGACCTGAGGGATTGTCAATTGCAGTGCATTTTTTTTTTTTTATACTTTTGTGTAATTTATGCTGCTGTGTTGGCAATGTGTTGACGCCTGTTTTGAGACCT
Source organism: Lithobates clamitans (assembly GCA_037952925.1). Taxonomy (NCBI): domain Eukaryota; kingdom Metazoa; phylum Chordata; class Amphibia; order Anura; family Ranidae; genus Lithobates; species Lithobates clamitans. Next base: position 10,173,248 of record JBBGZY010000031.1, on the reverse strand, counting down.
TTTATCTGCGCTGCAAGAAAAAAAAAGCATCATGTCTTCATTTTTTCTGAGCACAAATCAATAGAATGCTTAGGGGAACTAAAACGCTTCATTGCTGTACAGCCAAGGAACCTGCTGTCTTGGCCTCTGATCTGCAGTTGCCATGTACAGATGTGATCAGCTATGACACCAGCTATTTGAAGGCTTGACAGTTCGTTTGGAAGCTCAAGCAACCGTGACATTTAATCATTCATGGTATGTTTTGGTGAAATCGTTTAGTTCCACTTTGGAGTGAACTGGACATAGCAATGGTATTTGCTTTGTCCTTGTGTTGAGCCTACGTTCATCAACGCAGCTTAACGCACTGAACGATTACTTAGGGATTGTTTAGATGGTTTTGTGAATTGCTCATGTCTGCCTTGATGGCTGCAGTTGCATTAAATTCTTTATTCTGTAACATGAAGACTGGTATTTTCACAATTCCAAGCTATTAATGTGCTTTTATTTTGACGAGTAAGCTGTAAATAGGCTTTATGTAAATATATACTGAATAGCAGAATAGCCCTATTCCTGGAGCTGCATGTGTCATAGGGTACACTGTTGTAGGTCGTGCTTTGTAAGAATTCTGTCTCATTACCCCCCTTGTAGTATCACTTTCCAGACCTTCTTTAATAGTTAAGTAGAGGTCAGGTTTCGGGATGTATGGATGCCGTCTTGATGCATTCTTTATGTATAGGGTTTCAGCAGCAAACCCTGGTGGTAGACCTGAATTGCTCTGACAGCACAGGAGTCTGCTATGGCATGTCATGAGGTCAGCGTGGTGTAGAATCAATCAAGTAACTAGAGGTAAAAAATTGAGTGGTGACTTTCCTTTTATGACCCCGGATAGAAATAGCTTTGTTTTGATGCCTCCTGCAGTTTGCAGTAAAGTTGCGGCTGATATGCTGCTTAACAGGATATAGTGAAAGTTAGTGTTGGGATTCAGCTCTGGAGTATTTCTTGGTGGGGGTGACTTTGTAAATACAATACTTTCCCTCTGACTTGAACATATATACCAGTGGTGCACCGAAGGGAAATTTTGGTACTGAAAATTCAGGCTGCACTTGGCCACAACCAAATATTATATACCCTTTATTATGTTTTTTTTTTTTAATTATTATCATGAATTTAAATGGATATGAATTTATTGTCTGCCATTATCGACATGTTTAGCGCAAGAAAGGCTCAAGAACAAGGCATCCCTTTTAAATGTATGTATGTCTTCACATTGCTCCATTGTGCTGACGTTAAAAAGCTTGCTTGCATTTTCGGTAGAGCTGCACGATTTTGGCTAAAATGAGAATCTCGTTTTTTTTTTTTTTGCTCATAATAAAGATCATGATTCTCTCACGATTCTCGCGGTGTAACATCTTTCACATTATACAAAAAAATTGGGCTAACGTTACTATTTTTTTTTTTAAACATTGCGTTTGAAATTATGTGCAAATGAGAAGATCTGGACAGCTGCACTCAAGGAAGTAATAATCCAAGTTTCTTTATTTTAAAATCAGGAACACATCAGATACAGGACATCATAGACAGTGTACAGATCATAGGCTAACACGTTTCACACTTGTCCAAGTGCTTACTCATAGCTTTACACCTGGTGAGACCTAAACTAGTGCGGGGATAACTTTTGTATTGCGTTTGAAATACTGCTGCGCAAATACAGTGTGACATAAAATGTTGCAACAACCATCATTTTATTCTCTAGGTTCTCTGCTGGAAAAAAAGATATGTATATCTTTATAGCAATAAATATTGATTTTAACTTGTAAGGTTTAATCTTATAAAGCAGAGTTCCACCCAAGAATGGAACTTCAGCTTATCCGTTCAACGCCCCCATGTCACATTTGGTACCTTTCAGGGGGGAGCGGATTATCCATTCACGACCCCCCCCCCCACCTTTCAGGGGGGAGCAGATACCTGTCTAATCCAGATGTCTTCTAGGAGACACACAGGTAACAGAAGATAGCAGGGACCACTCGGAACACACAGCGCATCTTGCGCATGCGCACTAGGGAACCAGGCTTTGAAGCCACGAAGGCTTCGCTTCCTGATTCCCTTACTTAAGGTGCCAGCGCCTCCACCCAGAGCCAAAAGACGGGTCAGCTTCGGGTGAGGATATCGCGGGCGCCCTGGACAGGTAAGTGTCCTTATTTTAAAATTCAGCAGCTACAGTATTTGTAGCTGCTTTCTTTACATTTTTTTTGCAGGCAGAAATCCGCTTTAAGTGCTTAAACTTCCCTCATCTACAGCCAGAAGTTCATTCCTTTGATCTAAGAAGAAATGTTACTTTGTTTATACCTATACACAATGTTGTGATAAAATTTGGCAGGCAGACTTGTTAGAAAGAATTGTGAAATGCTGTTTTGAAGATCGGGAAGGGAAAAGAATCACAATGTCGATTCTTAACCGTGCAGCTCTAATTTTTGGTCAGTAAAAAAAAAAAATGCACCAAAAATGCTCCTCTGTTGAAATGCATTGAAAACACCGCAAGAACGCACCAATAATGCACATTTTTGATGCGGTTTTATGAGTCACTCCCGTGTGTGTGCAGGAGTGAAGTCATCACGACCATTCAAATGGCCAGAGCCTGCCATCCTGGAAGGAAGACCGGGTAAACATGGAGGCCCTGTCAGCGGTGACAGCGTGCCACTGTATGCAGGGGCGGACTGACCAGTTGGTCATTTTCGCCGTGGTCCGAGGGCCTGGTTGCTGCTGAAACTCTCAGGGCTCCTGCGGGCCCCTGGTGACCATCTTTTTGGCTCTGCCTCGGAGGGTACAGGGGCGAGCGCTGCCAGGTCACACAGAGGGGATGACCAGATTACCCAGCGACCGCTCTTTTATCTGGTGTCCCACCTCCTGGCTCCTTTAACAGACATAGCACTGGTCCAATGCCGGGGACGTAAGACTTCTATCAGGCAGGACATCGAGTGACAGCGGTGCCAGTTGTAACAGCGGGAGATCTGTGTGATCTGGAGGCTTAACTCTCTAACCCCAAAGCACTGATCAGGCTGCCTTTGATGGGCGCTGGTGGTGAGGCTACCTTTAATGGGCGCTGGTGGTGAGGCTGCCTTTGGTGGGCACTGGTGGGGGCTCTTTCCAACAGACATGGACACAGAGGACCTGCACACACGCACGCAACGTCGTTGTGTTGCTCCGTGCACTGGGCCTGCTGCAAACCTTTTAGTTCTACTGTCTCGGCTAGGGCAAAGGCCTCTGCCTGCCCACAAGTCCCTCCCTCACCTCAGCAAACAGTGCCCGGAACAGCAGAAGAGGAGAGGACACGCCAGCCACAGCAGGGCTAGAGTGCGAGCCAGCCCCCCACCCACGGTGACCCACCCACGCCTGGGAGCCAGCCGCAGAGGACACGGGAACCAGCTACAGTATCCATAGAGTAAGGTAAGCTACACAGAGCTAATTTTATTTCTGTTTTGTCAGGGGTTGGTGCAATGATGAGTCATGGCACAAGGAGGAGGTCCCGTGAGGACCAGAGTGAATGAAGGTGTTTTACGTCAGCTAGGAGGGAGAGCAAAATGCAAGCCCTGTCTATCATTGAACCGTTTTTTTCCTCTTTCCGGACTGGGTAGTGTTAAGAACTGACTTGGGCTTTCTACCAATGGTTTCATTAGTATTTCATAGGTCACAGGAAATAATTCTCCCAACCTTTTGCCCTACACCATCTGGCACTAAGGAAAGGTATACTGCACTATGAAAATATATCTTCTTGCATCCTATCTCGAAGTCACGAGGATTCAGAAGATTGAATTCTCAGTTTATTTTGTTCTCAGGCTTGCGGAAAGGGTACACCATAGGAAAGATGGCTATCAATAAAGCCTACAAAGCTTCAGGGGTAGATCTTCCTGCAGGGTAGTGGCCCAATCGACCCGGGCAGTAGCAACTTCCTGGGCAGGAAGAGCAGGGGTTTCACCAGGAAGAATCTGCAAGGCAGGGGTTTCACCAGGAACGATCTGCAAGGCAGCTACGTGGACAAGTTTTTCCACCTTTACCTGCCACTACAGGTTGGACTTGCTCTCAGCATCAGAGCAATCGTTGGGCAGGAAAGTCCTGCAGGTGGTGGTCCCACCCTAGAGTAAGTACTCTTATTTCCAGGTACTGTCCTGAAAGACGAGGTGAGAGAACCTTAGTTAGACTTACTGGTAATGGTATTTCTATGAATCTTTCAGGACAGCACCGATGACCCATCCTAATTGTGTTATAAAATGTGGGGTTATTGCTATGTTCTGCTTATCTAATTTCAGCATGGCTGGAGGTACTCTATAAACAACTGAGGCCATGGTGGAAGTAACAGGTAAAGAAACTAACTGCAGTGTTTTCTGGGAAAGTGGGTGGAGCTGCGCTCTCTCCAGGTGCTGTCTTGAAAGACTTGTAGAAATACCATTACCTGTAAGTTTAAGGTTTTCTGTACTCAGTTTTGCGATTTCGGGCTGCCATTTAACGTGACATCTGTGCAGAAACCTGCACAAGAGCCTGTTTCCTCTTGTCCTTATTTTTTTGCTGCTGCCCTCTGTACTTGGAAAGTACTGTATATGACAGCTAATATGCAGACACTATTGCTCTTCACTTTTCTATCTGCCTTCCAGCTCTCTGGCCTATTTTAAGATTTCCAGTCACTTTTCTAAAGTGTGGAGACTTGTCCCCACCTGTGTGCTTGTCATTAGTAGCTTTGCCACATACCTTCAACCCTGTCTGGTCTCGACCCTTTTGCCCTTTGCGTTTGTGCACCGTCACATCTGCACCCTCCGTGCACAAGGTAATTTTGTACATTAAATGTTAAACATGATGACACTTTTTTATTTTTTTTTAATTTTTGTTCGAGTTGTAGTAGCACTAGAACTAGTAATTCATCTTTTTACTGTGTTTTTATATGCCATTTTTTCGAGTACCTCATTTTTGACAGGTGCACACTTCCATTTCCGCTTGGATTGCCTAGACGTGGAGAACTCTCAGGGGCCATTAATTTTTCCCACTGGCTAACGGGTGTAATGACCTCCATGTCACTGTTTGTTTCAGTTAAATAGGGGCTAGAACGGTGAGCCTAGTCTGTAGAAAAGAGAATGAAGGAGGGACAGGCTGTGCTCTCCTCACAACCAAGGATGTGTGCAAGAAACCACAGCCTGCTGATGGATCAGAAGCCTGGTGTAGAGAGAAGTAGGATCATTATTATTTAATTAGAAGCTATTTAATCCTCTTCCGCCTATTCAGTAGATTTAGCACTTTGAAACTACTTTCCAAAAAACAGCTGAATTTTATGCCACTATAACTAACTAGACACACAACTCTTATAACCTACACAACTGTTATAACTTACACAGCCAAGAGCTGTACAAGCACCAGATTGTACATGAATGTTGATTATCTTGTTAAAGACATCTGGAAGTCAGTGGGATGTGTTAGGCAGCACATAAACACATTGTTACAAGTTGATGTGTTGAAAACCAGAAAATGGGCTTACCTGACCGGTCAGGGTGCCCATGCTGGCCCGTGTCCACAGCCAAAAGCGCCTACCATGGGCACATTAACATCAGAACTGGACCATGGAGCAATGAAAGAAGGTGATCAAGCAAGTAAACTATGTTCGCTATGGACCAACTATGAAAATTATGCGATTAAGCTGCTGCCCCCACTAGGACTACTACCATTGAAGAATAAGTGGAAGAATTGGGTTTGTGGAGTGCATATGGCATGCTTATTTCTGGTGTGCGCACAGTGGTGTGTTCCCTCTTTTTAAACACACCTGCGGGTGATGTGCTAATAGTGACAAATCTCTGCTCAATATATTGAATGTCAAAACAAATGTATTTATTTTTTTTTACTTTTTATTGACAAGATGTACAAAAGACATGTTGGTACGATGAGCACAATGAAAATAAAGTTCAGTATGTAATTATGTATCATATTTACAGCTGTATATACAGAGATCAGTGATGCATTTTTTGAAAACCAATATTTAAAGCTTGCAGTATATATGTGCATCCAATAGCGTATTGCAAATAAACTCTTAAATTTTGTAATTGAAATAAATCTCTATGCAAAACACATAGGGGGTTATTTACGAAAGGCAAATCCACTTTGCACTCTAAATCTAAGGGGTAGATCTGAAATGAGTGGAAGCTCTGTTGATTTTATCATCCAATCATGTGCAAGCTAAAATGCTGTTTTTTATTTTCCTTGCAGGTCCCCCTCGGATCTACAGCGACTTAACTTTCAAGTGCACTGTTAAGCGCACTTGCAGTGCAAAGTGGATTTTCCTTTAGTACAGGGGTCTCAAACTTGCGGCCCTCCAGCTGTTGCGAAACTACAGGTCCCATCATGCCTTTTCTTGTGGGAGTCATGCTTGTAACTGTCAGCCTTGCAATGCCTGATGGGACTTGTAGTTTTGCAACGGCTGGAGGGCCACCAGTTTGAGACCCCTGCTTTAGTACATAACCCCCAATGTCCTGTGCAATAAAGTGACAAGTGCTGTGTCCAAAACGATTCCTTGGCATCTGTATTAGAATTCAAAAAAAGAAACCTAAAAAGTGACATACTATGAAACAATATAGAAGCCCAAAATCTATTGTTTGGGTTCAGTAATCTTGTGGTGTGCAGGTGATGCCACACGTGCTCTCCCTTTCTTTTCTCACTCACCAGAAGCTTGTAACAGTGTTCACAGCACTCTGTGGCTGTATACAGGATCTAGATCCAGGGCTGTCTTGATTTCCTCCCAAGTTTGTCTGCCCATCCAGATCACTCACATGTAGAGACAACAGACTGGCCATAGAGCGTAAATCCATTCTTACCGTTTATTGCAAAGCATGTTTTTAAAATACACTTACATTGTTTGACATGTCATACAGCATTATTATCAGTAGGTCTGGGACACGAATGCGCTCCGCGGCCTTAGACCGGAAGTGACGCTGAAGGCTCCACCTTGTGCGTTTTCGTCTCATCGAAGTCAACCACAGGCCTTTTTAAAGGGGCCCCGCGCTATTGTACCCCTGCCAGAAATAATCAGCGCTATATCCACTCTGCAAACCCAATGAAAGAAGGTGGCCTGGTCCGATGGCTCAGGTTTTATTTTACATGTAGATTGGCAGGTGTGTCACTTGTCTGAAGAAGAGGTGGCACCAGAATGCAGTATGGGAAGAATGCAAACCAGTGGAAGCAGAAAACCTTGGTACTGCCAATTGTTGCTGACCAACTAAAGGCATTCACAGAAAAGATATTCCCTAATGGCTGTGGCCTTTTTTCATAATCTGAAAAAGGATAATTCGCCCATCACAAAAATGTTTGATGTGCTGGAAAAACAAGTTCAGTCCATGGAGGCCCCATCTTGCAAAATAAAGACTTAACGTGGTTATAAACCTTAGTCATGAAATCTGAACAAAGTACCTATATCTGTAGTGTTTCCTTATCTCTCTCCAAGACTCTAAGTGTCGTTTCTCTCTGGTGCTTCATTTCTATTATCAGCACAAGTCACTTCTGAGAGGTTTTCCTGACATAGGAGATTAATTTGTGATGGGGAGTGAGCTCAGAATGGAGCTTGTCTATTCAGAGTACAGCTCTGTATCTTTCCTTCGCTGTTTGCTGTGTGATTGGGGGTGTGCGCCTTTCCTTCATTCAGCTCTCACACAGTAACTGCAGCTCTCCACCCCCTCCTCTGTGATACTAAAATATGGAGAAAAATTTTAACACAATTCTGCCTTTTTGAAAGGGTGTAGGAAAGAGATTGCAGATAAACAAGTAAAACTTAGTGGGGAAAATAATTATTTGATAGCCTGCAGTTTTTTTATGTAAGTTTGCCCACTTACAAAGAAATTAAGGATCTGTAATTTTTATCATGTTATCATGGGTGTATTTTAAATGATAGAATATCAGCCAAAAATACAGAGAACGCACAAAACAAATGCTATAGATTAAATTTCCGTTCAGCAAGTAAAATAAGCCATTTCCCGAGCAAAACATTACTTCGTACTTGGTGGAGAAACCCTTCTTGGCAAGCACAGAGGTAAGACGTTTCTTGTAGTTGGTGACCAGGTTTGCACACATCTCAGGAATTTGGTTCACTCTACTTTACAGATCTGCTCTAAATCCTTAAGGTTTCTTGGCTGTCTCTTGGCAACTTAAAGTTTCAGCGCTCTCCATAATTTTTCTGTAGGTTTAAGGTTAACAATATTGAGAATCTTGGACGGCTGAGGAACTTGCTGGACAGAGGGACATCAGGTAAGTGTGAAGGTGGGGGCGGCTGCGGCACGCAGAAGGCTTTTAATCTTAATGCATTAAGATAAAAACTTTCTGCCTTTACAACCACTTTAAGAAGTGGAAAATTTGGGGATCTTTTGATGCCAAGGTCAGGTAAACCAATAAATATTGCAGCCACAACAGCCAGAAGAATTGTTTGGGATACAAGGAAAAACTAGCAGGTAACCTCAGCAAAAATAGTCTGGTCTGGAAAAATACTATCTGCATAATCAAGTTGCCAGAAAGAAGCCTTTACTGTGCCAGAAAGAAATGCAGTAAAGGCTTCTTTCTGGCAACTTAATTATACAGCTCGTTTATGTTCAATGGCATCTACTTTTAGTGGCAAGAAACCTTGAATGTTGAGTAGAACTGCTAAAAGGACATGTGTAAGTTGGCACTTCCAGAAAATATTTACTTGAATCCTTTCCTGCACTCCTGAAGGCAGTTAAGTACGTAGCAGACACCTCGGCAAAGTCAATCAGAATGTCTGCGAGATCCTCCGCCCTTATAAATTCGGCCAGACGTGCCCTATGGCTTCACACCTGGTCGGGGGACTTTGCTTCGAAGGTGAAATTTTTCGGGATCCACTGTTTGACAGAACCGCAGACAGGAAGGCCTCTCCGCCAAAAAGAAAGGAATACCATAAGGAATTGTACATCATGGGACAGAGAGCCTTAAGTAATTAATGGGTTATAGGTCACCTTCAGGTGTTGACATTGGTAAACCCAATCAAAGGAAGTTTACTCCCTATATAACCCCCTCCTCCTTCCAGGAGAACATCAGTTTTTCGCCTGTGTCCTAAGGTGTTGGTCACCAGTGAAGAAGTACTCTGAGGAGCTCCAGGAGGGATCCATGCTGCATTTAAATTCTAACATAAAAAGAAGCCAGATCCATCCAGAAGTGCCTAAGAAGGATGGTACCTGGGACCTTGTATCCGAAGCACGAGGTTTTGCCTGTAATGCCTTTGTAGGGCTGGACCTCAGGAACCCAGGGCTTAGGTCTTGTTACATTACCTCAAGATTCCTGTTTGGGTGCTTGTACATGGCCCAAGACAGTTGGACCCCCGTTTTTTTTTATGGACCAAGTCCTTAAAGGTTTGCTAATCGTTGCCCGCCGTGATGGGTGAAAGTTGGATTTTCTGTTCAGCAAAAGCCTGCAGCAAGGACAAGGTAAGGGAAGAAAAGTTAGATATTACCATCTATGCATTTTCTTCCATTTAAGGAAAAAATGTCATACCTTAAAATCTCTACTAGATGGAGTCTATGCACGTACCTTACTCTGTTGTCTCACTGTTTGCTCAGTTCCGTGTCTGTTTGCACAGCGTGTGGAAGGAGATTTTGCAAGGTAAAAACAAATCTGCAAAAAATGTCTTTTTACTTACCCTGATGGGACCAGAGGGTTAGGGGAACAGCAGCGCTGCACCCCCTTACATTACCCCTCCCTCCGCTGTGGGGGATGCGGAAGGTTCTGCTATTTTACTGCTATAGTTTTACTGTAGGCTGTAATTTTACACTGCCTCACTGCAGGAGCTCCCCCCCCCCCGTGTTGGGTTTGGGACCCAAAAAACGCCACGCTCAGGCGCAGCAAACATTTTAGATAAAAAAGGGGCTGGAATTTTTTTGGAGGGGGTGGGGCCTAACACAGTTGCCGTGAAACGTCCACGAGGACGCACGGCAGGCTAATAACAGATAAATACAGCTGTATCAGTCTCCTCTGCTGATGGGGAGTAAACAAGCTGCCTGCACACAGGAGCTGTGGGACACGTATGGGTTGCAAAGCTGGCAGTCCTGATACAGGAAGGACACTCTCTTCCAGCACTAGGCTGAACTTTATAGCAGCTTTAAGTCATGACTTTTTTCAGCGATTTAGTGCAATTGGTATCAGAGCCTCTGTTTTTTGTACTTTGGACTATGCCTGCCAAAAAAGACAACACAAAAGAATAAAGGTTTCACCCCCAGGCATTGGGATTTCCAGCTGTATTTCCATGCTGTCATCCTCACCTGAATTACCAATTATGGCAACTCGGGGTGAGCCATTGGAGCAAATTGATGGTGCAGCTGCCTTTCACATCTCAGCACCTGTATGCGTGACCAGAGATGTCCTTTCCTCCTCCCTTCAGGGTCTGGAAGAAAGATTAGCGGCTTTAATCGCATCCTCCATTCAAATGGATAGGAAGTGTACTAGGTCCCCCTCCCCCGCTTTAGCTTTGCAAGGGGAACAGTGGGCACACAATGAGGTTTTACCCTCAATTGATCAGGAAGACAAACCGATGATTCTTCTGCAGAGGAAACAACAGTAGATGAACCTTTTTCAGCTAATCAATCTGAAAAATTGCTGATACAATCTCTTACAGAAATGGTTCATTCCACTTTCATGCTGCCTCTAACAGAGTCTCATGAAAACTTGGCTTCTTCCTTAGGTTCTTTTAAAACCTTCCCATCCTTTGCATGCATCTCCTGCACATGCATTACTTGAACAGCTTATTTTTGCGGAATGGGATAAACCGGATAAACATTTTCTCCCTCCTAAGAGGTTTTCAATTCTCTGTCCTCTGGAGGAGAAATTCTCCAAAAGATGGAAAGTACCAGCAATTGACGCTGCGATTTCCAATGTGAATATGAACTTGTCCTGTAGACAATGCAAAGATGCTTAAAGATCCAACAGATAAGAATTTGGAATCTCTGCTAAAATCTGCTTTTTCCATAGCAGGTGCCGTCACTCAGCCTGCAGTTGCCGATATAGGCATCTACCAATCCCTAAAGGACCAATTTAAACAGGCCCTTAGAGAGCTTCCTACACAACAAGCTCGGGATTTGGCTGACCTACCTAAGGCATTATGTTCTGCCATAGATGCCATTAGAGACTATTCACCAGACATCCCGCCTTACGCTTAAGCTTGTACATATGCGCAACACCATGTCAGCTGAAACACCATGTAAAAACCTCTTAACTGGGTTCCCCTTTCATGGGGAGCGACTGTTTGGAGAAGACTTGGATAAATATATCAAGACAATTTCTGCTGGGAAAAGTACTTTTTTACCAGTCCAAAGGAAATATAAACGCCCTTCATTTAAACAGGTGCTTCTGCCTCTAGGCATTGACGACGGCCTCCGTCATCAGACTCTAAAGGAAAACCTCAGGGTCAGACCCAGGCTCAAAATAAGCCCTGGGGTAGGGAATCTGCAAAACAGAATCCTAAAGCCTCATCATGAAGAGGCAACCCCCCTCACCAAGGTGGGGGGGAAGACTTCTGCAATTTTCAGAAGTCTAGAAAAAGGAAATTCTGGACAGATGGGTCATCCCCACGGTAAAGCTGGGGTACAAGCTGGAATTTTGGGACTTTCCACCATCTCGTTTCCTGAGATCAAGCGTTCCCAAAGATCCAGAGAAAAAACAATCTGTTTCAGGCACTAGACCGATTATTATCTCAAGGGGTGATCATACAGATACCCACAAAAGAGCAAGGTCTGGGGTTTTATTCAAATCTTTTCATGGTACCAAGGGGAAAGAGGGGGCAGCAGTCCTGCCCTGAAGTAAGTTATCGGTCATCTCCATGGTGCTGTACTGAAAGGCAAGGGAGAAAACCTTAGTTAGACTTGCTGGTAACGGTATTTCTATGAGCCTTTCAGGACAGCAGCTACTGTCAGGTCCATAAATATTAGGACATCGACACAATTCTAATTTTTTAACTGCAGACTTTCAGCTTTAATTTGAGGGTATTTACATCCAAATCAGGTGAATGGTGTAGGAATTACAACAGTTTGTATATGTGCCTCCCACTTTTTAAAGGACCAAAAGTAATGGAACTATTGGCTGCTCAGCTGTTCCATGGCCAGGTGTGTGTTATTCCCTCATTATCCCATTTACAAGGAGTAGATAAAAGGTCCAGAGTTAATTTCAAGTGTGCTATTTGCATTTTGAATCTGTTGTTGTCAACTCTCAATATGAGATCCAAAGAGCTGTCACTATCAGTGAAACAAGCCATCATTAGGCTGAAAAAACAAAACAAACCCATCAGAGAGCAAAAACATTAGGTGTGACCAAATCCAACTGTTTGGAACATCCTTTAAAAAGAAAAAGCTTTTATGCACGTAAGACTTATACGCCTTGAATGGAAATTCACCCAGCCCCCCCCCCCCCCCACCTTAGATTATTGGAAGAATATAGTCAAAGCGGTCCCACTGTATAAATTTACGTATGAATCTAGGGGATGTTCAAAAAAATTCTCTAAAGTATGGGATATTTGGACAGAGTCCAAAGATACTGTCGGATCTTCGGCAACCCCTTCTTAAGATACTTTGTTTTGTTTCTGTTTACTGCTTAGATGAGGACTGTATACAGGGAATGTACCACCTGACCCTTTTTAACTTGGCACACCCCAGATACCTTGCTTCCAATTCCCTAAGCCCTGGTTACCAACCACCTTACCTTTTTTTTTTTTCTTCTAATGTGTGTGATTTTACCTAGGCCTGGGTATGTGCCCAATAAGCTTTGTTTTTGTATTTCAATTTTATATTCTTATAATAATAGGAATTTAAAAAAAAAAAAATAAGAGAACGCACCGGTGAGCTCAGCGACACCAAAAGACCCGGAAGACCACGGAAAGCAACTGTGATGGATGACCGAAATTCTTTCCTTGGTGAAGGAAACACCCTTCACAACAGTTGGCCAGATCAGGAACACTCTCCAGGAGGTAGGTGTATGTGTGTCAAAGTCAACAATCAAGAGTAGACTTCACCAGAGTCAATACAGAGGGTTCACCACAAGATGTAAACCGTTGGTGAGCCTCAAAAACAGGAAGGCCAGATTAGAGTTTGCCAAACAAATCTAAAAAAGCCTTCACAGTTCTGGAACAACATCCTATAGACAGATGAGACCAAGATCAACTTCTACCAGAGTGAGGGGAAGAGAAGAGTAAGGAGAGAAGGAAAGGAACTGCTCATGATCCAAAGCATACCACCTCATCAGTGAAGCATGGTGGTGGTAGCGTCATGGCGTGGGCATGTATGGCTGCCAATGGAACTGGTTCTCTTGTATTGATGTGACTGCTGACAAAAGCAGCAGGATGAATTCTGAAGTGTTTCGGGCAATATTATCTACTCATATTCAGCAAAATGCTTCAGAACTCATTGGCCGGCGCTTCACAGGGCAGATGGACAATGACCCGAAGCTTCCTTCGAAAACAACCAAAGAGTTTAAGGGAAAGAAGTGGAATGTTATGCAATGGCCAAGTCAATCAACTGACCTGAATCCGATTTGAGCATGCATTTCACTTGCTGAAGGGAAAATGCCCCAAGAACAAGCAGGAACTGAAGACAGTTGCAGTAGAGGCCTGGCAGAGCATCACCAGGGATGAAACCCAGCGTCTGGTGATGTCTATGCGTTCCAGACTTCAGGCTGTAATTGACTGCAAAGGATTTGCAACCAAGTATTAAGTGAAAGTTTGGATGATTGTTAATCTGTCCTATTACTTTTGGTCCCTTAAAAAGTGGGAGGCACATATACAAACTGTTCTAATTCCTACACCGTTCACCTGATATGGATGTAAATACCCTCAAATTAAAGTTGAAAGTCTGCAGTTAAAGCACATCTTGTTTGTTTCATTTCAAATCCATCGTGGTGGTGTATAGTCAGATTAAAATTGTCGATGTCCCAATATTTATGGACCGGACTGTACTTCCCTCCCTGGTATGTTATGTATATGAATGTATAATCTCGGGTGCTCGATGTTTTGCTTATCTTACTGTATGACTGACGGCATGGTGGAAGCAGCTGCTTTTAAAGGGGTGTTTCCTGTGAAGAGGTGGTGCTGCGCTCTCTCCATGGTGCTGTCCTGCAAGGCTAATAGTAATGGTGTTATCGGTTAGTCAAAGTGTTTTTTTTTTTTTTTTCTGCCATCAGTGTTCAGTTGGAGGGGGAGGGAAGGTAGAGGGAGGGGAAGAAGAGGGGACGGGAGAAGAAAGGAAGGAAAAATGGGAGAGGAAGGTCCTACTAGCCATAGTAATGGGGGACATCCCACTTAAAATATGTCGGGTAGTTTAAGGTTTAAATTTACAACCCTTCACGGCAACATAGTGTGGAGAATCTCTCTGCCCCTGATCTCTCTGCCCCTGATCTATCTGTTCGTTCAATAATCAGTATTTTTCGTATTTGTTTTGTATTTGTGTCAGTCTTTTTGTTGTGTGGACCACGTATTGTGCTCCACATTCCTTACAGGTAATAAATACCATCTTGTATTGCAGTTAACTGTTTGATCTTGTCTGTTTCTAATGACCTCTAAATTTTTAACCAACCACTGCCATCCATCTTAGACTTGGTGAGAACATGCTCCCTATGTTGGGTGTTTTGTGAGAGACAAATTTCACTGTTCCCTCTAGTATTTTTATACACTGTAGCTAGAGTCACCATGTGAAATGGGAATATATTAATCTGTTTCAATATCCCAAACTCTAGACTGTGCCTAGTGGAGAAAAACGCATGTAAATACTGATTCTCCTTATGGCATGGTTGATCCTTAAGTTGCGCCCTTATTTATTTATTTTTCCCTAGGGTGTTAGGCAGCATTTCTTGTTCTGGCACCATACCCTCTTTAAATTGGTGAGAGCATCTGACTCCATGTGAAAAATGGACATGTGTACAGTTTCTTCTCAGCCTAAGATATTGGCTCCTCAGAATTGCTCACATAGTATATGGCGGATGTAACGGGCAGTATGTAACGGGTTTCCTTAAATACCTGGTGGAAATACCAAATCTCCCTGGATTAACGGATTCAGATAATTGATGGCATTTGGATGTTCTTCACCTGTAAAATGTCAAACATTGACACTACTTATCAAGATATTTCAACGCTCTTGAGGCCTAAATCATGGGTAATTGAAGAAATGGGTAGTTGTGTTTTTTAAAATGGTTGTAGAACTTTGGAGATGATTTTCACATGCATAGTCAGGGACTTCTATAATCATTTTTTACTTTAATGAATGTGTCCTGGTTGACATTGATATAATGAACATTGTTTGAAATTTTTGAAGATCTGGTAACAATGGGGGGCATTCAATAAAACTGCTGCACCACTTTTTTCTGGCGTTTAATTGATCTTGCTAATGTGTTGCGCCTTAGGTTGGTTTCACACTGGTACCACATGACAGTTGTACGACTCTGCCTCTGACTTTGCCCTGCGACATCGGTGCTACTTCCATCTGACTTCAGAGAAGGGGTTCCGACTTTGATATGTTCATACCAGGCCCTTTGGGTCTGGTATCAATTTTGTGGAGGGAACCCTGCGCCATAATAAATTTAATAATATAATAAAAAAAGGCGTGGGTCCCCCTAGAGCTGCACAAATCGTTAAAAAATCATGATCTTGAATCAACCCCCCTGATCTCTATTGCAGTGTTTGCCGGTTCTTTCATATAACAAGTGGAGAGACTTATCTGCTCACTCAGCTGTCAAAAGAAAACATCCGGGCAGTCTGCTAAGTTTTTAACATGAAACATTGTAACTTCCTTCTTAGATCAAAGGGATAAACTTCTGTGTGTAAAGAGAAAATCCAGTCTGCCATGTTTTTAACAACGTGTAAATGCAGGAAGTTTAACCACTTAAAGTCTAAATCTTTTTCTGACACTTGTTTCTTAAGGTAAAATCACTATTTTTTGCTAGAAAATTACTTGGCACCCCCAAACATTATATATATTTTAGCAGAGACCCTAGGGAATAAAATGTCAATTTCTGCAATATTTTATGTCGCATTGTATTTGCCCAGCGGTCTTTGAAACGCAATTTTTTGGAAAAAAAATACTTCAATGCATAAAAAACGAAACAGTAAAGTTAGCCCAATTTTTTTTTTTTTATTTATGTGAAAGATGTTGCACTGCAAGAATTGTGAGGGAATCGTGATCTATCTTCTAAGCAAAAAAATCGTTATTCTTATTTTAGCCACAATCGTGCAGTTCTAGGTCCCCCCTAAGACTATACCAGACTGAAGGGTGGATTCTGAGAGGAACCCCCACGCCAAAGTAAAAAAAAAGGCGTGGTCCGAAAAGGGTTGGGGGTCGGGTAGTTGAACACCTTGTCCGCATGTTGAAGACAAGGGCCTCTTCCCCACAAACCTGGCTGGTGGTTGTGGGGGTCTGCGGGCAAGGGGCTTATAGGAATCTGGAAGCCCCCTTTAGCCCCCAGTTCCCACCCCCTTATGTGAATGACTAAGGGGTACATTATACTCCTACTCATTTACCCAAAGTGTCAAACATAACCGTGCACAGGTTTAAAAATTGACCCTATCGTACCTCAGTGTCTTCTTTCTCCAGTGATGTCCTTCTCCCTCCGATTCTTCTCCCTCTGGTCCGGTTCTTCTTCCTCCAGTTCTCACTGCGCTGATGTCTTCATTTGATTCTTCTCTCTCTGCTGTCTTCTTCCACTGGTTCTACCTCTGGTTATTCTCCTGACGCTGGCTTCTGCTGTTGTGTGGACTCCTGCTGTCTGCCATTTCTTTATATAGCCATACGATGTACCCCATACTCATTTACATAGGGGAGAGGGGGCACGGGATCTGGGGGATCCCATGCCGTGTGTGTGTGTGTGTGTGTGTGTGTGTTTTTGTTTTTTTTTTTGTTTTTTAATATTTTGGTGTGGGGTTTCCCTTCAATATCATCAGAGCACATGTCGCATGCCACTTTCTTTCAGTGTATAGGCAGATTTTGCCAAAGTATTTTGCATGTGTTCTAGAAATCGTGCAGCGTGCACCAAATTCAAATACAAATTCTGGACGGGTACTTAAATGTAGCACATGTAGCACCTCTTTTAAAATGCACATGAGACCTTATTTTGGAGAATCTGTCTGTGCCAGTCGTTATGAATTCCAGGTAGTGTGTTTCATTTTGGATGAGTGTGTTACACTAGTGAAGGTTTAGTAGCAGCGTGCCATCTATCAAATTACTGTTTAGTGGTCACAAGTGTTAATAATGGAATTTGTAAAAAAACCCGAAGCTTAATGCTGCGCTAGAAATAAAGAACAAAATATATTGAAAATGAAAAAAGCTGCCAGCACCAAAAGTCTAATAAAAAAACTCCAATGCAATGTGATAAATAATGATGTAGCCCTAATGTGAATTAGTAAAAAAAACAATGATCGGAAAGTAATAGTGAAAAAACTCAACTGAAAAAACTAAGGCAAATACAAGAAAAACTAAAGTGATAAGTGATATACCAATTGAATCAAATATAGTAATAACATCAATTATAAATGAATAAATGAGGTAATGGTGAAAAAACCCTCACTTAAAAAGCTAAAGCAGATACCACAATGTGTTGAAAAATAAGTGATAGAACAAAAAAATCATAATTAAACCACCTATTAGATGTAAACATGTACAAAAAATGAAGTAAAATTGTTTTGCAAATCAATGATGAAAAACAAAGTCCCATGCCAGTGATAAATCCGTGTTATAAAAGAAATCAATAAAAATCCATATACAGTATGAAAAAATACTCCAAAAGAAAGATATATAGTGAAGAAAGATCATTAATCCAAGATGCTTCACACCCGAGCGAGTATTAAATCTCCTTACCAACTAAATTAACAGCAGGCACAGGGAATTCAGGTCTCCCAAAAAACCTATGCCGATATCTGTAATTGAGGCAATAATCGTGGCACTCGAAAGATAAAAACAAAGAATGGCTCCCATAGTTT
This sequence comes from Lithobates clamitans, assembly GCA_037952925.1. Taxonomy (NCBI): domain Eukaryota; kingdom Metazoa; phylum Chordata; class Amphibia; order Anura; family Ranidae; genus Lithobates; species Lithobates clamitans. Next base: position 10,155,298 of record JBBGZY010000031.1, on the reverse strand, counting down.
AGTACTCAATAAAAGGTAATTTAATGAGCCAAGTGAATTGCACTTACAAGATATTTCATCCTTCATAAGCATGGTAACAATGTAAATCAAAGATGGAGATTGTGGTGTCTCCACAGGCTTCCTATTGTTTGCTGTTTGCTTCCCATCAATCTCCAAAGAGAAAAATGTAATGACGTCACCGTCACAGGCTCCACCCTACATGTTTCGTCATGATAGGACATTGTCTGGGGATTGGCCAAGTGACGCTGCTGTCATTACGCATAAGGTTTAAATAGTCCCGCGGCGCCATCTTAGATACTGGCTAGAATCCGTATGGAGATTTAATACTTGGGTGTGAAGCATCTTGGATTAAGGATCTTTCTATTACTTTCAGATCTGTTTTTTTTTTTTTTTTTTTTTTTATTCACATTATTAGCACTGCATCTTTATTTATCACATGTTAATAATGGAACCCTGATATAAGGACAGTATTATGAGACCTTTACCCTATGACGAAGCTGTGATTTGTGTGAAATGGTGTTAGAGACTGCATGTAATAGGAGGCACAGTCTGCGCAATGGAGGGTTTAATAAACTGACATTAGGGCTTTTAAATTTTGAGTGACTTGCCTTTCTCTTTGAGAGTTCATGTGTGAAGAAACCTGCTGATACAAAATAAAGATTTATTATAAATCTACAGTATTAAATGCGAATTTCATTGTTTAATTTTTTTAAACCACCTTCAGTTGCTGTGGTGATTTTGCAAATTGCTATAGTCCCTTCTGTTTTGTTTTTTTTTTTTTTTTATTCCAGTTGACAATGGTCACTCTGATAAGTAGATTACATTTATCTAGTAAGGACAATGACCGCCAAAGCAACCTGAGAGAAGATGGAACCAATCAGCAATATATCCAAAGAATAAATACAGTTTAGGTTTTGCATACTACTTAACCACTTGCCGACCAGCCGCCGCTGTTTAACTGCGGCAGAATGGCACAGGTGGGCGAAACTACGTTGTTGCGTCGCTTCGCCCTGTGGCCACTAGGGGTGCGCGTGCGCCGCCGGTTATGTGCGCACCTGCTGCTTGCCCCTGGAGCCGATGCGAGTGCCCGGCGATCGCGATCACTGGTGACACACCGAGAACCGGGATCTCTGTGTGTAAACAGTTTCTGGATCTCTGAGGGGAGAAGAGACGGATCGTCTGTTCAGAGTATGAAAATCTATCTGTCTCCCCTACACAGTCCCCTCCCCCCCTTCAGTTAGAACACGCACTAGGGAACACAATTAACCCCTCGATCGCCCCCTAGTGTTAACACCCTCCCTGCCAATGACATTTTTACAGTAATCTGTGCATTTTTATAGCACTGATCGCTGTATAAATGCCAATGTTCCCAAAAATGAGTCAAGTGTCCGATGTGTCTGCCATAACGTTGCAGTCCTGATTAAAAACGAAAAAAAAAATCCCCGCCATTACTAGTAAAAAAATTAAAAATAATGCCATAAATCTATTCCCTATTTTGTAGACACTAACTTTTGCGCAAACCAATCCATATTGGCTTATTGCGATTTTTTTTTTTTTTATTGGCCTAAACTGAGTGTGTATATATATATATATATATATATATATATATATATATATATATATATATATATATATATATATATATATATATATATATATATATATATATATATATATATATATATATATTCTTTTTTTTTTTTTATAGCGCAAAAAATAAAAAAACGAAGAGGTGATTTAATACCACCAAAATAAAGCTCTATTTGTGGGGGGAAAAAAAGGACGTCCATTTTGTTTGAGTGCAATGTCGCACGACTGCAGAATTGTCAGTTAAAGCAACGCAGTGCCGAATTCCAAAAAGTTCTCTAGTCAGGAAGGGGGTAAAATCTTCCGGGGCTGAAGCAGTTAAGTAGCTTCACATCTTTTCTGCAGCATTGATGTAACTTGAATAAGTGAAGGTTTACAGTTACAAAGTGTTGGTATTGAATATATCAGCAAAGCTGAATACAATGTGGTCACCAGAGCTATGTATATCCAGTGTGGTTTAGCTGGCTGTGCTGTGTTTATCTGCCTGTCATTCCATAGTACTCACATCTATATATAGCAGAGAGTTGGTAATAACACTGTGCCATTCATGGTAAGGGCACCAGGCACACTGCTGTATTCTAGAATACAGCAATGTATGTGGGTGTTAGCTGCTAAATGCTGGAGCTATAAAATGTTTTCTGAGGTGGACTTGCTTGCTCATTTCCAGGACAGGCAATTTGTATATAAACTCAATTGCTTAAAAGAATTGTTTACAGTTGTTTGAGACCTGTGCCCATTCACAGTAATGCCCCGTACACACGGTTGGACATTGATCAGACATTCCGACAACAAAATCCTAGAATTTTTTCTGACGGATGTTGGCTCAAACTTGTCTTGCATACACACGGTCACACAAAGGTGTCGGAAAATCCGATCATTCTGAACGCGGTAACGTAAAATACGTACGTCGAGACTATAAACGGGGCAGTAGCCAATAGCTTTCATCTCTTAATTCTGAGCATGCGTGGCACTTTGTGCGTCAGATTTGTGTACACACAATCGGAAATTTCGATAACGTATTTTGTTGGAAAATTTTATAGCAAGCTCCCAAACTGTGTGTCGGAAAATCAGATGGAAAATGTGTGATGGCGCCCACACACGGTCGGAATTCCCGACAACAAGGTCCTATCACATTTTCCGTCGGAAAATCCGACCGTGTGTACAGGGCATTAGTGTTCACATGCGTGGCCAGGGGACAAAAAAATGAGGCAGTGGAGCCAAGGTTTAGGAGCAATTTCACACTGAGGCGCTGGGTTTTTTTTTTGTGCAACAAATAAAAATTTAGTTTTTCTTTGTTTCTGTATGTTTTATCCTCCACTGAGGTGGCACTGATGGAGGGGCACTGGACACTGATAGGGATGCACTGGCAGGTGTTATTACTGGGCACTGATTGGCATCGATTTTGGCCACAGATTGGCATACCTGGTGGTCATCAGTGGTGGCAATCCCTGGTGGTCTGAAGTGGGCATCCTCTGGGGGGGCCTGCGGCAGCGCTGATAAATAGCACAGACCCCCCCTCCCTGTCAGGAGAGCAGTTGGTCGGCTCTCCTCACGTCTGTCAAACGCGATTGAGGAAACGCCGGTACACGGCTTTTACTGTTCACATCGTGATCAGCTGTGATTGGACACAGCTGTTACACAAGAGGCTCCGTCAGAGGCATTATACCGAGATCGGTGTTGTGTGTCAGGATGACACGCCACACCACCAATCGCTACACGCCAGCTGTTATCCTGGGTTAATGGAACCACTGCCCGGCCGTCATTCTGCAATAGGCCGGGCAGGAAATGGTTAAACAGCATGTCCCCAAGTTGATGGAGATGTACCACACATCTGCATGGTGGTGTGAAATTTTGAGGGTTAAAACAGGTGGTGTGAAGGGAAAAAGAATTGCAGACAACTAACATGGGACTATAACTAAAATGGCATTTTAGTGAAGACTTACTAAAAAAACTATTGAAAGTTGATGCCAAGATTCACACTGGGTGACAAGTAGCACTGTGCTGTGTACTGAGAGAAAATGCAGCATACCTGCAGTTTTCCGCAGGAAACCGCACTGCACCTCACCGCTCCATTGTGTTGTGAATGGGGTATATAAGAAACAATTGTTTTCTATGGGCCTTTGTGGTGACCTGCATTGATCCAGTGAGGATTGATAACAGGTTACTGCACATGAATGAGCCCTAAAGTCCATGAAAAGCCACCTGTTAAAGCCCTTTTCTGGCCCTTTTTGTTTATGTGTAAAAATTTGTTTTTTGCAAGGATGTTAGAACCCCAAATGTATATTTAACGCAGAGGCCCTAGAGAATAAAATGGTGGGTTCTGCAATTGTTTTTCAGATGGCATTTGCTCAGCTGTTTTGCAATTCATTTAAAAACTACATTTTCTTTAATGTTAATGAAAAAATACTTAACCCAATTGTTTGATAAAAGATGATACGCTGAGTAAATACCAAAAATGTCATGCTTTTAAAATCGTGCACGCCTGTGCAACAGTGACTAACAATGTAAATTTTATTATCCATAGGTGCCGCTTTAAAAGTCTTTTACAGGTTACCACTTTATATTTACACATTAGGTCTGAGGCTAGAATTACTGGCCATGGTCTGATGTCCACGTGTGAGCAGATCGTTGTTTGCATGCAGAGCCAATGCGTGTGTTATCCTTTGCGTCTGCGCACGAGGGCACTTACCATAGCGGAGAACTGATCAAAGCCAATCTTGTGTTTGGCTCTCCGATCATCCGGCGCACGATAAAGCTGTGGAAGATGGACGGGGAAGGTGGAGAGGGAGAAGAGTATGTCCCCTGGGGGAGTGTGGTGTTAAGGTGCTTCAGTCAGAGAAAATGTGTAGGCCACATTCTATAAAATGTTAGTCCAGCCCACAGAATGCTTTATTCTTCCATAATGTCTGGTACACTTAAAGAGACATAATAAGCATTCCAGTCAAACTGGAACATTCAGTAATGAGTCATTTATTGGGACCTTAGTGCGAATTCAGTTACTGTCACAGTTGCAAGTAAAACAAGCGAATGGACTGACTTTGCATGTACCCCTCCTGTATAGTGCGAGGCTGACTGTTAATGATCAACAAGGAACGTCGGGTCAATTTCTAGTGACCTATCACAGTGGATATTGTACCTTCTGTATCGTGTCTGGGCTGTTGTCATTACAATTACTGTACAAGGAGTACTTTAAAGCTGATTGAGGTAAGACGTTTATGAGAGGGATTTTTGTCCTTATAATTGTCTCTTATGTCTGTGTACTAAGATTAGTTGGTTTAGACCCTTCACTTTGTTGCACTTTTTTTGTTTTGGGCTACAGAGCATTCCCAGCCTGCACAATAAATGTACTTCTCCTATTGTGCTCTGGTAACATATGCTTATAAATACTCTTTAGACCAGCTGTGTTCTAGTTACTTTTGGGGCTTTGTGCAATTTAATTTTTTTTTTAAATTTTCTTGAAATGTGAAACATTTTGTAATTGGTATTTCACTGGGTTTTCGGCCTCACTTTCTCCCTATTCCAGAAATAGGATGTTGGGCCTTCCAAACTAATTAAGATATGATATGGGTAGGTGCTGTTTAGAACTGTAATGTTCTGCCAACATCTCTAAAAGTACATGCAAAACACGAAATTGAACCGTGCTGGGACTTTAAAGGCAGAGTGGAAAGTAGTAAGTATATGTGATTGTACAAAGTGTTTTTACAAACCGCAAAAAAATTACCAAAAGAGCACAGTAGCAACAAAGTCAGTTAAAAAAACAAGTGACGTGGCAATGTACAATTATGTGTGCAAACAGCCCTACTACTGTTAATACTGGAGCACCTGACTGGCCTTTAAGAGTATGGACTGTAGCCTGGTAATCATAGGTGTTCACAGGGTAGATCCCAACACGTTTCAGAAAAGATTTTTTTTTTTTTTTCCTTCAGGGGAAGTAGTTTGCAATAATCTATAATACAATTGCAGAGCTATGAGTATTCACAATTCCAATTAAAGTAATAAAATACAAGTGCATAGGAAACAGGCTGACATCAATATGGTACTTAAAATGTACAATCACACAAAGACAGATTGGTAAATCCCGCCCAGAAATGATGGCTTAGCGCTGCTCACCCGGCACCAATGAAGACAGTATAGAAAGGTAGGCAAGTCCAACCACTTCGGTGGGCGACAAATTAGTCCAGGCTGAATACAAGGGTCCAGCACGTAGGGACACGTGCAAATGATTTGGTGCTTTCGCTGGGGAGCTTGCCCCTATTGCCAATTTATAAATTCCAAACATCAGATACATTTTACCTTATGGACGCATGTTCTATTCCAAGACACACTGTGAACGGCCAGACCCCAGGTATAGTGTACTTCTATGCGAATGTAGGTGTTTTTTGTCGGAAAGACCAAACAGAAGGCACCCCACTGGTGGCAGTGGGGTGCCTCCCCCCTCTGATCTATACTAGGACACACGCCTTCAACATGGGGGTGGTACGTTGGCGGGGGGCAGTCACCCACCCCCCTTTCTCTGGCAAAGCATTTTGTCCCCATATTTGGACAAGGCCTTCTTTCCCATGACCATGGCCTGGTGGTTGTTGGGGTTGACTTACCCCTATATCCCCATTAGAATACACATATCAGCGCTTGCAATTATTGGCTGTAATTGCTGATGTTTTCCAGCATGACCATTCATCAGAAGCTGGCCGTTAGACTGGTTTTTATTGAACAGACAGCAGTAAATCTGTTCTAAATATTTCGGTACATGTGTACCTGGTTTTAGGGTGGATGGCTGTATAGGGAGGTATGTCAACACTGGTCTGATCATTATTGGACAGGCGGGCTGTTCTCCCAGCACAATGTGCTTCTGTGCTTAGCGTGGCCAGCTTGAAATAGGTACGCAAGGGGATTGGCAGGATCACCAGGTATTTCAAATGAAGGAAGCAATGCTAAGAGAACAGGATACTTTTTAACACATCAATGATAAGAAATTTTAAGGTAAAATATTTTTTAATAAATATAAAGCCTATTCGATTTTGTGGAGCAAAGCATGCCACAGGATTACCATTTAATTCTGTACTCAATAATTGCATAGGTTTGTTTCCTTGTAAACCAATTCACAATCTCCTCCAACTTGTCACTTCAAACACGACAGACCTTGGCTTTGAACAAGCATGACTTTGTAGGAAGTATTTTCTAAATTCCTAAGGCAATCCTATATTTATAAAATATTACTGTGCCTGAATGTAATGTAAATATACAGTGTTCCTGTGTAGCTGAGCTATGAAGCATTTAGTACACAACTACCTGTCACCGGGTCATTTGCGGCTCTGCCCAAACACTGTTTGGTTTCGAATTTGTTACATATGATTTATTTACACATGGTCACCAAGAAATCTCTGAATGTATATGATACTGAATGTGCTGGATACCTCCTCCGTCAATGTTTACTAGGGAGGTCATGTGACTCAGCTGTCAGCTACGTGGGATATTTACTGTGTGGGGATGTCCTAGCCATGTGTGTTCAGAACTAAATAACCAAATGACTGTTCTGTTACAATGCTAGTCACGGTCTTTAATATGTTTGTTGTTGCTAATTGAACTACATTATCTGCCTCTCCCTTAACTGTTATGTATTGAATGTGCCCAATCAAAGTATCTCAACTTTCAGATTGTGGCTGCTGCCATGGCTTATTTGTTTTACTTGTCTTTGTTTGGACTTGTAAGTAGAAGGTGGTGTTGGACAGATTGGAGGTATCATACACCAATGTAAAGGGGTGCTCTGCAAACATTACTGATGTCTTGGGGAGAAGTTGAAGACCAGGTCACAAAGTATATGGTGAAAAATACATAGAGAAGTGTGTTTTGCTTCCACTGGTGTTAAACCCAAAACCAAAAATGAATTTATTGCAGCTTACCAATTCTGTGCTATTCCCATGGTACCTGGGCCACCCTGTACTATATTCAAGACTGCCTATCGTACTTTTACTGCTGGCGGGCAGCACATGCAGGCTGGATCATGTAGGTCAGGGATATGCAATTAGCGGACCTCCAGCTGTTGCAAAACTACAAGTGCCATTATGCCTCTGGGTGTCATGCTTGTGGCTGTCAGTCTTGCTATGCCTCATGGGACTTGTAGTTATGCGACAGCTGGAGGTCCGCTAATTCCATATCCCTGATGTAGGTGATCCACAGGACACAGCGTATTGCAGCTCCCATGATCACAATGTCCACAAAGCTGGTATGAATGAATTTCATTCCCAACAGCCGTGATTGCTATAGTGATGCTGCAATTAGGGGCTTGTCTAGCGCAGCTGGTTGCTGTGGAGAGATCGGACCAAAACTGACAGCTTGTCCGTTTTCATCAGATCTCATCCGATCCGCCAGGGATGGATGCGAACATAGGGCCATCCGTCTGATTTTAACGGATCAGACCGGGTCAGATGTCAGCAAACATGTCACCGCTGACATCTGTCGCTCCATAGACTAACATGGAACGCCAGTGCACGTCCGCCGACAAAACTGACAGGCAGACCTTAACAGTCTGACAGTGTGAAAGAGGCCTAAAAAAACAAAAATCCTAAACAAATGTAGAATAAAAAAATCTTTTACTGTCATCTGTTAGTATCACCAACACAACAGATCTATGATGCTGCTGTACTGCACAAGTGACCAGTATTAACCACCTCAATACAGGGCACTTTCACCCCTGCTCACACTTTGAATGACAATTACTCAGTCATGCAACACTGTACCCATATGAAATTTTGCTTTTTTTTTTTTCACACAAATAGAGATTTCTTTTGGTGGTATTTTATCACTAGTGGGTTTTTTATTTTTTGCGGTATAAATAAAAAGACCGTAAATTTTGTGAAAAAAATTCCTTTTTCTTATAAAATTTTGCTAATTGGTAATTTTTCTTCATAAATTTTGGCCAACATTTATACTGCTACATATATTTGGTAAAAAATAACCCAAATTAGTGTATATTTGGTCTTTGTGAAAGTTAGTTTACAAACTATGGTGCCAATCGCTGAAAATTGATCACATCTTATCAGGCCTTCAGTACATCAGGTGTATCGTTTGAGACACTAACAAGTCAGTAAAGTACAAATCCCCCCCCCCTCCCATGACCCCTTTTTAGAAAGTAGACTTTTTAAGGTATTAAGTAGTGTGGTGAGATTTTTTTTTTAAGTTGTAATTTTTTTCCCCACAATTCTTTGCAAAATTAAGATTTTTTTTTTTCTCACACACTGTATATGCATTCAACAAATTACACCCCAAAATACATAATATATATGAAACCCTGCGAGCCACTTACGGATAAATGCCTACAAAATAATAAGTGAACAGTGGAGACCAGCTGCAAACACTCAGTCACGTTCCATATTCGTGCAAAGTATTAAAATAAAAAAAAACAATGTGTCTGCGCTAGAAAAAATCGCTGCACTCAAAGTGCAGTACTGGTAAACATAAACAACATGGGTGTTGATATATATGTGCATGCGTAAAAATACCCCTAGGTGCTACTGTATAAAGTGCACAGTGCTATGTGAAACACAGCAAGTGAGTGATCAAACAAAACAACATATCCATTAAAATATCAAAATAAAATACAAGAGGATATAACAAACAGTGAATAAATGAAGTCCAAAAACGTGTATATCCAATGATATAAAAGTGCCCAAATAAATTAGTCCAAAAATTTGGTGAATTTCACATATCCTATCTTCAAAACTGTGCCACCAAAAAACATGCTGTGGTGTCTTCCAGCCGCCCCCACAGGTGTATATGCTCACCTTCCTGTGTGTGACACAGCGATTAGACTATGTCAAACAAAGCCTTGGAGCCACTCCTGTGCTCATTAGGAACCAGCTGTGCAGACTTCCAATGTTCTCAAGTGGAGATGGTTTATGCAAGAGAAAAAAACTCCATAGCGCAATATGTAGGTATAAAGGATTTTAATCAAATAATCAGCTCCCCTCATTGGGGTACTCACATATTGTGGGTGCGTGAGTGCACCATCCTTAACAAGCATAAAACGGTCAATCTCTCGGTGTGGTGTGCGGTGCGGCGTGTTTTTTTTATTTTTATTTTTTTACCAAAATACATAATGCTACTCTTCCCGTGTGTGGCGATACCACATGTGTGAGACTTTTACACGGCCTGGCCACATATAAAGGCCCAACATTGAAGTAGCACAGGCGTTCTACGAGCATAAATGACACATTTCATTTCTCAACCACCTATTCCACTTTTGAAGGCCCTGGAGCACCAGGACAATGGAATTGCCCACAAAATTACCCCATTTTGGAAAGCAAACGCCCCAACGTATAATCTATGAGGCATAATGAGTCTTTTAAACTTTTTTTTTTTTTTTTTTTTTTTTCCAGAAGTTTTTGGAAAATGTGGGGAAAAAAACGCTTTTTTTCCACAAAGTTGTCAATTTATAAGATATTTCTAACACATAGCATGTATATAGCAAAAATTACACCCCAAAACATTCTGCTACTCATCCGGAATATGGTGATACCACATGTGTGATACTTTTGCACAGTCTGGCCACATGCAGAGGCCCAACATTGAAGTAGTACCTTCAGGCGTTCTAGGAGCATAAATTACACCTCATTTCATTCCTACCTATTAAACTTTTGAAGGTCCTTGAACACCAGGACAGTGGAATTACCCACAAAATGACCCCATTTTGGAAAGCAAACACCCCAACTTGTATTCTGTTGTTACCGCAACAGATTGTTACCGCAGTCTCCTTCTCGTACACGATCGGTGTGTGAGGAGGAGATCCCTGTAACATCTCGTTACTGCTCTGTGTTTACAATTAGTGATTGGCTGTGAAAGGATCACAGCTGATCACGTAGTAAACAGCCGCTGGCCAATGGCTGTTTACCATCGTTGGTGACAAGCAGTGTTCCTGGGAACACGCTGCCACCGACATGCAGCGGGCATGCACCGTGCAAGGTGGGAAGGTGCCATCTGTTATCGGCCGTGACTTCATCGCGGCTGATCACGTGGTAAACAGCCACGTCCAATGGCTGTTCACGACCCTCGGTGACGAGCGGTGTCGCCCTGACGCGCTGCCACCGACAGTACAGGGCTGCATGCACACGATCGCGCACATGCCCTGTTTAAATGGACGGACGTCATATGACGCCTGCCCAGTACAAGAGCTGTGCTGCCTGGCCATCATATGGTTAAATAAAAAATTGTGAAAACAAAACCTTACTAAATTTTCCAATTTGGACAAAAAACTTCAAGTAACTCACCATGCTGCTTGCTAAATACCTCAGACTGTCTACTCTTTAGAACTGGGTCTTTTGGGGGTATTTGTACTATCCTGGCATTTTAATGGACTCAACTGAGATAGGCTGTTAGTACATCAGGATTGATCAATCTTTAACTTTCTTACAAACCAATTAATATACTCTTAGAGATTTATTTATTTTTTTACCAAAGATGTAGCAGAATACATTTTTACCTACATTTATGAAAAGTAGAAAATTAACTTTTTTTGCAAATAGTTCTTTGCTTCTGTAGCAAAAAGTTAAAAACCCAGTGATTAAATATCACCAAATGAAAGCTCTATCAGTGTGAAATAAGATATAACTTTGGTTTGCTTAGTGTTGCATGAACGTGCAATTTCCAGTTAAAGTAGCACAGTGCCGAATAGAAAAATTATTGGCCATGAAGGGGGTAAAACGTCTTTTTAACGTAAAATGTTTTTACCTGCCTAGTCACTTTTTTTCTGTGGTGCTGTAAACTGAGCTGCTCGGCTTACAGCACCGGGTTGGTGTCTGAATAACAGCCTGTGATGTCTTCCCCCTCTGGCTAATGAAATGGCCTGAAGACCAGCACTCGGAAGAATATGCTGGTCCAGGACCATTGGGACAGGTGAGCATTAAGCCTTTAGTAACCCTTTTAGGCCTTATTAGCTCAGACTTTGAGAGCACAAGTCGCATGACAAGTCACACCCATTAAGTGCAAAGGAACTGTTCTAATTGGAGCGACTTGCCTCGCCCTGACTTGGAAAATGGTTCCTGCACTACTTTTTTGTATGACTTGGGTGTGACTTGGGTATGACTTGAATTGTCTTCGGTTTAAGCAAGTCGTATGCAAGTCGTGCTGAAGTCCCGCTGGGTTGTTGGCTTCAAAGTTGCGGCAGTGTGAACCGGACCTTAAAGGGGTTGTAAAGGTAAAAAATTTTTCACCTTAATGCATTCTGACAATACCGCCGCCTCCAGCCCCCCCCCCCCCTCGCGCTGCTGTCAATCACATCCAATGACGCGGTGCGCCGGGGGGCGGGGCCGAGTAATACAGTGAGCGGCTATAGCCGCCGGCTGTATCACAGGAGCGCGCCCGCAAGAACTAACCACCATGCGAGGGAGCTCGCATTAACGTGGTTAGTTCTTGCGGGGAGGAGCTGAAACAGCCACCTAGGGACCCCAGAAGACCAGGTTCGGGGGCCACTCTGTGCAAAACGAGCTGCACAGTGAAGGTAAAAATTACATGTTTGTTATTTTTTTTTTTTTTTTGTATTACCTTTACAACACCTTTAAGGTGGTTGTAAACCTCAAACGTGAAATTTGAAAAAAAAGCCTATCCCTCTATATTGTGTACTTGGATTAGTCAAGAGCACAAAATGTCATTTCTGTCTGCTGCCTCATTCCTCTAAATGCATGAGTCACTTCTGACAAGTTTTCCTGACACAAAGAGAAAAAAAGTGACCGGGGCGGGAGCTCCAGCAAACCCTAAGTAATTCACAGCCCTTGGCTCTTTTGCTGTGCTGTTTGAAAGGGTGTATTTTCCTTCCCTGCAATCAGCTCTCCCTAATGAGCCTTGTGTGAAACTTCAGCTCTCCGCCCCCTTTTTTCTGACTGTTTAGACAAGCTTTATAAATTCTGGACTTGTCTGTAGAGAAGACTGCTGATAAACAGGTGCAGCTTATGCAGCATGATAGGTTTTATCTTGTGCATCACATGAAGACCGTCCCTTCACTGGGTTTACAACTATTTTTTTTTTTTTTTTTTTTTTTTTTGTGGTCTTTATTTTTGTTTTTAACAGTAATAAAACCATGTGTGTGTTATGTATGTTTTACCTAAGTAGTACACAGAGAATAACTGAAAATATAATGAACAAAAACGAAACCCCTTTTGATTAAAACCATTCAAGAGGAGCATAGAACTCTAGGCAACATACATAAGTGTGAAGATATGAAGAAGCTGTAATCAGGACACGGATTCATAACCTAATATAATCATATCTTCTACTCCTTTTTATTAGACTTTGACCTCTCCCGAGACCTTGGTGGACCTCACAGATCGTACTGTATCAAATTTTTTTTTGGGGCACCCCTTAGCAGTATAGGTCATTTTGTACATAGGCAAGGGTATGATTGATCAAATCAACCCACATCTGTAAGGTAGGTGGGTCCAGTTTCTTTCAACAAATGGCAATTGCCTTTTTAGCATAAAAAAAATAATCGAACCTAAACCTTCTGAACAGCACCCAAATCTTCCTCATCCATGTCACCAAGAAGGCGCCTGGCAGGGGTACATAGATTGGGTAAAGCCAGTTTAATTTCCATAAAGGATGTAATACTTGATCAGAACTGACGTTTTTTGGAGCATTCCCAGATCATGTGGAAAAAAAATTACTGTGGTTCTATGGCACCTATAACATTCAGGCCTCATATACACTACTGCTGGTAAACGGACGTTCAGAGGCAGTTGGCTGCTTTTTTTCAGCTGCCCGTTAAATCATCCAATGTTCTCTTATGTGTACATGTACACAGGTTTGTTTAATGTGGTTTTTAGGCAGTTGCATTTTTTAGAGGCTTTTCTTTGAAGGCAAAAAAATGAGTTCAGATGCTGAAGTTTCGATGTTTCAGACACCAAACTCGTCGAAACGCGTTACTGGTGTTGAGAAGCGTTTTTAAAGGTGCCCTATTTTTTTACATTACAAAACTTAAAAATGATAGCAAATGATGAAAAACCACTAAATATTTTTAAAACTTGTAATTGCTTGCAATGCTTCATAGACCATTTTATATACCCCTAATCAGCACATGATACAATCCAATACACCACTAGCATTGCTGACCCCACCATTTAGCTTGACCCCCGACTCGATCAAACATAGTTGCATGAAATTTAATATATGGCTTTTTAATTTCCTCACATATGCTTATTATGGGATCCATAGTAAAAGCACCAAAATTGAGGTAGATAAAGGTACACTGCTGCTCTCTCAGCTGCTGCTACTCACTCTGGTCTCACAGAATGGCTGAAATGGTTCAATACTATTTTTTGTGTTTTAGGAGGGTATTATGATATTTTAAACGCTGCTAGATGCAAACGCCACTGAACAGGAGTTTTTGAACGCCGGTTTCAAGCTGTCAAAAAAAATAATTCAGAAGAGTTTGCCTCCGTGTCCTGTGTACGTTATGCCTTAGGGTACTCCAACCTGCCCATCTTGCATTGCGAACTGGAGTGAAATAAATTTGATGTTGATAGTTTAGTTGAATTATCTTGTCTCCTGCAGCTATGACCCCCGTTAATTGAGCACTTATAACCACCTCCCAGGCAATGCAGGTATATCGGGTTGCCATTGATTTTTAACCTTGATCATAAGGGTAGTAGACAAAGATATAGTAACAGAGAATAATACCTAGTGACCAATTTAGAATGATCTGTATCATACAGCAAAGCTTCAAATACCGAGGGTTGAAGCTCGACGCCCTGCAGCCCGAACTTGGCTGCCACCATGTGCCATATTTGTAGACAGGAGAAAAGAGGTGTTAAGGGCACACAATTCATCCCTCAGTGTTGCAAACAATTTAAAGATCCCAGACGAAAACAGCTTATGAGCATATTTAAGTCCAACACGAGCCCAGCGTTGCAAGTCAAGTAGCTGAGCAAGCTCTGCCAATTCACCAATAAACCACAAGGAAGCGTTTGGAGAGGAGGCAAGAGGAGCCCATCAATTTTCGATTACATATGTGAAAAAATTTATAGGACAGCTTCAAGACATCTGCCCCTATAGTGGGATAGGGTCCATTCCAATACAGTAAGTTTATCAGGGCTTAATCTGACTGCATAAGAGCCGCCTGTGCTGTTACCGAGGCATTATCTAGATTAGGAAAATAACTGTGTCAGCTGGGCGACTGCCTATCGGGCAACGCCAAGCCCCCCTCTGCACCGGGAGTTGTAACATTTCTAGGGGTAAGAGGAGGCCCATAGAAAGGAGGTGAGTTGGGCATTAATATCTGAAATTTTTTTTCACAAAAATAAATTGGGGCATGCCAAAATCTATAAAGGAATCTGAACAAGAAACATTTTTTAGATGGTTTAATCCTACCCAGTAGGTTTAAGGAAGTTTAACCCAAGTAGCCAAACTGTTTTTCAATCTGCGCATTAATGGATACACATTATTATCAATATAGGTACTTAAAGATGATTTTATTTCATTTCCCAGATACTGGAATTTGGAGACTACTTGAAGTGGTATAGGACTAGGTTGGATAAGGGGTCCAAAGGAAAAACACTAGATTTGCTTCAATAATCTTAAAGCCCGAAAAGATCCCGAATTGTGATATAACCTGGCCTTCTTAAGAGTCAGCTGAGTCTGCCAGGTACAGAAGCATATCATTAACATATAAGGAGATTTTCTCCTCCCAGGTAACTAATCTTGCATCCCTTAATGGCTTTCTTCTCTAAAGAGCGCCACCAGTGGCACAATGGCGATGGCAAGCAGCAGGGGGGAAAGGACACCCCTACCTAGTACCACGGTACAGGGGGAAAGCTTCAGTAATGTAATCCCACAAAGGCGTCCCATAGGTTGCAAGCACAGTAGCATAACCCATGACATAAATTTAGGACCAAAGCCCAACCTTAAGGATTGCAAGTGGATATGGCCATTCGATGGAATCAAGCACTTGATGCGTGTCAAGCAACACCACCACTCTAGTGTCTGGATCAAAGCCCCATGTCTGAAGATTTGTAAATGGACGGTGTTAATAGCTGTGGCGCGCCCTGGGATAAATCCCGTTTTGAGCAGAGTTGATCAGACGATAACTGTATTTAAGCGACGGGCCAGGACCTTCGCCAAAATGTTGGCGTCTACATTTATCAATGAGATGGGTCTATAGGACTCAAAATATTTGGGATCAGTGTTAGGCTTTGGGATTAGGACAATCAACGCCTCACGCAGTGAGGTAGGCAAAATTCTTTTTCCTAAGCCTCCCTTTATGTAGATAACAGTTTTGATGATAAATACGCTGCAAAAGTTTCATACCACAAAGTTGAGTAGCCATCTAGCCCTAGGGTCCTATTTGTGTTAAAGGAAGAAATTGCAGCATCTATTTCCTAAATTGTGATGGGGCGCTCCAAAGCCTCAACTTCAGATAGGACAGATAAGTCAATACAGTCCAATTTATGAAAACAAGTCTGCCTGATCATAGGAGGCTCTAGAAGCATACAATTGAGTGTAAAAGTCAGAAGACTTGTGTGATCTCCTCTGGTGAAGTTTGGAGCCTAGCGGTATGATCCAAGGTATGGAGGTAGGCAGCTAGTCAATTCCAGCCAAATATGCCACAATCTTGCCTTTTATGTCGCCAAACTCCAAATAGCTGCTGTTTTTGATACAACAGCTTTTTCTGAGATTTTTTTTCCACCAAAACCAGATCAAGCTGCCTTCTTGAGTCCCTCCATAATTGATAGTAGAGGTGGGATTTTGAATGCATTCTAACTGTGGATGAGGCAGAGGCTTCATGCTTTGCAACCTTCCAGGCCTGGTCCTCCCCTGAGTTTTTTTAGGGTAGCTTTAAAGGCATGCCATGCTGTACTCGTTGCAGTACCCTCACTTTTTTTTTTTTTTTATTTAACCATAGTGGACTCAAACGCCATAAAATATATCCCCTAGAGGAGGACAGGCTAATCCTCGTAATTAGAGGAGTTATCTGAGATTGCTCTGCGTAAGTAAGATCTCCAATACCCTAGGCAGGAGATGGGGGACACCGAGCCCAGATCAATAAAGGAGCGAAAATTATAGGTAGTGGAATAACAGCAATTTTCTCGCGTTTGCGGGTACCTGCAACACCAACAGTCCTCTAAATTATACGTTGACATATCGTTAAAGTTGAAGCGCACACTCAGAATGAAATCTTTCCAGTGTCAAAGTACCATATTAAAATCCCCTGCTATAATTTATGGACCTTCCACCACCTGAAGCACCTGGGCCATATCAGTGTCTCAAAACATGACCGTAAATAGAGGAGGCACATAAAGGGCCACTAAAGTATAGGGGGAATTAAGACGGAGAACAACAATCGCATAGCGACCGTATGGGTCTACAGCCGCAGTAATGGAGCAACGTAATAATTTGGCTAGCATTATAGTAACCCCTTGTGCATAATTGGAGTAGGTAGAGTGTAAGGTGATCGCCACAAATGACCTTTTGAGGGCCATCACTTTAGCCCCAACTAGGTGCGTCTCCTGAAAAAAAATTAAATGTGTTTTGTATTTCTGTACATAGTTAAAAACCAAAGATCTCTTTTAATTTTAGAATGTAGTCCCCTGACAGTCCAGGAGAGTACTGTTAGATGTGTACCCCAATGCAATGTAAGATGGAGTTAAAATCACTTACAGCATACCGGAATAGATAAACCAAAGAGGGCCAGAGTAACACTGTGTCATGCATTTGTTTTGTAGAGGTAGAATGACCGTATTTATCGGCATATAACGCGCACTTTTTTCCCCTGAAAATCAGGGGAAAATCGTGGGTGCGTGTTATAGGCAGATTTCCCCCCCCCCCCCAATTTTGTGTGATCGGAGCGATCGTGGCGATTGCAGCCGATATACACAGCTGTGTGTAAATTCAAATATGGCGTCGAGACTGCAGGGACTCGGCGGAGCCGAGATACACATACCCGAGAGTCCTCGGCGCCGCTTACAGTCCCGCCCGTAGGGGGGGACTGTAAGCGGCGCCGAGAAAAGCAGAGGACTCTCGGGTATGTGTATCTCGGCTCCGCCGAGTCCCTGCAGTCTCGGCGCCATATTTGAATTTACACATAAGCTGTGTATGTCGGCAGGGATCGCGGCGATCCCACAAAGCTGCACGGGGGCAAGGCTGCACTGACAATTCTGCCCTGGGGCAAAGCTGCTGTGACAAGGCTGCAATAGACACTGGAGCAAGGCTGCAGTGACAATGAAAAAGGCTGCAGATGGACACCGATAACGCTGCATTGATGGGCGTTTTAATGTAAGTTTTTCTTCCTTTAAACTTTACTCCTAAAAGTTTTTCCTTTAAAATTCCCTCCTAAACTTGGGGCGCCTTTTTTTACGCCGGCGTGTGTTATACGCCGATAAATACGGTAAGTATCTGCATACCTTCTATAATGCCATAAACACCAGCAGAAAAAACAAAACGTGTAGAACAGAACAACCCTTCAAATAACCCCAACCCACCCGACTCATACCACCTGTCTGATTATGGGCTTATACTCCGAATCAAAATGTCAAACAGGGTGGGAAGCTACACTTTCATCCAAGGGACGAAAAAGGTCAAGATTGGGTAAAGGCACAGCAAACTTTTTTTCCAGTCTGGCCAGCAGGAGGGGATATTTTATAGCCATTGCTGGAGTAAAACTGATTCTTTCTGGAAACAGGTGTATGGAAGTGTCCCAGGAGGTAGAACTAAGAAGCATTAAAGTAAAGGATAATCATCTTCAACAGCCTTGTTGTAGTAAGGCACAGAAGCAAAGAGGTAGCAGACTTGGTAAAGATCCTCCTATTTTCCCAAGGAGTCAAGCCATCGACTTGCTTCTGCGGGGGTTGCAAAAAATCGAACTTTACCCTTATTTACCACACGAAGCCTCGTGGGGTACAGCAATCTATAAGGGAGGTGCATATCTCTCAGGTGCTTCTTTACCCCCTGAATCTGAATTGCTGCTCTTTGTTATTGCGTTGCATATTATGCAGACCAGGTAGATCCTGAGCCTTCTGAAAATGCAGAATTTTCATCAACGTTGACTGCAGATGACCCCCCTTCCCGACTGAGGTGGCCGGAGAGGGATCCTGCGAGCTCTTTGGTTAATAAGGGAGAAAAGGTATCGGCCCCCAGCATCTTCTTCATCCATTTCATAAGACAATGCTCGGGGGGAATTCTTCCCCTCCGGGAACCCCAGGAATCACAAATTATTCCTACTGAGCCGGTCTTCCATAACTCCTATCTTAGCTGCCTGTGTTTTCTGTTCTGCTTGTTGTATAGCACAAACTGCTGCAGACAGAGGGGATAAATCATCCTCAACTGTGCTGTTCCTCTGCTCAGCATTAGACACTCTGCCTCAGCTTGTGGACATCTTTCAGGAGTGAGAAATCTACCCAGAGTGTTTTGACCTGGGTGGTGAGAGAGGCCTGACAGGATTTAATGGCCACCATGATTTGTGAGAGTGTCGGCTCCAGTGACCGCTCTTCAGAGTCAAGCTGGTCTGTCTCCCCCTGATCCATATCCCCTAACTCACCAGAGGGTGGAATATGAGTCCAGCCACACAACCACTTTAAATGGTTTGTCTCAAGGCTCTGGTAGCCTATTTTGCAGGAATGCCTGGTCTGGTAAAGGAAGCTGAAAAATAAGACTGGGCAGGTGGCAGAGGAACAAAACCTAAAAAGCCTCCATATCTAAAAATTGGGAAGCTTTAATCTATTACAATTTTTGGGGTTTAATTCTGCTTTCACTTTGGCTTAAAGCACGCTTACCTCCTACAAGGTGACACTAGCTAGTTTCCCCAAAGATCTCACAAATAGGCTCTGTAGATTATATTCTGCCTGGACACAAGGCTGTCCTCAGATGTCTCTGTAGCCTTGTTCTGTGACTTGAAATCAATGTACACATGGCTCATGGTAGTGCTTATGATTTTCTTGGATGTTGTCACCTGGAGGCTGTGTTCAGCTTTTCATATTTTAAGAAATGCATTTTCAAATAATGCTTAGCGAAAACTCCTCCTTTCTACACCCTCAGGCTACTGAACTTTAATCTGTGACAGTCAGCACACCGCACCCCTCCTTCACTTTTCCTGCACCAAGTCCGCTCCGTGTCCTGAAATGATTGCAAAACCTGATTCACCGCTAGGCATACAATGTTTACATGGTATAATTATGCATTCCTTTCTTTCCCGGATATCATTGCTTCGTGTTTTTGTTATCTTCTATTTACTTAAGTTAAGGTCCCTGGCCGATGCTTTACTGTCAGATGAGATCAGGTGGAACACAGGTACAGTCATTAAACTCCATTTTACTTCTGTTCCTCTCGATGTTTACCTGTTTGAGTGTCTGGAAGGCACTACATGTGCATATTGAATTAATACCAAAATAAGTTTGGAAAGTTTCCTTACTGAACAAAACCCTTGAAGTGTCATTCAGATTGTCATATGAGAAGTGCCCGAGGTCTAATGATTGTATGTATGCCGTGCATGTGTCAGTTATCTAAAAGGTGACTTCTCTGTGTAACAGATTTGAGGGACAGTGGCCTATTGGTAAGCTATCTTGCTTTGCAGCTCTTAGTTCCTGGTGCCAATTCTCACCAGGACCATCCTCGAGAAGCAATTTGAAGGTTTTCTTTGTGGGTTTCCTTCGACATCTAAACTCCAACAATTCAAAAACATCCAGTTAGGTTACTGCCATCCTAGAAATGCCCCTTTCTCTCTTATGCTTCAATGTGGCCTTGTTTACATGGGCTCCAGCTTCTACAAGAACATTTTGTACAGCAAGTTTTTTGCAAAGCATTTGTGAACCTTTTTATGTAAGTTTTAAGCATTGTTTAAGCCTGTGAAGGCCAACTTAACTTTGTTTTAATCAGTTAAATTCCGTTTGCATTGTAATAAAGGGTGTATGTTTGGTGTTTGGAATGAAGTCTAAAGCCTAGTACACGTGGGCCGAATGTCAGGCGGCATCGGTTGGTCTGACAGAAGCCGGCTGTTCATCCTGTCCCCCTGTCAGAACATAATAGCACAGCAGGGGAGATGGCTGTACTAACATCGAATTGTTAGTACAGCAGCTCTGACCTGAGCTGTCAGTTTGTTTGTTTTTTTTCGTTCAACCCCAAAAAAATATAACCAGTAGTTTAACACACCACATTGGTGTGAACCTAGCCTTATTGGTGGTCTGAATCCAGGACCCAGTCCATGTCCTATCTGGACCACTGTCGTTCTGCCCAGAGCCATCATTGCTGCTGCTGTTATTCTCATTCTTGGAGCTGCCAGCAGGACAGTTCTGGATAGGGGGCGGGGGCTACCCGAGTTAACAATCAGGTGATTGGTTGCTCGGATGCAGGGCAGTCCTAGCGACCAATCACTGGCTTGCAGCACCTGCCCTCTGTCCAAACCTGGTGTCTCCTGCTCTCCTTGTCTGGGTAAGGTAGTGCAGGAGGGGGTGATGTGAAGGAGGTAATGGGGGTTAAGGACAACAATGTGAAGGAATTTTGATGTGAAGGCGAGTGACTGATGTGAAGGGGGATGTGGGATGCCAATGTAAGAACAGGATTGTGATATGAGGCTTGATTTCAAATCGAAGTATGCATGTTTGCGTGGGTAGGGCAGCCCATTCGTTTTAATGGGCTGCCCTACCCATGACAAACACTGGGAAAAGTCCCAAACCATGTGGTGCCAATAAGAATAAACGGAACCTCCACGTATCTGCTTAACTGCAGCGCATTTCACTGTCGGACAGGAACGCATGCAATTTCGCACATGTTCCCCAGCCAGCCACAGAGAAGGATCTGAACCATAGCACAAACATGCGATTCAGACCTCTGCTAGAAGAAAATTTTACTGAATGGGCTTGGATGTATTTGCATTCTATTCCCCTGCTCTAGAGCAATTTATCAATAAAGTCCACAGTAGAAGTCTGGAGTTATTTAAGTCTGATCTCTGCTCACCCTGCTCTTCCCTGAAGGTTATGTCTCTGGTTTATATATGCATCTATCATTGCATACTAGGGAAAATAAGGTCTGAGTCGATAACTAAATTCACAGCAGCCAGCTAAAATCACATATTTCTTGCTAATGAGTTGGGGTATTAAAGATTTTAATATGTGGTTACTCCAAATTGAAAGCGTTTCAGATAATTTAATCTTCTAATGAGCATGCCTCTAATTTTCTACCGTATGATTGGGATCAGAACTTACGTTTTTAGAGAGATAAAGCACAGTACCATGATTCAAAACCAATCGCTAATTTTACAAATGTAAATGAATACTATAAATCTTTTTATTTTTAATTTATAAATCCTTATTTTTATTTTGGCAATGAGATGTATATTATTATAGTTTGAACATTTTGTAATGGGCAATAATTACCTTTGTAACCTAGTCCAGATTCCTTTTGAAAAGTTAGCCTTCAGTATGCAGAGATGAGTCCTGGTAAAACACAGGTACAAACGTATGTGACCTTCAGGCGACCACTATGGCTTATGAGGAACGGAGATCCCTTAGTCAAGCTTTAGATAAATTTGAAATTGCCTAGAAAAGCACCATTTGTAAGCTGCACAGCTGCTCCAGAGACCGTGTAGGCAGTAATCTTTTAACAGCAGCCTAAGATTTGCTGTCCTCATTCACACAAATGTCTAATTTCTGAGTATTGTTAGTAGTTGCTAGGGAAATGATGGATTTGAATATTGTATCTACAGTTGCTGTCAGTAATGAGCTCACTGAAGCATGGACTTTTCTCCTTTTTTTTTTTTTTTCTTATTTTATAGGTAGTGCAGTGGGTATTATGTGCAGTGTTTTTGCAATGTAAGAATTTTTTTTAGAATATAGACGCTCAAACAGCAGCCATAGAAGTTGTTTGGTGTGCTGTGATTTATCTAACGGCTACGTGACTGCCAAGATCCCTGCACAGTGACATAACACCTTTTGGATTGAGCAACTTCAATCCAGCCTAGAACAATAAGCGATTGTAGTTTCAGAGCTGTCACCAGCCCGTTGGTACCGTCTGTGTGTGTTGGCCCTTAGATCCTTTGTTTTGAGGGTTTTCTCACATGCAGGAAGCTGCTACACTTTACCATTCAGGCATCAGGCTGAAATAAAACTGGGGACACTCAATTTTTGGATGGCCTTCCAGTAACATTACATTTTTGTGCAATTATTATTATTTTTTTTTTTTATCAGTAGGCATATATTAAACCCCAGTCAAAGCTGATCTCTAGGCAAGCAGCACAAAAGAGAAAATAAAAATGAGAACCATTCATTCATTGCACAGCCCTTCTACATACAACAGCCAGCCTGCTGACTTTATTTTTTTTTTTTTTATTTTATTGAAATGAAAGTGGTATTAAATCTAAATGCTAACATTTATTATATTGCAGTTTACCAATTTTTAGATGTGCATTAGTTTTCCTTTAGGCTTTCTTTTATTTTCACCTGGTAATCCAGCTAGTAAGTCCTTTAAAAACAAAAAAAAAGCTGTCCTACAAATGTATCTATTACAGAGCTAAAAGAAGCCTTTTAGGTTTGATTGACTCTATTGCAATTTGGGATACAACTTGCAAGACCCTAATGCCACGTACACACGAGCGGAATTTCGGACTGAAAGAGTCCGATGGGAGCTTTTCATTGTATATTCCGACCATGTGTATGCCCCATCGGACTTTTTCCGTCAAATTCAGACTGACTTAAAAAGAGAACATGTAATATATTTTTCCGACGGAACAAATTACTATTGGAAAAACTGCTAGTCTGTATGCTGTTCCGACGCACCAAAAACGACGCATGCTCTGAAGCAAGTACGAGACGGAAGCTACCGGCTATTGAACTTCCATTTTCTAGTCCCGTCATACGTGTTGTACGTCACCGCCTTCTGGACGTTCGGAATTTGGTGTGATCGTGTGTATGCAAGACCGCTTGAGCGGGATTCCGCTGAACTCCGTCGTAAAGACCTTCAGAGTTTATTCCGACGGCCAAAACCGGTCGTGTGTACAGGGCATAAGTCGCGTGACATGTGAAATCCCAGGTTAGTCAGTGAGATGTTTTAACCCTACTAAAGGAGCGTCGGCTTTAGAAAAGGTTCCTGTACTACTTCAAGGTGACTTCTATCTGACTTGTGCCCATAGACTTTAATAGAAGTCACCTCCAAGTTGGATCCTCATATTGATGTGCTTTTAAATCTAGCATTATGGGAAGATTACCCAGGCATTCCCTGAAAGTTTTTTTCAAAATCGCATCAAGTCGCCAGCAAGTCACTTGGCAAAGACACGGTTGACACTACAGCAACCTGAAAACTGAGATTTACAAGCCTTAAAGTGGCTCTAAAGCCTTGGCTTTTTTTTTTTTTTTACCTTTTTTAATGTGTTTAGTTAAAAAGACAACCCTCTATTTTACTCCACCTACAAGACCTTTTTCTGAAAAGAAAAATTACTGTTTGCTGTAATTGTTTATAAAGTAGTAGCTGGAGTTGGGCTTTGGTTTGTTGCATATAAATCTGCTGGTCCATCTAACACTCCCTGCAGACTGACAATACTGCTGTCCAAAGGTGCCCCCGTGCTTATGGATCCAGAGTGGGGGCTCTCTAATACAGAAGGTGTTACTGACCAGATCATGTGAAAATAGAGGGGGTGAAATGAATGCAGCCACCACATGTAATGATTGATAAGCAACAATTTTAACACATTTTTGGTTTAATATCACAAAGCAAGTGGCAAAGCTTTCTTTACATTAAAGGTGTTTAGGTAGTACACACAATCCCTGCCAGCCCCACTGCTAGTATAACCTGTAGTATATACTTATGCCATTTTTATTAAAATTCATCCTCTAAATACCTTATTCTTTCTCCCTTATCAGTGGTAACGTAACTACCTGTTGCTCTCTAACTCGGCTGTATGTACTAGGGAGGAAGGGGGTCCAAGCTCTCCCTCTGTCTGCTGGGTGGTAACGTGACCGCTGATCGGGGAGATTGCATTTAAAAAAGGCATACAATATATATACTACAGGTTATACTAGCAGAGGGGCTGTTTTTTTTTTTTTTTTTTGAAGCACCTGATTAGAGCCATAGGCTCTAATAGGCTTCAAAATAGGGTGGCCTCGGCCCACCCAGGTGTGTTAGTGTCAGAAACCATGAAATTGGACCGAGACAGAAGTAGTTAAATCACACTTGTTTAATAATAAAAGTAAATAGAACAAACATAGTCAAAACATAGCCAGATTTCAGGAATCGGAACGGATAGTCAGACAAGCCAAACGTCAGGGAGCTGGAGATGAGCGTAGTATAACAGCAAGCAGGATCTGGAGCCAGAAGGAATATCTGCCAAGCAAGTCTTTTAACAAGAATTCAGGAGAGAGTCTCTGATGTTGGCGAAGGCAGAGATCCTTTTGGCTGGACGGCTTAAGTAGGCAGGACTGACAAGCAGGATATCAACAGCGGAGTACTTGTGGAGAGATGGGAGCTGGCAATTAGTCGACAGCTGAGCGGCCAGCCCTGACAGTTAGAAAAGCAAATGAATATTCACTTTTCTGACACTAAATCGCCTCTCTAGCCAATCAGGAAGCTTGGGTCTGTTACCCATTTCCTGATTGGTTGAAAGGTCAGGCAATCCTATTGGACGCCTAGGAGGAGGGGAGGAGACACACAGCAGAAGCCGCTGTGATCTCGGAGTACACCAACGCTGCCAGATGCCCACCGCAGCCCGATCGCCTGCCTGATGTACCTGCTGAACCCTGTCACGGTGAGGTGGGGGTTTGCCGGCCCCCCAGAACAAAAAACATCAGCCGCCACTAGTTTGAATTGCTCAGAACCGATCTGGAAGGGGATGGGAGGGGAAGCTCACACACAGACTAGCTGACAGGCAGGGAGGGGGTGGAGGACACAGGAGATGCAGAGAGCAGGGCTGCGGATGATGGAGGCATGTAAACTGACCACGGTGTCAGGGCAGTATCAGCCTGGTATTTCACGTGGTACAGGGGGCCAAATTACACAGCACAAGCACTGTGCTGCATAACACGCATTAAAGGAACAGGATCCTTTTTTTTTTTTTTTTTAAATTAGGATAGACTCTTTAACCACTTCAAAAACCCGGCACTTTTCCTTACCAGGCCCATTGTCCGCTCTTGATGCTGTTAAACTTTGAATGCCAATTACTCAGTCATGCAACACTACCCATTTAAAGTTTTTATCATTTTAAAGTGTATGTAAACCCTAAAAAAGTTTTTTAATTAAGGCTTGTACAGTATAGGCTTTCATGTCATCTGTGCCCAGTCTTGCCACGAAGAGTTAATCCAGCTCTGAGCAGTCTTATATTTTTTCAGTGAGATAAAAATGGTCAGACAGAGAAATAGATGTCTGTTACTCTCTTGCTGTGAGTAACAGGTGATGTACATATCTCATGCAGGAGTGCTCCACACCTCAGCATGATTGGGCATGCTGAAATCATGTGGTGACTTTCCTGGGTTTTGATTGGATGTTGGTGATCATAGCATAAGTTCAGTGTAAGAAATACACAAGAGAAAATGCATGTTGACAAGGAGTGTAGAGGTGGGCGGGGAGTCTACTGACATCACTACTCCACCCACCGAGCTCCAGACAACAGACCCACCCACAGAATATGCAGTGTTTCAGGTCTCATAACAGACAGAGGGGAGACATTTGAAATGTAAGGATACCTGCAGGAGGCATGTATATCCTTATAGATAACCCCTATGGCAGTAGTTTAGAAAGGATGAGAGTGGGCTTACATTCACTTTAACCACATCAATACTGGGCACTTTCATCCCCTTCCTTCCCAGACCAATTTTCAGCGCTCTTTCGCACTTTCAATGACCATTGCGCGGTCATGCTACGCTGTACCCAAATTAAATTTTTATCATTTTGTTCGCACAAATAAAGCTTTCTTTTGGTGGTATTTATTCACAACTACGTTTTTTTTTTTTTTTTTTTTTTTTTTTTTGTGATATAAGTAATTAAAAGCAGAAATTTGAAAACAATTTTCTTCTTTCTGTTTTCAAGAAATCCAATAAAATTTTTATTTTTTTTTTGTATTCTGCTACATGTCTTTGGTAAAAAAAAATCCCTTTAGGTGTATAATAATTGGTTCGTGTGATCACGGACATATGTATGCAGATGGTAATGTACAGATGTGCGCAGGTGATCACGGACATGTGTGCAGATAATCATTGGGACATGTGATTTTTTTTTTCCTGTTAAATTTGTGGGGGACAGTTGTTTTTACTATTTGGGGACGTGTGTTTTACGTTGTGTACATGTTTTACATGTGTGTTTTACACTAGTGATCAGTGTGTAAAAAGCTGTATAAAACAGCTCATACTCAGACCAGCCGGCTGCAGCGGTCTGCTCCTCTCCTCACCGACAACTTCTCTGTGAGGAGAGGAGAGCCAATCGCCTAGCAACCGACTCTCTGTTTAGATCACATGACTGCTGTGATTGGACACGGCCGTCATGTGATCAGGAGGGCCAATCACAGAGCCCTCCTGCCGATCGTAGATGCGCTGTGTCCGGGTGACACAAGCGTATCGGGATCGCCCTGCTGCGCAGGCACGATCCGCCTCCTTCTGAGGGACGTTCCTGAACGTCCACTCAGAGAGCACCCACCCGGCAGTATACCGTATTTATCGGCGTATAACACGCACCAGCGTATAACACGCACCCCAATTTAGGAGGGAATTTTAAGGAAAAAAAACTTTTAGGAGGGAAGTTGAAGGGAAAAAACCTTGTCAGTGCAGCCTTCCCCAGTGCAGCCTTGTCAGTGCAGCCTTCCCCAGTGCAGCCTTGTCAGTGCAGCCTTCCCCAGTGCAGCCTTGTCAGTGCAGCCTTCCCCAGTGCAGCCTTGTCAGCCTTGTCAGTGCAGCCTCAGTGCAGCCATCCCCAGTGCAGCCATCCCCAGTGCAGCCTTGTCAGTGCAGCCATCCCCAGTGCAGCCATCCCCAGTGCAGCCTTGCATCCCCTGTCCCTGCTTCCAGGGCTTCAAAATCGCGGTCCGCGATTTGAAAATGGCGCCGCCGGCGCCGAAGTACACAGAGCCGGTCCTCGGCTCTTTCCGGCGGCTCTCGTTTACTTTCGGTTTCACTCGTAGTCCGGAGCGGAGCTATCCGAGTAGGTTCGGATAGCTCCGCTCGGGACTACGAGTGGAGCCGAAAGTAAACGAGAGCCGCCGGAAAGAGCCGAGGACCGGCTCTGTGTACTTCGGCTCCGGCGGCGCCATATTCAAATCGCGGACCGCGATTTTGACATTTACAGATCGGGATCGGCGGGGATCGGCGTATAACACGCACCTGCGACTTTCCCCTGATTTTAAGGGGAAAAAAGTGCGTGTTATACGCCGATAAATACGGTATATGCAGTGGCTGGGTGGGAAGTAGTTAAGCACCACGAAAAATAGTTTAACTTTTTGAAAAAGTTTTTTAGTTTGTTACCAAATTTAGCAAATTAATAATCTTGATAAATTTAGGCCAAAATGTATTCTGCTACATTTCTTTTTTTTTTTTTTTTTTAAATAATCCCAATCCGTATATTTAGCCTTTTTAAAAGTTTTTAGTCTACAGTCTATGCAAAATTGACCCCCCTTTAAAATCACTTTTTGTTGCTTTGCCCCCTGAAATGAAGACA
Source organism: Lithobates clamitans (assembly GCA_037952925.1). NCBI lineage: Eukaryota > Metazoa > Chordata > Amphibia > Anura > Ranidae > Lithobates > Lithobates clamitans. The sequence goes on along the minus strand of JBBGZY010000031.1, from coordinate 10,127,113 downwards.
GTTTTTGTTTTACCCAGCTGTGTTTACTCGGTGCATCTTATAACCTCTTTGGCACCCAGAAATAAAAATTTTGTTTCCAAAAATTCAGGATGCACTGGGCCAAGACCAAAACCAAAATTGACTGACTGTTTTTTAAAATTATTTATTTTATAAATGTTAGTTGTTTTTTTTTTATTATTATGATTTTAAATTAATATGAATTTGTCAGCCATTATCTGCACCTTTTTTGAAGGTGTTAAAAATCCTGCATCAAAAACGCACCTCTTCATTGAAATGCATAGAAAACTCAGCAAGAACGCATCAAAAATGCACGTGTTGCTTTTTTTTATGCCTTTTTTTTCCCTGATTCCCATACTTATGAAAAACGCAACACCAACATGCCAGAAGAAAAGGGAAAAGAAATCAAAAACAGATTTGCTGAGTTGGAAAAAAATCATCCCTTTGTGTCAGCATTTTGTTGAAACACGTTTTTCCTTATTCTTGTCTAAATTTTTTTTACATCACAGAAACCTGATGTTTTAACAAAGGTATATAGTCATTTTATATCCACTGTATAACATATTTGTCAACCTTCTTCCTTTTTTTTTTATTTATTTTTTTTTTCTTTTGCGCAAACCAATCTTATTGGGATTTTTTTTTTTACAAAAATATGTAGCAGAATACATATTGGCCTAAATTGATGAAGAAATTCGAAAAAAATGTTTTGTTTTATAGCAGAAACAAATTTTTTTTTTTTTCAAAATTGTCAAGTTTTTTTTGTTTATAGCACAAAAAAGAAAAAAAAAACGCAGTTTGAGGTGCTGCCCCCCAAAAAGCTCTATTTGTGGGAAAAAAAGGACATACATTTTGTTTGGGTATAGTGTCGCACGACTGCATTTGTCAGTTAAAGCAACAGTGCCGTATCTCAATGGCCTGGTCAGGAAGTGGGTAAAACCTTCTGGAGCTGAAGTGGTTAAATTTGAAGTCTGTATCACCTGAGGCCAGTCACTTCACTGGGTGATTGTAAGGATTTACAATCCCTTTTTAAATGGGAAGTTGCTTTTCCAGTACAGGTATAGTCTAATAAAGTGTGATATTAAGCTGTCACACAATGTTTGCATTTCAGCTAGTTCCTGATGATTCTACCAGTCCAACCTTTAGTGTGGCCTACTTGGATTTTCTTCTATCAGACTTCATAGTTCATAGTGGTATTGCATGCATTCCAGCTCCTAGATCCTATGATATTTGCCCATTAAAAAATTAATTCAAGTTTTATCAATCCTGGTCATGCAGGTTATACTGTGGCTGCCACACCCTTAAAGGGTAACTTTTGTGGGGAAAAAAATTGGCAAATTTAAAAAAAAAAAAAATGTGGATACAATTCCCTCTGCACATGGACACAGATAAACAGTTCTTCCTTCAGAAGAATAAAAGGTAGGGATCTGCAACAACGTTTAACATCTTTGCGATGTACATGGATCACCCAGGGGGGATTTCTTTGTTAACAAAAGTGGAGTTACTCTTTAAACTTTGCTTTTTGGGGTGAGTTAGAAGATTGAAAGGTAAAGCATACATACAGGACAAGTGTACAGCTGCATTTCCGAATTCACAACATAGAGTAGAACATAGCGTGAAACTTGTTTTAGAAAAAGGGTTACAAAAATTAGGGCATGTTTGGTCATAAAGATCCAGCACTGGAAGTAGTACTTAATCCTGAACTGTGAAAGTTCACACGGTTTGGAGAAATTAGGTTTTGGTAGGAAAGAAGCAGGTGGGATAACAGTGGGGGTGGTTTGGGGGACTAGTTGGCTTATAGGAGATGAGAGGTTTCAGTCAACTTTGAGTGTTCATTTTATATTTTCTGCCTTTTTAACTGGTGATTTTTTTTTTTTTTTGTGTGGACATAGATTTTATTTTATCTGTCCTTACCTGAAGTCAAAGGTAAGAGGGGGGTGGTGTTCACGCTAGCCGACAGCTTTTGCTTAGTTGAAAGTTTTGTTTTTGTTTTATATAACTTTAACTTTTTCTTTTCCCTGCAGCAAACAGGTGGTTATAATTTTAGAATTCACTTTTAGCCCCCCCCCCGTTCCCCTTTCCCTAGCTGTATAAATTTTCCACTCCATGGTGCATGATTGGTTGTCCACATTGTTCCTTCTTCTTTCGGGTAGCAGTTTCTACTTCAGCAGTCATTATCTGGGCCTCTCTAGAACATCAGGTTGATGACTTTTTTTTTTTTTTTTTTTGTAACATTTTACATGTTTGCTTTCACCATTTTTATATAGCCTTCATTCCTTGTAGTAAGACTTCCACATCTGTTGAATCTCTGTGGTCGTTGCCCACCCCTCAGTTGGACTAGTTTTGTCTGTGAATTACTACATTGAGGGACATAGATCCTGCCCCTATGTGTTATGGTTGCACCAATACTGTACTGGTATCAATGCCCGTGCTGTGCATTTGCACGAATACTCTTACTAATGCTTTGAAACCTAAAACCGGTTCAAATCACACCGCTAAGGTATTGGTAATTGGCAATACTTGTCAAATGAGTTATCTGTGCAACCTTACTTTGTGTACTAACAGGCATGATGGTGGAGGTGGGGTTATAAGGGAACTGGCTTCACACTGCTAGGCTCTGAACCTCCTGAAGGAAGCAGTATAACCTAAATATATAAGTATTACTGCATCCCTGTGTCCCTCATTTTACAGTAAGTACGAAAATCTTAGTTTCCTTTCTCATTCTAGAGTTTTCATAAAACAGGAATTGAAAAGTAATCTTTCCAGTGAGACAGCAGAAAAACCTGACCAGTTGCGAACAGTTGTTATGCTGTCCAAAAAAGTTGGCTCTAGATTTACTTTAAGAATTTTATCAAGCTTTCCGTTTAGTTACCTTGTACAGTGTGGATATATATTCCGTGCCTTAAATACCTCAGTAAATATAGTGGGCTTGGGTACTCCAACACTCGACCTTCCCTCCACATCGGGCCCAGGGATGTCACAGATCCTCTTTGTCTTGCAATGAGTGGATCCTAGCTGCTTAAGACAGTGGCACCCTCTGCCGCATGCTCTTGTGATTCCAGGGCAGAAATAGAGCTGCTTAATCAGGAACTACATGTGTCACCCGGCTGGATGTGTAACATGGAAAATGTGTGTTTAAAAAAAAAAAATCACAAGATGGAAAAAAGAAAAAAAAGAATTGTAAAAGATGCATTTTTACCACTTACACCGCCTGTCGCAGTTTTATGTCGGCTGTTTGAAGGAGGATATCATTGTGTGTTGTGTGATATCCTCCTTCAAACAGCCGACGTAAAACTGCGACAGGCGGTGTAAGTGGTAAAAATGCATCTTTTACAATTTTTTTTATTTTTGCCAATCTTGTGATTTTTTTTTTTTTTTTTTTTTTAAACTGTTTATTGTAAAAATTTTCAAAAGAACACAGCTTACAGAATTTGAAAATATCAATCAGATGGACTGTGTGACAGGTATTCGTTTACTCAGATGGACTGTGTGACAGGTACTTTGATGGGTGGTGACAGGTTCTTTTTATTGGGGGGGGGCTATCATTGTTTGGTGTACACTGTAAGCGGTAACGAGATGTTACCGCTTACCCGGTAACGCCACTCTGTTTACATTTAGTGATCGGCTGTGAGAGGATCACAGCTGATCACGTGGTAAACAGCCACCGGCCAATGGCTGTTAACCAGCGTCAGTGACGAGCAGTGTTCCCGGGAACGCTGCTTGCGCTGTGCAAAGTGGGCCAGTACCATCTGTGATCGGCCATAACTTCATTGTGGCTGATCACGTGGTAAACAGCCATACCTAATGGCTGTTCACCCCCCTCAGTGGCGAAGCGGTGTCTCTGTGACGCACTGCTACTGAAGGTACAGGGCTGCGCGCACACGACCGCGCTTATTCCCTGTTTTAAATAGACGGACGTCATATGACGCCCATCCAGAGCAAGAGCCGCGCCGCCTGTCCCGCAGCGGTTCCTTCTCTGACCTGCTGTTGACTCACCAACGCTCCCATAAACTTTAATGTGATGGCTGGTGATGCAGCAGTGACACAACAAGGTGTGGGACGTGGCGGCAGCAGGTGAGTGAATGCCCGCTAACAGGCGCTGCCATGATGGATCTGAAAAGACAGGTGCTCTTTAAATGTAAGGACTTATTCTTGCTGGTAGTTAGAATCTTCAATATTTGCAAACAAAATTAAGGCTTCCTGTTTAGAATAATAAGCTGTCAGGTTAGTAAATATTCCCAAACTGGGTCTCTTTTATGACCTGCTGCCATTTTGCACCTCAGGAGAGAAATAAAGCACTTCAAGCTATGTGCAGAAAGATCACAATAATTTATAAGCTGCTTCGATTTCACTTTCATTTTTACAGCTTACCCTGCCTCCTCACACTTGGAGCCTGGTGCATTTGCATTTCTCTTCAAACAATCCTACAGTTTGTAGTGTACATAGATTTGCTAAACAATGTGATAAAGGAATTTTCCTGTGTTTTTTTTTTTTTTTTTTTTTTTTTATTTCATGGTTACTGTGAAACTGTGTAAATGCATAATGCAGTGCATGTTATCTCAACCTGCTTGAATTCATTGAATGAGTTTACTTAAATGTAAATATTGCAGAATAATACATCCTTTCATGTTTAATAAACTAAATTATTAATGTATCTTAAAAAAAATCTAAAATCTAGTTTTCTTACTCCAAAAGCATTTTATTAAAATGGCTAAAAATCAAAATGGTTAATTGGCCCTAGTATGTGTATGAATGTGAGTCCTTTGATTGTAAGCTCCTTGAGGACAGTGACTGATGTGAAAAAATGATATCTATAACGCACACATCAGGAAGGCTGGCAACTCAGATGCTCTTGAATAAAAGTACAGGCTATACGTTAACGCATTTTTGGGTAAAAAGCCTTCATAAAAGCTTTCATGAAGGCTTCTTAGCCGAAACGTGTCAGCCCATAGCCTGTACCCATGTAACTAATAAAGTACTTTTATTCAAGATCATCAGTCGCCAGCTTTTCTGATTTTAAGTATCATATCTGTGGGGCCTGAACATATATATATATATATATATATATATATATATATATATATATATATATATATATATATATATATATATATATATATATATATATATATATATATATATAACACATATACACACTGTTGTGCTCATAAGTTTACATGCCCTGGCAGAATTTGATTTCTTGGCCATTTTTCAGAGAATATGAATGATAACTAGGGCTGCATAATTGAACGATTAATTTCTCGATTAATCGTTCATTTTTTTGATCAGTAGGCTGCCTGCCCTGGGGCCGTTTTGGGCCAAGCTGTGGCTGCAGCGCAGTCCTCCTCCTCTTCTTCCTTCTTCCTTCTTCCTTCTTCCTTCTTCCTTCTTCTTCCTTCTTCTTTCTTCTTTCTTCTTCTTTCTTCTTCCTTCTTCCTTCTCCTCCGAGAACGGGACTTTTCTCACAGTGCGGCCAAAGTTTTCACACTCTCAGCTCCGAGACGCACAGCGGGAGATGCCCGCAGACTGTGTAATCCAGGCACTAACTACAGTGAGGCTGCGATTATGGCCACGGTGAGGCTGAGTGTGACGTCCTAGCCATGCCCCGCTATGTCCGGCTTCGGCCGTTGCCATAACAACGGTGTTAAATCAGTTAAAAGTAGTTGGGTCTGTATGTGCGTTATAATCAAAATGAATCGATTAAAAAAACTTTCTTGTTTGATTAATAGATTTTTTTTTTTTTTAATCAGCAACAGCCCTAATGATAACACAAACTTTTTTTCATTCATGGTTAGTGTTTGGCTGAAGCCATTTATTAATCAACTGTGTTTTACTTTTTAAGTCATAATGACAACAGAAACTATCCAAATGACCCTGATCAAAAGTTTACATACCCCGGTTCTTAATACCATGTATTGCCCCCTTTAACATCAATAACAGTTTGAAGTCTTTTGTGGTATTTTGTGATGAGGCTCTTTATCTTCTCAGATGGGAAAGCTGCCCATTCCTCTTGGCAAGAAGCCAACATAACATGAACTGCACGTTTGAGATCTCCCCAGAGTGGCTCAATGATATTGAGGTCAGGAGACTGAGATGGTCACTCCAGAACCTTCACTTTATGCTGCTGTAGCCAATGACAGGTGACTTGGCCTTGTGTTTTGGATCATTGTCATGTTGGAATGTCCAAGTACGTCCCATACGCAGCTTCCAGGCTGATGACTGCAAATGTTCCTCCAGTATTTATTGATAACATACTGCATTCCTCTTGCCATCAATTTTGACTAAATTTCCTGTGCCTTTGTAGCTCACACATCCCCAAAACATCAGCGATCCACCTCCGTGTTTTACAGTAGGAATGGTGACTCCTCTCCAAATGTAGCATTTAGGATTGTGGCCAAAAAGCTCAATTTTGGACTCATCACTCCAAATGGCTTTGTGCCAGAAGGTTTGAGGCTGGTCTCTGTGCTGTTTGGCGTATTGTAAGCTGGATACTTTGTGCCATTTGCGTAGTAATGGCTTTCTTCTGGTGACTCAACCATGCATGCAGCCCATCTTTCTTCAAGTGCCTCCTTAGTGTGCATCTTGAAACAGCCACCCCGCATGTTTTCAGAGAGTCCTGTATTTCACCTGAAGTTATTTGTGGGTTTATCTTTGCATCTCCAAGTTTCCTGGCAGTTGTGGCTGAAATTTTAGTTGGTCTATTTGACTGTGGTTTGGTTTCAACAGAACCCCTCATTTTCCACTTTTTGATTAGAGTTTGAACATTGCTGATTGGCATTCTCAATTCCTTGGATATCTTTTTATATCCCTTTCCTGTTTTATACAGTTCAACTACCTTTTTTCCGCAGATCCTTTGATAATTCTTTTGCTTTCTCCATGATTCAGAATCCAGAAATGTCAGTGCAGCACTGGATGAAAGATGCAAGGGTCTGTCAGGAGTCCAGAAACTCATTGACCTTTTTACACTCTGTCTCTGTCTCTGTCTCTGTCTCTGTCTCTCTGTCTCTGTCTCTCTGTCTCTCTGTCTCTCTGTCTCTCTGTCTCTCTGTCTCTCTGTCTCTCTGTCTCTCTGTCTCTCTGTCTCTCTGTCTCTCTGTCTCTCTGTCTCTCTGTCTCTCTGTCTCTCTGTCTCTCTGTCTCTCTGTCTCTCTGTCTCTCTCTCTCTCTGTCTCTCTGTCTCTCTGTCTCTCTGTCTCTCTGTCTCTCTGTCACTCTCTCTCTCTGTCTCTCTGTCTCTCTGTCTCTCTGTCTCTCTCTCTCTCTCTCTCTCTCTCTCTCTCACTCACTCACACTCACACTCACACTCACACTCACACTCACACTCACACTCACACTCACACTCACACACACACACACACACACACTGCAAGCAAACATCACAGGTGAGGATGGTTACATTTTTAATAGCCATTCAAACCCCTTTGTGTCAACTTGTGTGCATGTTATCAGGCCAAAATGACCAGGGTATGTAAACTTTTGAAAAGGGTCATTTGGGTAGTTTCTGCTGTCATTCTGATTTAAAGAGTAAACACAGTGGAAATGGTGTGGGTGTGTGTATCTGTTAATTGCTGGTGCTATAGCATAGAAGATCCTGTAATTGATCGGGAAACCATCTTAAAAAAACATTAAATAAACAAATGCAGCGCTATGTTATATACCGTATTTATCGGTGTATAACACACACTTTTTTCCCCTTAATCAGGGGAAAATCCTGGGTGCGTGTTATACGACGATCTCCGCTGATTGGGAGCGGAGCAAGTGCCAGTGATATACACATAGCCGAGTGTACTCTGCCCTACTGACAGTCAGGGACGGGACTGCGAGAGGAGCCGAGACTTGCCGATTACACTCGGCTTTGTGTATCTCGCCGGCGCTTGCTTCTCTCCACTCACAGCGGAGATGAGCGCCGATTTTAAATAAGCGGCTGGGCAAGGCTGCAAATGGACACTGATAAGGCTGCATTGATGGGCATTTAAATGTAAGGTTTTTTTTTTTTTCCTTAAACTTCCCTCCTAAACTTGGGGTGCGTGTTATACGCCAGCGCGTGTTATATGCCGATAAACATGGTATCTAGGGCTGCAACTAACTATTTTCATAATTGATCAGTTGGCCGATTATTGTTTCAATCTGATAACCTTAAAAAAAGTGTGGTGTAATATGTAAAATTTAAAAAAAAATGAATTCTTATGCAGTGGTGAATATAAATAACCAACTATATCAGGGATATGCAATTAGCAGACCTCCAGCTGTTAAACTACAAGTCCCATCATGCCTTTGCCTCTGGGTGTCATGCTTGTGGCTGTCAGAGTGTTGCTACGCCTAATGGGACTTGTAGTTCTGCAACAGCTCGAGGTCTGCTAATTGCATATCCCTGAACTATATGGTTAGGGAGCAAAATCTCTAATCCATTCTGAAAATAACAGACAGAAGAGATATACTGTATATACTATTAGAGATTCAATCTGGTAAATATCATCAGACTCGGATCACGTTTTTTATTTAGACCCCTTTTACACTGGGGCCCATGTAATGTGCCCTGCCTCCATGTAAAGGTTTACTTTAAATGTATTTGTAATGCCTATTACCTCCAGTCTATCAGTCTCCACCTTCTCTGGGTTCAGATGCTGATCTTCTACCTGCACACAGTCTTTTAAAGTAATGTTTAAAAAAAAAATACAAACATGTTATACTTGCCTGCTCTGTAATGGTTTTGCACAGAGCAGCCCCGATTCTTCTCTTCTGGGGTCCCCCACCGATGCTTCTGGCTCCTCCTGCCTTCAGAGTGCCCCAATGGCAAGCTGCAAAGTATAGTATAGAGCTCCCCCTATAGCAATGTAAAAAAAACTACTGCCTTTTAGACCCACTCACTTCCTGCCCAGGACTACATGAGGCATTGCTCCTCACACATTCACATTCAGAAGTTCTCAGTGACTTACTGACATGGACGGTGTACTGACCTGTAGTGGTGACTTACTGACATGGACGGTGTACTGACCTGTAGTGGTGACTTACTGACATGGACGGTGTACTGACCTGTAGTGGTGACTTACTGACATGGACGGTGTACTGACCTGTAGTGGTGACTTACTGACATGGACGGTGTACTGACCTGTAGTGGTGACTTACTGACATGGACGGTGTACTGACCTGTAGTGGTGCTGCACTCTATTTCCTGATGTGTAAACAAATAATGCATTCTGTATGCAGGCCAACTAATCAGCTGGCCGATTAATCGATTATGAAAATAGTTGACAACAATTTTCATAATCAATTAGTTTAATTGATTAGTTGTAAAAGTACTAGTTATATCACCCACTCAGGTGAAAAATATTTATAATTGCCGTGGGCAATGCGCGAGTGAATGTTGGCGCAACTTGAATTCCCAAAGAATATAAATGGTGAAAAAAAAACTATGAATGAAATACTTGTCATGGTTTTTTTTTTTTTTTGTTAATAGTGCAAAAAATAAAAAACGCAGAGGTGATTAAATACCTCCAAAAGAAAGCTCTATTTGTGGGGAAAAAAATTTAGTTTGGGTACAGTGTTGCACTATCGCGCAATTGTCTGTTAAAACAAGGCAGTGCCTGTCATTAAGGCAAATCCTTCCAGGGCTGAAGTGGTTAATGAAGGTACAACATTTAGCAACTCACATGGTTGATTAAAAGAGGCACATCTAAGGCCTCTTGCACACTGCAGCTTGAAAAAGCTCAGTACAGCTTATTTTTTTACTGAGCTAAATACATTGTAATGTGCCTATGCACACAGGCACGTAAACGAGTGCCCTGTGTAATTCAGTAAAAAAAAAAAAATCTGTATTTTTGGGCAGTAATTAATGCCGCATGCGCACATTTGCGCGAAAATCTCCATTAGCATGTTGTGAACTTGAGAATAAGTTTGCGTGTGAAAATGTGCAAAATTGCGCAAAAAAATGCGCAAATACATACAAAAAAAGGCTGGAAAAATAGATGCTTAAACAGGAGTATTGTATGCAAGAGGCCTAAGCATGCGGGCATCCAGGGGAAAAGCTGTCCACATGGATGTAATAGACCATCTTCCGCACCGCCGGCTCTCACCGATGTCAGTCTGCAGTTGTGACCGGGAAGACTACCCTGCAGTTTAGCAATCTGAAAGCGAGGCTTGAAGCACTTGTGGAACGCAGAGTGGAAGGAATGATGATGGTGGTGCGTAGAGTATGTGGACAGCTTTATCCCAGATATCTGCATACTTAGATGTGCCTGTTTTAATCATCAACCATGTAAGTTACTAAATGTTGTACCTTCATTAAATGTAACCATATTGCTACACTTAAAGGCGCCTCCTTTTTTTATTTTTTACACTCAGTTGTGACATGACGCTACTTGTATATTATTATTATTATTATTATTATTATTATTATTATTTCAGGTACTTGTATAGTGCCGTTAATTTATGCAGCGCTGTATATATGTGTGTAATATTATATTATACATTCACATCAGTTCCTACCCTCAAAGAGCTTACAATATAAGGTCCCTCAAAACATCGCTTGTTCATAAAGTCAAATTTTCTAAAAAAAGAAAAAATGCTGGTCTTGCAAAACACTCTCAAACCAAGTTACTCTCAGTCCAAGGTTTTACTGTATTTTGGATGTGGGTCCACTATTAGATTGTAGGTTCATCATGTGCGTGGGTAACTCCACTGCTGATATCTGACACAGAATACTTTTGTGCTCCGCCTTCCCTTTTTAATAATGCAGACGTTTCCTGGGCCAAGCATTAGCTGGAGCTGTGGGAGGTAAAAAACGCTTACTCTGCATCCTCTTTACAAGACTGTACAAGGCAGATTATAATTAGACACAGTTGACTAGGAAGCTGGAGCGCTGGTGGCCTCATTTGAAAACTATAGGATGGCATAGGAGATGAGATTTTCCTAACTTTTTTTCCATCTCCTCTTTTCCCTCCACCTCTTTCATTAATGCGTTCTTTCAAAGTGATCAGTGTCATTGCTAGGCAACTGGGAATGCTGATATGCCTGGCCTCCCGTCCCTCCCCCTTTGTCCCACAAGGATAGACTCGGCATTTGCCCACTTTGTCAGGCTGCTCTCTCCCTGCCACACATCCCACTATGGACCTTGATCTTGGAATGGATAAACATCAATGTTTTCCTATGAAAGAGCGAAGCGTGTGCTCAGTGATCTGGCAGAGGGCATGACTAATGCTGGCAGGCTTTCTAAAGGAAATTCTTTTACAATCCAGGAGCAAGTCAGTGAGCTTCTCCTGCACACACCACTCACAAAGTGCCTTCTGAATTCCTTCCCATACGCTGGAAATACTGCAGTTTCCTTCTGCTGGAGCATCTGAGACTGCAGAAGACGGGTGCTCTGACACCATCTAAACGCTTCTTTGTCTGCGCACACTGGGAGGAAGGTGAGTGCGGTGTACCCTTACTGGTGTCATGCATGCAGCTCGATTCACTGAAGGGAAATGAAGCCTGTAGGGACTTGGAAGTGGGTTGTATTTACTAAAAAAAAAACAAGGACACTGCAGTGGGGTCCTGCTGGCTCTGCAGCAGTGGGACTGTTTACAGGGAAGATACAGCATTGTGAACATGGTAAAAAGAATTGACATATAGCATGTTTTAATGATGCCACTGCTAAAAGCTTTGATTTTTGCAGTTACCAGTAGCAACCAGTGTAAGCTTAAGTCATTGGTGTGGTTAGACCAGTACTGGTTACCGTAAATGACTGCTATGTGCATTATGGAATATCTGCACTGTGCTGGTTTTAGCAGCAGAACAAAGTTATTCTGAAAGGTTAGAGAACGTAATATAAACACATATAAGCCTGGTGGATTCTGTATGATCTTTGTATACACTAAACTGGCCATGGCAGGTTTTTATAGACTCCGATGCTGGAAAGAATGCTGTTGGCTCTGCTTTCATAAGTGTTGTGAAGTGTGATGCGTGTCCCATAGAGGACGTGTTAGAAAATCCATGGGTCGTCCAGGAGAGAAGGTAAGTGTTGGGTGGTAGGATGCGGTTAAATTGGCTTGCAGATATTTCTGTGCGGAGATGGGTGTGCTAGTGACGTTGTGTGTCACTTCTATTCTAATCCTCATCAGCACTTGGCACTGACAGCACATACTGGAATGTTGTGTTCATGCAGAAGAAAACACGGCTCATGCTGGTGTATTGTCTCACCTCTAGAGTGTCCCCTCTCTGGACGCTCCCCCCTCCTTCCCAATAAACAGCCAGCCTGTGATCTACCAGTCATAGTGATGCCTTCTTCTCCAATGATCAGCACAGATTACATAGGGTAATACCTACAGATGGGTTCAACACCCTGGCCTGTAGGAAACTCGTACGGAGAGACCTATGGGGACTGCCATTACTGTCACTCATTTCAAAATGCTGGCTTTTATTATCTTCAGAGTTATTGACTTTCAAAAGTTAAAGTCTGAAATGTCATAACATCTATTGTGTGTATTTTAGGTGAGGGACTTGAAAAGCAATGACATTATTAGGTTTGCGTGATGGCCTGGCAAGTAGCGTTTAAAAGATGGGTCAACAGTGGCATATATATATTCGGTGTTCGGTGTTCCCTTTTTAAAATCAGGGTGAAATCGTGGGTGCGTGTTATACGCCTATCCCTTGCTGATTGTAAGCGGAGGATCGAGCCGCCGAGATGCATAGCCGAGTGTACTCTGTTCACCGTCACGCCCAGTCCCGCCCTATGATGGACATGACACAGGGACTTGGCGTGACTGAGTGGAGCCCAGCCGAGTACCCTCGGCTATTCTCGGCTCCGCTCGGGACTGCGAGAGTACCCGAGTGGCGCCGAGAGGACCCGGCGCCATTTTTAAACTGGAAAAATGCAATAAAAAGGCTACACTGACGAGGCTGAAAATGACACTGGACAAGGCTGCAGACGGACACTGATAAGGCTGCATTGATGGGCATTTAAATGTGTGTTTTTTTTTTTCCCTAAAATTCCCTGCTAAACTTGGGGTGCGTGTTATACAACGGCGCGTGTTATACGCCAATAAATACAGTCTCTCCATGCTTTAGTTTGCCGAGCAATCACTTTAAAAAACATCCCCCTAGCATTTATGGCTCTGGCCGTTTTGAGTAAGGGCAAATGATTTAGTTAGAATTTACTGGAATCCATCTGTCCTTAGCTTGGGCGTGCAGGCAGGAGGTTGTCTTTATCTGAAAAAACTCTCCTTCCCTCCTGAAGGCTCCTGGGCTGTAAGGTCCCTTTTCACACTGGCGGGATCCACCTGCTCAGTAGGGGATGTCTCTCCGAAGATCCCTGCTGAGCAGACAGATGACAGGTCTGTGCAGAGCGTACACTGACACAGCCTGCTGTCCTCTATGGGGTGTCCGTTTCCATTCGACTGTCATCCGTTTCATTCTGCCAACCTGATGGGGAACAGATCCCCATCTGTCTGTTTTTAGCAGACAGGATTGGATGCCGGTGGGTGTCAACGGACAGAGCAATAGATGGTCCGAAATGTCAGTTTTTCAGGTGGACCAGATCGGTCTGTCTATGTCATAGGCCCCTTTGACACAATTTGCCTAGGCCTAGGAACCAGGAAGTAACTACATAAATGTAAATAATGTTAAAGCCAGTAAACCTATACTTTCCTGTTTAACTGTTTAATCTTTATAATGAAAGCATTAGTAATGTTGATTGAGTGATTTCCGCTTTAATGCCCCCTTTCTCAGCTGCACATACTTTTCTTTTGTCTCTCATTGGCCCCTGTGAACTGAAACACTTGCTGTATATAAGCTTGTAGCCCCTCCAGGCAGAGTTACACAGAGCTTAGCTTGTGTGTCATAAACAATAATTGCCTTTCTTTTGGAAGGTAAAGTGCTGATTATCTCCTTCAGCCTTTTTTCAGCCACTTCCTGTCTACAGGCACTGGTTCTAGCATTGGCTATACATCACTTCTCTGAACTTCCTAACTGCAAATATGTTGTATGTTGTATCGTGTCTGTACTGTCAGAATGGCCACGTGTAGGGCTTGTTTACAACACATGTAGTTGTGTGTAATACAGTATGCTAATGCAAGTTAACTTTTGTATCCCAATGGAGTGTTCATGTGTTTTTAAAAAAAGTATAGCATACTTTTGTTTGTTCCAGTGAAAAAATGCAGTATGTTCATTCAACTCGGCAAAAAAAAAAAAAAGGCCAAAGACATAAAGAATCACCAACACATGGAAATGGGCACTGCACACTGAACAAAGGAATTGCGATGTAAACAAGCCCTTACATTTTGACATGGCGACAACTCAGAACCAATAAAGCCTCGTACACACACTTTTTAGGATGACCGAATGTCCGATGGTAAAGCTAAGAGGTTGATAACAATGCGAAAAATTTTCGTAACGACAGAATACAATGTCAGAAGTGACGTAACGTGTTGAATAGTTTTTGTATTCCTTCGTTTCTGAGCTTGCGTGGTCTTGCTCTTAAGATTATTTTTTTCCTACGAGAACCGTACTAATAAAACGAAAATCATATGTTCAGTTCACATCCGACAAAAACATTATAGTCTGCACATCCAGCTTTTGTCTGATGAAAAAGTGAAATCGGCTGTTGAAAGCACCGCACTAACGATCCGAAAATCGGCTGACAGCTCATCGTACGAATTTTCCAATCTGATTTTCATATCGTGTGTACGCGTCTTAAGAGACCTTTATTACAATAGAGAAAATCACTCAAAGTGTGTGTGTCCTCTAATGGGACTTTCAATTTGGTCACTGACAGGTACTAATGTATAAGGTAGAAAAGTAGTAATTTAAAAAAAATTATTTATTGTTGAAAAAGGATAAAACATACCTATGACATAACACAATAAGCATCTAAAATAGATGCACATTCATGGATATAAAAATATAACCTTGACCAACTCTATTGTGTAATGATAAACAATGGACAAAACCCAACGTTTCGAGGTATTTGGGGGTCAACCTCTTCTTCAGGGGTAATAAATTTGGTCACCTCAAAGTTTACATCTATCGTCATTCAGGAGAGAGGACAAAATTTATAAACCCATACAATGCATTATACAGTTCACTGTACTTTCAACATCAGCACCACAAAGATCATATATGTAAAGTAATCAAATTAATCAACAAATATAAGATAGTTGTATAGGTACTGACTATGTGTGTTAATAAAGAGCTTTCCAAGAACATCCACAGCATCCAATGGGAGATCGATCAGCCGCAGCCCCAAAGAGGCTGCCCAGATCCTCCTCCTCCTTGGGTCCTCTTGTGATCCTGGCCCCTCCCTCCTTTTCAGTGACCCCACAGCAAGCAGCTTGCTTTGGAGGCACCTGAGCCGAGTCACAGCCCCCTGTGTCCATTCAGACACTGAGCCCCGACCAGACCCACCTCTCCCCTAATTGGCTAGATGACTTTGAGAGCAGCGGGAGCCAATAGCAGAAAATTACTTGGAACTAGAAATATATAAAAAAAATTTTTAGCAGGGACCCAAGAGAAAATAACGATCGTAGCAATTTTTTTTTTTGTCACAGTATTTGTGCAGTGCTTTTTCAAATGCAATTTTTTTGGAAAAAATACACTTTAATGAACTTTAATGCAAAAAAACACAATGCATAACCCAATTTTTGGTAAAATAAAAAATATTACCCAGTGTAAATGCCAAACATTTCACGCTTTAAAATTGTGCACGTTCGACAAACTACAGTACTTAAAAATCTCCAAAGGTGATGCTTTACATTTTTTTTACAGGTTACCAGTTTAGAGTTGTTGAGGAGGTCAATTGCTGGAAATATTGCTCCTGCTATAATGTTCGTGGCTAAACCTCACATTTTGATTTGAACTCTGTTTACATATGCGTGTGCGACTTGCATATTTGTTCGCTTCTGCTCTCGAGTATAGAGGGAATGAGGTGCTTTTATTTTTTATTTTTTTTACACTGTTCCTTTTTATTTTATTGATCACTTTTATTCCTATCACAAGCCATGTAAACATGCCTTGTGAAAGAAAAAAGGGATGAAAAGTCCTGTTAATGGGGAGATCAGGTGTCTACAACCCCAAATCTCTCCTGTACCTTTTTAAAAGCATCAGAAACATTGATCTTATGCTTTAATAATAAATGTAATTGTTTACTTCCACCCAAGACCGGAAGTAATGTTGTGACATTGCTCCGATCTGCCTCATAGAGGTGTTTTTTTTTTTTTTTTTTAAAGGGCCCCGTTCCCTTGTGCTTGCTCGCAATGGCGAACGCACGTGTTCGTCCCACATGTATATGTAAACTGCGATCGCACCACACATGTGGAGTATGTATGTCAGAGTGGGAGCGATAATTCTAGCACCAGACCACCTCTGTAACTCTCCACAGGTAACCTGTAAAGGCTTTTAAAGCGTCGCCTATGGAGATTTTTATAGTTTGGTGCCATTCCGTGAGCGTGTGTATTTTTAAAGCATGACATGTTTGATATCTATTTACTCGGCATAACACCGTCTTTTATATTGAACCAAAAATTGGTTATTATATTGTGATTGTGTGCATTACAGCGTATTCCAAAATTGCCTTGTGCAAATACCGAGTGACATGAACTGCAAAGTCCACCATTTTATTCTCTAGAGCCTCTGCTAAAAAAAAAAATATAATGTTCGGGGGTTAGTAAGTTTCTAACAAAGCTGATTTTTAAAAGTAAGCAAAAAAGTTTCGGAAAAGGCCTGGCCTTCGTCCCTGCATGCTCCACAAATCCAAAGGGTCACCACAGCTCAGCAGTATCTTGGTAGACTCCTTTTCACAAGCGTGTCCTGCTCCAGCATGCTCTGTCACAGATGGATGTACCCTTTTGTGATCACAGTATCTGTAGCTTGGTTTGGAGGCTCTTTCCCACCGAAAATCTTTGCGTTCCAGGATCCACTTGAAGACGTTATAATCTTTGGAAAGCTTCAAAACCAGTTTTGCCCCCTCTTATCGGATCACCCCGGAAGTGAGAGAAACCCTTAGTACTTAGCTGCTTGTTTCCCCCCTTAGGAACCACAATCTATAAAATGGGGACACATACCTCCCATCCAGGACACATCCCTGGCATCCTGTACAATAGATTTAAATAGTATTCTTTAAAATTTTTAAAAGGATAACATTAGTAGATCTGTGTTTTTCAGGCCCTCACACAGCAATTAAATGGTAAAGAAAAAATACAAAACCAGTTCCTGACTTTCCTTTTTAATGCCTCAAACTTGTTCCTCTGAATCTCACAGGATTTTTCAGGTTGTGTGTATATAAATGTAGCAAGGTCCCAGGCCTCCTTTGCTCTGAGAACCTCCAGGGCTAGGGATAGTTGACATCCTTCTGTATGTAGTGGGTTGTGAGGCATGGTGGGTGTAGAGTAGGTAAAGTCATTGGGCGCAAGACACTTATTGGATGCAAAAGAGTTTATATTTCTTAACCTTTTTTTTTTGGAGGGTTAGGGCCGGGACACGACACCTTTTTTATGTAGTTGCCAAGTTCAATTGGCAGACTGAGACTTCAATAGGACAGCTGTACAGGGAAAGGCATCCAGCAAGATGCCACATCTGCATGTGCACGAGAGCTGTCTCCTATGGCAACAGTGTTTAACAATTAACACAAAGCTTAACAGTTCCTTTTATATTCCACTACAATCACTCTTTGTAGTTCTTCAACCCACTGAGCTCCTGGTCTCTCACTAGACCCCCTGATTCACTGCCACTGAATCCCTTGAGCTCCTCCAATCTTCACGGTAGTATCTTCCTCAAGCTGCACCCCCGCTCCCCTGCTGGGTTCCTAGCTTGGCACTCAAGATGCCTCTCAAGCGTCACCCCACTGGACTGCTCGGTCCCTGGCTTGATGCCCACTGAAGCTTCCCAATTCTTCACCGTCCCTGGTTGGTGGAATACTGCTTCGGTACTTGTTTCAGTTACTCACTGGTCCCTGGTAATTAGGCGGCTAGTCCTTTACTGGCGACAGCTTCCTCTGTACCTCTGACCACGACAGGTTCTCTGGCCGACAGAACTGTCACTTAATGTTGGACTGAAAGCCGCAGTCCAGACTCTGCGCTGCTCTCTTGCTTTTGGATAGGCCCTCAGACAGCCTAGCAGCTAGATGTGCCCGATATAGGCCTAATCTCCGGCCTAGCAGTCCTGGTAATACAACACACGTCCACCCAGACAGCCATCCAGGTGGCTGAGAACTTAGATCACCTGTCTCCACCCGAATATATAGGCTCTCCCAGCAGGCCAAGGGTTTCAAGAAAACCCCTGCCCACTGGCTGAGAAACCACATATACCCATAACCTGACCTTGCGTTGCCCTTCTCATATCTAGTACCACCAAGTACCCGGCCACCTCCTGGTAGAAGAGAAAAGTGCAACGAGGCCAAACTTGGGGCGTAATCAATAGATCACTAACAATCAACCCGGATAATTAGTCCTGGTAAGTAAATTTGTGAGGAGCAACCCTGCCTGAACTCCAGGGTGCTGCATAAATTACATTTACGATAAAACCCCAATTCCAAATATGTTTTTAGAGGCCTTGGTATGTTAGAAGCTGTAAAAAAAAAAAAACAGGGCCAGTGCGTTCTGGAGCAGCTATGTTTTGGCAGATAACCCTGGGTGGTGTATGTGGGGGTCTGCAGGCAGGTGTGTATGCTGGGTTGGTGATGTCACAAGGGGGTGGTGCCACCAGTTTGTCACCGGGTGGCCCGTCCCTTACTAGAGCTGCACAATTAATCATTAAATTGTGATCTCGAGTCTACCCCCCTCACGATCTTAATCCAGCATTTCCACGATTTATTCATGTAAGTGCAGAGCCATTCTCTGCTCACTCACAGCGGTCAGAAAAAAAAGCCGGCAAATGTTTATCAACATTGTGAGCGCTGGGAGGTAAATATAAACAAAGTATCATTTGGTTCTTTTAAATCAAAGGAATGAACTTCGGTCTGTAAATGAGGTCATTTTAACCACTTAAAGACTAAGCCTTTTTCTGAAACTTGTTGCTTACAAGTTTAAAATTTGTATTTTTTGCTCAAATTATTTAAAACCTCAAAACATTATAAATATTTTTTTAGCAGAGCCCTAGCGAATAAAATGGTTGCTGCAATATTTTATGACGCACTGTATTTGTGCAGTGGTCTTTCAAACGCAATTTCTTGGGAAAAAATGCACGTCAATAAACGGTAAAGTTAGCCCAATTTTTTGTATAATGTGAAAGAGGTTATGCCGCGAGAATCGTATTCTTTTTTTCTAAGCAAAAAAATTGTGATTCTCATTTTGGCCATAATCGTGCAGCTCTACCACTTATCTATTTAAAAACTGTCATGGCGGTAGCCTTCGTCGTGTGTGCAACCTGTTTTTTTTTTTTTCCTGGTGCGGTGGGCATTGTGAATGACAATGGATCTACATCGGGGGGACATTGTTCTTTCATTTTTTAATAAACCAGGGTTGTGGTGAAGAGGCCAACATTAAAAGCACCCCCCCCCCCATGTTGAGAGCATGTGGCCTGGTATGGCTTAGGAGGGCGGGTGCTCTTCTCCCTCCCACCCCCCCTTTCCTGGTCTGCCAGGCTGCATGCTCGGATAAGGGTCTGGTGTGGATTTTGGGGGGACATGCTTTGTGTGTGTGGTGTGTGTGTTGTTTGTTTTTTTTTTTTACATTTAGTTGTCAGCGGGGAAGCCCGTTGACAGCGGATGACTCATCCGTTGTTGACGTGGCAGCCAGCTTCCTGGCCTGCTCCTTAACCAGCTATTCACTGGTTAAGGACGCCAGCGGCTGCGCTCCTTAACGCTGCAGCTTCTAAATGTAGCTTACACACTAGGCTTAACGCCGGCAAAAAAATGCTAAAACATTAGTGTTTTTTGTCCAGTGTTTTTACAGCAACGTTTATCTTTCTAGTGTGCATGAGGGCTAACAGTCTTTACATTGAGGAACATTGTTCTGAAACTGTTCGACAATTTTTAGATGCGGCTTTTCACAGATCGGTGATGATTTTATGCCCATTTTTACATATGATACTATGACTTTCAAAGAAGGCTTCTTGTATCCAATCCTGTTGACTTTTTGCCAATTGCCCTAAGTCCAGCTATTGGGCTTAGGGTAATTGGCCAGCTCTTTCTTGTTAGTACCACTTGCTTTGCCAGCTTTTTGTTGCTTTGTCCCAACTTTCCAACTTTTTTCCGTCATGTTGCTGCCATCAATTCCAAAATTTACCACTTTTATTTTTTATTTTTCGCTCTAAAATGGTACATTTTTCTCCAGTTTATTTATCTACTGTTGATAAAATATGGGTTTAAGATTTTCAAATCTGATACATTTCATAGAACAAATCTTCTGAAATATGGGACATAGCCCATGGTAAATATTATATGGGTATTCATGTTCCGCATTACATTTTACAGCAATTCATATTCAGTGTTGATGGAACAATACATTTAGATATTCAATAATTCATTTCACTAACATTTATTACTATGAATAAGCCAACTGCATTCAGTGAAAGACTGCACGGGGTCAAAAATGCTACTTATGAGAAAACAGTCTCCATGCCTAACGCAGATGGGTCAATAAATCTTTATTTAGATTTAGTTTATATAAATGCTAATTTTATTACATGGAAAAGAGGAGGGGAGGTGATGATATGATTGTCTTGTATTCGTAGAAAATTGGAAATGGTGTTCTGTGATGGTCAGTCAACACCCCCCCCACCCCTCCTTTACCTTTGGTCAGTGTGCAGAGGGAAAGCTGGATGTGTATGTATTTATTTTTGGGGAATAAGTGGCGGCGCTTTATGAGCGGTTTTAACCCTTTTTCAGCCGCAGTTAGTGGCGGTTAAAAGCACCCCGCTAGCAGCCGAATAGCCCTGCTAAAGCATAGCTAAATATAACGGTGCTTTACTGCTGACGCCTCAGTGTGAAGGTAGCCTTAGGTTTTACCTACCTCCTAAAAAGAAATCAGATTTGTTTGACAACGTCTGTCTCATGAATCTGTGCTGTCTGTTGCTTTAAAATATTTTTTTCCAGCAAGAACTAATACATGTGTTTTTTTAAAATTAATAAAACAAACAGTATCTTCCCAACTATAGTCCCTAAAAATTAGATACAATGGCTTTGAAATGACAGGGCTCAATTCTTTTCGGATCCGTGCGTGGATGCCATCTGGTCCAGGTTCTTTATCTACCTTTTATTCTATCTAAATATTTCTGGACCGTATCACTTTTGAGCCATTGTGGATCATTCGGAGCTGTGTCAATTCCATCCCCATTATGGACATGAGCTCCCACATGCTCCTTTTGTATACACAGAACTGAAGAAAGTATTAACTAAATTTGCCTTTGCCTTCATTTTTTTTATAGTACTAATTTTATTGCCAGGTAACCAGTAGTTCCAATGTTGTGAAATATTCTGCCTCAGTTAAGGTGTTTTGCTGTAAAATAGAATTTGGGGCAGGCAATACCTGAAATGTAGTAACACAAAGTGCCTTTTTGGTTTTTGATGCAGTTTGGTAGAACTGCTAATAATATAAAGATGGGTGTTGACCTATTTAATCAATATGGGAGAACCCTTAAATTGCTCTTCTGATCTCGGAGAACCCTATTATATCTAGAGCATATGTTGGTGTGATTGTCAGCGGGAAGAATCCTCCTTACAATTGGGGTCAGTAGGAACAATCCCCCCTTAAAGATTGCTAAAAAGATCATTGGTGTCAATAGTTTCTCATCTGAGAGGCAGAAGTTACCCAATGATCAAGGAATCCTTAGCAACCTCTGGAGAAACCTTTTGAGAAAGGCTGCCCTAGCTCTTTAAAGATCTGGTTGTGGCATGTTTGGGATAGTTCTGCATGGCTGTTGGACCAACTGTTGCATATCTGTACCAGATCACTGTCTAAATTGTGTGAAAAATTTCCCTAAAAACCTAAAGGTGCAATAGGGAGCTGAAGCTGCTATCACGTGACCGCTCAAGAGATTATAAGGTATTTTCTTTTACAAAATGCATACAGCATGTATAAAACCACAGGGTAGGTAACATTCTTCGGCCTTTAAAGTGGGGTTCACATTAAAAAAAAAAAAAATTAAGTCAGCAGCTACAAATACTGCAGCTGCTGACTTTTAATTGGACACTTACCTGGTCCAGGGTATCAGCGATGCGGGGGATTGAAGCCCCGGTCGCCCCCCCTCCCCGCTCTGCGGCACCAGCATTCTAACTGTGGGCGCCCGGCTGTGGCTTCACAGCCAGGTACCCACTGTGCATGCGCGAGCAGCGCCGTGCTTTCACTGACCCCGCAATCATCTGAGACGTATCCCAGATGATTGACAAGAGGGAGGGGGGAGAGATGATCTCCCTTCCTTCGCCAAGGGAAGTGATATCACCAGCCCACGCACCGAGAGAGGCAAACTACGAGGGACCCCCTAGCAACAGGCATTTAGAGGTGAGTAAAAAAAAAAAATTTTCTCCATATTTTGTTTATTTATTTTTTTAAACACATTACTATTTTTTTTTTTTTTTTTGTTGCTGCTGTCCCCCACTGACTCTACATCAAAAACTGGTGATCAAAGGCAGGTGATCGCTCACTCCACTGTGACCACAGAGCAGTGACTGTCGGTCACCTCTCGGTGCTTTGCCCCTCCATCGCTCACGGGAATGTGGAGAGGGGGGCTGGCTCAGGCTCTCAGGCCGAACCAGCTGCCAGTCCAGACATCTGGTTGGATCTTGACACTGGGGCACTGGCAAAGCCTGAGCCAGCTCTGTTATCAGCTTGCTTTAGCTGAATCTGGGTCACAGTAGTGTAGAACTAAGTGCACTCCTGTGATCCATGGGAGAAGTATGGCCAAAAGAGCTTGGGCCATACTACTTTATATTTATATTAAGTGGAAGCCTAAATACTGGGGGAAGTACCAATGGCTGTATGGAAATAACGTCAACGGAGACTTGTTCAATAAGTGGAAGCACCAGATTAGGCCAGCGAACCCGCTTACTACTTTTGAGAATGATGGTAAAGAGTACTGGGCTATAATTTTACATCGGAGCAAAATAAAAGGCTGATGGGAGCGACACACCCTACTTCAATATGTTCCCATATACAGGAGATGTCATATAAGTTCCTGACACGATAGTATCGTACACCGGTTCGATTGGCTCAGATATATCCATCGGCGGATCATGTTAACTGCTGGAGGGGATGTAACCAAAGGGGTTCATTTCTGCATTTGTTGGCATTGCCCAAAGATTAAAGTTTTCTGAGAGGAGATAGCCCCCTGGTTTAAGAAAATGACTTAGACCTGTAGAATTCTTTCCATTACATTTTCTTTTTCATGGGATGCCATCATCTGCTAGGCTTTCTAAGAGAAGTGTTACTCCCAATTTGCTAAATGCAGCCAAAATATTGATACCTAGATTTTGGAAACTGTTGGATGTCCCACTATAATGGATTGGAAAAGGGAGGTAGAAAAAATAGAAGCAGAGAGATGGATACATAAGGTTAAAGCGGTAGTAAACCCGCTGACTTTTTTTTTCTCTTTTTTACACCTGTAAGTGACAAGGCATAATGAGCTAGTATGCGGTGCATACTAGCTCATTATGAAATACTTACCTTAAAACGAGGTATCTTAATAATTAGATGTGATGGCTGCATAATTTTTTTCTTTGGCATACCACCTGTTTTGGAGTGCCCCACTCTAGATGAATGAACATAGGGGGCACCTTTTGGACAGCTGGATTGTCAGTCTGGGGGTGGTATTCGATGCACAAGCAGATCTGGATGCACAAAGGCCCCTTTCACACAGCGTTTTTCAGAGCATCCATTCACTCCTATGGGGCAGCGGTGACATTTCCGCTGACACCCACTGCTATCTGATCCTGTCCGTGAAATCCAGGCGGATGGAGACCGTATTTTCCATCCGTCTGGCGGATCAGATTGGATGAAAATGGACATGCGGTCTGTTTTTATCTGATCTCCCCATAGAGGAGAGCTGGGCTCTAACAGGTCTGTCTCTGCAGTGAGCGGAGGCAGACCTGTCATTCGCCTGCTCAGCGGATAGATCCCCCCGCTAAGAAAAGCAGAGTCTGCCGGGCGGACCGCCCGTGTAAAAGGACCCTAAGAAACTGAAGCCAAATTACAGCTTGTACTTTATAAGCAATTACAGCAAATAGGTGGTTTTTTTTTTTTTTGTTTTGATTTTTTTATAGATTTTACATGACCAAAATCTGATCATTGCAAGCACCCCGGTTAGTGTTAAATGGTTTGTCTTATATCCTCCATGTAACTGAAACATTTTGATGGAGAGATTGTTCTTTTGAAAAACAGGCTTGCTGGCTGGATCACCAGCAGAAAAAAAGCCTAAACAAGAAAATGAATGCAGCCAACTAAGGAAAGTTAAGCTGCAGTATACTGAATATTTGTTTTTGGGTTTAAAGGAGAAAAAAAAAATTAACAAATGCACATTTGCAGGAAAAAAATAGTGCATTTATCATTTAGAATTGTTTTCCCTAAGGAGCCTGGAAAGCATTGTACCTGTGATCAGTGAATCAGGGATGTAATGATAGACTCCTGCAGACAAGTCCTGCAGCTTTCAGCCCGTACCTCCATACGGGCTGACTGTTACAAGCTGCAGGTCTTGTGAATGAGCTGAGGATGCATCAGTGACCTTGCAGTCTATTCTCAACTACAAGCCGTCGGCAGCAATGGCTAATGGTAGGTGTATTTTGTGCATTCACAGAACACAATGTGTGGGCGGAGCCACACATGGCCACATTTTCAAATGGTGACAGTGGGTGGGCAGAGAAGATCCCCTGCTCGCTGTCACAGGGAAGAGGGGGGAGAGTCTGTAGCTGCTGTAACATACGGGTTGAACATGTAACCTGTTCCAAAAGGGGAACTTGCCCTTTAATACAACTTTAAGGTGTAATATGTAACTGAGTTAACTTCTTTTTTTTTTTTTTTTTTCGTCGCCTCTTTATTAGGTGTGAGCCTGGATTCTACTAGGTAACAGCTGTTCTTTTATACAACAAAATCGGAAATGCTTTTGTTTTTTGCTCAGTTATCCATGAAATGTCAGTGTGTATTGAAGGAGGCATTCACTCTGATCAATGATCCCTATTTTCTGCTGTGTACCTTGTCTCCATGCAGGGGCATGTTATCTGTATTTGAAGCATCCATGGATTAGAGATACATTTGTTTGCAGAAGTTGGATCAGTCTTCACATTGTTTTATCAGTTTATTTTAACATGACAATCTCTAACGTCTTTTTACCGCAAAAATGTCAATATATTCAGGCTCTGAGCATTCATGTCTGTTAGTGGGCATATTCTGGCATGCTAGCTCACCCTTTATTAAAGTGAGGAAAGTGAATCTCTTTATAGCTATGTAAAGCAGATGGTTAAAAGCGGTTTTGGTTGTGGGCTTTTTTTTTTTTTGATTAGAAAATGAAATTTATATGGGTGCTAAGTGTAACCTCTGTTTTTTGACTTTTTCATTTCTTTAAAGTGCTAACTGACTTTCAGCAGTATTAGGCCCCATTTACACTGCTACTGTTAAACGTATGTTCCGAGGCAGTTGGACGCTTTCTTCAACTGCACCTGAACACATTCAATGTTATCTTATGTGACCATGTACACAGTTTAGTTTACAGTCGTTTTTAGGCAGTTGCGTTTAACAGCCTTTCTTTGAAGGCAAAAAAATGAGTTCAGACGCTGAGGATTTCCACGTTTCAGAGGCCAAATGCGGTAGCAGCGTTTTAGCCGCGTTTTTGTTTAAGCGTTTTTACAGGTGCCCTATTTTTTGACATTAAAAATCTCAAAAATGATGGCAAATGATGAAAAACCATTAACATTTTTTTAAAAAAATTGTAATTGCTTGCAATGATTCATAGACCATTTATATACCCTAATGAGCCCTTGATCCAATCCAGTACACCACTAGCATTGCTGTTACCTGAAGTATAATTGGAATTTGACCCATATGTTAGATTTGAACAAACAACTTGTGGCAAGTGGACAATCCGCAACATGTGGCAGGTGACGTGGCAAGTGGACAATCTATATGAGGCTGCTGTGCATCATTCAACGTCACAATCTCTCTTTCCATGCCTATGCTGACGACACCCAGATCTACTTCAAATTATCTAAGAAAGGGGCGGAACGGGTCACGCTGGCCTCCTGCCTGGAGGAAATCCAATCCTAGATGGGTGCCAATTTAAAACTAAATGGCTCCAAAACTCAATATATCTTCAGTAACTAGGTGTATTCCAACTTGTTTCCGTCCTGGGCAGAGTCTTTTTAACCTATTCCGATTCCGGCCACTCATTTTAGGGACCTGGGTTCATCTTTGACTCTAGGTTGAACTTGCTCTCTCAGGTAAATCAGGTGGTGAGTTCATGCCATTTCTACCTGAGATCGACTTTTCGCTATATCACAGGATCTGATAAGATCGCCATGGTCAATGCCATTATCAGCACTCTAATGGACTACTGTAATGCTCTGTACTTGGATTTCTCTGCTTGTACCTTCTACAAGCTCCAGTTGATTCAGAATGCTGCAGCAAAGTTATTGACGAGTGCTGGTCGTCGTGACCACATCACTCCATCTCTTAGATCCCTGCATTGGCTGCCTGTGAAAAATTGGATGACTTGTCCATAAGGCATTGCATGGATGTGGCCCAGAGTACCTGAAGGGAAAATTGTATCAAGTATGCGCCTACCCGATCCTTGATCACCGAATTTGGCCATATTAAAGATTCCAAAATTTAAAAAGAAAACTTGTGGAGGGAGAGCATGTGAAGTACAGGGAGCTGCATTTTGGAACTCCATGCCTCTGAAACTGGGACTTGAGAATGGTTTTCAATTTCTTTCGAAATTTCAGAAAATCAAACTTTTTGTATAAGTTTTTGGAGTCGCCTAATTTTATTGGGGTGTGTTGGACAGACCCACAGGTTTTGATTTTGTATGCTGCCATGCTAGTATACTGGCTCTCTTAAGGACTTATAATGTCAATGTCTTTTGTTTTGCGCATTGAGGCCTTCGGGTAAGACTGCATAGGTCAAGCGTTTTAATAAATAAATATTTGGCCATGACAGGTTTGTATCAAGTTACAGCAACCGTTTCTTTAACCCCTCCCCCCCTCCCAACCGTAAATTTTCCCAGCAGAATGCCCTCTGCAGAAAATGAAATAATTAAAACTACTCTTTTGAAAGATCCCAGCCAACACTTTACGTGGCAGGTGGCTGGTGGCATTCAATACTGACTATCATAGACAGCTCCAGTACCCAATGAAGGTTGGGATGAATCAGTGGATGAATTAGGTTTACTTTATAGGCTACAGTTGCATCTGCAGTGCTATCTAATGCTGTAATCGGATACAATTACAGTATTGTCCTTTGAATAATTTAAAGATTTTGTTTAGGTGTACAAAGCAAAAGTACTTATCAAGTTAACTGACACATGCTTCTAAACATGATTCGGGCATCTAGGCCACCCCGACACCGGTCCATGACCGATGATCTTTATTGCTTTATTACTTTGAGTCGCCGACCTGAAAAGTATTCAAATCAGATTTTCTTAAAGCGGAGTTCCACCCAAAGGTGGAAACTTGGCTTATCTGCCTCCTCCCCCACCTCCAGTGCTACATTTGGCACCCTTCGCGGGGGAGTGTACATGTCCCCACTTCCGAGATCTTATCGCTGGAAGATTGGCCGCTGAGCCATTCAGATAGCACAGTAGGTAACCAGCTGTGAAGCCTGAATTCTTCACTGCCTGCTTCCCTTACAACAAATGGCAGCGGCAGGACTTGAGTCGATTGAAACATTGACTGGGGTGCCGACATTGCTAGATTCCAGGACAGGGTAGTGTCCTAATATTACAGTCCTACAGTATGTGTACTTACATTTTTTGCTGGGACGGGGGGATGGTGGAACTCCGCTTTAATCTGAAACTGCACTGAGTGTAGGCCTGTTTGAGGTCAACAATTTGTGAAGTAAAAAATTAAGATTGCCCAGGAGCTTGTACCTTTTTAAAGTGATTCTAAAGGACAGATTAAAAAAAAAAAACACGTCTTTACCGTCTACAGTGAAGGGGGGAAAAGTATTTGATCCCCTGCTGATTTAGTACGTTTGCCCACTGACATATGATAAATCTAATTTTAATGGTAAGTTTACTTTAAAGGGGTTGTAAAGGTATGAATTTTTTCACCTTAATGCATTCTATGCATTAAGGTGAAAAAGCTTTTGAAAATACCACCTCCCCCAGCCCCCCCGTTTTACTTACCTGACCCCTCGAAATTCGGCTGCTCGTTCACGTCCTCGATTCCGCTGCTCAGCCTGGCCGCTGATTGGCTACAGTGGATGGATTGGAAGCAGCGCAGCCATTGGCTCGCGCTGCTGTCAATCACATCCAATGACGCAGCGCGCTGGGGGGTGGGGCCGAGTGATACAGCGAGCGGCTATAGCCGCCCGCTGTATCACGGGAGCGCGCCCGCAATAACTAACCACCATGCGAGGGAGCTCGCATGAAGGTGGTTAATTATTGCGGGGAGGAGCTGAGACAGCCGCCGAGGGACCCCAGAAGAGCAGGTTCGGGGCCACTCTGTGCAGAACGAGCTGCACAGTGAAGGTAAGTATAACATGTTTGTTATTTTTAAAAAATAAAAAAAATACCTTTACAACCCCTTTAACAGTGAGAGACAAAATAACAAATATCCGTAAACGCAAAAAAAGTTATAAATTGATTTGCATTTTAATGAGTGAAATAAGTATTTGATCCCCTATCAATTTGGAAGATTTCTGGCTCCCAGGTGTTGTCCATACAGGTAACAAGCTGAGAAGCACTCTCTTAAAGGGAGTGCTCCTAACCACAGCTAGTTACCTGTACAAAAGACACCTGTCCACAGAAGCAATCAATAGGATGACAATCTCTCCACCATGGCTAAGACCAAAAAGCTGTCCAAGGATGTTAGGGACAAGATTGTAGACCTACAAAAGGTTGGAATGGACTACAAGACCATCACCAACAGTTGGTGGGATAATTCGCAAATGGAAGAAAGACAAAATAACTGTCAGTCTCCCTCGATCTGGGTCTCTATGCAAGATCTCACCTCGTGGAGTTTCAATGATAATGAGAACGGTGAGGAGTCGGCCCAGAACTACACGGGAGAATCTTATCAATGACCTCAAGGCAGCTGGGACCATAGTCGCCAAGAAAACAATTGGTAACACTATGGACTAAAATACTGCAACACCTGCAAGGTGTTCCTGCTCAAAGCACATGTACAGGCCCGTCTGAAGTTGGCTGAACATATGAATGATTCAGAGGATAACATGGTGAAAGTGTTGTGGTTAGATGAGACCAAAATCGAGCTCTTTGACATCAACTCAACTCGCTGTGTTTGGAGGAGGAGTAGGAATGCTGCCTATGGCCTCAAGAACACCATCAAACATGGAGGTGGAAACATTATGCTAAGGGGACAGGACAACTTCACCGCATCAAATGGATGATCAAAGGGGTCAATACCTTTTTTCACTCATTAAAATGCAAATCAATTTTTTAGCTTTTGTGAAATGCGTTATTCCTGCATTTTTTTTTTTTCTGTCTCACTGTTAAAATAAACCTATTATTAAAGTTAGACTGATCGTTTTTTTTTTCAGTGGGCAAACATACAAAATCAGAAGGGGATCAAATACTTTATCCCCTCACTGTATGTGCAATGGTTATGCACAGAACAGCCTGATAATCTTCTATTCTTTTTGGGCTTCCTACTAGTGGTCCTGGCCCCTCCCCCCGGCTAAGTGCCCCTAATAGCAAGCCCCTTGCTATGGGGTCACTCAAGCAGGCTCACTCCTGAACTGCTCTCTGCATGTCCATTCGCACGGTGCGACACAGCCCTGTCCCCTGCTTTTTCCTTATTTGCTCACTGGCTGTGATGGACACAGATTTATTGTAAAGTCTTCTCACATAGCATTTACTTTTTCACCTGGGTGGTTTTCAGAGCTTTCTGGATAACTGGTTAATGAATATCTCATTCCTGAGCCTTTCCTTTAAATTGTTTATTGCTGGTAGTAAAGTAACTAAATATGGTTGTGTTTTGTCATTTATTACCAAGACAATGAAACAGCAAAACTAGACAGTAGTCTAAAAATGTTTTACCAGGTTGTGCATAACTGATTAAGTGTCAACATGTTTAACCACTTCAGCCCCGGAAGGATTTACCCCCTTCCTGACCAGAGCGTTTTTTGCGATTCGGCACTGCGTCGCTTTAACTGACAATTGCGCGGTCATGCGAAGTGGCTCCCAAACAAAATTGACGTCCTTTTTTTCCCACTAATAGAGCTTTCTTTTGGTGGTATTTGATCGCCTCTGCGATTTTTATTTTTTGCGCTATAAACAAAATAAGAGCGACAATTTGGAAAAAAACGCATTATTTTTTACATTTTGCTATAATAAATATCCCCTAAAAATATATAAAAACATTTTTTTTCTTCAGTTTAGGCCGATCGTATTCTTCTACATATTTTTGGTAAAAAAAATCGCAATAAGCGTTTATTAATTGGTTTGCGCAAACGTTATAGCGTTTACTACATAGGGGATAGTTTTATGGCATTTTTATTAAAAAATTTTTTTTTACTAGTAATGGCGGCGATCAGCGATTTTTATTGTGACTGCGACGTTATGGCGGACATGTCGGACATTTTTGACACATTTTTGGGACCATTGTCATTTATACAGCGATCAGTGCGATTAAAAATGCACTGATTACTGTGTAAATGACACTGGCAGTGAAGGGGTTAACCACTAGGGGGCGGGAAGGGGTTAAGTGTATCCTAGGGAGTGATTACTAACTGTAGGGGGATGGGCTGTGTGGCTGACGTCACTGATCTCTGCTCCGATGACAGGGAGCAGAGATCGAGTGACACTTGTCACTAGGCAGAACGGGGAGATGCTGTTTACAACGGCATCTCCCCGTTCATCCGCTCCGTGAGGCGATCGAGTCCGCAGGACCCGTGACCCGACTCACGGAGCTCCCGGCCGGCGCACGTTCGCGCCGCCGGCGGCGCGCACGCACGGGCACGGCGGGAAATTCAAATGGACGTACAGGTACGCCCATTTGCCCAGCCGTGCCGCTCTGCCGACGTACATCGGCGTGCGCCGGTCGGCAAGCGGTTAAAGTTAGAACTCCAGACAAATGGTGTATCGTACGTAAATGCAGATCTGAGACGTAAATTGAGGCTCCATGCACACTAGCGTTTCACTTTTTTTTTTTAATTAATTAATTTTTTTCCTAGAAGCTGTTAACATTTTTTTTCTGCTCCTAGAAGCTAAATAGTGTTATCCTATGTATCCATGCCCGCTACTTTAGGCCATTAGCATTTTTTGAGCTTCAGCGTATAGGAGCCGAAAAAATTTGTAGTGTTTGGGAGCGTTTTCCTGTAGGGAAATAACCCCAAGGCTCCATGCACACTAGCATTTTTCATAAGCTCCAAAAAAAGCTAGAAAGGAATGCTGGATGAAAATGCTGATAACAGCATTTTTCTGACAGCTTCTAGTAGCATTTTAGAATCCTTTAGGAAAATGAGCATTTTATTAGCGTTTTTGCTTCTGTACATAAGAAGAAGAAAAAAAGCTGTTGGTAGCATTTAAGTAACATTTAGAAGAAGCAGTTGGGAGCATTCAGCGTTCTTCTGCTGTAAAAAAAACACTCCAAAAAACTTTTAGATGCTGAAGCTCAAAAAATGCTAATAGCCTAAATTAAGTTGCATGGACACAAAGGATAACACTATTTTTAGCTTCCAGCAGCAAAAAAAAAAAGCTAATGGCTTTTAGGAGCTTAAAAAAATGCAAGTGTGCAAGGAGCATAAACGCTACTAACAGCTTTGTGACATTACAAACACTTTAAATTGGTATTACCCCAAAAAACCCAAAATGTAATATATTGCAGTTTACCAATCATTAGATGTGGCTGCATTAGTTTGTCTGGAGGGAGGAGTGTTACACATACTAGCTAATTTAGATGCGCTAACAAATTGCAAACATACTCCAGCTCGCATTGCAGTTATACAAGCGTTAAATCCCAGTCTTAAAAAGCTTTTACATAATTAAAAGCTAAGAGAGCTCATTGTAACCACCCCTGGCAGTTGGAAATGGTTTGTTCATACACTAACTGCTACATTTGCAGGAGAGCTTGTTTTTTTGAAAATTAGACATAGTGGCTGCATCACAATGTGAAAATAAGGGAGAGTGTAAAAAACATGCCATGCTTGGGAAGGGGACACTTGCAGGAAGGAGAAGCCGAGAGCGCCGATGTAGGGACTTCCAAAATTGAGGTAAGTGACTGCTCTGTGCATACAGTTGCACAGCACAGTAGGTATAACTTTTAACTAAAAACAATTATCCTTTAACTTTTGCTTTAATAAACCATTTTTTTTTGCAAGCAATGATAATACATGAATTTAACCCAGTATCAGACTATTTAATTCCCGATACATCAGGGCTGGAGCGTGAGAGGAAGAAACATTTGAAAGGGACCAATAATTGAATGCGCTAACAAGCATGTTAAAAAGAGAAAAAAGATAACCGATGAGCTCATCGCTGTGCTGCTTCTCCTTTCAGTGTACACTCAGACTGGGGAAGGTCTTGGACACCTCGTGCTAAGAGAAAGTGGGTTGAATGATGCTGGACAAAAGATCGTATATGTAACTGCCTCTAAAAAAAGAACCAGGTGGACAGTTACATGTAGGATTTGTCTGTTCCAACCTGAGAGGTGAATCTCTTGCCATCGGATTAAGCGAATGCAGCCATGCTATTACACCAGTGATTGTGGCCAGCCTTATATGGTTTTTATGCATTTCATGTAAGCCGTTTATGGAGCTTAGTCCTCTTTCCAGGTTTTCACGTCATTTTAATAAAGGGGGTATTCTCTCCCTCTCTCCTCCTGCGGTCCACGTCTGTCTCCTCCTGGGTCATGGTTGTGGTCACTCTGGTCTTATGATCGTTGACGCCATTTGTTCTCATTAAGTGGGGTAACTTCTTTGTTAAGCAGTATCTCTTACTGAAGAAGCTGATCATGAAACGTGTTGAAGCTTCTACTTGTTATGCCCCATTGTCGATTATTTTCCGAGGTGTGTCTATAGACGCCTGTTATACTATATACTTTGTGAGGCATGTACTGTAAGCCTCCATTTACCCAATAATTCTTTTAATGTCATAAGATTTTAACTGATGCCTATTGTAATAAATTTTCCTAAATACAACTTGTGTTTTGATTTGGCACCTTTAGGGCTCATTTACACTTCAGACATGGCTTCAGACATGCTCTCAACACTAGTCAAAGCCCCAGTCAATAATAAAAAATGGTTCGCTTACAGTCCTGTTTTGACCTTGGTTTGCTTTGCTTCAAAAATTTACACCCCATGTCACTTAAGGGGTCATGCACACTGCAGCTCAAAAAGAAAGCTGCTTTTATTTCAACTGGAATAAGCTTGTGCTTTTTTTGTGCTCCTTTTGCATGTTTTTATTGAGCTTAATTGAGCTTCTTTGAGCTTCTCTTAGCTTTTTTGAACATAAGTGTTTTTTCACACACCCTTCCCTCAGCCGATTCTTCCAAATGTTTTTTTAATGTTTTTGGGAACTTAAAAGAATTTTATGATCGAAAGCTCCTCTCAAAAACGTGACTTTGGTGGGTTTTTGTTTCTGTCTGTAAGAGCATATGCCTGTAAATTCATTAAAAAGCCATAGTGTGCATTGACACATTGGCTACCATGGAGGTTAGTTTCCAGGCTGAAAAAAATGAGCGCTTAAAAATGCTCAAAAGCCTGTAATGGCCTCTTCCTTGAGCTTCTTTGAGACTCGGTGTGCATGAGCCCTTAGTAGTGCTTCAAAGTGTCTTTAAAGCCTCCATACAAGTCTGACAAAGCTTGCTTGAAGCACCTACAGGTTTTGAGGCTTTAATTTCACATTAGCTTCACTTTTGTATTGAAGGTATTGCAGATATGAGATATACACAGGGCATCTGCCAAGCTTCATTAACCACTTCCCTACCAGGCCAATTCTGACATTTCTCTCCTACATGTAAAAATCATCTTTTTTTTTTTTTGCTAGAAAATTACATAGATCCCCCAAACATTATGTTTTTTCAGCAAAGACCCTAGAGAATACAATGGCGGTTGTTGCAACTTTTTATCTCACACAGTATTTGCGCAGGAATTTTTCGAACGTGGTTTTTTTTTGGGGAAAAAAACAGTATTGTGTTTTACAAAACAGTTAAGTTAGCCCAATGTTTTTGCATATTGTGAAAGATGAAGTTATGCCGAGTAAATAGATACCTAACATGTCATGCTTCAAAATTGCACACGCTCATGGAATGGCGCCAATGTTCGGTACTTAAAAATCCCCATAGGCTTTTTTTTACTGGTTACATGTTTTGAGTTAGAGAAGGTCTAGGGACAAAATGATTGCTCTCGCTCCAACGTTCGCAGCAATACCTCACATGTATGGTTTGAACACCGTTTTCATATGTGGGCGGGACTTACGTATGCGTTAGCTTCTGCGTGCGAGCACACGGACAGCGGCGCTTTGAAAATTTTTTTTTTCTTATTAAAGTGGATGTAAACCCGAATTATTATTATTATTATTTTTTTTTTTTTATATATATCGTACTGTAGAGTATAAGATTTCCTATCATTTGAGCCCAGTCTTGACACACAGAGTTAATCCATCTCTGAGCAATCCTCTTTTATTCAGTGAGAAAAATCTTGACAAAGTGAGAAACTTTGTCAAATCCTCCCCCTTGCTGTGAGTGACGGCCTAAGACACGGGCAGTATTTTTTTAATTCCCTCCCCCACTGCTTTCTTCAGCAGCTCTGCAAGGATTGGCTGTTCCACACCTCAGCATGATTTGGCATGCTGAAGTCATGTGGTTACTTAACTGTCTTTTCACTGGATGTTAGAGATCATAGCAGAAGTTGTGTTAGAAATACACAGGGGAGTGTAGAGGTTGGCGGGGAGTCTATTGACATCATGACTCCACCCACCGAGCTCCAGACAACAGACACACCCACAGAATCTGCAGTTTTTCGGGTCTCATAACAGACAGAGGGGAGACATTTGATAGGTAAGGATACATGCAGGAGGCATGTATATCCTTATAGATAACCCCTATGGCAGTAGTTTAGAAAGGATGACATTGGGTTTACATCCACTTTAATTATATTTTCCTTTTTTTATTTTGACACTTTTTTGAATAAAAAAAAAAAATTTGATCACTTTTATGACATGTCAGGTGCTCTTAATAGTGAGATATGGGGTCAATAAGACCCCATATCTCACCACTAGGCTGGGAAGCCTGAAATAAAAAAATAAAATAAAACGATCACCGCTTCTCAGCCGAAGCAGCGCCGTTTTTTTGAATGGAGAGGCTGGGCGTGACGTCATAACATCGCTCCCGTCCTCCGATGATCATAGAGACTCCGGCGACCATCTGGTCCGCCGGAAATCTCTATGATCTACATCCAGCGCCGGCGGATCCGCTCTCAGCCTCATCAATCGTAACAGTGAGTCGGAACAAGCACCGGAGGGCGGCGGGAGGGGGGGGGGGGCGTCCCCTCTCGCCTCCCATAGGAACGATCAAGCGGCAGAACGGCCACTATGATCATTCCTATGGTGTGGAGATTCGCCGGCTGAAACCGGCAATATCTGAATGATGTCTGTAACTACAGGCATCATTCAGATATACCCGCTCAAAGCCCAGGATGTCATATGACGGTGGGGCGGGAAGTGGTTAAAGCTTCAAAAAAGCACAGTCGAAGCATCAAAAACACATCAAAAAAGCATATTGAAGTGGTAGGTAGTTAAATGTGTGTTGAAGTCGAAGCAAGTATAAACGAGCCCTTAGTCCCATTATTCATGCTGAATTGTGTGTGTGTGGAAAGATATATCTATATACCCAAGATGTAAGGAGACTTGAGGGGGTTCTTCAGGCAGTACTGATGTTGTGTGAAATTTACCAGCTGGCATCTCACACTTGAGTACATTTAACATGGCTTTTAGCTAATACTATGAGTTTAGCTCAGGTTTGCATTTAGCTTTCTTTATTAAAGCAGCAGAGTTTTAAGGGCTATTGATCATTCATGAAATCGGAAGGTTTGGAGTTGGTTATTTATTCATTTTTTTCCTGCAGCCTGTTTTGCTTTTGTTTTTTAGATATTTTTTTGTAATTATGATGGCGTGTTAAGTGTAGAGCCTGTGAGTGCAGTCAAAGGCCGCATGACAAGGCTTGGGTAATGATCTATGAGCGGGCAAACCTTTAATTCCTGTGGGAGAAGGGACATGATTGAGACATTTAAACACTTTGTACTGGGGCACATCTGGTGTAATCTGTCAGCCCTTGTGCTCATACATTGAAAATGCTTGTGCTATTGCTCTTGTGGCTGGCAATTTCCAGAAATGGTAAATGACATTTGTCACTGCTGGATCTCTATTTGCACTGGGATTGGTCAGAATGTTTAATCTGTTGAATTGCCAGTAGCGGGCTTGTGTATGAAAGCTGTGATACCAGGAAATTTCTGATAGCCAATGGTAATCAATCATTGTCCCTGCTGTCATTTTTGCATCCCATAACTAAAAAAATATAAGGATTCTGCTGGTTTTCCATGGGCAACAAAAAATGTTTTTTTGTAGTGCACTTTTAATGCAACAGCTCTTTTTTAAGTAGGTCTAAACTCTGACTGGATATTTTTTAGCTTGCTAAAATGCGGTGTATCCTAAGCAAATACAATTTTCCCTATAGAATAGTTTTACATGGTGTTTGCATCTTAGTGTAGCTGATTTTCTCCATTGGCTGCATGTCGTTGTAAACCAGCTTTCTGATGGTGACCATGCCAGACCAATGCACGATGGCGCATATGAAATTGTAGATTTGGGAGTGAATTGTGGCCCCATAACAGGAAGTATCTGGATTAAATTGCTAAGCGCTATTTTGATAAAAGCAGAAGATTTAAATAGATTTAAGAAAATTTCAGAAATCACATTAAAGTGGAACTATAATTATCTCTTAATAGGCGTTAACTATTTTAATTCTTATGCTGGTAGCTTTAGTAAATAGGAAAGTATAGTTACGTAAACTTTTTTTTTTTGCTTCAATTGCTTCCTGTCTTCTGGCCTAAGCCAAAATGATTTCAAACATCCCTGGAGTCTTCATGGGCATTTTTCTTTCATGGGGAGGGGCTTTCTCAGCTAAGAACACCTGTAGGCCTGATCTAAGGGCCGAGGGATTCTAGGAAGTAAATGCTACATGAGTCATCTGTCCTTAGATATCCATGGCTAGAAATGCTAGGGGGGAGTTTTTATAAGTGAGTTCTCAACAAAATAAAGCCTGGAGACCTGGATGGGAGAGTTTGCCCTGAATAATAAAAAATGAATTAAACACCACAAACTGAAAACAGCAAGTTCTGCTTTAACAAGATGAAGCATATTTCCAGTTTGCTAAAAAAATAAACACTCAGTCTAGGTGTTTAAAAAAAAAAAAAAAGCATTTCCCCCTACAATGCAGCTATTTTTTCCCAAAACGTCTTTTAGGACAGCACCAGAGAGATCATTGCTCCTTCTCCAACAGGAAACACCTAGTCATTCCAAGCTTTAACAGGAGGCCTCCACACAGCTTCCTTCAGGTTTTTTTTGTGCGTTTCCCCCAGCCAGATTCACCTCTGATGGGAGCCTTGATCTCTCAGGGCTTTCCTGGGAGACAAAGGTTCTCACCTGTCAGGTTTTTTTTTTTCTTTTTTAGGAGCGAGATCCTCCCCCTTGCCTCTTGCTGGAGGGTCCTGTGGACTCCCTCTCCCCCTTCTGCTCCCTCTCCCCTGTACTGCCCGGGTGTGCTGCCTGTTATTTTCTCCAGATGGGTGGTTGCGGTGGTCCCCCCGCTGGCCGCTTGCATCGCGGGATGGGGGGGGGGCAAAGCTGTGCAGCCGTCATTGTTCTGGTGGCTGAGGATAGCCTCAGCTATGTCCTTTGTAGTATACAGGAAGAGGCAGCACTTCCAGGTTAGGCATGTGGCGTCATTTCCGGCCGTAAAGTGCAGGGGGTCACCTGGTGCTCTTAAATTTCTGGGTCGGCGCAGCGGCATTTTTGAAATGCTGAACCGGCTTTCTTTCAGCTACACATCCGCAGTGCGCTCTGCAATGGAGGATGCAGCGGATAAGGGGGCAAGCCAAGGCACCAGCAAGGCCAAGCTAAGGGAGTGTGTTCCTTCTTACTGTGGGATTTTTTCTCCTATGGGTGTACACCCCCCCCCCCCCAACGTGCTCCCTGGTGTATGTGTAGCTTAGTGTCTAGTGGGTTAGCTCTTCTGCCTAGCATAAGGGACTCCACGTAGTAGTGGTGGTGGTGGCTTGCTTGGGCACAGGGAAGTGGGATGTTCTTTCCTAGTGCACCTGGGTGTGTGTTTTTTTCGCTTTGTGCAGATTGTATTGCAGATTTAGTCAGGGAGGAGTCTCCATTCATTTGTGGCAATCTGGTTTCAACAATTAGGGATGAGGTCCGCGCCACCTTTCAAGCTTTCAGGTCAAACCTGAGAGAAGAGCCAGGCCCCTTTTTAGGGGAGCCTAGGGCTCCGCAGCCATCTGCAGAATCCCAAGGGGTTTCTCTGATACAGGGGGGATGTCCGATCTCCCACGATACTTCCCAAGAACCAGTTTCCTCCGCTCCAGATGGAACAGATTCAGAAGAGGAAGAAAATGAAGCAGATGCCACCTCTATTGCCGTGTACACACGACCGGACTTTCCATCAGAATAGACTCCGTTAGTCTCTCCGGAGTTCCGCTCAAACGGACTTGCCTACACACGATCACACCAAAGTCTGATAGTTTAGAGCGTGATGACGTACAACTGGACTAGAAAAAGGAATTTCAATAGCCAATAGCTTCCCTTGCGTAGTTTTTGGTTCGTCGGGATAGCATACAGACGAGCGGTTTTCCCGATAAGAACTGATTCTGTCGGAAAGATTTGAAACCTTTTCTGTTTCTAGGTCCGTCGGAATTTTAGAAAGAGAGTCCGATGAAGCCCACACACGATCGGAATGTCCGATGGAATGATTCCGTCTGACCTTTTCTGCCGGAAAGTCCGGTTGTGTGTACGCGGCATAAGTACAAATTGTCACTAGAAGAGGTAGGAGTACTCCTTGAAAGTAATCCATGCTACCTTGGGGATAGAGGAGGATAAAAAGCTCTCACTGCATGA
Source organism: Lithobates clamitans (assembly GCA_037952925.1). Taxonomy (NCBI): domain Eukaryota; kingdom Metazoa; phylum Chordata; class Amphibia; order Anura; family Ranidae; genus Lithobates; species Lithobates clamitans. Next base: position 10,087,930 of record JBBGZY010000031.1, on the reverse strand, counting down.
CCTCATGTACACTGTTCTGGGAGACTCAAAAGGCCGTAGGTTTCTGGGCCATTCGATAATCAGACATGATTAAAAAAGAATGGCTGGAACCAAAGAAGAAGCCATTTTTTTTTTCTGGCCCACAGGAGAAGATTCCTGTTTGAGGAAAATCCTGACGATATCTGGAACAAGTTTCGAAGTCATCTGACCTTGCCTTTTTGAAGATATAGGCACGCTAAAGGAGCCCATGGTTGAGGATGTACCTACTTAAGAGCCTGGCAATCGGTTATGAACAATCTGAAGCCAGCAATGGCAACAACATGTGTTGCTAGGAATTTAGAGCACTGGAATAACCAGATGAAGGCCCATGTTACTGCTTATTCCCCGAAACAAGAGATTTTGGACTCCTTTACAACTTTATCTGTATCAGTGTCACACATTGCAGATGCCTAGGCAGAGTTCATACACATGTCAGCTAGGTCCACAGCATTACCAAACTCTGCTATGGGGGGCTTTATGGCTAAAAATCTGGCCCTGGGATGCAGCGCCAAAAAAAACGGTTGTGTAGCATTCCCTTTGCAGGGGATTTGCTGTTTGGTTCAGATCTAGAATCCATTCTTGACCGCACTGCCGATTTAAAAAAAAAAAAAAAAATCTTTTCCGATCAAGAAAAAGCAGGTACAGACTCATAAGTGTTTTTTTTTTTTTTTTTTTTTCATCCTCAAAGGACAGCAGGAAGTTGAAACTCAGGGGAAAAAGGAAGCCATGGTCTTTCCAGAAGCCCAAAGGTGGGAGTCGAGGTGGGAGTCGAGTGCTCTTAAATCCTCCTATGCCTTCTGGAAAGTCGCAATGACTCCTTCCTCCCAGTCGGAGGAAGGCTGCAGGAGTTTCTTCTGCAGTGGAGAGGCATTACACCAAACCATTTTTATTCTAAACATGCTCTACCAGGGATATGTGATTGAATTCACAGAAGAACCTCCAAAAAGATTCTTGGTGACAAACGCACCAAGGGATCCAGCCAAGGCTCTCGCCATGAAGTCCCTAATCCAGGAACTAAGATCCCGGAGAGTCATTGTTCCGGTCCCTACAAGGGAGTTCTTCCAAGGGTTCTACTCGCACATATTCCTCGTTCAGAAACCCTAAGGGAAGTTCTGGCTCATCCAAAATCTCAAGATGCTAAATCGATCGGTAGAGTACCGAAGACTTCGGATGGATTCTATTCTCTCAATCAAACACCTCCAGAACCAAGGGTGCTACTTGGCATCAATAGACCTACAGGATGCCTACCTTCACATACCCATTGCTGCCAGGTCCCAAAAATATCTAAGAATGGCAATGAAAGTAAGGAAACGGGTGGTACACCTGCAGTTCAGAGCACTCCCATTTGGCCTATCATCATCCCCAAGAGTGTTCACAAAGGTAATGGCCGAAGCATTGGCACCTTTGCATCTAGAAGGAATCTGATTCCTTATCTGGACAACCTATTGTTTTTTGCTCCAACCAGAGAAATGCTTCAGCAAAACTTGGTCAGCGCTCGTGCCCACCTAGAGTCCATAGGATGCATCTTAAACCTCCAGAAGTCTAATCTGATTAACTCGCAGGAGGTGTTATCCTTGGGGTACCGGTTCAACACGGTGGAGCAAAAGATAATTCTTCCAGAAGAAAAGGAGAGAAAGCTGGTGGTAGTAGTAGTGTCTCTGTTGCAGTCCAGTCAACTCCTGTCCATGCCAGCACTGGGAACCCTGACCTCTTCCATTACTGCACTTCAGACCCCGGCAATGTTTCTTGTTGAAAGTCTGGGTTCACCAGCAAGATTTTGCTGGATTCGCTTCAGGGTCCCCACCTCAGTGAAAAGTAGTCTTTGGTGGTGGAAGAACCAGACCATATTTTAGTCAGGTCTGTTATGCTCCCTCCCGGTCCAAGTAAGGCTAACAACTGATTCCAGCTCCTGGGTGTGGGGGCTCCCATGAGCTGTCAATGGGCTCAGGGCTCATGGTCCACAAGAGAAGCAGTAAGATCTTCGAATTGGAGTTAACTAAAAGCAATAGAAATGTCTTTGCTGATGTTTGCCAGAGAAGTGTCTGGTCTTCATATACAGAACATGTTGGACAACGCCACAGCAGTGGCCTACATAAACAGACGGGGGCACCAGAAGCAGTTCTCTTTAGTTCCTAGCAGGACGTATTCTAAGATGGGCACAGCTCCCTATTCTATCCTGATCTGCGGTCCATCTAAAGGACTGTAAACAGGGTAGCTGACTTCCTCAGCAGGAAACCAGGTGTACAAGTCAGAGTGGAGGTTGAACCCGGAAATCTTCCATATGATCCTGAAGAAATGGGGGTGGCCAAAAGTGGATCTCTTCGTGACTCAGGAAAATGCACAGGTGTCTCTCCTCCTTCTTCCTGAACAGAACCGAGCCATCCCAGGGGTTAGATGCTCTGGTGCACAGCTGGAATTTTCACCTGTTAGGCCTTCCCCCTTTTTTTTTCAGTTGATCCCTCAGGTCATAAGGAAAATCTAGGAGGATACAACAGTAATCCTCATCACTCCCTTTTGACCCAAGAGAGCTTTGTTTTCATCCCTTCTCCAGATGCAACTCGAACCATAATGGCGCTTTCCATTGAGGCAAGACCTGCTGATACAAGGTCCCTTACTTCACCAGGATGTAGCAAATCCAAAGCTCACTGCTTGGCTTCTGAAGAGCAGCTCCTAAGGAAGAAGGGTTTTTGGATAGATTGGTTGCTACCCTCCTATCTAGCAGAAAGAGTGTCACCAGAGAAATTTATTCTAAAGTCTGGAAAGTTTTAAACTCTTGGTGCACTGCATCTGGCAGATCCTTAAAAGATATTTCTTCTATTTTGGAATTCCTGCAAGAAAGAGCACATAAGGGCTTAGCAGTCTGTACCCTCAAAGTTCAAGTTGCAGCGCTGGGGCTATTTTTATAAAAATCAATCATCGGAACCCCTAGTGATCAGCTTCTTCAAGGCCCTCACCCGGTCCAGACCGTTAGTGATAAGCTGTCCAAAGTGGGACTTATCGGTTGTTCTACAAGCCCTGACCAGGGAACCATTTGAACCTATTAATTTTAGCCTCCCTTAGGCTGATTACTTTTAAAACTTCTTTTTTTTTTTTTTTTTTAATTTTTTAATTTTTTTTTGCTATAACAGCTTGAAGAATTAGCGAGCTTCAAGCCTTGTCAATCGGGAGCTGTTTTTTTTTCTTCTAACTTTTCAGACCAAATTGTTCTGAAGACGGATCGGGAAAAAAATTAGGAAGGTCGCTTCGGTCCAAAATTGAGCTCAGGAGATACTTCCTACGTTTTGCTCTAATCCATCGGATAAGAAGGAAGAATTCCATACCTTGGATGTTAAGAGTAGTCTTAAGTTACCTGAAAGCCACTAGGGACTTTAGGCATTCAGACGCATTATTTGTTTAATATGCTGGCAATAAAAGGAAGACAAATTACCAGAGGAACCATTGCCAGATGATTGAGAGTGGTGATCAGAGGCCTATTCCCTTTCAGGCCAGGAGAGTCCAGTTGGTATTCGGGCTCATTCTAAAAGAGCTTTGGTGGTGAGTTGGGCAGAAAGAGCTGGTGCCACCCCCCCAAACAGATCTGTAAAGCAGCTACATGGATGAGTCTGACGACCTTTGCCCGTCATTATAGGTTAGGCCTCCTGACGGCTGGGGACCAGGCTTTCGGAAGGAAAGTCTTGCAGGCTGTTGTCCCACCCTAAATTGGGTATGTCTCGCTTATCCTCTCGGGTGCTGTCCTGAAAGATGTTTTAGGAAATTTTAAGTTAGACTTAACGGTAACTTGTTTTCCACTAGTCTTTCAGGACAGCAATAACCCGCCTTTCTTTGTTTCTGCAATATTATGATATAACTCTTGCTTATGTGTTGCAGCTGGGGCTGGAGATTCTCTTCAAGCAACTGAAGGAAGCTGCATGGAGGCCGCCTGTTAAAGCTTGGAATGAGGTGTTTCCTGTTGGAGGAGGAGCCATGATCTCTCGGGCGCTGTCCTGAAAGACTATTAGAAAACCAAGTTACTGGTAAGTCTAACCTGAATTTTAGTGCAGTCCCCTGCAGTTATTCAATCCACCTTTTTCCTGTGAGCCTAGGCAGTCACAGGCATACCCACATCTCTCTGCGCATTACTACATTGGTCTTGAGTCCCTGTAAAGTACAGAACAGAGCGGCATTGATGACACTGCCCTGCTTTCTTAAGTATTGCATATCATCATTGCAGAGAAAACGCTCAGGAAAAAGTCAAGTGAATGGGTACAGCTCCCATTTAACGCTTTGTAAAGTTTATGTTTTTGCACCTGGTCTATATAGATGCATATTACATGCCTCTGGCAGGGATGTTTCCTCCTGATTCAATGAAAGTAAGTCGCATACATTTGTGTGACCACGGTTAGGCCTTCTAAAAGTGCAGGGCAGCTGCATAAGTTATGTGGTTCAGGATCTGAGAGAATAGGCTTGTCCTTTGTCTCATAATCTTGGCTTTGTCACAATAGGAAAGAGGTCCCTTTCTACTCATATATCCCCTGTGTGAATGAATCATTCATAAAGGTTTGCAATTACAATGGTTACTGAAGCCAGTATGTCAGATAAAAAGATAGCTAGGTTAGTATTGCATGCGATCAAATTACATATTCCGGTAGAGTAAAATGCAAGCGGATTTTGGAGCAGCAGGAATGCGGTTTAGTTTCTTTTATGACATGTTCTAGCAACGTAAAATGCATGCAACGGCACACAAATGTTAGATGACCCTTGGTACTGGCGCTTATGTCTACAATCCTTGTAGCAGTCGTCCGTATACTATAAAGTTAGGCCTGTTTTTGTTTTTTTGATTTTTTTTTTTAACCCTGTAAACATTAAAATTTAGTAAAGTGAAGGTGGCATTTTTTAAAGTACTGAAGGTTAGCTAATTTTAGTTATGTTGTACGTCTGCAACAAACATCTGCTCTTGATCAGATGTGAGATATAGATATAACATTTTTTTATAATATAATTTTCTCTTTCTGCCATAGGTGAGGACTTCATTAGAGGGACCCTGTGATGAAGTCCCCGCCTATGGGACGTAACTCGTAAGGGCTGAGCAACAGTGTAACATCATCCAGTTTAGCCATGCCTTTGAGTACTGGGTACTCTCGTATAGATTGCTTCCCATGACATGCAGAGTGTTTACATTTTGATTGCCTTTATTTTTTGTAAGTGTTTTTAAGGTGGTGGTTTGTTTTTTTATGGCGCTTACAGAGAGAGGTAGAGTAAAAATTGAATTGCCTATTTACAGTGGAGATGGAGATTGTTTGCTGACTGGAGTTTCTGAAAGGTTAATGAAGACCCCTTATGATTTTGGGACCGTATTGGAAGGTGTCAGACTTGCGTGTGAGCAGGAAGCAGTGGTGGAATATTTTTTTTTTCTCACACAAGTGTCAAGAATGGATTGATCACACTGCATGTGCATGGACACAAGATTTTTAAAAAATGTTATGCCAGTGCTATTATTGCACATTGTTATGCTTCGTAAATAGAAAATTTACGTTTTTTTATCTGCACACTAATAATGTTTGTGTAATGTTTTTTACATCTGAATTATTTTGCACTGTTGAGTACTAGGACCTAGAAAGTCTCTGATGTTTAGATCCAGTTTAGAATCAAGTGTATCTTCTGGCGTCCAGGTTAAACCTCAAACTAGTTAAGATTATATCCAGGTGCAGGGTTTCCCTGGCGAAGCATAGGATTCTCTGGTGGCTCCATGAGATCAGTACACCTTAGGGCTCTTTCACACATGGGGACCATTCAGGTCCGCCTGTCAGTTTTTCAGGCAGACCTGAACGGACACTCCTTGTACCTCCTATGGAGCGACGGAAGTCATCGGTGACATGTTTGTTGACCTCCGATCCGCTAAATGCGAATGGATGGAAACCCTATTTCTAATCTGTCTGGTGGATTAGATGAAAACGGACAGGCGGTCTGTTTTCATCCGATTCCTCATTGAGGAGGGCAGGGCTCTAACAGGTCCATTCCTGCACAGTAAGCAGGGACGGACCTGTCATCCGCCGGATCAACGGGGATCAGCGGATCAATCTCCGCAGAGCAAGCAGAGTCTGTCAAAACGGACAACCCTGTGTGAAAGGGTCCTAAAACCCCTTTCACACATACGAACTGTTCCTTTTTTCAGGCAGACCTGAATGGTGTGTAGAGACGGACTTGTCAACCGCCTGCTCAGCCGGGATCAATGGATCGGTCCCTGCTGAGCAAGTGGAGTCCGTCAAACAGACATATATGTTTGAAAGGGGCCTTATGCTTTGCTTTTCCTTACATAAAATGTCTTCCTTATCCACTAGGCAGGATCGAGATGGATAACATTCTGGTGATCCTTGCTCCAGGATGGCCCAGGCGAATGCAGTACACTCATCCGGTATGACATTTGGCAGACGCACTGAGGACCATGCATGGACATCTGTATCTAATATTCCAAGGAATGTATTGCTTAATACTTGGTTACTGGCTTTAATGGCGTGGCTGTTTGAAGCCCATGTTCTAAAGGACAGGGGCATCAGTGTCTTTTCCCAGAATGCTTAGTGACAGGTAGTCCTCTTCCTACAAAGTGTCATTCAATGTGAAAGAATTCAGTCACTTGATGTGAGTCTGCCTTTCGCTCAAAAACTTCTCTGTAGGACAGCTTTTCTCCTGCATCTGGTAGTTGGCACTATATCAAGAGTCAGGTTTCTGCCCTTTCAATTTTGTTTCAGGGATTGATTGTCTCTCCCCCTCAAAGACTTTTGTACAGGTCTCATGTGGCTTCCCCCTTCCATTCCACAATGACTAAGTGGCACCTGAATCTACTAATCTCTGCACTCGTGTGATCTCATTAGAAATATTTTTCTTCTACTAGCTCAAAAGGTGGTCTCTCTTGTTGCCATCACCTCTGCAAGGTAAGTGTCTGAACTGTTGACCAGATCTTGTAAAGAACCCTTTCTATCCTTGCATAATAACAAGGTGGTATTGTGGCCCAGGGCTTGCTTCCTTGCTTAAAGTAGGTTCTGCCTTTCACCTCCTCCCAGGACTTTCTTTTTTCATCCCTATGTTAGGCTTCGGTTCATCAAAAATAAAATTTGCATATTTTGTCTAGGTTCAGTCTGTAACTGTTTTGTCGTTTTTGGATGATCCCTTGAAGGGCGCCTCAGCTAATTGTTCTCAATTTCTTTATAGATCAGAAGAATATCAGCCAAGCTCTGTAGGATTGGGTTCCCCTCTTGCCTTTTAGGCCCATCCACATTGGAGTGTTTTTGTAGCTTCAAGGTCAAAGCTTTTAAATTCCACAAACAAAACCCTCCTATACCGTTGTGCTCATAAGTTTACATACCCTGCCAGAATTTATGATTTCTTGGCCATTTTTCAGAGACTATGAATGATAACACAAAAAAAAATTCTTTCATAGTTACTGTTTGGCTGAAGCCATTTTTTATCAATCAACTGTGTTTACTCTTTTTAAATCATAATGAAAGCAGAAACTACCCAAATGACCCTGATCAAAAGTTTACATAGCCTGGTGATTTTGGCCTGATAACATGCACACAAGTTGACACAAAAGGGGGTTGAATGGCTATTAAAGGTAACCATCCTCACCTGTGCTCTGTTTGCTTGTAATTAGTGTGTGTGTGTGTATAAAGGGTCAATGAGTTTTGGTGATGAGACCAAAATTTAGCTTTTTGGCCACAACCATAAACGCTACATTTGGAGTGGAGTCAAGGCCTATGATGAAAGGTCACCGTTCCTACTGTGAAACACGGAGGTGTGTCGCTGATGTTTTGGGGATGTGTGAGCTACAAAGGCACAGGAAATTTGGTCAAAATTGATGGAAAGATTAATGCATTATGTTATCCAAAAATTCTGGAGGAACATTTGCATTCATCAGCCGGGAAGCTGCGCATGGGACGTACTTGGACATTTCAACATGACAATGATCCAAAACACAAGGCCAAGTCAACCTGTCATTGGCTACAGCAGAATAAAGTGAAGGTTCTGGAGAGGCCAAATCTATCTCCTGATCTCAATACCATTGAGCCATTCTGGGGAGATCTCAAACGTGCAGTTCATGCAAGACAGCCCAAGAATTTAAATGAACTGGAGGCTTTTTGCCAAGTGGAATGGGCAGCTTTCCCATCTGAGAAGATAAAGGGCCTCATCCACAAATATCACAAAAGACTTCAAGCTCTCATTGATGTTAAAGGGGGCAATACATGGTATTAAGAATCGGGGTATGTAAACTTTTGATCAGGGTCATTTGCCTAGTTTTTGTTGTCAGTATGATTTAAAAAGCGTTAAGTTGGCTAATAATAAATGGCTTCAGCCAAACACTAACCATGAGTGAAAAGTTTTTGTGTTATCATTCATATTCTCGGAAAAACAGCCAAGAAATCATAAATTCTGCCAGGGTACATAAACTTATAAGCACAACTGTATAAATGGTGGCTGTCCATATTTTGAGCACTCGGGTACCTGTAGCTTGTCTTAAGCTCCAAAAGCTACATGAGCTTTGGGCAAAATTGGGCTTTCAGCCCCATAGATTTTAAAACCTGTAAAGCTTTTCTGCGCCTTTTGTTTATGTTTTTTTATCATTTATTTTTAGACTGTAGGAAGTGGTCTACACTCTCGTGCTTTTCTTTGGGTAAAACAAGAACGTCCAAAGCTTAAATGCTTGAATTGGACTTCTAAAATCCTTTTATATGCTTTCATAAATGCTCAGACGCCTGAAACTTGCTCTGCTCACATGTGCACCTCAGGGCTCACTCTACCATTAATGTGGGCTTTTTGGCATCCTTTTTGTTTAATCAGGTTAAAGCCAGCATTTAAAATGGTAGGCTCTCAAATAAAATTTTGCTGTTTACAGGGTTAATGAGGCTTGTGTGTTTTTAAAGTACTGGTACCGATGGAATAAAAAAACTGGCTGCAGTAAAACTGTTGCAATAAAGCATTTAGCCCAGCTGATATGCAGTTGATAGCAATTCACAGCCATACATTTTTATACTAAATAGAAAAAAAATGTGGGAATTGTATCGCTCACATTTTTTAGCTGGCCCAAACAAGGGTTATACCTTTAAAAGAGAAGTATGACCAATGCTTTTTGGGCCACACTTTTCTTGTGGGTCACAGGAGTGGATTTACTTTTGCATGCCTGTACATGAAGTCCAAATTTTGTTGGGATCTGCCTAGCTAACTTTTTGACAGCCAGTTGTGCCTCTTGGCTCATAGCTGAGAGCCAAAGCAAGCTGCACCCAGCGCTCCAGTGAGCTCTGGAGGGGTAGAGCGGAGTGTAGTGATTTAACAGTTGCTTCTTTCTGCTCTGAGCAGACCGAGAACTGAGTGATCAGTGGTCATGTGATTGATCAGTTCTTGGTTTTGGAGTTGATGTGGGACATCTACGCTGCAGCATTGAGGTAAGTATGCGTGTTATTTTTTTCCCCAAGTTTTTTTTTTTTTTTTTTTTAACACCTAATTTGTTACTGAAGACAGAAGATATTTGTTTCAAACCTTAGCTGTAGAGTTAAATTTATTTACCCATATAAATTTAGTGTTGAGTTTTTCAGTAAAAAATGCTCTTAAACAATTAAAGCATAGTTACTAGAGCTGCACAATTAATTGTTAAAAGATCTCAATCTCGATTCACCCCCTCTGATGATCTGTATTGCAGGGTTTCCCGATTCTTTCATGTAACAAGTATAGAGAATTCTCTGCTCACTCTGGTAGTCTGCCAAACCAGGCAGTCTGCCAAGTTTTTAACAACATTGTAACTCTTCCGCTTAGATCAAAGGGATAAAACGTCTGTATGAATATGCAGGAAGTTTAACCACTTAAAGTCTAAACCTTTTTCTGACACTTGTTTTTTACAGTTAAAATCTGAATTTTTTGCTAGAAAATTACTTGAAACCCCCAAACATATTTTTTTTAGCAGAGGCCCTAGGGAATAAAATGGAGATTGTTGCAATATTTTATGCCACTGTATTTGCACAGTGGTCTTTCAAAGGCAATTGTTTGGTAAAGATACACTTCAATGAATAAAAATTAAACAAAGCGGTAAAGTTAGCCCAACTATTTTGTTTAATGTGAAAGATGTTACCCTGTGAGAATCGTGATCTTCTAAGCAAAAAAATTGCAATTCTCATTTTAGCCAGAATTGTGCAGCTCTATTACTATGTGGGTTATAGGCCACCTTCAGGTAATGGACACTGGCACACCCTAAGATAGGAAGTCTACTCCCTATATAACCCCTCCCACTACTGGGAGTACCTCCAGTTTTTTTCGCCAGTGTCTAAGGTGTTGGTCACGAGTAAAGATGTGCTGTTCTGAGCTCCACTGAAGCAGTCCTTGCTGGGGCTAGCTATGCAGCCAGATCCATTCAAAGTGTCTCTTAGGCCAAATTGAATGATACCCAGGCCTCATGTCCAAAGAAACAAGATTTGGCCTGTAACGCTTCTCTTTTAGAGAGCTGGACCCCGGGATCCAGTACTTTGGTATTTTAAAGCCATAAAGTTTTACTGGCGGTGTGCTATTATGGGTCTAGAAGTGTGGGTTCCCAGAGGGTCCCCGGTTCCTGAAGGTTTAACGGAACCCACCGTGAAGGGTGAAGATTGGGTCTGTTGGTTTTACCACAGAAAACCCTGCAGCGGGAAAAGTGGAGTTTTTTTAAGGAATTTTTAAATTTATGAAATGTCTCTTTTAAAAAGTAAATGTTGTCATGCCTAAGTGTCGCCACTGGGGGCTGTATGGAGCACGTACCTTCTCATGCTTTTCAAAGAGATCACGCTGTGTTAGGAAGCAGCAGGTCAGACCTCCGGTGAGTTTGGGGGGGTTTTGTCAATCCTTTAGAGACCGGTTTAAACAGGTGCTCAAGATTATTCCTGATTAGCAGGCCCAAGATTTGGCAGGGATACCAGAGGCATTATGTTTTGCAATAGATGCTTAGACATTCTATTCTCCATGCCTCACGCTCAGGCTGGGGCATATGCGTAGAGTTCTAAGGTTGAAAAATTGGTCAGCCGAAGCGCCATGCAAAAAGCTCCTGGCTAGTTTTCCATTTCGTGGTTAATGGCTGTTTTGGGACGATCTGTATAAATACATCCAAAAAATTTCTAATGGGAAAAGTTCCCTTTTGCCAGTTAAGAGGAGTAAGCGTTTTTCTTTTAAGTGAGCTTCTTCTCCAGTACCAGGAGCATCAGCCTCCAGGCAGTCACGACGGCCTCCACCATCAAGTTCAGAAGGTAAGCCCCAGGGTCACCCCCAGGGACAAAAGAGGCCCTGGGGAAGGAAACCCACAAAACAAAATAAGACCTCCTTATGAAGGGGTGCCCCCGCTTGCTCGAGTGGGGGCAAGACTTCTGCAGTTCTCAAGGGTCTGGCAGGAAGCGTGTTGAGACAAATGGGTGGCTTCCTCAATATCTCTAGGATACAAACTAGATTTCCGATAGTCCCCGTCTCCTCGTTTTCTCAGATAAACGTTTCCAGGGATCCAGAGAAAAAGTCTTTAAAGCTTTGGACCATCTTTTGTCTCAAAAGGTGATATCGGTTCCCATGGAAGAGCAGGGGTTAGGGTTTTATTCAAACCTTTTCACGGTACAAAACCAAACTGGGATGTCAGACCCATTTTAGAACTCAAAGATCTAAACCGGTTTTTGAATATCTTAACCAAGATAGGTGTAGCGGTGTTTCAGACTGACACACCGCACCACCAATCGCCACGATGCGCGACCCATGGGCACGCGGCGGCTGTTATCCTGCAGGACGTCATATGACGCCCAGTCAGGATAACTGAATCACCGGCCGTCATTCTGCTATAGGCCGGGCAGGAAGTGTTTTTAATATAAGAATATTAACATGATAATTGTAATAGTAGCTTTCATGCAAACAGTCAATCAATGGACATAGTTAATACAATAGATTCTATTAAATGTATAAATAAAATTACAGTTCATAGGTGAACAAATAACAGTATGTAAATAATAATATTGTAATTCATGATTGAAACTTGTATAGACATCCTTAGTTGTATACCCAGCGCGTTTCATGGCTGACTGCCAATCATCAGGGGTAAGATGCATATGTATACTGGAAAATCAAATAAATAACTAATATACACACCCCCGAACAAGAGGAAAATGTCTAATACACACCCCCTTTCCTAGAAAAACGTATGGAAATGTCTGCAAGTAGGACCCAGCTCCATCAAGGGAATGGCATGGTGATCTGGAAGTGTTTGTTTTTATAATCTCCAAACACATTTTATCACACATACTGTGATCCCATATATGGGATCACTCGGTTTCACACACATACAATCCCTCATTTAAACATCTAGATGTTTGACCTATGTCGCACGTTTTTCAGTTTATTTGCGCTTTTTCACAGATTTGGGTAAGACATGCACACATGATACCTTTTTGGACAAGTGATGTGACTGTCTGGTTTGTTACATGGCTGCTGTTCCTCCTGGCCCTTTGTCTGATTTTTTTCTTTTGGGGGGGTGGGTGTTACCCTGCCTCAACCTCGGCTGGGACAAACGCTTCCAGATCACCATGCCATTCCCTTACTGGAGCTGGGTCCTACTTGCGGACTTTTCTGTAAGTATCTCTAGGAAAGGGGGGTGTATTAGACATTTCCCCCTCATTCGAGGGCTATGCATTTTAATAGCTGTTTATTTGATTTTCCATTATACAAATGCATCTTACCCCTGATTGGCAGTCAGCCATGAAACGCGTTTGGTATACAACTATGGGTGCCTATACAAGTTCATTTAAAATATATATATTAAAAAAATATATAATATATATATTTTATATATATATATTATTTTTTTATTTTTTTCACATATGATCTGTAATTTTATTTATACAGTTAATTGTATCTATTGTATTATGTCCATTGATTGCATGAAATCTACTATTAAAATTATCATGTTAATACTCTTATGATTATATTAAAAATGATTTGTATATCTATTTTATTATGCCTACAAATAATAAAATACAAAACAATTCTCAGGTCTTCAAACATAATTTTACTAACCACAATGTCATCCCTCATTTAATGTCCCATTTTCCTTTCCTATACCTTGTTAAAATATATTTCAAGGTTGTGATGGGTCACTTTTGCTTCCAATTTTTCATAACATTTTAAACCTTGTCACATATAGTGGAAGTAAAAAAAAAAAAACCCATACACATTTGTGTATGCAGTAGGTAGTGGAGCTGCACAACTAATAGTTAAAAAAAAAAATTGTGATCTCGATTAAACCCCCCCCTCACGATCTCTATACAGAATTTCCCCGATTCATTCATGTAACAAGTGTAGAGAGTTCTCTGCTCACTCAGCTGTCAAAAGAAAAAAACTGGGCAGCCTGCCAAGTTTTTCACAACATTGTCTGTTCTAGTAAAGAACTATAAACTTTAACTTTTTGTTCTTGGATCAAAGAAATCAACTTGTGTGTAGATGAGGGCAGTTTAACTATTTAAAAACCAAACCTTTTTCTGACACTTGTCTCTTGCAAAGTTAACATCCTGTATTTTTTTGCTAGAAAGAGATGCGAAGCAGTCTTTCAAACGCAATTAGCCCAATTTTTTGTACATTGTGAAAGTTCATGTTAAGCCGCGAGAATCATGAGAGAATCGTGATCTTTATTCAAAGCAAAATAAGGTGTTTCTCATTTTAGCCAGAATCGCCAGCTGTAGTATGTATTTGTGCTGCATTATAGTAATAATGAGGACAGAGTTGGGCTTTATAAGCTGCTTGCTAGCCCTGTCTTTTTGATCAATTCTTTACTGAAAGCTGAAACGGCCAACTAATTGAAAAGGGACAAGAACTCCATCTGTTGGCTAGATAGAAGACTGCTTAATCACATTGCTAATGGAGATGTGCCAGCGCAGTGGACAATCACACCAGACTTAATTTTGAAGGAACACTTTTGTGACGTCAAAAGGCATAGCCTCATCAAAACGCACAAAAATGCCAATCTGATGCGTGGCTGCAGATGCGTAAAAGGTGAACAGCTCCAGAGCAGATCTTGCAGTCTATCGATTGCTTAACTGTAAGATATTAAATATAAATGTGCTGTGCTATACTCATTAGGTGAATCACAATAGTGTATCAAATACATACAGTCCACAACGATTCCTAAAAAATGTGCACGTGTTAATTTGTAATTCCATACATATATTAAAGTAAGTGCAGAGGATGTATAAAATTAGGAACGTCACCTGAATCCCCTTTGGGGCACACTCACCTCAATACGTTGACCCCATAACAAAGGTCAAATGGCATCTTTGTATGATCAATAAAATGTACATTTATCCCACTATCCTCCTCAAGTCTTTAGCAAATATCAACTGCTTAGGTAGTAGGAAGGTAGATTAGTGCAGATCAATACTGCTACATCTGGCTCTGTCTACACTTCATCGGAAACTGCTCGCATCATATGACTGCCAGCGTTGGTGGTTGTCGTCCTGCCAGTCATGTGATGCAAGCCATTACCAGTGCTGTGAACGAAAATGAAAAATAATTATATTGACTCTTTTTAAATGTAGTTTGTGGTTCATCACCTAAAATGTTTCTGGAGTTGACTGTGGCACAAGTATGGAGACAAACTGTCTATTTCTGGTTGGTATCTGGCCTTTTCTATGGAGATCCTGTACTAGAATAATAAAATACAACCAATTCATCTTTCCATTGAACAGCTCCTTCAGTGTATGATTAGTTTGCCTCGTGAGACTGGCTGCATTTTCTTTCCTGCTGTTATTTTAGGCTCTGAATGTAAAACTCAGTTGATCATTTCACAGGAGAAGCCAGGCTTTTCGTTTTGAGTCATTTTGGAATATTTGATGCTAGAATTCATGCGTCTCGTTGTGGAGTGGAAAAAAACAGACAATCTTGATGCCAAGAACTCGTTGCTTTCATAGTGTGAGCATTCAGGTTTTTTTTCTTTCTGCTGACAAAATTAACACCCAAAACACCCTCCAAATTTAAGAAATAAAAATGTGTTTTTCTAGTTATCTGATTGACATTAATGTGTTGAATAATTACAATAAAATATCATGCTTCATTACTAATTATTTCTGCAGACTTTCATTTCTGAATTCCCCATATTGACTATTTTAAACATTTTTTTAACGTGTACCGGTACTTTTTTTTTTTTTTGTACTCGCCGAAACCAATTACCGATAAACTGGTAAGCTGTTTTTTGTTTACACTTCAACTGTCAGCAATGGTACAAAGCATTGAAAAGTCATTTACAAATTAAATTGATTTTTATTTTAATTTTGCTCTTTTTCAATGTGAAATGTGTAAATATGTGTTAATCTATATGTGTGAAAATATTCACTAACAAAGCAAACAAAAAAAAAGTTTTAATTGTTTGTTTATCTTTTATAAATGAGACGTGAACAAAAAAAGCAGGAAAATAATTGAATGGAGAATAGAGTTAATTAAGGCTGATTAAAGTAAATTAAGGGTTAATAAGGGGTTAAACAGGGGAACATTTGTTCATCCCCACTGACCGCTCAAAGAACTGAGCCTGAAAGTATCGGTTTCAGGTATTGGTGTATTTGCACGAGTACCAATACTTGTGCAAATACTCGGTATCGGCACCGATACTAATATTATAATATTACTATGGCAACATTCAAGGTGTCTTGGTGAGTGGGTGAACTTTGAAATTCTGAAGGGGGAATTGTCACAATAATGTTCTTGATATTGTGAAAACCTAAAAATGAAGTGTGCTTATCTGTAGTAAAAAACATCTAAATGGGAGGGGAAAAGGTGTACCATCACATAACATACAAACACACCAACTACAGTAATACAGTGTTAAACCCAAAAACAATTCGCAATTCTTAAATGTGGGGATAGCAGTAGGTATTTATTTTCATTTGCATTTGCCTGGTGATCTGGCCAGTAAGTTTCTTTTTCAATGTCCTGTAACAGATCAAGCTGTCCAGACAAAGTAGCAGTTGGAGGGTCGAGAAACAACTTGCCTATACGGCTGCAAGGTGGCTCTGCTGCGCAGGATCACTTGCCTAATATGTGATCCTGCACTTCAGGGTCTGGGGCGCGCTGCCGGCGACCCGCTCACGCTGTGATTATACACAGCGTGAGCTGATCTGCGGACTGTCCGCCGGCACCCGCCAGTCATTAGGCAGAGAGCCAGAACGGCCATCTGCCGATGTTCTGTTAGTAGGGAAGGCATTGATCCTGTGTTCCTACAAAAAGCAGCAACATGGATCAATGTCTTCCCCTAGTAAAAGCACCTCCCGCACAGTGCGCATACACTGGCTAGGCACCCAGTTAACCCTTTAAATGCCCCTGATGTTAACCCCTTCCCAGTTAGTGTCATTAGTACTGTGACGTGCATATTTTTTAGCAATGATCACTGTATTGGTGTCACCAGTCCCCAAAAAGGGTCAGTTATGTGTTGTCCAATTTGCCTGCCGCATTATCTCAGTCCCGCTATAAGTTGCCGATCGCCGCCGTTACTAGTAAAAAAAAAAAAATATCCCATAGTTTGTAGAAGCTATAACTTTTGCACAAATCAATCAATATACGCTTATTGGGATTTTTTTTTTTATACCAAAAATATGTAGTATACGTATTGGCCTGAATACTTATATTACTGGATATGTGGATATTTTTTTTTATAGCAGAAAGTAAAAAATATATATATATTTTTTTTCAAAATTTTTTGCCTCATAAAAAATTAAAATAAACGCAGAGGTGATCAAATACCACCAAAACGCTCTTTGTGGGGAAAAAAGACATGCATTTTTATTTAGGTACAGCGTAGCACAACCGTGCAATTGTCAGTTAAAGTGACCAAGTGCCATATCGCTAATAATGGCCTGGTCATGAAGGGGGGTAAATCTTCCTGATGTCAAATGGTTTATTAGTCATGTCCATCTAAATCTGCTAGCTGGCTGTTTTTAATTTTTTTTTAGCCAGTGGTCTGAACCGAGTCCTGCCCGCTACTTTCTGGATTGACAGCACAGCTTTCTGTGAAGCGCAGTGTGTGGGGTCTAAATAAAGGTGGTGTGGGTCAGTGAGGTTTGGAAGGGGTGTGTGCATGTGGGTTTTTTTTTTCCCCATCATTTCTGCTTCATCTGTTTCCTTGATAAAATGTATTCTAATTAAACAGCTGGGTAATAATGGGTTTTGAGCATGTCTTAAGATCTATATGATGAATGTTCCAATAAGTTTCTTTTAAAAATGTGAATGTCAGTGATTGTCTATTGTGTACATATGGTATACGTTTGCCCATTTTTGGATGCTCTGGTAAAACAAGCATGTACTACTTTAGCAGTGGCTTTGGGTTATTTGATGTGTTGCCTTTTTTGCTTGTGTGGTTTTATCCATGTCCTCCACAAACCACGTTACTTGTAATTCCTGTGGCTTCTTCTAGTGTATTACATACTGCAGTTTACCACTTGACCACAACACACAAATACTTTACCTGCTATAGTACATTATGAACATGGGTATATAAGGCCAGAAATTGCACCAACATACAGTATGGCTGTATGCAAGCTGTACATGGATATACGCCGTACTTGTGTAAACGCATTCACAGGTGTAAATCTCTGGATGCAGCTGTGTGTGTCCCAGGGATTTTTGCCTGTGCATGTGTTTTATGCAATGCGTATGCCTGCTTAGTCATTCATTACTATTGGTGGCTGTTTTGCCAGGTGCAGAAATACTACTGCAATCTACATTGTTTAGCCTCATGGGTTTGTGTGCATGGGGCCTACAAACTGGTAGTAGCGCCCTTGCTTAACGCACATCAACCTTGCTTAGATGGAGACTGGTACGTTGGAAAATTGAATCCTGATCCACAGTGCCACCCCTCTGATACCCTTTACTGAGCTCTCATTTGGGTAGTATTTTGATTTCATTTTTGAGGATGATTTTGTTGCAGGTAACTGAAGAAGCTACAGGCATCATTCAGATATCATTTTTTACAGCCAGAGATTCTGTGCACCGCTTGATCGTTCTTACAGGCGGTGGGAGGGGACACGTTATGATGTTGCGCCCGGCCAGCGGAAGTAAGCCATGCCGAGCACTCGGCTTGAAAGAAAGATCAGTTATTTTCTTTATTTTTTGAGCTCAGTCTTTCTAGCCTGGAAGAGAGATCTGGGGTCTTATAGACCCCAGATCCATCCATAAAGAGGACCTGTCACGCACTATTCCTGTTAGAAGGGATGTTTACATTCCTTCTAATAGGAATAAAAGTGGTAAATAAAAAAAAAAATTTTAAGCGCCCCTGTGCACACATATGCTAACAGAGGTTGTCCTTTGAAATTTGACAGGGTCTGGTGCAAATGGATGGAGGTTCTGAATATTTCACATTGAACACAGATTCACAACAGTCCTCAGGTTAATGTATTGATCAAAATACTATGTTTCTAGGCTTAGATATCTGAAATCTCAGGCGTAATTTGTTATGGTATCTAGCTGACTAATTCCCTCTGAGGAGAACCATATATATACCTTGACTACTGTTAATTTAACCTAGCAACTCACGTTGTCATATGTTCTATCAAATGTTCTAATTAATCTGGCGCAGACTTGATGTACTGTAGCAGCCATGTGTTATTGTATTGTTTGCTGTTTGTCTCAAAAAATCTAATAAAAATATATATAAAAAAAAAAAAGCGCCCCTGTGCTCGTGCAAAGAAGTGAACGTGTACGTAAGTCGCGCCCACACATATGTAAACGGCCTTCAAATCACACATGTAAAGTATTGCCTTGTGCGTTAGAGTGAGAGCCACAATTCTAGCCCAATACCTCCACTGGAACTCTAAACTGGTTGCCTATATAAAATGTTAAATCGTCGCCTATGGAGAATTTTAAGTTAGGCGCCATTGAAGTGTGCGCTATTTTAAAGGGTGACATGTTAGGTATCTATTTACTCAGCGCAACATCTTTCACATTATACCAAAAAATTGGATTAAATTTACTGTGTTGTTTTTTTAGTACATTAAACTTTTTTTCCAAAAAAGTGTTTAAAAAATTGTTGCGCAAATACTGTGCGACATAAAAAGTTGCGGTGACTGCCATTTAATTCCCTAGGGTCTCTCCTAAAACATATATAATGTTTGGTGGGTCTGAGTAATTTTCTAGCAAAAAATTACTAATTTAAACTTGTAAAGAAAAAGTTCCAAAAAAGGCCCGGTATGGAAGTGGTTAAGACAGCACAGGAGTAAATATGCCGACCTTATATTTGTCTTATCGCCCCATTGTTGCTTTTAGAACTTGCTGTATGGATAAAAGCAGTACTGCTTTGCCCATTTGATTATCACCAAATGGAATTCATTACTAGCTGGTAATGGCTGTTTATAGGCCTCAACTGCTTGCCACTTAACACAGCAGGTAACGGCAATGGCGGACAAGTTTATTTTTAAATGGCAATGTATCCCAGAGTTGGGAAGGATCATATCGGAGTGTTGAATGTAAAAAAATTCAGATGTGTTGTGTGGGCGCCCTGGTTATTTCTCTTTAGGAGACAAAACTGTTTAAGTTTTTTTTTTTTTTTTTACGCTAATTTTGTTATAGTGATGCTTTTAGTTGCTATAGAGAGGGTATTGCTCTGTAATAGGATTACATTATGTTGGTAAGGATTAACCAGTTTTAATATGTTCCTGAGCATTGTTCTTTTTCCTTTCCCAGGGCCTGGTGCTTGATCACATCTGTAGTTGGTTCACTGCCTTGTGGAAGTTAATTTTTTTTTTTTTTTTTATAAGTGTTTGACTTTATTACAGAATCTCTGCACATAACTCTTGAAAAACAAAGATTCTTTCAAGCCACAGATATACCAGGCTGCCTTATATCACTTGCACTATCAATCCCTTGCAGTACAGTTGCTGGGGACAGTTTTAAAGTGACAGCATTGCTATATAAGAATGGAGGGAACACCCATGGAATTGCTTCTTTCCTGGCTGCTTGAGTGACGCATTGTTCCTTTTACTGGCAAGGTGGATTCTTCAGCGTTTCTTCTTACAGGGGAGCAATGCAGTAAATGCAGATAGTTGCTCTGCCAGCGAAAGGATCACTAGCGTCACATGGGCCTTAAAGCAGAACTCCAGGTTTCAGGAAACTTTAAAAAGTTTGGCCCAAGCTTGGTTCACATGAGCTATTTACCTCACTAACTGATGCAATGGCTATGACCAAGGCCGCTGCAAAGGCACTGTAGCCAGCCCTCCTGTACTGGGCCCAGGCCCATCAGTTCAAAACGGGGCCCCAGGCACCTGTTGAGCAGGAGGGCCAGCTGTACTGTCTTATTGCAGACACCGAGTCTCTTGTCTCCCACTGCAGTGTTTCCAGCTTCTCCTCCTCTCCCTCCCGGGTGCACTGCAAAGGGATTGGTTCTAGTATTTGCACCTCTTCCATCTGCTGTCTAGGCCCCCCTGTGTGCCCTTTTCCCCACAGCACTGACGGCTTCCCTCCTCTCCCATCACACAGGGGGGTGTCATTTACTGGCCCCTTACTTTCCTGAATGAACACGGTGAGCGATCTGTACCGATCACTCCTGTGTCTATTCATCACTGAAGCATAGTAGGCTGTGTTTACTGTGCTTAAGTTTGTGAGCAGAAAGCCTCGGAGTGCTTCCTATTCATCTGTGCAGCTGAGGCTACAGAGAAAGGAACTAATAAATCTGTCCTCAGTCACTTTCGGCTGAGGAAGGAGGGGGGGGCTTGTCAGGTAGGCTGTATGGGGTCCTGCTTTTTCTAACGGCAGCCCTGGCTGTTAGCACTGTATAAACTGTATATAACTTCCGCTACATACAAAACTGTGTTCTGACAGCAGGAAAGGAACTTCCCATCCCACACTCAGAACAAAATCGACTTGGGCTGAGCGCTGCTACAAAGCTTCCTCTGATATGCTGAGGTGGAGGTGCATACCTCCCAACTTTTTAAGATGGGAACGAGGGGCACCTATTGGCAAAGGTATGTAGGCATAGGACACATCCCCTGCCACGCCCCCTTAAAGGAGAATTATACAAAAAAAGATTGGTTAAAACCCCAGTTACATTGGAAAGCCATTTAGAAATTGGATACAAGGTTTAGCTCTGGGAAAAACTTTTTGAAATTTAAATAGTGCATTTTATATACAACTATATAGATCAGACCAAAATGAGGGACAAATGAGGAGGAAAGGGGGAAATAGGGACTTTGTGCCAAATCAGGGACAGTCCCTCGAAATCAGGGACAGTTGGGAGCTATCCCAATAGGCTTTGTATTCATTCATAAAATGCAATGCTCCCATACCTTTGAAAGAACGCACTACAGGTTTTCCCTGTCAATTAAAGAGAACCTGTATGGCATCATTATCTTAATCTCATTATTTGTATAGTTATAATGGTGCACCTGTACTGATCAGGCATAACCATTTCCTTTAATTATTCGGTTGGTCGCCTCTTTCTCTTCTAAAAGTGTGCTGTGCCTTTTTTTATTTAGATTTTTCCTATAATTTTGTCTGGTTAATTTGTACAGAGTATTAGGGTTGTCCCGATACCACTTTTTTTAAGACCGAGTACAAGTACTGATACTTTTTTTTTTCAAGTACTCGCCTATACCGATTACCGATACTTTTTTTAAAAGATATGTAACAACAGTGGCACGTTTTTTTTTTGTTTTTTTTATTTTTTTTTCTTACAATGCTTTCTTTTTTTTCTTCTTTTTTTTTTTTTTTTAAGGGGGTGGGGGCAGGGGGGAGTGGACCGTGTCACTGTTATTTTTATTTTATTTTTTTACAATTTCTTTTATTTATTGCAATTCTTCTTCTTTTTTTTATTAGCCTTGTTGGGGGACTTTGGTAAGATATCAGGGGTTTTAATAGACCCCTGACATTTCTTTGAGACAGGGAAAGGGACTGAGGACACATGTTTCCCAGTCCCCTTCTCAGCAGCCTCAGCTGCACTGAAAATGAATGGAGAGGAGACAGAGGCTCCTCTCCATTCATAAACTGAAGCATCGTAAACATGTTACAATGTTTCAGTTATCTGAATGGACAGAGTCAGTTATCACTGACTGTAAATTCAGAAAAGGAAGGAGCCAGATTTACTGCTATCTACCTCCGCTCTCCATCCTGAAAGATCAAGGGGGCAGAGGAGGAGAACTGAGGGAGACAGCAGCAGAATAGAGGGGGACTGAAGGAGGAAACGGGGACAGTCAGCGGTGATCGGTGTGGCTTTGGGGGCAGTTACAAGCACTGTTTACTGCTGTGTAGATTTCACCAAAGCAGCTGAAAGGGGGGGGGGGGGGGGAGAAGCGGAGAAATGGCTTTCAGGCTTTATTGAAATCTATACAGGGTGATCGGTGCTTGTAACTCCCCTTCCGCACTGATCACCCTGACTGTCCAGGTATCGGGTGAAGCATCGGAGAATTTGCCAGAGTACAAGTTCTCGGGCAAATGCTCGGTATCGGTACTGATACCAGTATTGGTATCGGGTCAACCCTACAGATTATCATACAGAATGTGTCAAACACATATATTGGAAGAATGGTAAATACAGTATATAGGAGTGCCTTTTTTGATGTGTTTTGCCTTTTTAATCTGCCCAACACGAAATTGGCGAAAAAAGCATAAAGCACTGCAGAAAGGGATCAAAACAGACTGCATAGGTGTGAACTAGGCCTTACTGGTTTACTTTTCTCCCAATAGTAAGCTCCATGCAAGCAGCCCATAGAAAGTGAATGGGAGCTCATTTACTTTACAGACCCTTTTTCCCAGCTGAGATTTAGAGGTGTGCAGGGACGCTTGCACAGACATTGGATGCACAGGCGGTGTGTGCACGCGTTCATGGGGAACAGTAAAAATCAACTGTGCGGCGAGTCCGCATAGCCAGTGCACTCCAATTCACTTTTTATAGGCTGTCTGCATGCAGCTCAGTGATGGGGAAAGA